>CM060913.1:334606523-335854807 GCA_030737875.1 Allium sativum | reverse complement strand
CCTCCCTCTTGAATCAAGCTTTCATAAGTAAAGTACTTTTATCCTCCTTATCTTCAGACTTTTCTTTCCTCTTTTGTGTTTCCTTTTTGCCTTCTTTTTGAACCAAGTTTATATCAATGGGTTTCTTATCTTTGGCTTGTGCTCCTTGGCCAAACTCCCTCATTCTCATCTTTACTATGCTTGTGTAACACGTTGACCAGTCCCTCGAAAGCTACCTCCATCGCACGGAAAAAATCCTACAAAGCTCGAAAGAAAATTAGCTGTATGTGAAACTACTGCGGCTACAGATGGGAGTCGGGCGCTTATTTGCCCTTTGACAGGTGTTGTAGTCTTATCAAGCCTACGGAGCCATGTCGCGATGAGGTTACCTCCCAGAAAGCCGGGAGCCCCGGAGAAAGAAGGAAACAATGATTCAAACAGAGGATCAAAAGATAGATATATGGCTTTTGGGGATTATGTTTTTCAAAAATAATCTTTCCTTTTGAAAATACTTTCTTTTAAAGCCTTTTTGAAAATAGTTTTCAAAAACTTTACCCAATCTGGTAACCTTCAGCTCTGATACCAAGTGTAACACCCCACCTCCGTTAAGGTCACTCACAAAGGGAATGCCTTAACTTTGGTGGAGCATTTTAGTTAACAGAACAGAAACTTACAAGACAGATAAAATAGTACTTGAAAAATTTATAACTTTATTTCAATAGAAACCGAAATAAACTTGGTTACATCCTTTCAAATCACATTATCAGCATTCAAGTACAAAATATCAGTCTTATATAAAAGCCTTCAGCATGCATAAGTTTAAAATCATTATACCCATAAAACGGAAGCTATACAGAGCCAAGCCATACTTTAAGCACTTCTAGCAGAAGAAATCTGGATCAAGCTAAAGTATTCCCTCCTTGGGTAACCTGGGGGGAAACGGAAGAAAGGAGGCGAAACAACAAGGGTCGGACAAAAAGTCTGGCAAGTCCAGTGATTTTCAGTTATGAAAAGATAATAATAACATGACATGAACACAAAACTGGATGAGAGATAACTGTAACAGGTGTAGCAGATAAAACAGAAGAACAGAATGACATAGGCTATTTCTTTACACTTCTCTGCACCAATACTAGTATAACAGAATTAGGTATCACCCAAATGTCTAAACTGAAACAGAAACGGGTATAGAATAATTTAACAGAAACAGAATGCTAATAATGGGCCTTTACTACCCGATCAGAAACAGACAGAAGCAGAAACAGATTAATCCCTACAGAAACAGAATGTAGAATTAGGTGTACACTAGTAATAGGCCTTTACCACCCGAACAGACGGTACCACGCAGAAACAGACAGGTGTTACCACCCAACAGAAACAGACGGTACCAAGCAGAGACAGACAGAACTAAGTGTACCCTAAAACCCTACCCCAACCGATCGGCTCCCTAACACATAAATATCCTGTGTCGGCCCCACAGTAGGCTGTATCACTCCCTAAAGTGACAACCAATTGGCACAGACCTATTTACAGATGTCACGGCGTCTTACATCCTCAGAGGCAGACCGAGATCCGTGCACGCACATGACCCGGTTGGAACGCACCATCAACACCCCTCTCCATTATAAAATGAACCACTTATAATTATTTCAGTAAGCGTGCCCGGACCCTACTTACTGTTGGGTCAAAGTTTTGATACCAGAAAGGGTTACTGACTAATATGGGTCCCAAACAACAGATGACACAAGTAATTCCCCTCCTAACCTTGTATCCCCAGACTAACATATTTCAGATTAGCTTGTTTACAAATTCAGTCATACAGAGTTTAGACCAACTAGTTCACAGATCAGACAATCAAGTCAACAGGTTTTCAAACTAACAGATCAGATGTTCGGATTAACAGACTTACAAATTAACTGGTTACATATTATCTAACTTTGTATTGGGCCTACGGATTCACGAAACGGGTTTATCAAATTCATTGGTCCAATTGGTTTAACCTTACCCAACACGTTTTAGACATCATAATTATCTCAGATTTTCATTAATTAAATATTAATGCCCAAACCTCTCACATCAGACTGACAGTTTGCGGCTACCGGTTAGGCCGGTTGGTTCCGGGCAGGTTTCTGTCGCAAACTGAGTCTAACCTCGGGTTTCAAGCACGTTATGACTAACTTCTCACATTAGAACCTATTGTTTGCGACCACTGGAATATGCCGGGCGGTTCCGGGCAGAATTACGCCGCAAACTCATTCTAACCTCGAGTTAGCCATGTTTATCTTTGCGGCCAATTAATTAATGATTTAACATTTATACCCACGCCTAATATACATGCCAATTATTCATAACTATAGCCGATTCAAATTATGTCAATAGCGGACTAATTATATCAACTCAACAGATATTGCAGATAACAGATTTTTCAGATTAGGCGACTTAACGGATTTAGCAGATTAAGCAAACTAGCAGATCTAGCATTTTCAACTGACTTAGCAGATGATAGATTTGGCAGATGAACAAATCTAGCAGACTAGGCAGTAGAGCAGAACTAGCAGATTAAGCAATATAACAGAACTAGCATATTAGGCAATGTAACAAAACTAGCAAATTAGGAAAATATAACCGATTTAATCATTTCTTAAAGTTTCACAAACATATCTTGCCTAATTATAAATCTTGCCTAAGTTCACATGCATAAATAATTGTCATGATTCACAATATGATTATATACCAAATATAGCCATCTATTACTATGCATGTCATATATCCCAAAGATCCCTTACTTAGGTGTTTATTTACATTAATAGATGCCCTACACTCATGTAAATCTTTATACCTAAGCCATATTCTTTTTTTTTTATCTCAAATCATATGTTCAATACAGTCTATATTTATGTCCAATACCTTTTTATGTCGTGTCTACAAATCATCTGTTCAACACCCTTTATGTTATAAATATAACATGTCCAGTCATATGTCTCAGATTTATGTTCTAGCTACAGTCCATGATCTTTCCTCAAATCAGTCACCTATTGTTCATGCAAAATTCATGCATCTTTCATTTTACTGTCCCAAACATTTTAGCGTATGTTAATCTCTTATGAGATTGGTTCAGGCTCGTGGTAGCCTGGCTATAGAACAGAAAGAGGAAAGAGGTACAGAATAAGATAAATCAAATCAGAACAGAACATATATAACCTCAGATTCAGATTTAGAATTCATGTCATAATCAAAATTAACGTTTATATCGAAAAATAACTGCACTTGCCTTGATTGGATTAAAGAAAGAACTTTAGTTGTTGCAGAATTGTTGCAGAAGCTTTAATCTCTAATTTGAATTGAATTGCTTAGGTTGATGTTGATTAGCTTCTAGTTTTGATTCCAGCAGAGTAGCGACGCCATGTTTATTTTTATTTAGAACAGAGGCAGAGAAGAAGAAGAATAGAATTGTGTGTAGAGGAGGCTAGGTCTTAAGGTGTATTTATAGGTGTAGGAACTCATTTCAGCCATCAGATTAACCCAAAAACCAATCCGGACAATCAAAAATCATCCCAGGGCTTCAAAAATGGGTTATGGGCCACCCCAGGCCGACCAGGTCGACCTGTACAGAGGGGGGGTCGACACTATAGTCGACCTGGGGGGGCGGGGTGGCAGGTCGACTATAGTGTCGACACTATGGTCGACCTAGGTCGGTCTGCCAGAAAGTCTGCTGAAATCTTGTTTTGGCCATATCTTGGTCATACGAACTCCGATTTTCGAAAACTCGGACTCTATTTCGCGTATTTTTTTGAGAGGAACGTATTGGTGATGTCCATTTTACCTAATTTTTTATTCTTGAATTAGTTATCCGTATTTTATTATCTTTTCCGTTACATACATCGTTATCGAACTAATTTTTCTACTCTTCCATGTATTAATTAATTCTTCTTATGCAGCACCATTATTTACCCATCATAATCATATTTTTATATATTTTATTTCATTTTTAATTACATTAAAAATACGAGGTCTTACATTCTCCCCTCCTTAAAGGATTTCGTCCCCGAAATCTTCAAGTTAAGAAGAATGTGTCCTACCATCCAATCATCCATCTACTCAATCACCAATCACAGGCATTCATTGTCCTTAAGAGATTTCTAATGTTGTATGAACATATGCAAGAAGTGTGTGTATATGTTCCTTGTCTAATGCAAAGATCAGGCGGTCCACTGATTCAGCTGACCTCCTTAATGCGAATTATGCCAGTGCCATGAGTCCAACATGTATGCAATTTTCCTACTCGATACATATCATTTCTATATGAGTGCACAACCATTCAGTCATATGCAACATCCATGTGCTGAGTCAATCATTTTGCATCCACAAAAATTAAAAATGCTCACACATCCATATGCAGTATGAGAGTGTTTTCGAGCCGATCTAGTGCCTAGTATGTGTATATGCATCCATGGGCAACCACTAGCAACCACTTGCATCCACTTGCAACCATCAAACATAACATGTCTCAAACACATGTTTACACCCGTTAGTTTCTACCTAAAGTTCGAAGATTCGATCGATAGGATACACTCGAATGATGGAAGCGAGTACAAATAGGACAAAAACATGGTTCCCATTAGACATGGGTCCTAAGTATCGGCCCCGAAGACCGAAACCAACAACAAATTGACACTAAGAGGATTACCCTCTTTAGACAATGTCAAAACTGGAAATCTTAACCTTATCAGAAATATTCAGATATTTACAGATTACTGATACATATCAGATTACCGAATGATTCTTAGGTAACTAAGCATGATAAAACCCAGAATGTACGCGTCCTACTTGACGCCTAACACATATCTCTCAAACCCCAACCTATCACCAACAGATGAGTCGTAACTCCTATGGCGTTTGAGACTATAACTAGATCAGAAACAAGACTAGTATTAAAGTGCAGAGACTCGACTACAGAATCAAAATGCCATAATCAGAAAGAGTTCTAACTCAATAATCAGATAAGGAAACTAAACTCTCTACGGAAATTTTCCTACTTCTATCCTATCCACCAACTGTGAGAGCATTCGCCTGCCTTTCCGAAGTAGGTCATGTCCTCTGTCCTCCCTCTTGAATCAAGCTTTCATAAGTAAAGTACTTTTATCCTCCTTATCTTCAGACTTTTCTTTCCTCTTTCGTGTTTCCTTTTTGCCTTCTTTTTGAACCAAGTTTATATCCATGGGTTTCTTATCTTTGGCTTGTGCTCCTTGCCCAAACTCCCTCATTCTCATCTTTACTATGCTTGTGTAACACGTTGACCAGTCCCTCGAAAGCTGCCTCCATCGCACGGAAAAAATCCTACAAAGCTCGAAAGAAAATTAGCTGTATGTGAAACTACTGCGGCTACAGATGGGAGTCGGGCGCTTATTTGCCCTTTGACAGGTGTCGTAGTCTTATCAAGCCTACGGAACCATGCCGCGATGAGGTTACCTCCCAGAAACCCGGGAGCCCCGGAGAAAGAAGGAAACAAAGATTCAAACAGAGGATCAAAAGATAGATATTTGGCTTTTTGTGATTACGTTTTTCAAAAATACTTTCCTTTTGAAAATACTTTCTTTTAAAGCCTTTTTGAAAATAGTTTTCAAAAACTTTACCCAATCTGGTAACCTTCAGCTCTGAAACCAAGTGTAACACCCCACCTCCGTTAAGGTCACTCACAAAGGGAATGCCTTAACTTTGGTGGAGCATTTTAGTTAATAGAACAGAAACTTACAAGACAGATAAAATAGTACTTGAAAATTTTATAACTTTATTTCAACAGAAACCGAAATAAACTTGGTTACATCCTTTCAAATCACATTATCAGCATTCAAGTACAAAATATCAGTCTTGTATAAAAGCCTTCAAAATGCATAAGTTTAAAATCATAATCCCCATAGAACGGAAGCTATACAGAGCCAAGACATACTTTAAGCACTTCTAGCAGAAGAAATCTGGATCAAGCTAAAGTATTCCCTCCTTGGATAACCTGGGCGGGAAACGGAAGAAAGGAGGCGAAACAACAAGGGTCGGACAAAAAGTCTGGCAAGTCCAGTGATTTTCAGTTATGAACAGATAATAGTAACATGACATGAACATAAAACTGGATGAGAGATAACTGTAACAGGTGTAACAGATAAAACAGAAGAACAAAATGACATAGTCTATTTCTTTACACTTCTCTGCACCAATACTAGTATAACAGAATTAGGTGTCACCCTAATGTCTAAACTGAAACAGAAACGGATACAGAATAATTTAACAGAAACAGAATGCTAATAATGGGCCTTTACTACCCGATCAGAAACAGACAGAAGCAGAAACAGATTAACCCCTACAGAAACAGAATGTAGAATTAGGTGTACACTAGTAATGGTCCTTTACCACCCGAACAGACGGTACCACGTAGAAACAGACAAGTGTTACCACCCAACAGAAACAGACGGTACCAAGCAGAGACAGACAGAACTAAGTGTACCCTAAAACCCTACCCCAACCGATCGGCTCCCTAACACATAAATATCCTGTGTCGGCCCCATAGTAGGCTGTATCACTCCCTAAAGTGACAACCAATTGGCACAGACCTATTTACAGATGTCACGGCGTCTTACATCCTCAGAGGCAGACCGGGATCCGTGCACGCACATGACCCGGTTGGAACGCACCATCAACACCCCTCGCCATTATCAGTAAGCGTGCCCGGACCCTACTTACTGTTGGGTCAAAGTTTTGATACCAGAAAGGGTTACTGAATAATATGGGTCCCAAACAACAGATGACACAAGTAATTTCCCTCCTAACCTTGTATCCCCAGACTAACATATTTCAGATTAGCTTGTTTACAAATTCAATCATACAGAGTTTAGACCAACTAGTTCACATATCAGACAATCAAGTCAACAGGTTTTGAGCCTAACAGATCAGATGTTCGGATTAACAGACTTACAAATTATCTGGTTACAGATTATCTAACTTTGTATTGGGCCTACGGATTCACGAAACGGGTTTATCAGATTCATTGGTCCAATTGGTTTAACCTTACCAACCACGTTTTAGACATCATAATTATCTAAGATTTTCATTAATTAAATATTAATGCCCAAACCTCTCACATCAGACTGACAGTTTGCGGCTACAGGTTAGGCCGGTTGGTTCCGGGCAGGTTTCTGTCGCAAACTGAGTCTAACCTCGGGTTTCAAGCACGTTATGACTAACTTCTCACATTAGAACCTATTGTTTGCGACCACAGGAATATGCCGGGCGGTTCCGGGCAGAATTACGCCGCAAACTCATTCTAACCTCGAGTTAGCCATGATTATCTTTGCGGCCAATTAATTAATGATTTACCATTTATACCCACGCCTAAAATACATGCCAATTATTCATAACTATAGCCGATTCAAATTATGTCAGTAGCGGACTAATTATATCAACTCAACAGATATTGCAGATAACAGATTTTTCAGATTAGGCGACTTAACGAATTTAGCAGATTAAGCAAACTAGCAGATCTAGTATTTTCAACAGACTTAGCAGATGATAGATTTGGCAGATGAACAAATCTAGCAGACTATGCAGTAGAGCAGAACTAGCAGATTAAGCAATATAACAGAACTAGCATATTAGGCAATGTAACAAAACTAGCAAATTAGGAAAATATAACAGATTTAATCATTTCTTAAAGTTTCACAAACATATCTTGCCTAATTATAAATCTTGCCTAAGTTCACATGCATAAATAATTGTCATGATTCACAATATGATTATATACCAAATATAGCCATCTATTACTATGCATGTCATATATCCCAAAGATCCCTTATTTAGGTGTCTATTTACATTAATAGATGCCCTACTCTC
This sequence comes from Allium sativum, assembly GCA_030737875.1. Classification (NCBI taxonomy): domain Eukaryota; kingdom Viridiplantae; phylum Streptophyta; class Magnoliopsida; order Asparagales; family Amaryllidaceae; genus Allium; species Allium sativum. The sequence goes on along the minus strand of CM060913.1, from coordinate 335,846,950 downwards.
ATGTAAATCTTTATACCTAAGCCATATTCTTTTTTTTTTATCTCAAATCATATGTTCAATACAATCTATATTTATGTCCAATACCTTTTTATGTCGTGTCTACAAATCATCTGTTCAACACCCTTTATGTTATAAATATAACATGTCCAGTCATATGTCTCAGATTTATGTTCTAGCTACAGTCCATGTTCTTTCCTCAAATTAGTCACCTATTGGTCATGCAAAATTCATGCATCATTCATTTTACTGTCCCAAACATTTTAGCGTATGTTAATCTCTTATGAGATTGGCTCAGGATCGTGGTAGCCTGGCTATAGAACAGAAAGAGGAAAGAGGTACAGAATAAGATAAATCATATCAAAACAGAACAGATATAACCTCAGATTCAGATTTAGAATTCATGTCACAATCAAAATTAACGTTTATATCGGAAAATAACTGCACTTGCCTAGATTGGATTAAAGAAAGAACTTTAGTTGTTGTAGAATTGTTGCAGAAGCTTTAATCTCTAATTTGAATTGAATTGCTTAGGTTGATGTTGATTAGCTTCTAGTTTTGATTCCAGCAGAGTAGCGATGCCATTTTTATTTTTATTTAGAACAGAGGCAAAGAAGAAGAAGAATAGAATTGTGTGTAGAGGAGGCTAGGTCTTAGGGTGTATTTATAGGTGTAGGAACTCATTTCAGCCATCAGATTAACCCTAAAACCAATCCGGACCATCAAAAATCATCCTAGGGCTTCAAAAATGGGTTCTGGGCCACCCCAGGCTTACCAGGTCGACCTGTACAGAGGGGGGATCGACACTATAGTCGATCTAGGGGAGGCAGGTCGACTATAGTGTCGACACTATGGTCGACCTGGGTCAGTCTACCAGAAAGTCTGCTGAAATCTTGTTTTGGCCATATCTTGGTCATACAGACTCTGATTTTCGAAAACATGGACTCTATTTCGCGTATTTTTTCGAGGGGAACGCAATGGTGATGTCCATTTTATCTAATTCCTGATTCTTGAATTAGTTATCCTTATTTTGCTATCTTTTCCATTACATACATCGTTATCGAACTAATTTTTCTTCTCTTCCATGTATTAATTAATTCTTCTTATGCATCACCATTATTTACCCATCATAATCATATTTTTATATATTTTATTTCATTTTTAATTATATTAAAAATACGGGGTGTTACAGTTGACAACGGGTGTTGGGTGCTACTAAACACTGTCTGCATCCTAGTATATATTTTAACTACAAAATTAAATTATAAGTGAGAAGTTCTCGTCAACTAGCTAAACCAAATGCCACGACCCTTCTTATGTAGAAATCTTCACCGTGCTCGCCTTTTGTGAATTCGTTGGGAAGATATTCTCAAATAGATTCAAATATTTTTGGTTTCGCTAAAATCCGGTTAATTTTGCACCCGATACTTTCATTTGAATTTTGAAATCGAATTTTCAAACTACCGCGCCATTTACAATTCCTTTTATAATTATAAATAAATATTTATATTCTAACGTCGATCTATATAAATATATATGTTCTAATTCAATTCAAAATAAATTTATTGTCGATATTATTTAAAATATTTCATTTTACATATTCAAAATTCACTAAAATTGCCAAAATAAATTTTTTAAATTGGTTCAGATTTCTGGGTTATTATAGATATTTATATCGATTTTATTCATGTTTATAATGAATATCGAAGAGGAAATGATTACAAAATATATTGTTTTGAAAATACTATCATTTATATATCGGTGATATGGAATATTCAATTTTGATTTGAAATTGAATATGAAATTGAAATCATTTTGGAAACGAATTTAAAATGGTTTATAAAATACAATTTAAAAGGAAATCGATGAAATATATAATATATATGTATATAATGGCTTGAATAGTACGCGCCGCGCTGCGGCAGTTCGCGAATTTCGACCATTAACTTCAAACGGATATTACAGGAGATCCGACCGTCGGATTCTCCTAAAACCAGAACCGTTGGGTTCGTATCAAATAGTACTTTCTAACGAATATGAGAAATTAGAAACCTAAGGTTGGATTTGGAAGTATGTCCAAATCAAATTTGGAAAAGGTCGTTGTAAGTACAGTTTGATGGCCGTTTATGGAAATCAACTGTACGGGCCTTGATAAAATTATTAAAAATATCAATAATTTGTGTAAAATCAAAATAAATGATTTGGAAAGAGTTGGGCTGAAAAATCCCATATTTGAAGATGTAAAAATATATTTTTATCGAAATGAACAAGTTTTAAACTAGAATTATAATGCAATTATTTTTAAAAATAAACAAATATTGGATTTGAAATGGTTTTAAAAATAACCAGAATTTCAAATATATGAATTGGAATGGATTTGAATCGAAATTATCTTCAGAATATTTCGATATTGGATTTCGTGATTATATGAATATTGTGGAAAATTTTGGAAGATATATATATATATATATATATATATATATATATATATTGTTATTCCATTACGATATTTGTTGATTTCAGAATTTGATATTGAATATAAGCCAATATAATTTCTATTCAGAGCCTTGTATTTAATATCAAATGGGATTTGGGTTTGTCGTGAATGGTGTCTTCATTAACACTGTTTTTAAACCCAGTTGAGGAAAAGATTAAATCTTTTTATTTAGATTTAATGAAGTGTACCAATTAATTAATATATTTAATTAGAATTGAATTAAAAATTGTTTTCGGATTTATTGTGAATGGTGTTTTAAATAACACTCATTTTTTAACTCAATTATGAATAGAATGTGAATTGGGTTTATCGTGAACTTTGATTTTAATGACATTCGTTCTTTAACCCGATTTACATTGAAATATGATTTGGAATTTATAAATCTTTCTATAAAGATTTAAAGGAATTTTCCAAAGTAACTTTTTCCAGTTTAATATATTGAATTGGAATTGAATGGAATTCAATTTGATGATATTCGAAATGAAATTATGTGGAGGAAGACTGTTAATACAAATGGAATTTAAAAGGCTTTGCCGTTGTTCCATTTATATTATTAGTCGGATACGGAAATTGATACGATTATATATTGATTTGTTTTTCCATGAAGATTCCATAATTAATGGAACGTTATTTGGGTTTATCGTGAACTGCGTTTTAAATGACATTAGTTCTTTAACCCTGTAAAAGACAGGATTACATGTCTATCATTGTATTTCGAATTGTATGGTTGATCTCTGCTTAATATATATCTGTTTGGCGGCGGAGAATTTATTCTCTTGCTTAACGCCCTTCTCTGAGATGTACGAGCTCAAAGGTTATATATCGGCCGAAATCAATAGTGCGTTGTAGATTGTCGATGCGACATGTTTGATTTACCAAAGTTAAATAATTATTAATATTTATTTTTGGGAAGATTAAAACTAAATGGTGTTTTAATGAATCTTTAATCAGATTAAAATGGGAATTGATAATTTAAATTACAAATATTGGAAATGATCGAGAACAGAGTATCACCGGTTTTTCTCCGAGCGATAGTTAAATCTTTAATTAGATTTGAACGAGAAATGGTAATTAAATATACCTATAACACCGTGGGGTTAGTTATGGGGTAATAACAGTTTTTCTCCATAGGATGAATAGTTTGGGATTGAGAAAAGAAATAAATGATTACTTCGGTAAAGTGTGTTAATCCCGACTAGTTTGGAAAACCATAATATGGTTTGAAATGATATCCACAAGAAGATTAAAGAATAAATTTTAAAGAATTTATCTTTAATAAAATTAATGGGAACAAATCCCTAAAGATGTGAATTTTTAAATAAAATAATATTCAGAATTGGAATCGGGCGTATGTTGTGTTTTTATAGCACTTGTTTATTATATACGCGAGTTATTCGGGAAAACCGGCTCTATCCCATTCTGAATAACTGATTCGACGATAAGTCGAAGATGAAGAAGGTGGTTGAAGACTGGAGGTCTTCACATCGTTTGAACGATTACTGGTGATCTTGATTAGGCTATACATCTAAGAGCAGGGAAATAGTTGGTGATCGTCCAGACGTATTTGGAGATCAATGGATATGCAAGGTATAAGGTGCCCCCGGTTTCGTTCAGACCCAAAAAGGACTTTTAAATTGATTGTGTTTCTGGCATTGGGTTTTATTCTATGTTGATTGATTTCTATTAAATATATATCTGTTTGGCGGCGGAGAATTTATTCTCTTGCTTAACGCCCTTGTCTGAGATGTACGAGCTCAGAGGTTATATATCAATATCAGTCGCATGGCATGAATTGCCTTTGTGGCATGCTGAGATGCAGTGATCAGGGCTTTTGTTGAAAAGCATAAACTTGTGGTAGATGATCAAAGCACAACTTTAATATAGTATAGCTTTGTGTATGGTGTCAATTCGCGAGCCTCAGACACCGGTATGAATTAAAAACGGGATAGGGACCGCTGGGAGAACATGACGTTTCTTTCTAGTTAAGGGTGGTGTCAGCGTTTTACTAGCCCTGACATCATTGATTATTATACCTTTGTGGATGTTGGAATGCGAGGCGCCTCAGATATATCGGTCTCTTCGGAGCCAATGGATAAGTCCGATAGGACCAGGAAACGTGTGTTCAGAAATTGCCAATTCACTAACGTAAGTGTGGACCGGCCCAGCCAATTCCAAGGGTAATCTGCGGGGAATCCTGAGGCATTTTCCAGAGTGTCTCGAAGCCGGTGAGGAGCTTGCCCCTTGCCTCGACTCATGACGGAAATCCAATTTCCAATAAGACATTTAGTTTTTAGTTATAATCCTATATATGGCGACATAGTGGGATGGGGCGCTCATGTCGTCTATAATTGATACTTATGATTGAAATTTTTTTGACACTATACACTTATAGTAATAATAAAAGATGAAATTTCACGTACCAAGCATTTTTGGTTATTATAAGGTAAAAACCCTATCTTCCAGCTTGCATTGCATTGTGTGATGAGACCTGTCTCTTATATTAGCTTCATTGTTCTTTATTTAGCATTGCGCTATTTATTTTATGCACTGGTATTCTTGGGAGGAAACCCGTTCCGTGTTATACGGCGTGGTCCCTTGATTTACCAAACTTTAAAAATAAAGATTAATAACTGTTTTAGTTCTGACACCAGTCACATGACTGACCAAGAGTTTATTGTTTTAACCTAAACTTTGGGTGCCCCTATTTTCCACGTGGGCAACTAGTAGTTTTGGTTTTGCATATTTATATTCAAAGGAACCTGGTTTACAGCTGGAATGATACCCGGAAAGCTCTGTATCCGTTTATCTCTTTCAGTTGTGTTTAGTATTATTTTCTGCTGCTATGTAATGCAATTTAAATCTCTGGTATTTTATGATATGTAATCTTTATTCATACTCTGTATATTCTTGTATTCTGATGGAATTGTTGTAATAAGCAATGAAATGTTCTTCTGTTCGTGTTCTGATTCGTCTTGTTCTCAAAGCAATCCGTGCTTTCCTTCACGGGGAAGTTCGAGTCCTTACAGTGGTATCCAAGCTATGGTTTACAGAGCTCGAGAACATGGCCTATTTGAACCAAACGAAAGAATTCATCAGAGATTGGATTAGCAATATCAAGTAAGAATGACTCGTTAGAGATAGGATCAGTAGTATCGTAGAACTAGTGTGAAGAGTATATTTTTAAAATGAAAACAAATTTTGTTTTGAAAATTTAAATCGTATTATATGTATTTGAATTTTTAGTTGTATTGAATTTGGGCAATCCAATATACAAAGACTTTGCAAATACGCCTTGCAAACGTATTTCGAAGTTTTAATATACTGGATAGATATAGAATCACAATCTAATCGCCTGGACATGATTCTGATGATGGCGCGCCAACATCAGTATTTGTGTTCGAGTTTTGAAAGTGAGATTTCTATATGATTCCAATTGACTGGTGTGAGAAACAAAACTAGATAGGGCTTATTGTTGTGATTTGGCATCAAAAATGTGATTTTTGAATATATGTATTAAAATTTTTTGTTTGGAAAACTAATAAACTAATTGATTGATGATTGTGTTGTTTGATTATTGGTTTGATATTTTTAACCATTTAGGCCAAAATTGAACCAAATATTGAACTGTATTGAAAATTATTTGCAAATGCATGCATGTACAAATATATGTGTGAACAGGTCATTGCAAGGAGGCTAGAGAAGAGGAATAAAATTGTTTACCTGACAAATAGGTACATGTTTATTGTATCTCTTGGGGTTTTTAGATGATTTTATGAGCCGCTTGGCTAGTTCTTTTTCTTTTTGGATTGGAGAGGCCTGTATGGTAATTTCGGAATTTCACCGATGCTCCCGGACAGGGGAGGTTATGGCGAAATTTTTCAAAAATTTAGGGAGTTAGCCAAATTTTTGAAAAAATTGAAAAAGTTCTTAGAAACTGAAAAGTTGTAGAACTTAAGCCATAAGGAAAAGAATGAAAGTTTAGTTGATTAGTTAAACAACTTTCAGCTCCGTTCCTTTTCGAGGACGAAAATTTTAAGTGGGGGAGATTGTAACAACCTGGAAATCCGAGCCAATTTAAAATTTTTATTTTGGCAATTTTTGTGAATTTTGAATATAAAATGAATTATTTTAAATAATAACGACAAGAAATCCATTTTGAATATAATTAGAACGTATATACTTATTTGAATCGACATTAGAATATAAATATTTAATTTAATTATAAATGGAATTGAAGATGGCGCGGTAGTTCGAAAATTCAATTTCAAATTTCAAATGAATGCACCGGATTCAAAATAAACCGGATTTTAGCAAAATCAAAAATATTAGAATCTATTTGAGAATATCTTTCCAATGAATACGAAAAATTTAAATTTCATAGCAGGAATAAAAAGTTATGCCCAGTTGAAAATTCAGAATAGTCGCTATGGAAAATATAGCCCTTAAGAATGGAAATTTTGCAAACGATCCCCGTTTTCGATGAAACCACTTTTGTTGGATCCGGGATGTCTAAATATTGTTATATTCCAAAATTCTTAATTTTCTGAATCAATATGTGAGTGTGGCGATGTAAAACGTGTTTTGACAGTTTCAATCAATTTGGATCGACCAGAAAATGGCCATTTTTCAAGCGGTCTTCAAATTTGACGAAATTAGTTTTTTTAGAACCGTATCGTCAATACAAAGTTAGAAAACATTTTTTGGGAATTTTAAGAGTCCTTATGTGGCCCGGGTAAATTAAATGTGCGTTCAAATTCAATATATACATTTATATTTTGACTTTAACGAAAATTGATCGAAACGATCGAATCAGCTCACGATACATACCCCATTGTGTTCGGAATGGTGGTAATTAGATATGTACGTTAGGCGGTAGGTCCCGTTTGGAGCTTGAATTTAAAAGTTTCCTTTTTATAAATAAACTAAAATAAATTAATTTTGTAATATAACCCCCCCCATATATGTTCCCTCTCCCCCAAATCAGAAGCCGATACCCGAAAGAAAAAAAATTAATTGAAATCACGGCAGAAGATCCACCGCGGCCTCATCGCCACCACCAAGCGGAGCACCGCCTCGCACCCTACCTCACCATCGCCCCCCTCTTCTTCCGCCGATCTCCTCCTTCCACGTTCTCCCTTCCTCCACACGTGAACCGCAAACCCCCTAGCCCAAAGCCTTAAACCGTGCCGTCAACCTCCCCTAGGCCTGCCACCACCTCGTGCGCCACCCCCTGCGCGAGCCTCCGTCCCTCCACTAATGAACAACATCCCCCACTCTCGGTTTTAACCGTAAGCTTTTCCTTTTTTTTAATTAATTAATTTATTTATTTTTGTTAATCTTCATTTGTGTGATGTTTTAGATTAGAAAACACTCGATTCTTAATATAGAAAACAAATGATTTGAATATAGGAAAGATTTGATTTTTTTATGTTTTTTATTTTTATTAATAGAAAGTTTAGATTTTTTTTTTAGATTAGTAAAGTCTATATTTTTATGTTAGTAAAGACTATATTTTTATGTTAGAAAAGATTTTATTTTTATCCTAGAAAGATTATATTTTTAAAATAGTAAAGATGAGATTTTTATTCTCATGAAAGCAATATGGAGATTTGACTTTTATATGGGATTCACATGAAGAAGAATTGGATTTTTACATATATGTTTAGCGAATAAAAATACGATTTTTATCATTTGAACGGAAATATAAAAAAATGATTTTTATATTATAGAGATAATAAAAATATGATTTTTATAATATGAATAACGATATGAAAATATTATTTTTAGTGAGATAAAAATATAAATTTTATCATATGTGTGTAATAATATAAAGATTTGATTTTCATACATGTAGAATGGCGATAAAAATATAATTTTTATTTAGTAGGAAGAATTATAGAAGTGTGATTTTTATAAATAGAAATACGATTTTTATAATGTTTTCATTATGATAAAGATACAATCTTTATATGGATATCATTAAGACAAAATTTCGATTTTTATTATATATGAATGAAATAAAAATTCGATCTTTATATAAGGGGTAAAAATATAAAAATATAATTTCTATATAGAAAGAAGCGTTGTAAAAATATATGAAGTAGAAATAAAAATATGATTTTTATTTATTGGAATGAAGCGAGAAAAATGTGATTTTTGTATATGAACAGCGGGAAAAGGTCACATTGGAATTTTGGGCATATCCGAACCGTTCAGAAATAGATAATGGAGGAGTGAAACCCAAAGGTGAGAACTCCTCTCTTTTATTTTAATTTCTAGTTAAAATATATACTAGGATGCAGACTGTGCTTAGAAGCACCCGACACAAGTCGCCCACAGACCATGGATGATTTGTTTGCTTGTTTGGTTATGTTGTGAAAATTGATTGTGTGATGTGGAATGGAATAAAATATTTTATAGTTAAAAATATAATTTTTGATGTGTATATAAAATATATATTTATAAACAAATCGAACGATTTGTTTATGTACACACATTTGACTAATATTGATTGGGACGATAAATTTTACACAACGCCCAACTGTACAAATAAATCTGTGTTTGTTGTTTGAAAACAACATAAAGGTATTGGGATGAAATTGGACATACACTAATCCCAGTATTTAGTTGTATGTCGATCGATTGATTGACAGGATGTTATAAGCGTTAAATATTTATATTTAATGCTTATGCAGTGTAGAATACACTTTGGATGATGGTTGACTGTGTATGATTGTCGTTGTATACACGTATTGTATGAAATCCATATAATCAAATTATATGGTAATTGACTGTGTCGGATTCCAGTTCAGAAAGAATGAATATTTTAAAATAATGAATATTTTAAAATAATATTCAGTAACAATGAAAATGGGATTTTGATATCCGATTTGGGATGGACACGAATATATTGTTTTGAAAATACTATCATTTATATATCGATGATATGGAAAATACTATCATTTATATATCCGATTTCGAAATATATTGTTTTGAAAATACTATCATTTATATATCGATGATATGGAATATTCAATTTTGATTTGAAATTGAATATGAAGTTTGAATCATTTTGAAAGCGAATTTAAAACGATTTATAAAATACATTTTAAAAGGAAATTAATGAAATATAATATATATATATATATAATATATATATATTATATATATATAATGTCCTGAATAGAATGCGCCGCGCGGCGGTAGTTCGCGAACTTCGACCGTTGACTTCGAATGGATATTACGGGAGATCCGACCGTCGTATTCTCCTAAAACCGGAACCGTTGGGTTCGAATCGAAAAGAGATTTCTAACGAATATGAGAAATTAGAAATCTAATGGTTGGATTTGGAATTATGCCCAAATAAAATTAGGAAAAGGTCATTGTAAGTGCAATTCGATGCCCATTTATGGAAATCGACTGTACGGGCCTTGATAAAATTATTAAAAATATAAATAATTAGTGTAAAATCAAAATAAACGATTTAGAATGAATTGGACTGAAAAATCCTATATTTGAAAAGGTAAAAATATATTTTTATCAAAATGAACTAGTTTTGAACTATAATTATAATGCAATTATTTTTAAAAATAAATAAATTGGATTTGAAATGGTTTTAAAAATAACCAAATTTCCAATACACGAATTGGAATGGATTTGAATCAAAATTGTCTTCGGAATATTTCGATATTGGATTTCGTGATTATACGAATATTGTGGAGGAATTTGAAAGATATATATATATCGTTATTCAAATATGACATTTGTTGATTTCAGAATTTGATATTGAATATAAGCCGATATATCTTCTATTTAGTGCCTTGTATTTAATATCAAATGGGATTTGGGTTTGTCGTGAATGGTGTCTTCATTAACACTGTTCTTAAACCCAGTTGAGGAAAAGATTAAATATTTTTATTTAGATTTAATGAAGTATACCAATTAATTAATATATTTAATTGGAACTGAATTAAAAATTATTTTTGGGTTTATTGTGAACGGTGTTTTAAAAAACACTCGTTCTTTAACCCGATTATGAATAGAATGTGAATTGGGTTTATTGTGAACTATATTTTTAATGACATTCATTATTTAACCCGATTTACAGTGAAATATGATTTGGAATTTATAAATCTTTTTATAAAGATTTAAAGGAATTTTCCAAAGTAACATTTCCAAGTTTTATATATTGAATTGGAATTGAATGGAAATCGATTTGATGATAATCGAAATGAAATTCTATGGAGGAAGACTGTTAATACATCTGGAATTTAAAAGGCTTTGCCGTTATTCCATTTATATTATTGGTCGGATACGAAAATTGATATTGATTATATATTGATTTGTTTTTCCATGAAGATTCCAAAATTAATGGAATATGATTTGGGTTTATCGAGAACTGTGTTTTAAATGACATTAGTTCTGTAACCCAGTAAAAGATAGGATTACATGTCTGTCGTTGTATTTCGAACTGTATAGTTGATCTCTGCTTAATATATATCTTTTTGGCGGCGGAGAATTTATTCTCTTGCTTAACGCCCTTCTCTGAGATGTATGAGCTCAGAGGTTATATATCGGCGGAAAATAATAGTGCGGTGTAGGTTGTCGATGCGACATGTTTGATTAACCAAAGTTAAATAATCTTTAATATTGATTTTTGGGAAGATTAAAACTAAATTGTGTTTCAATGAATCTTTAATCAGATTAAAATGGGAATTGATAATTTAAATTATCAAATATTGGAAATGATCGAGAATGGAGTATCACCAATTTTGCTCCGAGCGATAGTTAAATCATTAATTAGATTTGAACGAGAAATGGTAATTAAATTTACCGATAACACCGTGGGGTTAGTTATTGGGTAATAACAGTTTTGCTCCATAGGATGAATAGGTTGGGATTGAGAAATGAAATAAATGATTACTTCGGTAAGGTGCATTAATCCTGACTAGTTTGGAAAACCATAATATGGTTTGAAATGATATCAAAAGGAAGATTAAAGAATAAATTTTAAAGAATTTATCTTTGATAAAATTAATGGGAACAAATCCCTAATGATGTGAATATTTAAATAAATGAATATTCAGAATTGGAATGAGGCGTATGTTGTGCTTTTGTAGTACTTGTTTATTATAAACGCGTGTTATTTGGAAAGACCGGGTCTATCCCATTCTGAATAACTGATTCGATGATAAGTCGAAGATGAAGAAGGTGGTTGATGACCGGAGGTCTTCACATCGTTTGAACGATTACTAGTGATCTTGATTGGGCTGTACACCCAAGAGCAGGGAAAGAGTTGGTGATCGTCCAGACGTATTTGGAGATCAATGGATATGCAAGGTATAAGGTGCCTCTTATTTCGTTCAGACCCAAGCGGACTTGTAAATGGATTGTGTTTCTGGCAGTGGATTTTATTCCATGTTGATTGATTTCTATTAAATATATATCTATTGGCGGCGGAGAATTTATTCTCATGCTTAACGCCCTTCTCTGAGACGTACAAGCTCAGAGGTTATATATTGATAGATATTAGTCGCATGGCATGAATTGCCTGTGTGGGATGCTGAGATGCAGTGATCAGGGATTTAGTTGAAAAGCAAAGTCCTGTGGTAGATGATCAAAGCACGACTTTAATACAGCGTAGCTTTGTGTATGGCGTTAATTCGCGAGCTTCACACCTCGGTATGAGTTAAAAACGGGATAAGGACCGCTAGGAGAACACGACGTTTCTTTCTAGTTATGGGTGGTGTCAGTGTTTTACTATCCCTGACATCGTTGATTATTATACCTTTGTGTATGTTGGAATGCGAGGCGCCTCGGATATATCGGTCTCTTCGGAGTCGATGGATAGGTCCGATAGGACCGGGAAACTTGTGTTCAGGAATTGCCAATCCACTAACGTAAGTGTGGACCGGCCCAGCCGACTCCAAGGGTTCTCTGCGGGGAATCCTGGGGCATTTGCTAGAGTGTCTCAAAGCTGGTGAGGAGCTTTCCCCGTGTAACACCCCACGTCCGTTAGTGTCACTCACAAAGGGAATGCACTAAGTTCTATGGAGCATTTTAAGGTAAAAGATGCAGATAAATTACAAGATAGACAGAAATTAAACAGCGGAAAATAAAACTTTGCCTTATTGATAAAATGATGTGTACAATGGTTTCTTTACAATATCAGAGTATCTTCTGTCTTATAAAATAAAGAAGCATAAAAACAACATTTATATTCCGTTATTTTAGCAAAAGCCAGCCATAGAATCTCAAAAGAGAATCCAAGCAAGCTTCGACAATTCTTCAAGCTGGAAAGAGTGACGGTCCAACTAAATCTGGGCTATGCTATTCCCTCCTTTACTACCTTGGGGGGGGGGGAACGGAAGAAAAGAAGACGAAAGGAAAACAGAGTCAGACATAAAGCCTGAGTAAGTTTAGTAACTTCAAGCATGTGAACTTGGAAAAACAAAACGACATGAATTAACTGAATACAAGATAACACCATGATGATAGGGTCACCAAGGTCACAAGATTAACATAAGATAGTTACAAGGTATGCTAAGATAAGATAAACTGGATATGCTCTAATACTTTCGCCGCCTCGCTATTTCCTTGTTATACCGATTTCTATGTCTCTGCACCACCTAACTAGTGTCCCAACTAGTAACGATAACATGATCCCAGTCCCTGTAGTTTCCATTGCCTTCAGGCCTACATTAATTAATTGTTACCTAGATTTACATCTAGGGTTTTCTATCAAGTGCTTTCTAGTTTCAATTAGAGTTTACGCTGTCTGCTGAACGCTTCTCGAATTCAAGTTTTATGCCACCTAGTTTAACTAGTGCTACCTATCGAACGATGCCCCCAAGTCTAGGACACACTACCTAGAGTGGTATATGTTCCTATACTTCCCCACGCATGTATCGCGAATCGTTATCACTTGTCTAGATGCACATGTCCCATAATGTGCGGCCCGAGTCCTGTGTTAGGGCAAATCAAGGAATACAGAACTCGGTCGGGAGCTTTCAGATATCTGCCGATGCAGATGCTAAGGTCTGTTTTTGTTCCAGTGGCTATGGTCCCACTTGACCCCTCCCTCAACTAATGAAAGACACCTTTAAAAATGAGACCTATACGCTGGCCCCCGGTGCCCCATTATCCTATGGCCATCCTCACCCATAATTAGATAGCAAGTATATGGTCTTTTGGAGTTCTCCGCCTTTCCGCTTCACGTATCTCGATTGACTCAAGATGGATGGTAGACGACGAGTCACTATCACAGGGCTACCGTTTGCTCGCCGAATTACTCCGGTCCATGCAAGTCATTAGGTTGCCATGTATTGCAACCAAGGCATACCCCGGGTTCTTCAACGCAGACCTTAACCTCTGTAGGCCCAGGCGGATCATCTGCAGCCTCACAGAGGGATACCAAGAGTACCCTCACGTACCCTCGAAGCCTCGGGCTTCGTAACCCAATTCGTTGGAGCCTTCTTTCTACTCATACGGACATTCGATCCTTCCCGTGTTATACTAAGAACTACTACTTAGTTTTACTAACTAAGATTTACCACTTAGTTTCTAGAATCGTTGTTTTATTAACTAAGGTTTACTACTTAGTTCCCTTTCCCGTCAATTTGGATTGGTTAAGTGTCATTAGTCAATTCTTACCCTCTTCATTCATCCTGTTATACTGGTTAAGTGTTATCTGTAATTCATGTTGACTTAACCCCACCACAAACCAAGTTATATTGGTTAAGTATTTCTTATTACTTAACCCTAACCATTCACCCTGTATTGGTTAAGTGTTCCTTTTTAACTTAACCTTGCCCGTCTGTCTTAACTAACATGTTATTAATGGTTAAGTATTATCCCTTCATGTTTGAGACTTAACCTCATTCCTTTATCACAACCTGATGGTTAAGTGTTCAGGTTTAGTTAACCCTACAGTCTAGCACAGCTAACATATCAAAATTGGCTAAGTGTATTAGATTTTACTTAACCCCAACCTCTAGTCTAGTTAACATATTAATTTGGCTAAGTGTATTAACTTTACTTAACCCCTACAAGTCTCGTTTTGCTACCTTGAGTTTGGTTAAGTGTCTCTATGGACTTAGCCCTCTCATTCTAGCTTAACTATGTTAAGTTGGTTAAGTGTTCCTATGGCTTAACCCTCCCATTCTAGCTTAACTGTGTTAAGTGTCAGTCTGAACCTGACCCCACCCAACAGTCTAGTTATCATGTTGAACTGGTTAAGTGTCTTAGTTAACTTAACCCTACCATTCTTGTTCCTGCTTTAACTAAATAAATTAAAGCCGCTACCACTCACATTAGACAGATATTGTTGCGAATACTGGATGTGCCGGTTGGTTCCGGACAGGTTTACATCGCAACTCAGTCTAACCTCGGGTTAGGCATATTCGTGTTTTCTAAGTTCAAAGGGGTTTTGAATAGTTTTCAAATCAGGTTTTGAAAGTAACCATCCCGTCCGTCGGATCAGTTAGGGATAGCCAGGGAGAGCAGGAAACTTGTATTTTCCAAACTCAAGCCTAGACACCATCCTCTCTGTCACCCTAGAACTTTCTGGCTTATTATTAAAAGAGATGTCGTTAATGAACCTTTAATTTGTCTAAATTTATATTTCCTCATTCAGGCCAAATTCTATAAGTAAATTATTCCTAATTTACTTATTTCCTAATTGCTCTTTTAATGTAAATTGTCTACATTCATTCTTATGGCCCATTTCCCCTTCTAAATCATATTTATGCTTTTTGGTATGTGGACTATACCAAATTAGGTGTCACTAACCATGATTTTGCTAAACTTGCCAATTACTCCCATTTATTGCCAATTTCACATTTATGCCAATATACTTACCGTGCTAAATTAGCTAATCCAATTCCGATTCAACATTCTAATTCTAGACTTATTACTCTAGTTCATTATTCATGTAAATGCTAGATTTACACGTCAATATAGATTCAAATTACACATCCTATAATTCATGTCAAATTTATCCAATTTGCATTTCTATGAACATGACATAATACATGTTCCCAATTTATGCCAATTTCCAAGTTAAACTACGTTTTTAGTAAATTTCATATTTTGCCCAAATCGTATTCCCACCGTTCGTATAATCGTGATTAAATCTGGATTATAGATAAATCTAGATTCGTAGAAAGTAGGGAATGAACCAAATATGCTAGGAAAAAGATAGACATAATAACTGGCATAAAAAGGGTTGAATAACGACGTTGGTTCAAGAACATGGGTAGACCTAACTTAATAGGTAAATTCCCAAGGTCTAAAACCAAAGAAAACCAAGAATAGGCAGAATAGAAACGTAGGTTTAAGAACATGGGTAGACCTAACTTAATAGGTAAATTCCCAAGGTCTAAAACCAAATAAAACCAAGAATAGACAGAATAGTAAAATAAGGTTTAGACCCAATTCCATAGTCACAAAACTTAAGCAACTCTTTCCTCGTCAGGAATGCTAGGTGTTTAGTCACAGTTGTCCTTGTTATGTCATAGGCAATAGCTTATGTTTCCTAATCAAAAGCATAGGATTAGTCAAGGAATTAATTCTCATAGTCACAGTTATAGGCAATATTCATAGTCATAGGCAATGTACATAGTCATAGGCAATGTTCATAGTCATAGGCAAATGGTTTTAAGGTCCATAGTTTCATAGTGATGGTCTTATTTGTCCTCGAATCATAACAGTTCTTAATTAGATTCATGAGTATAGGCACTGATTCGAATAGAGAGAGAGAGAGATTTGGCATATTCTTTTATTCCTTTAATTTCATGTCACGAACAGAGAAAAACGTTCCAATCTAGAAATAACTGACTTACAGGGATTAGATTAGAATAGAAAGGAGGCGTTGCTATGATTCGTGCGACGTTTAGCCTTTAATCCTTATCTTGAAGCTTTGAATCTCTTCTAGACAACTTGAGCAGCATAACCTTATCTTGGATTTTCGTATTATCTTCTTATTTTTATTTATTTATATATTTTCTCAGAGGCAGCATAAGGATAGAAAAGAATTGTGAATGAAGAAGAAGACCAAGGCTGTTTATATAGTGTAGAAATCAATGAATCTGGTCAGAAGGGCGTCAGGATACAGAGAAACGAATCAGGTTCAGAAAGCTGGAAAAAGCGGGGGGGGGGGGGGGGGGGTCGACTACCCAGTCGACTCCCCAGTCGAACTGGGTCCCTTCTGAGTCTGTTTTGAAATTTGAACTTTGCTGAAACTTCCAAAGGCCATATCTTCCTCATACGGACTCCGATTTACGCAAACTTGGACATGTTTTCATGTAGAATTCTGAGACGAACGCAATGGCGCAGCCAGTTTCCCTTGATTTTGGTTTTAACTTTTAATTCTGCCTTGATTTGTAAATCTTAGTGTTATAGAACTACGGGGTGTTACATTCTCCCCCACTTAAAAGGATTTCGTCCACGAAATATCCAATTAGGAAGAATTTGTCCTACCATCCAATCACCCATCTACTCAACCATTCAATCACAGACATTCATTTTCCTTAAAAGATTTCTAATGCCTTCATGTTCATATGCATAGTGTGTGTATATGTCTTTATCTAATGAAAAATCAGGCGGTCTACTGATTCAGTTGACCTCCTTAATGCAAATCATGTCGGTGCCATGCGTCCAATCATGTATGCAAGCATCCCTGATTATGTAAATACTACATGCGTGCACAGCCATTCATCCATATGCAACATCCATATGATAACATATCAGGCTCAACTTACAAACAAATACATATCTGTAAATGCAAGATGAAAGCATCCGAACTTGATCTAGTGCCTAATACCTATGCATATGCATCCACGAGCAACCATTAGCAATCACTTGCAACCACCAACCATAACATGTTTCAAATACATGTTTACATCCATTGGCTTCTACCTAAGGATCGAGGATACGACCTAGAGGATACAATTTGGAAAGAGAGAAACAATTATGCGTAAAGTTCCTACCAAAGAAATCAAGGATGCACCCTTAAGGAAAAAGGGTATGATGCTAGTATCTAGCCTTCTTGAGCTTTAATCCACTGTATCTGAACTAATTTAACTTCACGGTTGTGAAGTTCCGGATCTCCATTTCCAAAATAAACATATATCAATCACGGTACCAGGTATATGTACTAAGATGATTAGAGGTTTCCCTCTTATCCGCCATGCCATAACTATAAGAGTCGAAAGGTCACTACGTGCTCTTTGGAGTGCCTGCCACAACTATTCATCTCTCACGCAAACCATCCAAATCGAACTCGACATTCCTCAAGTACAAGCCCCAAAGGCCTAAACCAACATCAGACAAGCACCCAAGGAATATCTCCCCCGAATTTAGACGATCTACGTGAGATGATATAAGCAAACTCGATAGCGATTCTCAAATCCCTACTAACCAAAAATAAACTGGTCGGACCACCAATTGGATTTGAGACTCTAGTGGGATCTTTCTACTATACAAATAATATGGTGCAGAGACTCAACTATGGGGAGTGGATATGGACAAATGCGAAGCGCTAAAACCAAAGGAAATAGTACGAACAGAAAAACTAGACTCTTCTAACAGAACTTTACTACCTTTCTCCTGGGTATGCTTGGTGGTGAAATTATGTACTTGCCCTTCTGAAAATCTTGTTCCTCGTTCTTTCCCTTGTCCTTTTAATTATATGCCCTATCCTTCCCTAGTAAAAAATACTTCCTCTTGTCTTAGGTTTTATAATTTCTTCCTCCTTCGTGAGCTAAATCTACATCCATGAAATCTTCATACTAGGGTTATGCTCCTTGGCCAAACTCCTCATCCTCTTCCGTATGTTGACAAATCTCTCGAAAACTGCTTCCATCGTACGAAAAACCCTATAAGCTTGAAGGAAAACAGGCCGTAGGTGAGACAACTACGACTATGGATGGAAGTCGGGGCACTACTTCGCCCATCGATGAGGTTACCTCCCAGAAATCCAGGAGCCCAAGAGACTCAAGAAAGAAGGAGACAAGAATTTAAACAGAGGAAGAGAAGATAGTGCGTATGGCTTTGGGGGACATGTCTTTAAAACAAATCTTTTCTCTTGAAAATGCTTCTTTAAAAACCGTTTTGAAAATAATTTTTCAAATCCTTTATCTGATCATGTAACCTTCAACTCTGATACCACGTGTAACACCCCACGTCCGTTAGTGTCACTCACAAAGGGAATGCACTAAGTTCTGTGGAGCATTTTAAGGTAAAAGATGCAGATAAATTAAAAGACAGACAGAAATTAAACAGCGGAAAATAAAACTTTGCTTTATTGATAAAATGATTTGTACAATGGTTTCTTTACAATATCAGAGTATCTTCTATCTTACAAAATAAAGAAGTATAAAAACAACATTTATATTCCCCGATTTTAGCAAAAGCCAGCCATAGCATCTGAAAAGAGAATCCAAGCAAGCTTCGACAATTCTTCAAGCTGGAAAGAGTGACGGTCCAACTAAATCTGGGCTATGCTATTCCCTCCTTTACTACCTTGGGGGGGGGGAACGGAAGAAAAGAAGACGAAAGGAAAACAGAGTCAGAAATAAAGGCTGAGTAAGTTCAGTAATTTCTAGCATGTGAACTCTGAAAAACAAAACGACATGAATTAACTGAATACAAGATAACACCATGATGATAGGGTCAACAAGGTCACAATATTAACATAAGATAGTTACAAGGTATGCTAGGATAAGATAAACTGGATATGCTCTAATACTTGCGCAGCCTCGCTATTTCCTTGTTATAACGATTTCTGTATCTCTGCACCGCCTAACTAGTGTCCCAACTAGTAACGATAACGTGATCCCAGTCCCTGTAGTTTCCATTTCCTTCAGGCCTACATTAATTAATTGTTACCTAGATTTACATCTAGGGTTTTCTATCAAGTGCTTTCTAGTTTCAACTAGAGTTTACGCTGTCTGCTGAACGCTTCTCGAATTCAGGTTTTATGCCACCTAGTTTAACTAGTGCTACCTGTCGAACGATGCCCCCAAGTCTAGGACACACTACCTAGAGTGGTATATGTTCCAATACTTCCCCACGCATGTATCGCGAATTGTTATCGCTTGTCTAGATGCACATGTCCCATAATGTGCGGTCCGAGTCCTGTGTCAGGGCAAATCAAGGAAAACAGAACTCGGTTGGGAGCTTTCAGATATCTGCTGATGCAAATGCTAAGGTCTGTTTTTGTTCCAGTGGCTATGGTCCCGCTTGACCCTTCCCTCAACCAATGAAAGGCACACCTTGAAAAATGAGAACTGTACGCCGGCCCCCGGTGCCCCACTATCCTATGGCCATCCTCACCCATAATTAGATAGCAAGTATATGGTCTTTTGGAGTTCTCCGCCTTTCCGCTTCACGTATCTCGATTGACTCAAGATGGATGGTAGACGACGAGTCGCTATCACAGGGCTACCGTTTGCTCGCCGAATCACGCCGGTCCATCCTAGTCTTTAGGTTGCCATGTATTGCAACCAAGGCATACCCCGGGTTCTTCTACGCAGACCTTAACCTCTATGGGCCCAGGCGGATCATCTGTAGCCTCACAGAGGGATACCAAGAGTACCCTCACGTCCCCTCGAAGCCTCGGGCTTCGTAACCCAATTCGTTGGATCCTTCTTTCTACTCAGACGGACATTCGCACCTTCCCGTGTTATACTAAGAATTACTACTTAGTTTTACTAACTAAGATTTACTACTTAGTTTCCAGAATCGTTGTTTTCTTAACTAAGGTTTACTACTTAGTTCTCTTTCCCGTCAATTTGGATTGGTTAAGTGTCATTAGTCAATTCTTAACCCTCTTCATTCATCCTGTTATACTGGTTAAGTGTTATCAGTAATTCATGTTGACTTAATCCCACCACAAACCAAGTTATATTGGTTAAGTATTTCTTATTACTTAACCCTACCCATTCACCCTGTATTGGTTAAGTGTTCCTTTTTAACTTAACCTTGCCCGTCTGTCTTAACTAACATGTTATTAATGGTTAAGTATTATCCCTTCATGTTTTAGACTTAACCTCATTCCTTTATCACAACCTGATGGTTAAGTGTTCAGGTTTACTTAACCCTACAGTCTAGCCCAGCTAACATATCAAAATTGGCTAAGTCTATTAGATTTTACTTAACCCCAACCTCTAGTCTAGTTAACATATTAATTTGGCTAAGTGTATTAACTTTACTTAACCCCTACAAGTCTCATTTTGCTACCTTGAGTTTGGATAAGTGTCTCTATGGAATTAGCCCTCCCATTCTAGCTTAACTGCGTTAAGTTGGTTAAGTGTTCCTATGGACTTAACCCTCCCATTCTAGCTTAATTGTGTTAAGTGTCAGTCTGAACCTAACCCCACCCATCAGTCTAGTTATCATGTTGAACTGGTTAAGTGTCTTAGTTAACTTAACCCTACCATTCTTGTTTCTGCTTTAACTAAATAAATTAAAGCCGCTACCACTCACATTAGACAGATATTGTTGCGAATACTGGATGTGCCGGTTGGTTCCGGGCAGGTTTACATCGCAACTCAGTCTAACCTCGGGTTAGGCATATTCGTTTTTTCTAAGTTCAAAGGGGTTTTGATTAGTTTTCAAATCAGGTTTTGAAAGTAACCATCCTGTCCGTCGGATCAGTTAGGGATAGCCAGGGAGAGCAGGAAACTTGTATTTTCCAAACTCAAGCCTAGACACCATCCTCTCTGTCACCCTAGAACTTTCTGGCTTATTATTAAAAGAGTTGTCGTTAATGAACCTTTAATTTGTCTAAATTTATATTTCCTTATTCAGGCCAAATTCTATAAGTAAATTATTCCTAATTTACTTATTTCCTAATTACTCTTTTAATGTAAATTGTCTACATTCATTCTTATGGCCCATTTCCCCTTCTAAATCATATTTATGCTTTTTGTTATGTGGACTATACCAAATTAGGTGTCACTAACCATGATTTTGCTAAACCTTCCAATTACTCCCAATTATGGTCAATTTCACATTTTTGTCAATATACTTACCGTGCCAAATTAGCTAATCCAATTCCAATTCAACATTCTAATTCTAGACTTATTACTCTAGTTCATTATTCATGCAAATGCTAGATTTACACGTCAATACTAGATTCAAATTAGACATCCTATAATTCATGTCAAATTTATCCAATTTGCATTTCTATGAACATGCCATAATACATGTTCCCAATTTATGCCAATTTCCAAGTTAAACTACGTTTTTAGTAAACTTCATATTTTTCCCAAATTGTATTCCCACCGTTCGTATAATCGTGATTAAATCTGGATTATAGATAAATCTAGATTCGTACAAAGTAGGGAATGAACCAAAGATGCTAGGCAAATGATAGACATAATAACTGGCATAAAACGGTTGAATAACGACGTCGGTTCAAGAACATGGGTAGACCTAACTTAATAGGTAAATTCCCAAGGTCTAAAACCAAAGAAAACCAAGAATATGCAGAATAGAAACGTAGGTTTAAGAACATGGGTAGACCTAACTTATTAGGTAAATTCCCAAGGTCTAAAACCAAAGAAAACCAAGAATAGACAGAATAGAAAAATCAGGTTTAGACCCAATTCCATAGTCACAAAACTTAAGCAACTCTTTCCTAGTCAGGAATGCTAGGTGTTTAGTCACAGTTGTCCTTGTTATGTAATAGGCAATAGCATATGTTTCCTAATCAAAAGCATAGGCTTAGTCAAGGAATTAATTCTCATAGTCACAGTCACAGTTATAAGCAATGTTCATAGTCATAAGCAATGTACATAGTCATTGGCAATGTTCATAATCATAGGCAAATGTTCATAGTCATAGGCATATGGTTTTAAGATCCATAGTTTCATAGTCATGGTCTTATTTGTCCTCGAATCATAACAGTTCTTAATTAGATTCAAGAGTATAGGCACAGATTCGAATAGAGAGAGAGAGATTTGGCATATTCTTTTATTCCTTTAATTTCATGTCACGAACAGAGAAAAACGTTCAAATCTAGAAATAACTGACTTACAGAGATTAGACTAGAATAGAAAGGAGGCGTTGCTATGATTCGTGCGACGTTTAGCCTTTAATCCTTATCTTGAAGCTTTGAATCTCTTCTAGACAACTTGAGCAGCATAACCTTGTCTTGGATTTTCGTATTATCTTCTTATTTTTGTTTATTTATATATTTTCTCAAAGGCAGCATAAGGATAGAAATGAATTGTGAATGAAGAAGAAGTCCAGGGCTGTTTATATAGTGTAGAAGTCAACGAATCTGGTCAGAAGGGCGTCCGGATACAGAGAAACGAATCAGGTTCAGAAAGCTGGAAAAAGCGAGGGGGGTCGACTACCCAGTTGACCTGGGGGGGTCGACTACCAAGTCGACTCCCCAGTCGACCTGGGGGGGGGGGGATCGACTATCCAGTCGACCTGGGTCCCTTCTGAGTCTGTTTTGAAATTTGAACTTTGCTGAAACTTCCGGAGGCCATATCTTCCTCATACGGACTCCGATTTACGCAAATTCGGACTCATGTTCATGCAGAATTCCGAGACGAACGCAATGGCGTAGATCATTTCCCTTGATTTTGATATTAACTTTTAATTATGCCTTGATTTGTAAATCTTAGTGTTAAAGAACTACGGGGTGTTACACCCCTTGCCTCGACTCATAACGGAAATCCAATTTCCAATATGACATTTCGGTTTTAGTTGTGATCCTATATATAGCGATATAGTGGAATGGGGTGCTCATGCCGTCTATGATTGATACTTATGATTGAAATTGTTTTGACACTATACACTTATAGTAATAATAAAAGATGAAATTTCATGTACCAAGCCTTTTTTGGCTATTATAAGGTAAAAACCCTATCCTCCGGCTTGCGTTGCATTGTGTGATGGGACCTGGGTCTTATAATAGCTTCATTGTTCTTCATTTAGCATTGTGCTGTTTGTTTTATGCACTGGTATTCTTGGGAGGAAACCCTTTTCGTGTTATACGGCGTGGTCCCTTGATTTACCGAACTTTAAAAATAAAGATTAATAACTGTTTTAGTTCTCACACCAGTCACATGACTGACCTGGAGTTTATTGTTTAAACCTAAACTCTGGGTGCCCCTATTTTCCACATAGGCAGCTAGTAGTTTTGGTTTTGCAGATTTATATTCACAGGAACCTGGTTTACAGCTGGAATGATATCCGGAAAGCTCTGAATCTGTTTATCTCTTTGAGTTGTGTTTTATATTACTTTCCGCGTTTATGTAATGTAATTTAAATCTCCGATATTTTATGATGTGTAATCTTTACTCATACTCTGTATATTCTTGTATTCTGATGGAATTGTTGCAATAAGAAATGAAATGTTCTTCTGTTTGTATTCTGATTCGTCTTGTTCTCAAAGCAATCTGTGCTTTCCTTCACGGGGAAGTTCGGGTCCTTACACTCTAATACAAGACCACACGATTTTTAGTTGTATAACATACCGGGGGACGGTGGCCATAGCTGCACTACAAGAAAAGCTGTAAATAACTACAGATTTTAGTAGCGGAAAATTCTGTCGTGAATTAGCGACGGATTTTCGTGGAATTTGTAAGTAATATTATCTAAGATTTTAGTATATTACAGTACACACACATGCACATGTTGAATTATTGTTCTTTAGACCTAGACTATAAGCATTTTATTGCTTTTTGATCGTTTTTCAGTTATTATCAACAAAATGATTTTTTGTGTGTTATACAACAAGCATATCTTGGTGTTACACATGAAAGAATTGTTCGTTTTATGTAGTTTTGCTACCCATAAACTATAATATGATGCAACAGCTTGAATAATAATTATTATTTCTTTTTGTAGCCAGTCATTGAAACTTTCACTGTACCTTATTATAGAAAATTGATCTGATGGGAATTGAAAGTTGATTTATTCCATTGTTTTAGTATACCTTTTGACCTACTTAATGCCACATTTACTTATGCATTTTATAAATTAGGATCTAAATAGTTGTTTTTTATCATAATATTCACAGAGATACCAATTGGGAATCGTAGAAATCATAAATTGTCTTCTCTCCATTATTGGTAAAGAAAACCAGCTGCATGATCGTATGGTAGTGTTTCGTGTTCGACTTGGCCTTCAGTTTCACGTTACCATGCGCCTTCGTTGTCATTGTCTTCGCAGATTGGTTGGGTATGTTAACACGTATTTTGGCATAAATATAACGTTATGCGGTTTTAGTACGGTTGTGGATGGTATGTGTTTGTATATGAGATAAATTTAGCACAGCTGAAAAGTTTTATTTATAATTTAGCTTGGAGTATGAACTGATGAAGGATTATGGATAATGTTCTTTTTGTATATAGTTATTGGTGTTATTTTCAATTAAAATTAATGTTTTTGGTAAATTTGTCTATATTTTATATGCCATTTATTTCAGTGTTCACTGTTGAATGATATTAGTTCAATGAATTTATATATATACACACACACACACAAACATATATATACACATATACAAATTGGTAGATCAGAAGGGGAATAGAAGCAGATTATCAACAAACTATTCTAGATGAAATGTTCACATAAATTAAAATCCGTCTCCAATCATTTACTAAACTGTAAGGGTTTACCGACAAATTATCTTCAAATATGTTTTTAAAATATATGTATTTTGCCGCAAGTCCCTTGCTAATTGTGAGGGTTTACCGATGTTCATTTATAAATAATATTTTAAAAAATACATGTTCATCGCTAAAACATCGATAAAAAATTAAAATTAAAATATTTAATACTGAGTGTAATTGTAATGCCCCACCTCTATATTCACTTTAGCCAAGGCCATTGCAAGCAACGGTGTCAACTAACCTAAGAATAAGGCTGTTGAGGAGCGACCATCTGTATATTAGCTTTGAACGAGTGTTAAATATGTCGGATAATATGGTCTAACTTTTTAATTCTCATGAGGTAATCCGACACATCGAAATCAAGTCCAAATCTACTACACAGTGGATATATATATTTCGGGAAGCAATATAAAAAGAATAACAATAAATCAGAGTCGTACACAGTATTCATATCACAAGGAGAAAATAGATATGAATGACAACACATAAGTATAAATACAAAGATAGTGGCCATAGTCGATCCACTAAACAACAAAAGAATATGATACATGAAATCTAAGTTACGTGAATAATAAAGAACTATAACTCAAATGTAAATAGCAAGAAGCCAAAAGGAGGTCTCTGCTAGAAGTCCAATATAAGCATCTGTATACTCGGTCTGACCTGAGTATTATTTATAAGAATAAACAATAAATGGATCAGTCTAGCTATACTCATCATAATAAACTGAGATAGAAGTAGAGATATAAACAGATAATGACATAGGAGAAATAACAAAAAATGATAACAATAATTGTGAAGCTCAGAAATGTTCATAAAA
This sequence comes from Allium sativum, assembly GCA_030737875.1. Lineage (NCBI taxonomy): Eukaryota > Viridiplantae > Streptophyta > Magnoliopsida > Asparagales > Amaryllidaceae > Allium > Allium sativum. The sequence goes on along the minus strand of CM060913.1, from coordinate 335,821,002 downwards.
TATGTCAAAGAAAATCTCAAAGCTACCTAACAGATTATCACATGCTAAAGATATAACTATTTACGAGAAATGATGTCACCTGTCAAGTCAACGCAAAGTAGCTAACATGATATCAAAACAAGACTACTCACGAGAAATTTTATCGCCCATCAAGTCAACACGAAATAGAAAATATTATACTATGTATCTCGCCGATACGAAATGATCCAAAGATCAACGATATAAATGAATGAACCGAAGTTCCTCGAACAATGATCCAAAAATCCATCAGAACCGAAGTTCCAAAAATAATGATCCAAAGATCCACCAGAACCGAAGTTCCTAAAATAATGATCCGAAGATCCACCAGAACAGAAGTTCCTAAGGATGATCAGAAGATCATCCAAGTGAACCGAAGGTCAGATTGATCAGAATTGATCAAGTTTATTGTAAACTACAACAAGCTAGTAAGTATAAGAGTCAAGACAGACGTCCTATAACTACTTGCTCTAGTCGAATATTTACGAATAAGTTGTATATTCCACTAGAAAAACGAAACGATTATTGCCATGGTGTTCAATTGAACGAGTCCAAGAATTAACCGTCAAAGTAAACACAAGGGGTCATAGTACTTGTTTTTACTAAGGCGTTTAATTAGATTTCTCATACGAACGAGAAAAAGGTTTATGAACTCGCATACTAGAGTAAACAATTTGGAAAATAACTTCATATAATGAAGTAGAATTTGAAACCATTTAATGAAAGATTGGTATCTACTAATAATTTTAAAACCTCTTTTTATATTGTTTCGAATTGGAAAATCTCGTTTAATAACGATCGAACATAGAATTCACGATTTGATAACGTAAATATGATCTAACGAATATCGACTATAATTTCGTTCACCACAAATGAATCGAAAGTTCATGAAATCAGGATGCAGAAATTTGCGAACCAGAGAAACTGACAAGTCACAAACGAAGACTAAATGGGGCAAACTCGGCTGGGAAAGACCCTGGACGGACCTAAACTGTTGTCAGTGGTCTCCACCGATCAACAACAGTTTTTAGCCAATAGACGTCTGTCACCCTCAGGACAGACGTTTGTTGTCAGGAAAACTGTTTTCCTAAGAATTTGGATAGATGTATGACCATTTTTTGTCAGACGTCTGACCTGATGCAATTATTTATTTTCTCCTCAAACATTGACAGACGTCTGTCCCCATCCTGGACAGATGTCTGAGCTGAAGTATGGCCATTTTTTCTTAGGAAATGAGGTGCAAACGACTCTCGAACGAGCCAGGATCAATGGTGTTGACCAATTACATTTTCTAAACAAAAACGAAGCCTCCTTTGCTCAACGAAAACACTCAAGAACACATACACACATGCACACATTCATACAAGAGATTCGAAATGGTTCGGTTTCTAAATTCAATATGAAATAAATTACAAACCAAAGCATACTAAAGCAATTCAAGTGACTTGTGAAGATTTAGAAGTTTGTCGGGTGACAACGGAGCTTCACAACATCACCGAATCAACTCATAACTTATGAATTATATCATGTGAACAATCCTTATCATAATTTTCAGCTCAATGAAACATAAACACATGCAATCAGCTAAGTTACACTAACCCACCCAATTCAATAGCATATGCAAACTCAAATGAACACAAAATTCCACTTTTACAAGCCAATGGCTAGTGGCATAGATGTGAGTTCTAGAAGAACTCATCTTTGCTTGCAAGAAGCAAGGATTTAATCCAATAGCTAGCAAGAACAACCTCTCCTCCAATATAGCACACAAATCTTCAATCTACACATGAATACACAATATTTCCTAAGAACTAGATTTAGGAAAAATCATAAATTGAAGAGGAAACAAGATGGAGAATCTTACCCAAGTCATTACACTTGATTTCCTCAAGAATTGGAGCTCCAAGATCAAGCTAGGGTTTAATTTCCCATTCCATTCCCCATTTCCATTTTCTTTTAAGTGTTTGAAGAGAATGAGAGGAAGAGGGGCTGATTTGGGGAATATAAGGAGGATTAGGTTAGTGTAACAACCCGTAAAATCTAGGCCAGTTTAAAATTTTTATTTTGGCAATTTTGACGAATTTTGATTATTAAAAATAGATTGTTTTAAATAATATCGACGAGAAAATTTATTTTGAATAGAATTAGAACGTATATATTTATATACATTGTCGTTAGAATATAAATATTTATTTATTTATATATAAAAAGAATTGAAAATGGCGCGGTAGTTCGATAATTCGATTTCAAATTTCATATGAATGTACAAGATTCAAAATAAAACGGATTTGAGTGAAACAAAAAATATTTAAATCTGTTAGTGAATACCTTTCTAACTAATCTGAAAAATCGAAATTTCATAGCAGAAAGCAAAAGTAATTGCCAAATGAATTTTCAGAAAGGTCGCTATAGAATTTGTATAGCCTGTGAAAATGGCCATTTTGCAAATGACCTCAGAATTCAACGAAACTACTTTTGTTGGATCCGGGATGTTAAATTATTGCTAGGTTTCGAATTTCATAATTTTTGAAGCAAGTATGTGAGCGTGGCAAAGGAAAATGTGTTTTGGTAAATTATAGTTAAATTGGATCGACCAGAAATGGGCCATTTTTCAAACTATCTCAGAATTCGACGAAACTAGTTTTGTTGGGACCGTATCGTCAAAATATAGCTAGGTTCATTTTTCTGGAATTTTTTGAATCAGTATGTGTCCCCGACAAATTGAAATGTACGTTCAAATCAAATATTGAATGTTTTATATTTTAATTTGAAAGAATAACTGACTGAAACAGTCGAATTGGCTTACGGAACACATCCCATTATGTTTGGAATGGGGGTATTTAGCTAGGGGCGACAGTCGTTGGGTTTGATTTCGAGTTCGTATCAACATAAGGGTTTTTTTGATTAAAATAATTTAAAATATATTTATATATATGGTCAAACGCGGTCAGAACCATCATTTTCCTTAACCCGTGGTCAACGTTTCTTCCAGCGAGCCTCCATTTAGAATCAGCGATTGAAACTTCACCCTATTCTTCCCCTCCGTTCTCCTTCTCCACCTAATGAAAACTGAAATTGTTTAAAGCAAATTGAAGAGCTTGACAAGTTCTTCGAGGTGAACGGACAAGATTTGATATGGTGGCCTGATCCGCTCAAATTTCCGCCGCTAAGTCGAGGCGTTGGAGGTGAAGTAGCGGCTCCTGGGGGATCTCGAGTTGGTCAGAAGGGCGAGCCTAAGGTGCGGATTTCGAAGACGAGCAAGGTGGAGGGGGCTGATCGACGGCTAGTCTGACAGGGAGGCGGCGGTTCTTGGTCAAAGAAGTCAACGGTGGGGAGTAAATCCATTTGAACGGGTCTGATGGTGGAAGAAAGGAAACAGAAAGGGCAGCGCTTAATTAACGTTATTAAAGGGTAATTAAAACTTTAATTTATTCGTTAATTATTTAATTAAATTATCAAATGTATTTAATGCAAAACTTCTCCATACGAGAATGAAATTCGAAGATTTCAGAAGCGCTGGACTCGTCTCAACGTGAGATGCGCAACAAAACTGACCGCGTCCAAAACAGAGCACGCTGGAATTTCAAGCAAATTTGAAAGTGAACAGAATCAATTCAGAAATTCAGAAATAAAACCGATCAAAGTGAGAATTCACTCACTTTAAATTTTCTGTACAGTTATTTATTTATAACCATTTGATTATTTTCCTAGTTAATAACTAGTTCATTTCGATAAAAATCTATTTTTATCTTTTCAAATATGGAGTTTTTCATCCCAATTCTTTCCAAATCATTTCTTTTGATTTTACACAAATTATTGATATTTTTAATAATTTTATCAAGGCCCGAACAGTCGATTTCCATCAACGACCATCGAACTGCACTTACAGCGACCTTTTCCAAATTTGATTTGGACATAATTCCAAATTCAACCGTAAGATTTAAAAGTTCTAATATTCATTGGAAAGCTCTTTTCGATACGAACCCACCGGTTCCGGTTTCAGGAGAATCCGACGGTCGGATCCCCAGTAATGTCCGTTCGAAGTTAATGGTCGAAATTCGCGAACTGCCGCAGCGCGACGCGTTCTATTCAGGCTATTATATTATATATATAATTTATATAATATATATTTCGTCGATTTCCTATTAAAACAAAATTTATAAATCGTTTTAAATTCGTTTCCAAAATAATTTCAACTTCCATTTCAAATTCAAATCCAAATTGAATTTTTCCTTATAAATTCCTTTTAAATTCATTTCAATTCAATTCAAATTTCAAATTCATTTCAATTCGAATTCATTTTCTAATCAATTCAATTCGAATTCATTTTCTACTCAATTCAATTCGAATTCATTTTCTACTCAATTCAATTCAATTCGAATTCATTTTCTACTCAATTCAATTCGAATTCATTTTCTATTCAGTTCAATTTGAATTCATTTTCTATTTTATATCAAATTCGAATATTTCACATACATGAAAATTTTGTACAGTGTATATATATATATATTGAAACACCCCACCTCCGTTAGGGTCACTCTCAAAGGGAATGCCCTAATTTCAGTGGAGGTTTATAAGTATAAGTCACAGATATACAAGACAGATATAAGAACACATATTTGTAAACAGCGGAAGAACAACAAACTTTATTTCATAAAGTCAAATACGTGTTACAGCAACATCCTTTCCAAAAACATAACATAACATTTTCATAATCTGTCTTGAGTACATTATTTAAAGAAGCATAGATAAAACATAAATAAACTGCAAAAGCCCCCATAGTGGTTGTCCAAAGCCATAGTTCAAAACAGGAAAGTCCAAGCAATACATTTCTCTTCTTCAAGCTGGATGTTAAGGTAGGTCAAGCTGCTGTGTTCCCTCCCTGTGGACCTTGGGGGTGGGGGAAACGGAAGAAAAGAAGACGAAAGAAAAGTAGAGTCAGACATAAAGCCTGAGTAAGTCTAGTACTATTTTGTCTATGAATAAAGAACTGGGTATGATAAGCATAAACAGGAAGTGGGCATGCATTATAAACTTGGTTAAGTTGTCTAGGGTCGAATATACTATCGTACCCCATGTTAATCTCTGAACCCATATAAACTAGTTTCCCACTGGCACCCCATAATCAGGGTGATGTGATCCATTCTATGATGATCGGCTCCTACTCGCATAGTTACATGTGTCTTACGGCCCCCGATGTTGTAGTTACCTATGCTGGTCCCACCATGGGGTGTATTAAGTCCCATAATGGCAACCCGACACAACCTTAGAGTGCACAGGTATGCTACTGGTGTCTAGTGCCTTATTTTTCTGCGCTAGAGTGTGTGCACGCCCGCACTCCGTTAGAACCTACACTGCTACACCACCGCCGTCGCTTTGACCTCTTACAATCAGCCCAGTAATCGTGCCCCACCCTGCCTAGTTTCAGGGTATCCTGATACACCTTCTAGGGTTACTGCTGAAAAGGGTCCCCCGTTACTAGGTTTTCTATCTCTAGCCAACATGCTAAGTTGGTTAAGTGTTTTTCTAACCTAACCCCACCAGTCCGTTTAGTTTAGCATGTTCCATTTTGATTAAGTCTTTAGTTCACTTAATCCTATCAATCCTGACTCAGCCTTAATTGTCTTATTAAGGCCGTGACCTCTCACATTAGACAGGTATTGTTGTGGCTGCCTGTTGTCGGTTGGTTCCGGGCAGTCTTACGCCACAAATCAGTCTAACCTCGGGTCCTTGCTGGGCTCCATGTTTAAGCTCCCACGTTGGATAGGTATTGTTGTGACTACTGGACAGCCGGGCGGTTCCGGGCAGGTTTACATCACAACTCAATCCAACCTCGGGTTAAACACCTCATATGTTCTACATTGACATATTTTGTCATTCCTCTTTATTTCTTATATGTAAATATTTGCGGCCCATTATTAAGTTAATGGTGTAAAGGTTACACCAATCATGGGCCCAACCCATACTTGAACTTGGGCCCTTCAATTTTATATTTTCATTCATTAATTAATTTTAACCCAACGTTATTTTCCCCCGTTTTACACGTCCGTTTATATATATATTGGGCTTAGCCTTTTAAGGCCCAATTTAGCCATGCGAAAAGGGGAGGCTTATGGCGTGATTACATACACAAAAAGGGGAAGGTGAGCGTATGAACTTGCAATATGACGTTTGGAATACAACATAGAAACTGGTGTACTTGCATAGTAGTGACATATACTTTGGTCATAAAACATAGGTGACATGAATCAAAGCATGTGAACTTGTAATTGAGATATCATTATTGACACATGAACCTATATTTTTATTTAGGCATAATGTCAAACATAAGCATGACATAAATATTTCTAGCATAAGCATGGCATAATGTCAAACATAAGCATGGCATAATATCAAACATAAGCATGGCATAAGTATAGTTGAATTTGTTCACATAACCATGGCATAAATATTTCTAACATGAAATCATGATTCTTACTTTAGTCATGTAAACTTACAAAAAGGGACTTTTTGAACCTAACCTAGCCATGTACCACATATGTCATCATATAATTCTTGTAAACAAGATAGACCTAATCATGGTTTTCAATTATGCCAAATATCATTCATAGCCTAGCCATATTCATAAGTTTGCAAATAGGTTTTCTAGTACAAAAGCATGGCTTAATACATAATGCCAAATTCTCAACATAATTTCATATGGATAATAACCAAACTTGTTCCAATTACTTACAAAATGATTTATGCACAAAAATATACATCATGGTGGCATAGAAGCAAACCCCAAACTTGCATGAATTTAAATCAACTACATACATGTAGCTTCAACATGGATTACATAATTTGCGAAATATTCCAAACGTATACTTGCATAGAACTACCGCATGTAGTTCTTTATAATGAATAACATAATTCATAAATATCCAAACGTATATAATATTTCAAATTGATAAGAACGCACAAATTTGAATTACTTTATTGCCACAATTCAAGCATACAAACCAACACAATTGTTTATTCATACCAAAGTAATACTCTACTTACAATGGTGTGATGAATTCTCTAGTTTAGGGATTGAAGACGCAAATTCCTTTGTTGAATTGATTTGTTTAGGTTACTTTAAGCTTTAGAATCTTCCTCCTAATCCTCTCTCCAATTTGGTGGCTACTCCTAGTCGTTCCTCAGCAACATGGCGGCTATGTTCTTATTTTTGAATGAATAGATTAGGGTTTAGTCTAGGGTTGTTTATATAGAGGTTAGGAACTGATTAGAACCATTGATGTTGCTTGGATTGATCGTAGCCATTCATTCTAAGGAGAGACCAATTAAGACTTGACACCTAGCCCTAGTGACAAAGCAGACCACAGAAAATCGACCACATAGAGAATAGGCCAGCCGGGTTAGACTGGGCTCGACCTGGGTCTGGACCAGGTCGACACCCCTGTCGACAGCCCTGTCGACCTGGCTAGACCAGGTCGACAGCCCAGTCGACCTAGGTGTGTCAGGCGGCGTTTTTCCGCCCTGGCCCATTGGGCCCCATTTTTGTTTTCTGAGCTTATTTTATTCTGTTTGAATTTTAAATTTAATTCAAAACTTCCGAAGGCCATATCTTCTTCATACGGACTCCGTTTTTCGAAAACTCGGACTCTATTTCGCGTATTTTTCCGAGACGAACGCAATGGCGTATCCCGTTTCCCTTAGTTCTTTGATTTGAAATTAATTATACTTTAATTTGTTAATTTCACAGTTATAGAATTTTCGGGGTGTTACATTCTCCCCCACTTAAAAGGGTTTCGTCCCCGAAATCTTCAAGTTAGGAGGAATGTATATCCTAACATCCAATCATCCATCTACTCATCCATCAAACACGAGCATCCATTATCCTTAAAAGACTTCTAATGCTTCATGATCATATGCGAAGTGTGTGTGTACATGTACTTATCTAATGCAAAATCAGGCGGTCTACTGATTCAGTTGACCTCCTTAATGCGAATTATGTAAGTGCCATGAATCCATTATGTATGCAAATTTTACTATTCATGATTCTACATGAGTGCACAATCATTCAATACAAATGCAACATCCACATGACAACACATTAAAGTTCAACCACATACGAATGCAAACATATATGCATATGCAATATGAAGTGACTGAGCCGATCAAAACCCTAGATTGTGTGTGTATATGCAACCACGAGCAACCACTAGCAATCACTTGCAACCACTTGCAACCATCATCCATAACATGTTTCAACTACATGTTTTCATCCAAAAAGATTCTACCTAAAGGATAAGGTCGAGGAAATATACCTAAAAGATAGATAAAAGCGCAACTTAAGGAAAAGGAAAGATCAAGGATGTACCCTCGAACAGAAAAGGGTAGGCTGTACGGATTTTAGCTTCAGTTTCCCAAGTCGCGTCTCCCTCGGCGTCGCTCCACTGAACTTTGACGAGCTTGACTTCGCGGTTGCGTAGCTTCTTCACTTCTGTTCCTAAGATGCGGGTTGGAACTTTTCTTATGGTTGCTTCGCGTTCCACTTCTGCCTCTTCGAGGATATTTGGCTCTACCACTTCAGCAGACTCATGTAGACATTTTCGGAGATGTGAAATGTGAAAAACGTTGTGGACTCCAGCCAACTTCTCGGGTAGCTCTAATCTATAGGCCATTTTCCCAATTTTCTCGATAATAGGGAATGGCCCTATGAACCTTGGTGCCAGTTTTCCTGTGGTTCCAAAACGAACAACGTTCCTTAGCGGTGATACCTTGAGAAAAACTCTGTCTCCAACTTCAAATTCAAGGTCGGTCCTCCTCTTGTCGGCGTAGGACTTTTGTCTGTCTTGGGCCGTCTTCATCCTTCTTCGTATTAAGTCTACTTTCTCTGAGGTCTCTCGGATCATATCTGGTCCAAGTATGAGCTTATCCGTGGACTCCCACCAACAAGTGGGCGATCGGCACGGTCTTCCATATAAAGCTTCGAAGGGCGCCATTCTGATGGTTGCTTGATAACTGTTGTTGTAGGCGAATTCCACCAAAGGAAGGTGGTCTTCCCATGTCCCTCCGAAGTCAAGGACGCATAGCCTTAAAAGGTCCTCCAAAACTCTGTTCACTCTCTCTGTTTGGCCGTCGGTTTGGGGATGATAGGCTGTGCTCAAGCATAACTGCGTTCCTACTGCTTCTTGCAGACTCCGCCAAAATTCACTGGTGAAGATGGGGTCTCGGTCACTAACAATGCTAGATGGTATTCCATGGAGTCGAACGATTTCCTTGAGGTAAAGTGATGCTAGGGATGAGGCAGTTCTCTTACTTTTGACAGGTAAAAAGTGGGCGCTTTTAGTAAGCCTATCCACTATTACCCAAATGCTAGTGTTGCCTCTCCTAGACCTAGGCAGCCCATCGATGAAGTCCATTGAGATGCTATCCCACTTCCACTGCGGGACCTCCAGAGGATGTAGTAGTCCGCCAGGCTTTTTCTGTTCCGCTTTAACATGTTGGCACACCATACACTTAGAAACGAATTCTGCCACGTCCTTTTTCATGCCGTTCCAGAAGAAAGTCCTTTTTATGTCTTTGTACATTTTATCTCCGCCTGGGTGTATCGTCATCTTGGAATGATGCGCTTCCTCGAGAACCTTCCTTACTAAATCTTTTGTCTGTGGGACGCATAGTCTTCCGTCTCGCCTTAGTAAACCTTTATCGTCAATGGAGTATCTGTTGAGGTGACTTGAAGTCTCACCCCTAATTAGCCTATCAATTATTTCCACGAGCTAAGGGTCTTCGCGTTGTGCTTTCCCTACTGAATCCACTAAAGTTGGGCGCACTTCGAGAGATGCTAGCAAGCCTGGTACGAAATCGGAGGAAGGCCTAAAGTCGAAGCTGGCTATAAACTCTAGGCTTTGTCTTTCAACAAACAAAGGGCTTAGGGTCAATTTCTTTCGGCTCAACGCGTCTGCAACTACGTTGCCTTTGCCTGGAGTGTAGGAGATTTCGAAATCGTACGAGGCAAGAAACTCCATCCATCTTTGTTGCCTCAAGTTAAGATCCTTCTGCGAGAAAAGATATTTCAACGATTTATGGTCAGTGTAAAGTTCGAACTTCTCACCTAGGAGATAGTGTCGCCAAGACTTGAGTGCAAAGACGATGGCGGCTAACTCAAGATCGTGGGTTGGGTAGTTCTTTTCGTGCACCTTCAATTGCCTCCCGCCATAAGCTACTACCCTTCCTTCTTGCATTAAGACGGCGCCTAGCCCTGTCCCACATGCATCCGTATAAACAGTGAACATCTTGCTCCATTCTGGCAGCGTCAAAACTGGGGCTGTTGTGAGAGCCCTTTTCAGTCGTTGGAAAGCAAACTCGCAATCCAAGTCCCAATTGAACACTAGATTCTTCTTAGTCAATTTCGTGAGCGGAGCTGAGATTTTCGCAAAATCCCTTATAAACTTTCGATAGAAACCTGCTAGTCCTAGAAAGCTTCGGACCTCAGTTGCATTCCTTGGTGTCTTCCAATCCTGTACCGCCACAACCTTAGCAGGGTCCACTGCTAACCCTTGTTTGGATACTATGTGCCCAAGGAACCTCACCTCTTCTCTCCAAAAGTGGCATTTGGAGAATTTGGCTTTTAGTTGATGGACTCGCAAAGTTTCCATGATTGCCCTTAAGTGTTGAGCATGTTCCTCTTCACTCTTTGAAGAGGATAAGGGCAAGAAGAAAGAGCGTTTGCAGCCTAAGAAGACAGACTTTAAGAAGGGCGGGAAAGGCAACAAAGAGAAGAGGAAGTGCAATTTCTGTGGCAAAGTGGGGCACTTAGTAAAGGACTGCCGGAAAAAGAAGGCCAAGGAAAATGGTGGGTGCTTTTCTTGCGGTGAGACAGGCCATAGGGCTAAGGACTGCCCAAAGAAACGAGGACAGGGGCAGAGGGCTGGATCCACCCCAGGGGCACAGGTCCATGTGTAGAAGCGCCACCTCTGCAACAGCGAGGTATCAATACTTCTGTAGAAAGTGTAGTTTATCTTTATGATCACCCCACCCCACCTCCGTTAGGGTCACTCTCAAAGGGAATGCCCTAATTTCAGTGGAGGTTTATAAGTATAAGTCACAGATATACAAGACAGATATAAGAACACATATTTGTAAACAGCGGAAGAACAACAAACTTTATTTCATAAAGTCAAATACGTGTTACAACAACATCCTTTCCAAAAGCATAACATAACATTTTCATAATCTGTCTTGAGTACATTATTTAAAGAAGCATAGATAAAACATAAATAAACTGCAAAAGCCCCCATAGTGGTTGTCCAAAGCCATAGCTCAAAACAGGAAAGTCCAAGCAATAAATTTCTCTTCTTCAAGCTGGATGTTAAGGTAGGTCAAGCTGCTGTGTTCCCTCCCTGTGGACCTGGGGGGGGGGGGGAACGGAAGAAAAGAAGACGAAAGAAAAGTAGAGTCAGACATAAAGCCTGAGTAAGTCTAGTACTATTTTGTCTATGAATAAAGAACTGGGTATGATAAGCATAAACAGGAAGTGGGCATGCATTATAAACTTGGTTAAGTTGTCTAGGGTCGAATATACTATCGTACCCCATGTTAATCTCTGAACCCATATAAACTAGTTTCCCACTGGCACCCCATAATCAGGGTGATGTGATCCATTCTATGATGATCGGCTCCTACTCGCATAGTTACATGTGTCTTACGGCCCCCGATGTTGTAGTTACCTATGCTGGTCCCACCATGGGGTGTATCAAGTCCCATAGTGGCAACCCGACACAACCTTAGAGTGCACAAGTATGCTACTGGTGTCCAGTGCCTTATTTTTCTGCGCCGGTGTGTGTGCACGCCCGCACTCCGTTAGAACCTACACCGCTACACCACCGCCGTCGCTTTGACCTCTTACAATCAGCCCAGTAATCGTGCCCCACCCTGCCTAGTTTCAGGGTATCCTGATACACCTTCTAGGGTTACTGCTGAAAAGGGTCCCCCGTTACTAGGTTTTCTATCTCTAGCCAACATGCTAAGTTGGTTAAGTGTTTTTCTAACCTAACCCCACCAGTCCGTTTAGTTTAGCATGTTCCATTTTGATTAAGTCTTTAGTTCACTTAATCCTATCAATCCTGACTCAGCCTTAATTGTCTTATTAAGGCCCTGACCTCTCACATTAGACAGGTATTGTTGTGGCTGCCTGTTGCCGGTTGGTTCCGGGCAGTCTTACGCCACAACTCAGTCTAACCTCGGATCCTTGCTGGGCTCCATGTTTAACCTCCCACATTGGATAGGTATTGTTGTGACTACTGGACAGCCGGGCGGTTCCGGGCAGGTTTACATCACAACTCAATCCAACCTCGTGTTAAACACCTCGTATGTTCTACATTTACATATTTTGTCATTCCTCTTTATTTCTTATATGTAAATATTTGCGGCCCATTATTAAGTTAATGGTGTAAAGGTTACACCAATCATGGGCCCAACCCATACTTGAACTTGGGCCCTTCTATTTTATATTTTCATTAATTAATTAATTTTAACCCAACGTTATTTTCCCCCGTTTTACACGTCCGTTTATATATATATATTGGGCTTAGCCTTTTAAGGCCCAATTTAGCCATGCGAAAAGGGGAGGCTTATGGCGTGATTACATACACAAAAAGGGGAAGGTGAGCGTATGAACTTGCAATATGACGTTGGGAATACAACATAGAAACTGGTGTACTTGCATAGTAGTGACATATACTTTGGTCATAAAACATAGGTGACATGAATCAAAGCATGTGAACTTGTAATTGAGATATCATTATTGACACATGAACCTATATTTTTATTTAGGCATAATGTCAAACATAAGCATGGCATAAATATTTCTAGCATAAGCATGGCATAATGTCAAACATAAGCATGGCATAATATCAAACATAAGCATGGCATAAGTATAGTTCAATTTGTTCACATAACCATGGCATAAATATTTCTAACATGAAATCATGATTCTTACTTTAGTCATGTAAACTTACAAAAAGGGAATTTTTGAACCTAACCTAGCCATGTACCACATATGTCATCATATAATTCTTGTAAACAAGATAGACCTAATCATGGTTTTCAATTATGCCAAATATCATTCATAGCCTAGCCATATTCATAAGTTTGCAAATAGGTTTTCTAGTACAAAAGCATGGCTTAATACATAATGCCAAATTCTCAACATAATTTCATATGGATAATAACCAAACTTGTTCCAATTACTTACAAAATGATTTATGCACAAAAATATACATCATGGTGGCATAGAAGCAAACCCCAAACTTGCATGAATTTAAATCAACTACATACATGTAGCTTCAACATGGATTACATAATTTGCGAAATATTCCAAACGTATACTTGCATAGAACTACCGCATGTAGTTCTTTATAATGAATAACATAATTCATAAATATCCAAACGTATATAATATTTCAAATTGATAAGAACGCACAAATATGAATTACTTTATTGCCACAATTCAAGCATACAAACCAACACAATTGTTTATTCATACCAAAGTAATACTCTACTTACAATGGTGTGATGAATTCTCTAGTTTAGGGATTAATGATGCAAATTCCTTTGTTGAATTGATTTGTTTAGGTTACTTTAAGCTTTAGAATCTTCCTCCTAATCCTCTCTCCAATTTGGTGGCTACTCCTAGTCGTTCCTCAGCAACATGGCGGCTATGTTCTTATTTTTGAATGAATAGATTAGGGTTTAGTCTAGGGTTGTTTATATAGATGTTAGGAACTGATTAGAACCATTGATGTTGCTTGGATTGATCGTAGCCATTCATTCTAAGGAGAGACCAATTAAGACTTGCCACCTAGCCCTAGTGACAAAGCAGACCACAGAAAATCGACCACATAGAGAATAGGCCAGCCGGGTTAGACTGGGCTCGACCTGGGTCTGGACCAGGTCGACACCCCTGTCGATAGCCCTGTCGACAGCCCTGTCGACTTGGCTAGACCAGGTCGACAGCCCAGTCGACCTGGGTGTGTCAGGCGGCGTTTTTCCGCCCTGGCCCATTGGGCCCCAATTTTGTTTTCTGAGCTTATTTTATTCTGTTTGAATTTTAAATTTAATTCAAAACTTCCGAAGGCCATATCTTCTTCATACGGACTCCGTTTTTCGAAAACTCGGACTCTATTTCGCGTATTTTTCCGAGACGAACGCAATGGCGTATCCCGTTTCCCTTAGTTCTTTGATTTGAAATTAATTATACTATAATTTGTTAATTTCACAGTTATAGAATTTTCGGGGTGTTACATATATGTTAAAAATTATATTTTTAATAATCAAATCATTTTCACATTTCATATATATATATATATATATATATATATCGTTTTCATTTCATATATATATGTATATATATATCGTTTTCATGTCATATATATATATATATATATATCGTTTTCATTTCATATAGAATACAACCAAACAAACAATTCGTCCATGGTCTGTGGATGACGGGGAACAGTTCATATATGCAGTTATGAAATAAATAACTTTACAGAAAATTTAAAGTGAGAGAATTCTCACTTTGATCGGTTTTATTTCTGAATTTCTGAATTGATTCTGTTCGCATTTAAATTTGCCTGAAATTCTAGTGTGATCTGTTTTGGACGCAGTCAGTTTTGTTGCGTAGCTCTCGTTGAGTCGAGTCCAGCGCTTCTGAAATCTTCGAATTTCATTCTCATATGGAGAAGTTATGCATTAAATACGTTTGATAATTTAATTAAATAATTAACGAATAAATTAAAGTTTTAATTACCCTTTAATAACGTAAATTAAGCGCTGCCCTTTCTGTTTCCTTTCTTCCACCTTCAGACCCGTTCAAACGGATTTACTCCCCGCCGTTGACTTCTTTGACCAAGAACCGCCGCCTCCCTGTCAGACCAGCCGTCGATCAGCCCCCTCCACCTTGCTCGTCTTCGAAATCCGCACCTTACGCTCCCCCTTCTGACCAACTCAAGATCCCCCAAGAGCCGCTACTTCCCATCCAAAGCCTCGACTTGGCGGCGACAATCTGAGTGGATCAGGCCACCATATCAGATCTTGTCTGTTCACCTCGAAGAGCTTGTCAAGCTCTTCAATTTGCTTTAAACAATTCCAGTTTTCATTAGGTGGAGAGGGAGATCGGATAGGAGGAATACGGTGAAGTTTCAATCGCTGATTCTAAATGGAGGCTCGCTAGAAGAAGCGTTGACCACGGGCTATGGAAAATGAGGGTTTTGACCGCGTTTGACTGTATATGTAAATATATTTTTAATTATTATAATAAAAAAAACCTTATGTTGATACGAACTCGAAATCAAACCCAACGACTGTCGCCCCAAGCTAAATACCCCCATTCCGAACACAATGGGATGTGTTTCGTAAGTCAATTCGACTGTTTCAGTCAGTTATTCTTTCAAATTAAAATATAAAACATTCAATATTTGATTTGAACGTACATTTCAATTTGTCGGGGCCACATACTGATTCGAAAAATTCCAGAAAAATAAATATAGCTATGTTTTGGCGATACGGTCCCAACAAAACTAGTTTCGTCGAATTCTGAGACTGTTTGAAAAATGGCCCATTTCTGGTCGATCCAATTTAACTATAATTGACAAAAACACATTTTCCTTTGCCACGCTCACATACTAGCTTCAAAAATTATTAAATTCGAAACCTAGCAATAGTTTAACATCCCAGATCCAACAAAAGTGGTTTCGTCGAATTCCGAGGTCATTTGCAAAATGGCCATTTTCACAGGCTATATAAATTCCATAGCGACCTTTCTGAAAATTAATTTGGCCATAGCTTTTGCTTTCCGCTATGAAATTTCGATTTTTTAGATTAGTTAGAAAGTTATTCACGAACAGATTTAAATATTTTTGGTTTCACTCAAATCCGTTTTATTTTGAATCCTGTACATTCATATGAAATTTGAAATCGAATTATCGAACTACCACGCCATTTTCAATTCCTTTTATATATATAAATAAATATTTATATTCTAACGACGACGTATATAAATATATACGTTCTAATTCTATTCAAAATAAATTTTCTCGTAGATATTATTTAAAATAATCTATTTTAAATAATCAAAATTGCCAAAATAAAAATTTTAAACTAGCCCAAATTTTACGTGTTGTTACAATCTCCCCCACTTAAAACTTTTGGTCCCCGAAAAGGAACGAAGCCGAAAGTTGTTTTAAAAACTAACTCAACTTTCATTATTTTGATTACGGCTTAAGTTCTTCAACTTTTCAGTTTCTAAGAACTTTTCAAATTTTTGAAAAATTTGGCTAACACCCTAAATTTTCGAAAAATTTCTCCATAACCTCCCCTGCACCGGGAGCACCGGGAAAATCCCGAAATTGCCATACAGACCCTCTGATCTCAAAAAGAAAAATAAAAAGCCAAGCGGCTAGCCAATCGGCTCATAAAGTCATCATCACCCAAACAAAACAGTAAATTATGGTAAACATGTACCTATTTGTCGGGTAAACAAATTTTATTCTTCTGCTCTAGTCTCCTTGCTATGACCTGTTCAATGTAAGTACATGTATATGCATGCAATTTCAACCAATTTTCAATTCAGTTCTATATTTGATTCAAATTGGCAACTTCACCTTACATTCTCTTATTGGTATTATCAATTCAATATTCTGATTAGTTGAACTAATAATCACACAACACAACCAACAATCAATTTGTTGATTAAATTTCCAAATATATAATTTTATATAATCAAAAATAAATTTTTCTAAGACCAGATTATATATATAATCACAAATACGTTATTTATAAACAAATAACTCTCGACTCATTCTAGGGCATTTCTAACCCCATCTCTAACGAGTCACTCATTCTAGAATGCTACTGATTCTATCTCTAATAAGGATTCTTCTATAGGATATTACTAATCCTACCTCTGATGAGTCTTTTTTTCTGTTCTAACGAGTTGTCCCCTAAAGATTTGAGTTAACCAAAGCTCTGATACCAGCTGTAACGACACGGATTTCGCCCGGACCTAATAGATCGCTTAATCGACCAAGACCGTTCGAATCCCGCATACGCTAACTCTGGGTATACAACACATCAGAACAAATAACAGAAGACTTCTATAAACATCATAATAATGTTACATAAGAGTACAGAATATCAGAGTATATCGAAATATAATCAATAAAGCGGAAGATGATTTTACAATAAATGTAATACAATGCACAGCGGAAATATAAACTACACAGCGGAAGACTGTAAATGCCTGGACACAGCTTAATGCTTCAATCCAGAATCCTGCTCAATACATCTGCAAAATAAAATTACTCGACTGCCCGTGTGGAAAATAGGGGCACCCGAGTTCGCAAGGGAAAAGAAAACTACAGGTCAGTCATGGGACTGGTGTGAGAAACTCTAAACAGTTATAATTAACTTATTTAATAATATGGCATATCACGGGACCACGCCGCTAATGCGGAACAGGTTTACCCCCATGAATGCTAGTGTATAAATAACAATCAATATAGATATATGGATCTACTATGCATCAATAAACATGCAATATCCCAATCTACCCACTTAGATTAATCACTACACTTAGATTTTCCAAATCCAATTCAATTTACAAAAATTATTCCTTTGGATTTTATTCCCGATTTCTTATTTCAAATAATTTGAAATATATATCTAACTTTCTATATCAAAGTAGATTTCACTTCGGGATCTCAAATCAAATCGTCTGGAAATATGAATTCCAAAACATAGCAATGCATACAAACAAGTATGCAACCAAATATCGTGCTCCCCATCGACAAGGCAAAGGGTACGCACCTCGCAACTCGATATATAAATGTGCACCTACCCCACATAGGAGTAGGCTACACCGACGATGCACCTACCCCACATAGGAGCAGGCTACACCGCCCTCTCACCCATACTTTTAGTCTCAGGGGCCCGACTTTTTAGCTACACACTAAATCATTTCATATCCCGAAGTAGGGAAAATCATTTCACTACGTAATAATCACAAGTACTTTCAAAATATAGTAATTCACATCAGTAATTCACGCATATGATCAGTCACTATTAATCACATAACCTTCAAGCTCGTACGTCTCAAAGAAGGGTGTTAAGTAAGAGAATAAATTCTCCGCCACAAAATAAATACATCATTAATAGCAACTAATCAGTACGCGATGAAATACAATGTAAAACCATAATACATTTCTAACTCATTTTAGAAATCATCGGGTTTTGGTCCTCGAAATCCTTTTTGTTTTATGAAACATTTTTATAAAACATTCCCTCTCCAAAATCGGGAATACATTTCTTTTCACTTAAGAAAAATATCATTTCACAATCATTCATCAAATTTGAAATGAACACAACATCGCTAAACACCTTATCCTCAAATCGTGAAGTGTTTCACAAGGCGTTAGCACACAGATATTTTCAACCCAACCCAATGCTAAATGTAAAAGCATATTTTGCTCATAAACTGGTCGAGCACAATCCAAACAATCAATCAATCAAATTTGACATTAAATATAAGGTTCTGAATAGAGATAGTATCGACTTATATTCAACATCAAATCGTGAAACCAACAGAAATCATATCGGGAATAACGATATCTATATCTTCCAAATTCCCATCACAATATCTGTTTAATCACGGAATCCAATATCGAAAATATCCAAGGATATTTTCAATTCAAATCCAATCCAATTTATTTATTTATAACCATTGGATTATTTTTCTAGTTAATAACTAGTTCGTTTCTATAAAAATCTATTTTTATCTTTTCAAATATGGAGTTTTTCATCCCAATTCTTTCCAAATCATTTCTTTTGATTTTACACAAATGAGACGACCCCAAACCCCGTAACGACGGTGGCAAGGGTAATCCTTGGAGTATAACAAATAATAGCAGAACAGAAATAAATAAATAAATAAATACACAGATAATGCACAATAGAATACACTGGATAAACGTAATCATTAGTGTTACACAGTATACAGGATCATACTTAGTACAAATACAGTTCAGCTACACATAAATGTCTACAGCGGAAATAAACATAATGTACAATAGGAGCTGAACAGCATAAAAAGAGATAAATGATAGAATCCATCTTTAGCTCCAGCTATCCAGAGAAAGCCAGCTAAACCTGAATACAAGGCTGCCCGTGTAGAAAAAGGGCACCCGAGTTTGAAAGTGAAACAAACTACGAGTCAGTCATGGGACTGGTATGAGAAATCTACTCAACACATTTAACATATGGCTAATCACAGGACCACGCCACTTTCGTGAAACGGGTTTACTCCATTGGATTGCCAGTGCTTTAAATCTAATCTTTCTTTTAAACATCGCAATGCTTTTTATAAAAATGAAGCCATTATAAGACTCAGTTGCCATCACACAATGCAACGCAAACCGGAGGATAGAGTTTTTACATTATAATGGCCAAGATATGCTTGATATGAATAAAACAGAAGCATTTGATATTATTACTAGTGTTTATATGTTTCAAAAACAATTTCGAATCATAACTATCAATCATAGATGGCATGGGTACCATATATCATGTCGCCATATATATATACAATTAAAACCGCATAGTCACGTATTTGGAAATTGGATTTCCATCATGAACCAAGGCAAAAGATAGTCCTTACCGAGTTCGAGACAATCTAGCCTACCATGTCTCAGGAACAGCCGCAACTGCCCCCTGGATCGTCAGGGCCGGTCCACTGATGTGGATTATTATGCCTGAACAATACGTCTCCCTGCCCTATGGGGCGCAAATGAGCCAACAAATGACTCCATCGGTCCCGGATCGACCGATATATCTGAGGCGCCTCGCTATCCATCATCCACATAAATAAAATGTCAGGCCGTGTAAAAACACCGACACAACTCCTAGCTAGAAAGAAACGCATGCCCTCCCTGAGGTCCTTCTTCCGTTTCTGGTTCATACCGGGGTGTAAGGCTCGCGAATTCACGTTATAAGCTACGCCACATAGGCGGTGCTTTGATCATCACCACAAGACTTTGCTTTTCAACAGAAGCCCTGATCATTTGCCACTTAGGCATGGCACACTAGCAATTCATGCCATGCGACTGATGTCCATCGATATACAACCTCTGAGCTCGTGCGTTTCAGAGAAGGGCGCTAAGCAAAAGAATAAATTCTCCATCGCCAAACAGATGTATATTTAATAGAGATCAATCAACACCGAACAAAATCCAATGTCAGACACACAGTCCATTTGCAAGTCCGTTCTGGGTCTGAACGAAACCGGAGGCACTATATACCTCACAAACCCATCGATCTACACGTACGTCTGGACGATCACCACTTATTATCCATATTTTGTGATGCCTCCTAATTAGGACATCAGTTGCCATCCAAACGAGGTGAAGATTTCCGGTCTTCAACCACCATCTTCATCTTTGATTTCTTATCGTCGATTAAGTTATTCAGAATGGGTTAAACCCGGTATTTCTGAGCAACTCGCGTATATAATAAACACGTGCTACATAAACATTACATACGCATCATTTCAATTCATTAGTCACTAACCGTAAATCAGTAAGAGAAAGATTTCCCAAATATTAACCCCGAAGGCCGAAACCACCATTAGATCAAAATCCAGGAAACCATTCGACTTAGCCAACCTTCAGTTAGTTTCTAAATTTCACATCCATATCGTTTATAATCTCTATAGCGATTTATCACTATTTTTATTTATTTTAAAATAGCCAATTTATTCAAAACGACGCTATGGGCCATAACGCGGCTGTGGCACTGTTTTTCATCAGATTTGATTTACACATATCTGAAAATCTAACCGTTGGATCTTCACAAAATTTACATCATTAGAAATATCTTTTCAAAGCAAATCCAACGGTTCCATTTTTGGGAAAATCCGACGGTCGGATCTCCCGGTACAATCGTTTGAAGTTTCGATTTCAAAATACGAACTACAGCGTCGTTATTCGATTTAATATAATTATATATATATAATCGGTTATGGCGCTGTTTTTCTTCAGATTTGAATTAAACATTCCAGACAATCCAACCGTTGGATTTTTACAAAGTTGGTGTCGTTGGACAGATATTTCCAAATCGAACCCAACGTTTGTGGTTTTGGGAAAATCCGATGGTCGGATCTCCCGCACTAATCGTTTGAAATCACGGTTTCAAAATACGAACTGCAGCTTCGTTATTCGATATATTTCAATTCTATTTATTTGCGTGTGTGTGTATATATATATATATATATCGATTCTTCGATTTAAAAGCTATATTCTTTTCATACATTTGATAAAAATGATATTTTTATCTAACATACGTTCATTTCGACACTTCACTATTTTTAACAATTCTTGTATATAGTAAAAATTTGATTTTTTTTGTAAAACAATTTATTTCAAAACTCGACTATTTTATATATTTAATATAGGTTATAAAAATAGGATTTTTATTATAAAACAATTTCTTTCAAAATATGAATACCATTCAACACATGAATTTCAATTCAACGAATGAATTTCGAGTCAAACCATGAAGGTTTTCTATAGTTTATATATATAGATAAAAAGGTGATTTTTATATTTAAAACACGAATACCATTCAACACATGAATTTCAATTCAACGAATGAATTTAGATTCAACACATGAAGGTTTTCTATAGTTTGTATATATAGATAAAAATGTGATTTTTATATTTAAAACTCGAATAACATTCAACACATGAATTTCAATTCAACGAATGAATTTCGATTCAACACAAGAAGGTTTTCAATAGTTTGTATATATAGGTAAAAATGTGATTTTTATATTTAAAACACGAATACCATTCAACACATGAATTTCAATTCAACGAATGAATTTCTATTCAACACATGAAGGTTTTCTATTCAACATACGAACATAGTTTCAACATAGGAAAATAATTCTAACACATGAATATTATTCAAAATTTCGGCAGCATAACGGCAGGGTAATTAAAACTGGGACCGTCCCTAGTACGGCTCCTCGCTCTACCTTAAAGCGTCACAGCTTTTGACAATGAGGAATCATGCATCTAGTTCATACGTAGGCGGCATGTATATTTTTTTCATTTCCACAAACTAATCCTATGTGGTTTCAACCAAATATTTCTCAACCACAAACGGGTATTTTTCAACCACAATCAATCAATTTCAACCACAAACAATTTCAATCAACCATTCGCTATCTATCAATTTTCACACCAATCACAACCAATAAATATCGCCCATGGTTTGTGGATGAGGGGCGTATATATATATATATATATATATATATATATATATATACATATATATATATATATATGTAACAACCCGAATTTTAAACAACGTGTTATGACAAGAATCAAGGCAGAATTAGATTATAAAATCTGAATCGGGATAAACTGGCTGTGCCACTGCATTCGTCTCGGAAAAATACGCAAAATATAGTCCGAGTTTTCGAAAAACGGAGTCCGTATGACCAAGTTATGGCCCAATGAAGTTTCACGAAAATTTAAATCCGAAAACAGATTTGAATTCAGCCCAAAAAGAGAAGGCGGGAAAATTCCCGCCAGACACACAGGGTGTCGACCCCTGGGTCGACCCCCCCTCCAGGGAGTCGACATGGGTGTCGACCCCTGGGTCGACCCCCCCCCCCCCCTCTGTAGAACCCCGACCTGGTGCACCCGCTTGTCATGTTGACTCGGTTTTGGAGGCTTGTGACGATTTTTAAGGGTTCAGATCTATCCTAGGGTTTATCCTACGGCCTAAAGTACTCCTAATCTCTATAAAAAGACCCTTAAGCCTACCCTAAACCTTCACAAATCACTCGTGCCACGAAGTGCTGCCCAAATGCCATGTGATCATGGCCTCCATCTCCAACTCCAAGAGACTATGCATCCAAACTAGATCCGAATCAAAAGGTGTGAGCATGCTACACCAAATAGAGGCCAAATCAACCTCGCTACGACGGTTTCATGACGATCCTTCTTCAAAGGAGCCACCTTTCTTCGTCGAGACGATTCATGCTAATTCGCTAAGCCACGCTATGTAAGTTCTAGCTACTTGTAGATTCTAACGGTGGTTCTAATGTGACATGGGATAAAATGAGATGAAATATAAGTATGCTAGCCTATATGAACCTTGTCATGTCTCTTTTGCTTGAACCTATGACTTTGGGCTAAGTTGTAGCGACTTAATCATGCCATTCATGTTATGTTTAGTCTAGTATATCTTGCAAGTTTAAATCTTTATTTATGGAATGCTCGCATGAACCTTTGGGAACCACTTGACTTGTGAAACATGGGCAAAGACTTGACTTTGGGGCTTATGCATGTAAATGAACCCAAACCCCTTATGTATCATGCCTGCTTGTGGCCAAATTCCCCTATGAAACTATGCATGTTTGTGGCCAAATTCCCTTATGATACTATGCATGTTTGTGGCCGATATGTTGGCATAATACCCTACTATGTGACTCGCTTCCACTTGGGTTGGAAATACGTTTGGGTAGTTTAGGAAAAACGTGGGTATGACATGGAAAACTTGACATGGGGTTTACATGAGAACATGACATTCATGATACATTTAAATATGGTCATGACACGTGGGAAAACATGGAACTTGAACTAGACATGGGTGGGTTGTAAGTGTAATAAGACACTAGACCAAACATGAAAGTAGCCAACTCGAGGTTGGGTTGAGTTTGTAGCATAAATCTACCCGGACCCGCCCGGCTTAACTAGTGGCTACAAACAATAGGATCCAATGTGAGAAGTTGGTCATGGCGCGCTTAAGACCCGAGGTTAGACAAGGTTGTGGGGTAAAACTACCCGGACCCGCCCGGCTTAACTAGTAACCACAACAGGGTCTAATGTGAGAGGTTGAGAGAGCATTAATTAAATTAATGCTACATGATAAGATTAAGTAAATTTGACTAATGACACTTAACCGATATGACACGAATGGGTAGGTTAAGTGGGACAGGGCTTGATTTCTTAATGACACTTAACTATACAAGACAATTAGGGGATGGGGTTAAGTAATTTACGTTTAACTAATCCGACTTGGTAATTAGATGGGGTTAGGTAATCCACACTTAAGTAATCTAAACACGGTAAATTCGATGAGGTTAAGTAATCCATACTTAACTAATCTAACACGGTAATTAGATGGGGTTAAGTAACCTTCACTTAACTAATCTAAACACGGTAATTCGATGGGGTTAAGTTAAAACTTAACCAATCTAAACTTGGTAATTCAATGAGGTTAAGTAACCAATAATTAACCAATTTAACACGGTAATTTAATGGGGTTAAGTAACTTATACTTAACCAATTATACATGATGATTTGATGAGGTTAAGTAACCTATACTTAACCAATCTAATAGGTGGACCTGATAGGGTTAAGTCACAAGACCTTTTTAAAATTAGGCTTAACCATTGTAATACGATTAGTGGATGAGGTTAAGTTAACCCATACTTAACCAATCCGACTCGATAATCTGATGGGATTAAGATAATCTATGCTTAATCAATCTAACATGATAATCTGATAGGGTTAAGACAAATAAATATTTAACCAATTTGACTTGATAGGGTTAAGTAATGAGCTTCTTGGTACACTTAACCAACTTGTAGGGCTAGGTCTTGGACTTGAATACTTAGCCAATCTCGACATGATTCATAGGCGGGCTAAGCCATGAACTTGAATAACAACACTTAACCCAATAGGCAAAACCCTAGTAGAGGAGCTAGGTAGAAAATCGTAGTTAATCAAGGGTAACGGGGAAATGAAGCTAATTGGTAAACCTTAGTTAAGTATAACTAAGTAATAATCCTTAGCCAAGGACATGGGACTAGTTCATGAATAGATAAGTAACCCTGTACGGTAGGTCATCGCTTAAAACACGAGGAGGAGCAAATTATCTGACTTAGATAAAGGCTCCAACGAACTGGGTGACGAAGCGGTAGCTTCAGGGGACGTGAGGGTACTCTTGGTATCCCTCTATGAGGTGGCAGATGGTCCATGAAACCCGGCCTCACAGGGGTTAAGGTCTGCGGTAGAAGAGCCAAGGGTATGCCTTGGTTGCTATGCGAGCGACCTAAAGACGGGGATGGATTAGCGTGGAGTCGACGATACTTGATTTTTTCCCTGGATAGCACGTCGTCGACTACCTACCATCTTTAGTCAATCGTGCACGAACGGAAAGGCAGGGAACCCCCAACAGACCATGTGCTTACTATCGAGTCATGGGTGAGGTTGGCCCATAGGAAAGTGCGGCTATAGTGGGGCCGGGATGTGGTTCTCATACATGATTTTTCTTGGATTGCCTTTTAGTAGTTGAGGGAGGGGTCACGTGGTACCATAGCCACGGGTACAAAAACAGACCTTGATATCTACATCAGCAGACGACTTAAAGCTCCGGACCGAGTTCCGTATTTCTTGATTTGCCATGGCACGGAACTCGGATGGCACATTGAGGAACATGTGCGTCTAGACATGGAAAACTATTCACGATACATACACGGGATAAAGGGCGCGGTTGACAGGTAGCATAATCCCTAGTGGCCCTAGGTGGCTGAACCTAAACCGAGACACGGAAACGTTCATTAGGTAGCATAATCCCTAGTGGTCCTAGGTGACATAAATCCTAAGTGAACACGCGATAGTTCATGGTAAGAAAACATAACCAGGTCAAGGGTAGCAGTCTAAAACAACATCAAGGATAAAATGGTACTAAGTTGAGGTGGTATAGATTCACATGGGAAAGCCCGTACGGCCTACGGCAAAGGACTGAACTAATACATGGAAAGAAACATACGAGTTGGGAAAACCTACATATGCTATATATTAGGTTGACATGGACCATTACATGACATTGGGCAAGTGACATTCATAGTTAACACATGACGCGGGTTGGGATACTAGTACGAGAGGTGCAGAGCAAATATACATGATAGATACCGTGGGATGTTATACATGATAGATACCTTGTGATAGTATACTTGATAGAAACCTGACGATGTGATACCTTGACTCTTGACACCGTAGTTTATCATGATATCTTGGTTTACCTTGCTACAGTAGTTCATCCAGTTATCTTGGTTTAGCTTATCTACCTTGTTGTCATCCTTATGTTTACTTTCAGTTTATGCATGTCATGTTACCTTTACCTGTTTTTATGCTGGAAGTCGATAGGACTTACCAGTCTTTATGACTGACCCCGTTTTCTTTCGCCTCTTTGTCTTCCGTTCCCCCCCCACCCCCCCAGGTTTTCAGGGAGGAAACACTGTTATTTAGTTCGGACTTCCTCTGCTTGATGGTCATCATGCATGGCTTGGACTTTTCTTGGCTATGGCTACCTTACTGTTTTATTTTGGGAATAATTTATGAAAAGGTTTTATGCTTCTTTACTATTGCAAGACAGGTTTTGATGTATTCTGATGAAAAAGGATTTAGACCTTATTTTATAAGGTAATGAAATTTGTTTTACTTCCGCTGTTTTATATATATGTTCTGTCTTGTAATATTTCTGTGCATGTTTACCTCGATAATGCTTCACCGAACCTAGTGCATTCCCTTTGTGAGTGACCCTAGCGGAGGTGGGGTGTTACATTTGGTATCAGAGCAGAAGGTTACCAGACTGGGCAAAAGTTTTTAAAACCTTCTGAAAACTATTTGAAAAACCGTTTACAAATAAGCATTTTTCAAGAAAAGTTTTTAAAGGCTATTCCCCAAAAGCCATTAGCACTGTCCTTTGTTTCCTTGATCGAACCACTTTTCCTTTCTTTCCTCCATCTGTAGTCACAGTAGTTCTAACTGTGACTAATCTTTGTCTAGCCACGTAAGTGTTTTCCGTACGATGGAGGTGGTTCTCGAGAGACCTATTGCCGTGGTACAAGAAAGGATAATAAGAGTAAGGATAAAGAACGCGAGCTTAAGGATAAGCAACTTGTTGGTATGGCTTGGTCCGTCAAGGAGGACAAGGACAAGATCATCGGAGAGGGCAATTGTACGCTCCCATTTCTAGGGTACCTAAAAGAGATGGTACCGTTTCTGGTAAAGGTTTAGTCGTTCTTTTCTATCATCCCGTCCAGACTTTGTCTAGATCAACGTATCATTCAAGTCTGCTTGGATAGTTGAGTCTCTGCACCTTAGTACTAGCGTGGTAGAGGATCCCAGTTTTTTTCCCAAAAATCTGGTTGGAGAGTTGATCCATTTCTTCATGACTTGTTTGGATTTGAGAATGACATGTCTAGGCTACGGATGGATTCCAGGGACAAAGTGGTCACCCAATAAGGGGTGCCATTCTCGGTTTTGGAAAGAGGGTAGTTAGACTCTCGACTCACCTTGGTGATACCCTCGAAGTCTCGTGTAACCTTTTGGGTTTTGTCATGGTTAGTTACCTAGAATCTCGGGATGCAGTTGTTGGTAATCCGTTCGAATAGAATTCGCCGCTAAGGCGGATGGTTCGTTTCGCTTATGCATGAGTTATGGCAATCACCCTAGTAAGTACTCTTGGCCACATGGATTGGCATCGGCAAACGAGATCCAGAATTCCCTAGTGAATTTTGGAGAGCTTGCATGAGTAAGTGGATACGTTTGAGCCAAGTATACTAGGGAAAGGATAAGTGAAAGTGGAATAAGAGGCGACAATGAAATGAGTTCTAACTCATATCTTGGAAATAGGAATCAAGGAGCTACAAAATCATGGAGTTAAAAAGATGGTCAAGGCACCGAGGAATTAAGTTCAAGGAAACGCGACTTAGAAGACGTAAGGCTAGACACGCGCATCGTACCTCTTTTTAAAGAGTGTATCCTTGATCCCTGGTTTTTCCTGTAGAGCTTGCTCGCATGTTATCTTTTGGTGAATATCCTCTCGGTCCTGTTTCTGTTGTAAACCACGTAGGGAGTTTACCTTGTTTATCTTCTCGATCCTATCTTGAGAACCTTAGGTAGAACTCTATGGATGTAAACATGTATTTGAAACAAGTCATGATTGATATGGTTGCAAATGGTTTCAAGTGGTTGCTGGTGGATGCGCGAATACACATTAGATACTAGATTGACGCGGTCACGTTTCATGTTGCATATGCACGAGTATTTATACTTGTTTATGGATGAAATCGAATGTGTTTTCATGTGGATGTTGCATGTGGATCAATGTTTGTGCACGCATATAGTATTTATGTGACTAGGGTTATTTGCATACATGTTGGATTCATGGCACTAAAAATATTTTGCATTAGAAAGATCATTCAGGCCTGATCATTAGCATTAGCTAAGGAGCATATACACACACAATTTGCATATGTTCATATGGAATTAGAAATCGTTTAAGAACAATGTTTGCCTGTGGATGATGTTTTGAGTAGATGGATGATGGATGGTAGGATACGTTCTACCTAACTTGGAGATTTCGGGGACGAAATCCTTAAAGGAGGGGAGAATGTAACAACCCGAATTTTAAACAACGTGTTAAGACAAGAATCAAGGCAGAATTAGATTATAAAATCTGAATCAGGATAAATGGGCTCTGCCATTGCGTTCGTCTCGGAAAAATACGCGAAATAGAGTCCGAGTTTTCGAAAAACGGAGTCCGTATGACCAAGTTATGGCCCAATGAAGTTTCACGAAAATTTCAATCCGAAAACAGATTTGAATTCAGCCCAAAAAGAGAAGGCTGTAAAATTCCCACCAGACACACAGGGTGTCGACCCCTGGGTCGCCCCCCCTCCAGGGAGTCGACATAGGTGTCGACCCCTGGGTCAACCCCCCCCCCCTCCTGTAGAACCCCGACCTGGTGCGCCCGCTTGTCATGTTGGCTCGGTTTTGGAGGCTTGTGACGATTTTTGAGGGTTCAGATCTATCCTAGGGTTTATCCTACGGCCTAAACTACTCCTAATCTCTATAAAAAGACCCCTAAGCCTACCCTAACCCTCACAAATCACTCATGCCACGAAGTGCTGCCCAAATGCCAAGTGATCGTGGCCTCCATCTCCAACTCCAAGAGACTATGCATCCAAACTAGATTCGAATAAAAAGGTGCGAGCTTGCTACACCAAATAGAGGCCAAATCAACGTTGCTACGACGGTTTCATGACGATCCTTCTTCAAAGGAGCCACCTTTCTTCGTCGAGACGTTTCATGCTAATTCGCTAAGCCACGCTATGTAAGTTCTAGCTACTTGTAGATTCTAACGGTGGTTCTAATGTGAAATGGGATAAAATGAGATGAAATATAAGTATTCTAGCCTATATGAACCTTGTCATGTCTCTTTTGCTTGAACCTATGACTTTGGGCTAAGTTGTACTGACTTAATCATGCCATTCATGTTATGTTTAGTCTAGTATATCTTGCAAGTTTAAATCTTTATTTATGGAATGTTAGCATTAACCTTTGGGAACCACTTGACTTGTGAAACGTGGGCAAAGACTTGACTTTGGGACTTATGCATGTAAATGAACCGAAACCCCTTATGTATCATGCATGCTTGTGGCCAAATTCCCCTATGAAACTATGCATGTTTGTGGCCAAATTCCCTTATGATACTATGCATGTTTGTGGCCAATATGTTGGCATAATACCCTACTATGTGACTCGCTTCCACTTGGGTTGGAAATACGTTTGGGTAGTTTAGGAAAAATGTGGGTATGACATGGAAAACTTGACATGGGGTTTGCATGAGAACATGACATTCATGATACATTTAAATATGGTCATGACACGTGGGAAAACATGGAACTTGAACTAGACATGGGTGGGTTGTAAGTGTAATAAGACACTAGACCAAACATGAAAGTGGCCAACTCGAGGTTGAGTTGAGTTTGTAGCATAAATCTACCCGGACCCGCCCGGCTTAACTAGTGGCTACAAACAATAGGATCCAATGTGAGAAGTTGGTCATGGCGCACTTAAGACCCGTGGTTAGACTAGGTTGTGGTGTAAAACTACCCGGACCCGCCCGGCTTAACTAGTAACCACAACAAGGTCTAATGTGAGAGGTTGAGAGAGCATTAATTAAATTAATGCCACATGATAAGATTAAGTAAATTTGACTAATGACACTTAACCGATATGACACGAATGGGTAGGTTAAGTGGGACCGGGCTTGATTTCTTAATGACACTTAACCATACAAGACAATTAGGGGATGGGGTTAAGTAATTTACGTTTAACTAATCCGACTTGGTAATTAGATGGGGTTAGGTAATCCACACTTAACTAATCTAAACACGGTAAATTCGATGAGGTTAAGTAATCCATACTTAACTAATCTAGCACGGTAATTAGATGGGGTTAAGTAACCTTCACTTAACTAATCTAAACACGGTAATTCGGTGGGGTTAAGTTAAACACTTAACCAATCTAAATTTGGTAATTCAATGAGGTTAAGTAACCAATACTTAACCAACTTAACACGGTAATTTAATGGGGTTAAGTAACTTATACTTAACCAATTATACATGATGATTTGATGAGGTTAAGTAACCTATACTTAACCAATCTAATAGGTGGACCTGATAGGGTTAAGTCACAAGACCTTTTTAAAATTAGGCTTAACCATTGTAATGTGATTAGTGGATGAGGTTAAGTTAACCCATACTTAACCAATCCAACTCTATAATCTGATGGCATTAAGATAATCTATGCTTAATCAATTTAACATGATAATCTGATAGGGTTAAGACAAATAAATACTTAACCAATTTGACTTGATAGGGTTAAGTCATGAGCATCTTGGTACACCTAACCAACTAGTAGGGCTAGGTCTTGGACTTGAATACTTAGCCAATCTCGACATGATTCATAGGCGGGCTAAGCCATGAACTTTAATAACAACACTTAACCCAATAGGCAAAACCCTAGTAGAGGAGCTAGGTAGAAAATCGTACTTAATCAAGGGTAACGGGGAAATGAAGCTAAGTGGTAAACCTTTGTTAAGTATAACTAAGTAATAATCCTTAGCCAAGGACATGGGACTAGTTCATGAATACATAAGTAACCCGGTACGGTAGGTCATCGCTTAAAACACGAGGAGGAGCAAATTATCTGACTTAGATAAAGGCTCCAATGAACTGGGTGACGAAGCGGTAGCTTCGGGGGACGTGAGGGTACTCTTGGTATCCCTCTGTGAGGTGGCAGATGGTGCATGAAACCCGGCCTCACAGGGGTTAAGGTCTGCGGTAGAAGAGCCAAGTGTATGCCTTGGTTGCTATGCGAGCGACCTAAAGACGGCGATGGATTAGCATGGAGTCGACGATACTTGATTTTTGCCCTGGATAGCACGTCGTCGACTACCTACCATCTTTAGTCAATCGTGCACGAACGGAAAGGCAGGGAACCCCCAACAGACCATGTGCTTACTATCGAGTCATGGGTGAGGTTGGCCCATAGGAAAGTGGGGCTATAGTGGGGCCAGGATGTGGTTCTCATACATGATTTTTCTTGGATTGACTTTTAGTAGTTGAGGGAGGGGTCACGTGGGACCATAGCCACGGGTACAAAAACAGACCTTGATATCTACATCAGCAGACGACTTAAAGCTCCGGACCGAGTTCCGTATTTCTTGATTTGCCATGGCACGGAACTCGGATGGCACATTGAGGAACATGTGCGTCTAGACATGGAAAACTATTCACGATACATACACGGGATAAAGGGCGCGGTTGACAGGTAGCATAATCCCTAGTGGCCCTAGGTGGCTGAACCTAAACCGAGACACGGAAACGTTCATTAGGTAGCATAATCCCTAGTGGTCCTAGGTGACATAAATCATAAGTGAACACGCGATAGTTCATGGTAAGAAAACATAACCAGATCAAGGGTAGCAGTCTAAAACAACATCTAGGATAAAATGGTACTAAGTTGGGGTGGTATAGATTCACATGGGAAAGCCCGTACGGCCTACGGCAAAGGACTGAACTAATACATCGAAAGAAACATACGAGTTGGGAAAACCTACATATGCTATATATTAGGTTGACATGGACCATTACATGACATTGGGCAAGTGACATTCATAGTTAACACATGACGCGGGTTGCGATACTAGTACGAGAGGTGCAGAGCAAATATACATGATAGATACCGTGGGATGTTATACATGATAGATACCTTGTGATAGTATACTTGATAGAAACCTGACGATGTGATACCTTGACTCTTGACACCGTAGTTTATCATGATACCTTGTTTTTCCTTGCTACAGTAGTTCATCCAGTTATCTTGGTTTAGCTTATCTACCTTGTTGTCATCCTTACGTTTACTTTCAGTTTATGCATGTCATGTTACCTTTACCTGTTTTTATGCTGGAAGTAGATAGGACTTACCAGTCTTTATGACTGACCCCGTTTTCTTTCGCCTCTTTGTCTTCCGTTCCCCCCCCCCCCAGGTTTTCAGGGAGGAAACACTGTTATTTAGTTCGGACTACCTCTGCTTGAAGGTCATCATGCATGGCTTGGACTTTTCTTGGCTATGGCTACCTTACGGTTTTATTTGGGGAATAATTTATGAAAAGGTTTTATGCTTCTTTACTATTGCAAGACAGGTTTTGATGTATTCTGATGAAAAAGGCTTTAGACCTTATTTTATAAGGTAATGAATTTTTTTTACTTCCGCTGTTTTATATATATATGTTCTGTCTTGTAATATTTCTGTTCATGTTTACCTCGATAATGCTTCACCAAACCTAGTGCATTCCCTTTGTGAGTGACCCTAGCGGAGGTGGGGTGTTACAATATATATATATATATATATATATATACAGCATTTCACTTCTATTTCAACAAATATATAATTTTTACAACGCATATACAACTTATATATCGAACGTACAACTTATACAATGCTTATACAAGAGGTGTACAACGCTTATATAACTCATACATCGACTATATAATTTATACGTTGTCGTTTTCCATATCGTTTATAATTTAGAAATCTCACATCGGGTTCCACTCCACCAAAAATTGCAGAAGGCTCAGAAAAATATGCGGTCTCTTCAAGAATGTTGAAGACGTCCACACGTGTAGTAACCCGGATTTTCGGCGACTTTGGTTATCGACGTAAGCTCGACGTCGATAACCAAAACATCGAAAAATCCCGGTAATTAATGAAAGAAATTAGAAGGTGAGAATAGATAAGATAGAAACGTAGAATAGAAGAAGAAGAAGAACACAACATCAGAGTAACACGAACCTCACAGCGGAACGAATAACATATAATAGGTAACATAACTTTGAAATATAACAGTTATGTATACAATAGCACTTATCAGAGTACAACACTTACAACACAGCGGAAATAACTATAGCGATATGATCTTGAAGCCTCCTGCTCCACGCTCTTCCAATATATCTGTAAATTCATGACTACTTGACTGCCCGTACAAAATTAGGCACCCAAGAGTTTAGGGAAAACAAAACAAATAAACTCCGGGTCAGTCATGGGACTGGTATGAGTAAAACAGTTTAAATAGGTATATGAACAAGTAAACGATATCTCATAAGACCACGCCGCAGAACGGAACGGGTTTTTCCCTTATGAGAATCCAAAATATCTTTATATCAAAAACCTTTTGATATTATAATAATGTCTATGTACAAATAGATATCAACTAGCAGAAACGCTTTCATCTCATGTTCTACATATATAGTATACAATCAAAATCGCAAGCACGTATTGGATAATGGATTTCCAACTATGACAAGGTATGGAACCACCTTCCGATCAGTGTACTCTAGGAACAATACACTAGAGTTCAACAAGAACATCTTGCAACTCAGCCACACATGACCGACCACTCATTTCGCTTGAGTGTATCGAATGTACATCACCAACGGTTGGGATCAGCAACTGTTCCCGTATATATATGGGACAACATTGATAGATTTAAGAAACAAATGAATATACACTAGATAGGTGATTATATACCCTACTTCGGTGCGACCGACTTAGCCATGCTGCCTGCCCGATTTCTGTCATTTACCGGTTGATGAGGCTAGAAGCTACGCTTTATCATCACATCAGATTCACTTCGAATGCCACATTGTCAGATCCATCAGAATCACTAATTGACGTCTACAACCATACATTACGTGTCAGCTAAAAGAAGTTTCCTTCTCCGCTTCCACTCTTGGTATAGTTGAAGAAATCAATGTACGTGACCGTCTGGAAATACTATGTCAGACATCCATCTTCATTCACTTAGAAATGTCACATTGTCATACCCGCCAAATCACAAATTGACTTATCCAAAAATAACACGGGTATACAGCTAAGAGAAACGAATTCCTCCGCCACCAAACATGAATACGTTTGAACAGATCAACTTACGCGATCCATTGGATATACTCTGTCAGACCTTCGTCCATACAAGTTGTCCTGGGACTGGACAAACCGAAGGCACTATTCTGTAGACAGGATAGTCCTTGCATTTTACTCCGTCTTTAATTATCTTTGGCATATATGATTCGCGACGCTTATGCCAATACAGAGTGGTTCTTTGGATAATAATCCAACCGGTCTCTCCATGTTAACAACGTTAAAATGGTAAAAACTTTGATAGTCTGTGATTTAACCATCAAAGAAAAACAAGTGTGCAAACAACGATATTATTCCCCGATGGAAATTTTATCGAACAAACATCATTTAACATGAATCTCTTTAGTTCATTTATTTACTTATCTCCTGTCTTCCTATATTCTAAATTCTTATTTTTCTTTTATCAGAAAACATTTCTGATTCTCGTTTGGAAAACATTTCCAAAACTCCTTTACGATCAAACCTTACCATTTCTTAGTTAAGAAGGAAGTCACTCAAGTTGGGGTATAATTACCTCTCAGACCTTAACTGAACAACGTTATAACTTCGAAATGGTCAAAGTTTATCTTTTAATCTTTAACAACTTCTTTACGCCTTTCTCGGATTCAATTTTACTAATCCACTTCTATATTTAAAACATTGGTTATAACGATAACGTTATAATCCCTCCTTTCGAATTATCTAACTTTAATTATTGCTTCTATTCTTATTAGTGAATAATTAACCTAACACTTATTTATTTATAAATAAATAAATCTCTATTTAACACTGGAATGTATAAGTACTTTCCCGAATTCGATATTATCGAATTTGCCGATTAACTCTCTTCGAGAAATCTCTATTTGATTAACTCTTCTTCGAATAACCTATATTCGATTAACTCCT
The DNA here is from genome assembly GCA_030737875.1 of Allium sativum. Taxonomy (NCBI): domain Eukaryota; kingdom Viridiplantae; phylum Streptophyta; class Magnoliopsida; order Asparagales; family Amaryllidaceae; genus Allium; species Allium sativum. Next base: position 335,785,705 of record CM060913.1, on the reverse strand, counting down.
TCTCGAATAAACGATATTCGATAATCTCTCTTCGAATAACTAATATTCGATAACTCTTCCTTTTCAAATATCTCATATTTGAAAATCTCACTTCGATTAAACTATAATCGATAACTCCTTGGGGTGAAACTAACATCGATAACTTCTTTCGATGAAACTAACATCGATAACTCCTTTTGATGAAACTAACATCGATTTATTTAACTCGACGAACTTAACTCGACTAACTTAACTTGACTCGACTAACTTGACTTACTTGGTTCGACCAATTCGATTTGATTAACCAGGCTCGACTAACTTGACTAACTTAACTCAACTTAATTGGTTCGACCAATTCGATTCGATTAACTAGGCTCGACTAACTTGACTAACTTAACTCAACTTACTTGGTTCGACCAATTCGATTCGATTAACTAGGCTCGACTAACTTGACTAACTTAACTCAACTTACTTGGTTCGACCAATTCGATTCGATTAACTAGGCTCGACTAACTTGACTAACTTAACTCAACTTACTTGGTTCGACCAATTCGATTCGATTAACTAGGCTCGACTAACTTGGCCGACTTAACCCGACTTACTTGGTTCGACCAATTTGATTTGATTAACTAGGCTCGACTAACTTGGCCGAACCACCCGATCAACTCAACTTATTTAACTTTAACTGGTTTTACTTGGTTTGACTAACTCAATTTATTAACTCGACTGACTAATTCAACTCGATAAACCTAACTTGATCTACTTATCTCGATTAACTGAACTAATCACTTTGATTAACTCGACTAATTCTCTTTGGTTAACTTAACCAATTCACTTAACTAATTCACTTAGTTTAACTTAACTAATTCACTTAACTCCTGTCGAATTAACTATATTCGATAACTCCTCTAACTCTACTCGAATAAACTATATTCGAATAACTCCTTTACTCTATTCAAATAAACTATATTCGATTAACTCTATTTAACTCCGTTTAGCTCTATTTGTAGAACTAATATTCCTTTAACTAACTTTGAATACCATATTCGATTAACTAACTTCGAATACCATATTCGATTTCTCCTTTCGAATAACATATTTGATTTCTCCTTTCGAATACCATATTCGATTTACTTTATTCACTTTATAAAGATTTCCTTTTTAACAACGTTTTATTCATTTGAAAAGATTTACTTTTAAATAACGGTTCTACACTTTAAAAATGATTTCCTTTTTATAATGTTCTCTTTCCAATTCTATTTGTAAATGGTTTACAAATATTTCCTTTTCAAAATTATTCTTGAAATATTCTAACTCTTTAAATTCCCGGGAAAATTCGCCATAACCTCCTTTGTATCGGGAGCATCGGGAAAATCCCCAAACTCGCCACACAAGCCTTTCCATTCAAAAAGAAATGTTTTGAATTTATTTCCTTTTCAAATATATCCTATTTATAAATATTCCCATTCATAAATATCGCTTATTTATAAATATTCCAGTTTATAAATATTCTGTTTTCAATATCACTTTGAAAATCTCCTTATCAATATCCCGTATGTTACGGTATTCAATCATATCAAATCACGATGTTCAATATCGTCCATACACAAACAATCAACAACAGGTTATAATTCACATCATATATCAAAATATATGAAAAACAATAAAATAACTGTTGAGGAATCCAGTCGGATTCCTCCAACCTGTTTCCCTGCATCCACAGATGTTACACAACATGATTGTCATCACTTTCAGTTCAATATGAATTATTCTGATAAACAGAATCAATATATAACTATATAACTGTGTATATATTATATATATATAATATTTCTTTAACTGACTAGCAGTTCAATCAACAGTCAACACACAATCAATCAGACAATTTTTAACAGTTCTAAAAATACAACATGAAATTATAAACTGTTCAGAGTTAGTGAGATTTTTACTCACCGTTGCGCGTTAACCGTTAAATAATCGGTTTGCATTCTTTGATTCAGTCTGACAATTTATTTTGCCATAAATTGTAACGAGCTCGGATTCACTCCCGATCAGTCTCATTGTGTTGCTCCCGTCCATACGATCCCAACGCAACTTACGGTTCGAATTTCTGATTAGGTATGACAAAGTTATAAGCATTACAAGTTTTACACTATTATAAATTAAAAATAAACTTTCTAATTAAATCCTTTTAAACAAATTGGGCCTTAACCCTTTACCTCTCGGCCCACTCCCATTTCAAAAGCCCACGTCCCAATCCCTTCTTCCCCAACTCACATTCGACGACGAGCTACAGACACCCATGACCGATGGTTTTCCTCCATCCACCCTCCTCTTCGCTTCACCATTCCACAAACTGGAACTACCATTATCATTCTCGTTCGAATCTCCCTCAACCCAATACCACCTCTTTGAACTCGCCCACACCATGATTTCCATCGTCGAGACACACCCCAGCAACCCACCGAACCTTGTTAGCATCGAATCAACCCAAATCGAGCGTACGGTTTCGGTTTTCCATCCTAGAACCATATACAACCACAAATTCAAACATCGATGCACCTAATCCGAGTTATATCCAACCCTAGCCCGCTGCTGGTAAAACTACCATCGACGAAACTGGTTCGAACCCATCAACGCTAGCATCAAAACGTAGAGAATGTCTTGAGGATCTCATAACACACTGATTTGCGATTTATAGATTTTTCCTTTATTTGATTTTGATTTTTGTTTGAAAATGAAATTTTCTACGCTAAAGAAGATAGAATGGAGGCCGGTTTCTGGTTTGTAGGAAAATGGTTTAGGTTAAGAAGGGAGTAGGGCTATTTATAGGCAAGCTAGATATTTTATTTTTATAATATTATATAAATTTAATATCAACCGCTATGTTTATTTATCCTTTAAAATTCCTGAAATCACACATGACCTCTAAAAATTACGAAACTAGACATGTACCTAGAGTTCGACATTACGGTCCCAACGAAACTGGTTTCGTCGAATTCCGACTCCGTATGCTCACACAACGTATTTTTAACTGTCAAAATACTGCTTGTTTTTCACTCTAAAAATCCGTACGGCCACACAGTGACTCTAAAAATCACGAAACTGGAAATCTAACAACTATTTGACATTGCGGATCCAACAAAATTAGTTTCGTTGAAAACGGAGGTCGTATGAAAAACTGGCTATTTTTCAAGCGCTGAACTGACCTTTTAAATATATAAATATATTTAAATATTATTAAATTTAATATTAATAAATTAATATTCTCGTATATCTTCGCATATGATATCGTACAGCTCCAGAATATCATATTAGAATTTACATTTTGATATTTCAGATTTTAGATTTATCGATATTTAGTTTATATCAAAAAATCCTTTTTATAACGTGAATAAAGCGTCGCAAATTATAAAGGAATTCTACAGCGACTTTTTCTGAAATTTGATTTGGACGTACATCGAAATCTATACGTCGAAATCCCGATTTTTCTCTTCCACTAGAAAGATATACTCCACCAGCTCCATGCGTTTCTTGTTTCACAGAAATCCGGCTTAAAACGAATCCTGTATATCCAGTGGAAGTTCAAATCACCAAATAGCGAACTGCAGCGCCATTTCGAGCTCGTTTATAAATATATTATAAACTATACGTTCAACTGTCGTCGATTGAATATATTCGTCAATATAATCCAACTCTAAGTTGAATTACATCTTTGGGATGACCCCATTTACAGAATATTTGTATTTCCAATATTTTTGATTATTTTGACATTATAATATATTTTATTATATTCTAATTATTAATTAAATATTCAATATTATTTAATTCACTTTCTCGATATCGATAAATCGATATTTAATAATTAAATTAATTAATTATTCAACAGCTAAAATGCGGGTTACTACAATCTTCCCCCCTTAATAAAATTTCGTCCTCGAAATTGCTAAGCTAGGGGATGACCCTATCTTTTGGGTAAAAATTTATCTGTTTACCTCTTGTCTCCGGTTTCAACTGAACCAATTAATATCGACTAAAATATTAATTTATTCCGACTATCTAAATTTTCAAAAATTCTGAAAATTTTCTAACACCTTAACTTTTCGAAAATTTTTGCCAGCATCTCCTTTTTACTGGTCAATATCTCAAACTCCAACTCGCCTGTCTGGGCCTTCTTTATCCCAAAAGAAAATCAAACAGCCAAGCGGCTTGCCAATTCGGCTCATAAATCTCATATCCATATATAATATAAACTGGTACCTTTTTGTCGGGAATATCAACTCTATCACTTCCATATGCTATCAACTCAGCATATACCAGTGTTATTTCCATCAAATTCCAATCAGTTCATATCTTCAAAACCAAATCGATTTTCATTCGAACCCGAATATCAAATTTCAAATTCTAAGTCCAGCTAAATTTCAAATTCTTAACTCATCAACTTAATCCCATTTCAGATTATTCTCTTATCACCCCAGTTTTCACTTAACTTAACAAGTTAAAGTTAAATTCTAGAATTTAAATTCCTGGCCTTTTATTTCAAGTCAATTTGAAATCATAATACCAATTCAAAACATTTGAATTACTAAACCACTTGTTTTCTCAAAACAATTCAAAAACAAAACCTTTGGTAGTAGTCTGTCACTTAGAACTCGAAAATGAACACTGATGATGTCGCGATTCATCATCAGAATCTATTTTCCAGCTATCGAAGTGAGTTCAATACTATATCACCTTCAGTTTGAAAACGTTTTCAAAATCTTCCAGGAACTTAAAATTTCCTTATTTTAATTCCAATATGATTTAAATTCAGATTTTTCTTCATTTTATTTCATATACTTTACTTATATGAATTCTGATTAGTCATTTATAATCATTTTACCTTTTTATAATCTTACTCGATTATAAATACAAACAACCCAACCAATATACTATATCAAATATATTCAGGTGAAATTATTCCATTTACCCTCTTTCAAAACATACCATGACGGTTCATCGTATTCGAGTGTTTAGTAACCACCATCGATACAGTGGATCAAACTGATCCACCAGAATTCACAAACAACTCAACCAATAAAACTCCACAATATAAAATCATTTTATATTAACTAACAACTACGTTTACTCGTATATACACACTCCAACTCAGTCTAGGATATTACTAATCCCATCTCTACTGAATCACGCCACAGAGCCAAGGTAATAACTAAACCAATGCTCTGATACCAACTGTAGTAACCCGGATTTTCGGCGACTTTGGTTATCGACGTAAGCTCGACGTCGATAACCAAAACATCGAAAAATCCCGGTAATTAATGAAAGAAATTAGAAGGTGAGAATAGATAAGATAGAAACGTAGAATAGAAGCAGAAGAAGAACACAACATCAGAGTAACACGAACCTCACAGCGGAACTAATAACATATAATAGATAACATAACTTTGAAATATAACAGTTATGTATACAATAGCACTTATCAGAGTACAACACTTACAACACAGCGGAAATAACTATAGCAATATGATCTTGAAGCCTCCTGCTCCACGCTCTTCCAGTATATCTGTAAATTCCTGACTACTTGACTGCCCATACAAAATTAGGCACCCAAGAGTTTAGGGAAAACAAAACAAATAAACTTCGGGTCAGTCATGGGACTGGTATGAGTAAAACAGTTTAAATAGGTATATGAACAAGTAAACGATATCTCATAAGACCACGCCGCAGAACGGAACGGGTTTTTCCCTTATGAGAATCCAAAATATCTTTATATCAAAAACCTTTTGATATTATAATAATGTCTATGTACAAATAGATATCAACTAGCAGAAACGCTTTCATCTCACGTTCTACATATATAGTATATAATCAAAATCGCAAGCACATATTGGATAATGGATTTCCAACTATGACAAGGTATGGAACCACCTTCCGATCAGTGTACTCTAGGAACAATACACTGGAGTTCAACAAGAACATCTTGCAACTCAGCCACACATGACCGACCACTCATTTCGCTTGAGTGTATCGAATGTACATCACCAACGGTTGGGATCAGCAACCGTTCCCGTATATATATGGGACAGCATTGATAGATTTAAGAAACAAATGAATATTCACTAGATAGGTGATTATATACCCTACTTCGGTGCGACCGACTTAGCCATGCTGCCTGCCCGATTTCTGTCATTTACCGGTTGATGAGGCTAGAAGCTACGCTTTATCATCACATCAGATTCACTTCGAATGCCACATTGTCAGATCCATCAGAATCACTAATTGACGTCTACAACCATACATTACGTGTCAGCTAAAAGAAGTTTCCTTCTCCGCTTCCACTCTTGGTATAGTTGAAGAAATCAATGTACGTGACCGTCTGGAAATACTATGTCAGACATCCATCTTCATTCACTTAGAAATGTCACATCGTCATACCCGCCAAATCACAAATTGACTTATCCAAAAATAACACGGGTATACAGCTAAGAGAAACGAATTCCTCCGCCACCAAACATGAATACGTTTGAACAGATCAACTTACGCGATCCATTGGATATACTCTGTCAGACCCTCGTCCATACAAGTTATCCTAGGACTGGACAAACCGAAGGCACTATTCTGTAGACAGGATAGTCCTTGCATTTTACTCCATCTTTAATTATCTTTGGCATATATGATTCACGACGCTTATGCCAATACAGAGTGGTTCTTTGGATAATAATCCAACCGGTCTCTCCATATTAACAACGTTAAAATGGTAAAAACTTCGATAGTCTGTGATTTAACCATCAAAGAAAAACAAGTGTGCAAACAACGATATTATTCCCAGATGGAAATTTTATCGAACAAACATCATTTAACATGAATCTCTTTAGTTCATTTATTTACTTATCTCCTGTCTTCCTATATTCTAAATTCTTATTTTTCTTTTATCAGAAAACATTTCTGATTCTCGTTTGGAAAACATTTCCAAAACTCCTTTACGATCAAATCTTACCATTTCTTAGTTAAGAAGGAAGTCAATCAAGTTGAGGTATAATTACCTCTCAGACCTTAACTGAACAACGTTATAACTTCGAAATGGTCAAAGTTTATCTTTTAATCTTTAACAACTTCTTTACGCCTTTCTCGGATTCAATTTTACTAATCCACTTCTATATTTAAAACATTGGTTATAACGATAACGTTATAATCCCTCCTTTCGAATTATCTAACTTTAATTATTGCTTCTATTCTTATTAGTGAATAATTAACCTAACACTTATTTATTTATAAATAAATAAATATCTATTTAACACTGGAAAGTATAAGTACTTTCCCGAATTCGATATAATCGAATTTGCCGATTAACTCTCTTCGAGAAATCTCTATTTGATTAACTCTTCTTCGAATAACCTATATTCGATTAACTCCTTCTCGAATAAACGATATTCGATAATCTCTCTTCAAATAACTAATATTCGATAACTCTTCCTTTTCAAATATCTCATATTTGAAAATCTCACTTCGATTAAACTATAATCGATAACTCCTTGCGGTGAAACTAACATCGATAACTTCTTTCGATGAAACTAACATCGATAACTCCTTTTGATGAAACTAACATCGATTTATTTAACTCGACGAACTTAACTCGACTAACTTAACTTGACTCGACTAACTTGACTTACTTGGTTCAACCAATTCGATTTGATTAACCAGGCTCGACTAACTTGACTAACTTAACTCAACTTAATTGGTTCGACCAATTCGACTCGATTAACTAGGCTCGACTAACTTGACTCAACTTACTTGGTTCGACCAATTCGATTCGATTAACTAGGCTCGACTAACTTGACTAACTTAACTCAACTTACTTGGTTCGACCAATTCGATTCGATTAACTAGGCTCGACTAACTTGACTAACTTAACTCAACTTACTTGGTTCGACCAATTCGATTCGATTAACTAGGCTCGACTAACTTGGCTGACTTAACCCGACTTACTTGGTTCGACCAATTTGATTCGATTAACTAGGCTCGACTAACTTGGCCGAACCACCCGATCAACTCAACTTATTTAACTTTAACTGGTTTTACTTGATTTGACTAACTCAATTTATTAACTCGACTGACTAATTCAACTCGATAAACCTAACTTGATTTACTTATCTCGATTAACTGAACTAATCACTTTGATTAACTCGACTAATTCACTTTGGTTAACTTAACCAATTCACTTAACTAATTCACTTAGTTTAACTTAACTAATTCACTTAACTCCTGTCGAATTAACTATATTCGATAACTCCTCTAACTCTACTCGAATAAACTATATCCGATTAACTCCTTTACTCTATTCGAATAAACTATATTCGATTAACTCTATTTAACTCCGTTTAACTCTATTTGTAGAACTAATATTCCTTTAACTAACTTCGAATACCATATTCGATTAACTAACTTCGAATACCATATTCGATTTCTCCTTTCGAATAACATATTCGACTTCTCCTTTCGAATACCATATTCGATTTACTTTATTCACTTTATAAAGATTTCCTTTTTAACAACGTTTTATTCATTTGAAAAGATTTACTTTTAAATAACGGTTCTACACTTTAAAAATGATTTCCTTTTTATAATGTTCTCTTTCCAATTCTATTTGTAAATGGTTTACAAATATTTCCTTTTCAAATTTATCCTTGAAATATTCTAACTCTTTAAATTCCCGGGAAAATTCGCCATAACCTCCTTTGTATCGGGAGCATCAGGAAAATCCCCAAACTCGCCACACAGGCCTTTCCATTCAAAAAGAAATGTTTTGAATTTATTTCCTTTTCAAATATCTCCTATTTATAAATATTCCCATTCATAAATAACGCTTATTTATAAATATTCCAGTTTATAAATATTCTGTTTTCAATATCACTTTGAAAATCTCCTTATCAATATCCCGTATGTTATGGTATTCAATCATATCAAATCACGAGTTCAATATCGTCCATACACACACAATCAACAACAGGTTATAATTCACATCATATATCAAAATATATGAAAAACAATAAAATAACTGTTGAGGAATCCAGTCGGATTCCTCCAACCTGTTTCCCTGCATCCACATATGTTACACAACATGATTGTCATCACTTTCAGTTCAATATAAATTATTCTGATAAAAAGAATCAATATATAACTATATAACTGTTTATATATTGTATATATATATATATAATACTTCTTTAACTGACTAGCAGTTCAATCAACAGTTAACACACAATCAATCAGACAATTTTTAACAGTTCTAAAAATACAACATGAAATTATAAACTGTTCAGAGTTGGTGAGATTTACTCACCGTTGCGCGTTAACCGTTAAATAATCGGTTTGCATTCTTTGATTCAGTCTGACAATTTATTTTGCCATAAATTTTAACGAGCTCGGATTCACTCCCGGTCAGTCTCATTGTGTTGCTCCCGTCCATACGATCCAAACGCAACTTACGGTTCGAATTTCTGATTAGGTATGACAAAGTTATAAGCATTACAAGTTTTACACTATTATAAATTAAAAATAAACTTTCTAATTAAATCCTTTTAAACAAATTGGGCCTGAACCCTTTACCTCTCAGCCCACTCCCATTTCAAAAGCCCACGTCCCAATCCCTTCTTCCCCAACTCACATTCGACGACGAGCTACAGACACCCATGACTGACGGTTTTCCTCCATCCACCCTCCTCTTCGCTTCACCATTCCACAAACTGGAACTACCATTATCATTCTCGTTCGAATCTCCCTCAACCCAATACCACCTCTTTGAACTCGCCCACACCATGATTTCCGTCATCGAGACACACCCCAGCAACCCACCGAACCTTGTTAGCATCGAATCAACCCAAATCGAGCGTACGGTTTCGGTTTTCCATCCTAGAACCATATACAACCACAAATTCAAACATCGATGCACCCAATCCGAGTTATATCCAACCCTAGCCCGCTGCTGGTAAAACTACCATCGACGAAACTGGTTCGAACCCATCAACGCTAGCATCAAAACGTAGAGAATGTCTTGAGGATCTCATAACACACTGATTTGCGATTTATAGATTTTTCCTTTATTTGATTTTGATTTTTGTTTGAAAATGAAATTTTCTACGCTGAAGAAGATAGAATGGAGGCCGGTTTCTGGTTTGTAGGAAAATGGTTTAGGTTAAGAAGGGAGTAGGGCTATTTATAGGCAAGCTAGATATTTTATTTTTATAATATTATATAAATTTAATATCAACCGCTATGTTTATTTATCCTTTAAAATTCCTGAAATCACACATGACCTCTAAAAATCACGAAACTGGACATGTAGCTAGAGTTCGACATTACGGTCCCAACGAAATTGGTTTCGTCGAATTCCGACTCTGTATGCTCACACAGCGTATTTTTAACTGTCAAAATACTGCATGTTTTTCACTCTAAAAATCCGTACGGCCACACATTGACTCTAAAAATCACGAAACTGGAAATCTAACAACTATTTGACATTGCAGATCCAATAAAATTAGTTTCGCTGAAAACGGAGGTCGTATGAAAAACTGGCTATTTTTCAAGCGCTGAACTGACCTTTTAAATATATAAATATATTTAAATATTATTAAATTTAATATTAATAAATTAATATTCTCGTATATCTTCGCATATGATATCCTACAGCTCCAGAATATCATATTAGAATTTACATCTTGATATTTCAGATTTTAGATTTATCGATATTTAGTTTATATCAAAAAATCCTTTTTATAACGTGAATAAAGCGTCGCAAATTGTAAAGGAATTCTACAGCGACTTTTTCTGAAATTTGATTTGGACGTACATCGAAATCTATACGACGAAATCCCAATTTTTCTCTTCCACTAGAAAGATATACTCCACCAGCTCCACGCGTTTCTTGTTTCACAGAAATCCGGCTTAAAACGAATCCTGTATATCCAGTGGAAGTTCAAATCGCCAAATAGCGAACTGCCGCGCCATTTCGAGCTCGTTTATAAATATATTATAAACTATACGTTCAACTGTCGTCGATTGAATATATTCGTCAATATAATCCAACTCTAAGTTGAATTACATCTTTGGGATGACCCCATTTACAGAATATTTGTATTTCCAATATTTTTGATTATTTCGACATTATAATATATTTTATTATATTATAATTATTAATTAAATATTCAATATTATTTAATTCACTTTCTCGATATCGATAAATCGATATTTAATAATTAAATAAATTAATTATTCAACAGCTAAAATGCGGGTTACTACAACACGAGTCCACTATCTCTTGTTTCACTGAATTTCGTCAACACATGATAAAGATATGTTTTTTTTAAAGTTTGCAACGGTTTAAAGGTGTTAAAACAGATGAAAATAAACAAAGCCGTATACCTTTCAATATGGTTCAAATCTAGGTTTTCACCTTTCTCGAAATTCGCGCAAAGATACATCGATCGGCCTTCGCCACTCGAAAGGGCTTGGAACCAGCTCCCCACGCCAGGTCGTCTCGCCCAGTTCGGTGGTCCCCACGAGTCACGGCGGCGGCTAGAAGTCCCCAACTTTGGTGAGGTGATTCGCCCACTACACTCAATGATAAGGGGCGAGGTTGGTATGGATTTGAAGGTGGGGAGGAGTACTACAAAAAGTTACAAAGTACCATGGGTTTTTATTGAGTGGATTGTGAGAAAAAGAAGAGAGAAGGAGGGAGGCAGCTATCGTCGTTCACGTCGGGGAGAGAGAAGAGCGCCCGCATCTTTTTTTATTATTTTATAAAAAATCTGATTGGCCAGTTGGTTTTAAAAGGGGTTTTCTGACACGACCTCCAATCCAAACCCAACGTCTATCGGCACTAGCGTTTTACCCCCATTCCGAACACAATGGGATATGTTTCGTAGGCCTATTCGACTGTTTCAGCCAGTTTCCATTCAAATTAAAATATAAAACATTCAATATTCGATTTGAACGTACATTTCAATTTGCCAGGGCCACAAACTGATTCGAAAAATTCCAGAAAAATAAATCTAGCTATGTTTTGACGATACGGTCCCAACAAAACTAGTTTCGTTGAATTCTGAGACTGTTTGAAAAATGGCCCATTTCTGGTCGATCCAATTTAATAGAAATCGACCAAACACATTTTCCTTTGCCACGCTCACATACTAACTTCAAAAATTATGAAATTTTAAACTTAGGAATAGTTGAACATCTCGGATCCAACAAAAGTGGTTTCGTCGAATTCTGAGGTCGTTTGCAAAATGGCCAATTTCATGGGCTATATAAATTCCATAACGACCTTTCTGAAAATTCATTTGGCCATAACTTTTGTTTTCTGCTATGATACTTCAATTTTTCAGATTCATTAGAAAGGTATTCACTAACAGATTTAAATATTTTTGGTTTTACTCAAATCCATTTTGTTTTGCACCCAATACAGTCAGTCAAAGTTTGAAATTAAAATTTGAAACTACCGCGCCATTTCAGGCCTTGTTTATAATTCAAAGTAATTATATTTATTTTCAAATGTCGATTCAAACTCACTTTTCATTGCCATTATTTAAAATATTTATTTTAAATATTTAAAATCCACTATTTTAGCCAATTTTAAAATTTTAAATTGGTTAAGATTTTCTGGGTCGTTACAATCTCCCCCACTTAAAACTTTTCGTCCCCGGAAAGGAATAAAGTCGAAAGTGGTTTGATTAATCAACTCTACGTTCAATCTGGCTTCCATTCTCCCACTTTTCAGTTTCTAAGAATTTTCAAATTCTTCAAAAAATTGGCTAACACCCGGAATTTTCGAAAAATTTCACCATAACCTCCTTTACACGGGGAGAGGTTTGGAAATTTATTGGGCCGTATTAGGTACCTGATAAATCCTAATAAGCAAACACATATTTATAGTGATATATTCTGGTGTTTACAGGGGAGCGTGTATAGATAATAACTCCAGAGAATAAATGCTCGTCACCTTGTCAAAGCCTGAGGGAGTGTGTATTTTAATTGCTCCAGAGGATAAATCCTCGTCACCTCGTCCCGTGTGGAAAATAAATAATCCATATGCCGTATCTAATAACTAGAGAGACAAGATTATTGCCAACTCCAGACCCGTGTGGGGTTTTTATTAATCTGGCAATTTTATCGTTACAAATTAAATAGTCCATATCAGTCATCAGTTCAACCTGTAAAATATAGTCATCGCCGTATAAGCCTCTCGCTCGTATGGTAAATCTTCCACCACGTCACACAAGCTCCAAATGCTTATGTGGTATATGATGAAGTATGCCTATCTTCTAGAAGTATGACATGTAATGTAATTCAAAATTAATTGTTACTATCCTATGGCGACGTTTATGATTACACACAGAACAATTAGCACTCCGCATCCAATGGCATTCACAGGAGTTGATATATTAATATTTCGCATCCAACTCATTAAGGTTTACCTATTTGTCGGGCACGCAAATAATTTTTTTACTCAACAGCTATGCAGTTACCTGTTCAAACATATATATGCACATGTATATATTTCTATCTATTTTCTAATCAGTTCAATGTGTGATTCAATCGAATAAATTCTACCATTCATTCTATTATTGATTAAATTAACTATCGTTTCAATAATTTTACTTAATCAAATCTACTATCACACAACACAAACAGCAATCAAATTGTTTTTAACTTTTCAAAAATATACTAATCAATTCTTATACTCTCTTAAAATCATTCAGACTATAGAATTAAAAGTGCACATCCATGGAAAGAAAATAACAACAAAATAGAGAACTAATTGGTAATGCAAAGTATGGTAAATGTACCTTGCACCGGAGTCAATCAGAGATATCTACTCGACACTTAGGATAGGCTTTCTGAATGCTCTCCTCAGTTTCCCAAGTACAATCTCACGGGTCTCCACTCCATTGCACTTTGACTAAGTGAACCTTCTTGTTCCTCGGCTCTTTGGTTTCTTTGCCGATGATCTTTAGCGGCTCTCTTCTCACAACCAATTCTGGAGTAATTTCAATATCCTGTTGAGCTTCTTCTTCTACGATCAAGTCTGGATCATGAACGTGCTTTCGAAGTTGAGATATGTGAAATACATCATGCAGTCCAGGCAACCAATCAGGCAATTTAACCCTATAAGCGAGAGTTCCGATCCGTTCCAGAATAGGAAACGGACCAATGAATTTGGGCGCGACAACGAGCAGGCAGAGCTGGAGGACGGGGGAATATCCTCGTAGCAGAGTAGGGTCCTATTATACAGCCACCAGCACCCCAGGACTTCGAGCTCGATAGAGTAGCAAAGAGATATAGAAACTTGGGAGGCAAACCCTTTTCTGGCCTTGGTACCGTGACAGAGGCTATTGCATGGTTGAAGACTTATGAAAAGATTTTTGGGGACATGGAATTGGGGACCCACAACAAGGCGCGTCTAAGCATTTGGCTCTTACAGGAGGAGGCCGAGTTGTGGTGGGATGCCATCACCTCCGAAGATGAGGAGAGTACTGTTAGGACCTGGGAGCAATTCAAGACCATGTTCAAGGAGAAGTTCATACCTGGGTAGGCCTTACAGAGAATGCGTGATCAGTTTGCTAATCTACAGCAGGGAGACCTCTCTATCCAAGACTACCTCAACAAATTCACTCAGCTATCACGCTATGCCCCAGAGCTTATTTTGACAACCAAAGCTAAGAATAAGAGGTTTATATTTGGGCTACGGCGTAAGTACCAGGACAGGGCCATGAGCAACATCAAACTCCCATTCTCAGAATTGGTAGAGATGGCCTGCAACTACGAAGATCTGGATGAGAGACACTCCAACCTCGACCGCGCCAAAAGCCAAGCTGGAAACAAGCGCAAAGCTTCAGGAGATCAGCCAGAGTCCAGCAATGCAGCAGCCGCTACTCAGCAATCTGGAAAGATACTCAAAGGAAGCTGCTACAACTGCGGAAAGAAAGGGCATTTTTCGAATGTGTGCAAAGCCCCAAAGAAACTGAAGGCAAATCTAGACCGCAGCTCAGCCGAATGCTACAACTGCCATCAGAAAGGGCACTATAGCAGGAATTTTCCTTTGAAGAAGAATGCACAGGTGGCTCATGTTTATGACGAGGAGACCCCGCCAGCTATCACTGATGGATCAGGTAAACCCGACGTCTTGGGAGGTACCCTTACCACTAAAAATATTCATGTTTCTGTACTTTTTGATACTGGTGCATCACGTTAGCTTCATTTCTAGTAACACTGTTAGTAAGTTAAAATTAAAAGTAAGAAGTCTAAAGGAACCAATTAAAGTTCAAAACCCGATAGGAGGCTCTATCATTCGCAGTTCATATTGTAGAGTACCTATTTCCTTTTCTCGTTACTGATTTCCTTTTGATTCAATTGTCATGGATTTTCTTGAGTTCGATATTATTCTAGGACTTGATTGGTTCACAAAATATAAGGCCGAAGTTAGATGTGCCGAAATAATTGTTTGTGGTTGAAACTGTGGTTGAAAAATACCTTTGTGGTTGAAATTGTGTTTGAAAAATACCTTTGTGGTTGAAAAAATACCCTCTTGTGGTTGAAACAAATTAGAATAGGATTGTGGAAATGAAAATAAAACATGCCGCCTGCGTGCGAACTAGATGCATGATTCCCCATTATCAAAAACCGCGAGGTTTTAAGGTAGAGTGAGGAGCCGTACTAGGGACGGTCCCGGTTTTAACCACCCTGCCATTATGCTGCCGAAATTTTTTGAAATATTCATGTGTTAGAATAATTTTCATTTGTTGAGATTATTTTCATATGTTGAAACCAATATTCATGTGTTGAATTGAAATTCATTCGTTGAATTGAAATTCATGTGTTGAATGTTATTCGAATTTTAAATAAATAGCTTTAACGATAAAAATCACATTTATATATATACAAACTGTAAAGAATATTCATGTGTTGAATTGAAATTCATTCATTGAGTTGAAATTCATGTATTGAATGTTATTCGAATTTTAAATAAATAGCTTTAACGATAAAAAACACATTTTTATATATACCCAAACTGTAAGGAATATTCATGTGTTGAATTGAAATTCATGTGTTGAATATTATTCGAATTTTAAATAAATAGCTTTAATGATAAAAATTACATATATATATATATACAAACTATAAAGAATATTCATGTGTTGAATTGAAATTCATTCGTTGAATTGAAATTCATGTGTTGAATGTTATTCGAATTTTAAATAAATAGCTTTAACGAAAAAAATTACATTTTTATATATATACAAACTGTAAAGAATATTCGTGTGTTGAATTGAACTTCATTCGTTGAATTGAAATTCATGTGTTGAATGTTATTTGAATTTTAAATAAATAGCTTTAACGATAAAAATCACATATATATATATATATATATACAAACTGTAGAGAACATTCATGTGTTGGATTGGAATTCATTCGTTGAATTGAAAATCATGTGTTGAACGTTATTCGTATTTAAAACAAATTGATTAAACAATAAAAATTACATTTTTATTGTGAATATGAAGTGTTAAAAACATTCACGTGTTGAATAAATATTTTTGATGATAAAAATATTACTTTTATCATGTATACGCTTTGATAAAAATACACACGTGTTGAAATAAATATTAGTTCGCTAGAAATATTATTATTAGCTTTGTTCTGCATATATATACATGTATCGAACAGGGAAAATGGATTATCTGTAGAGTAAAGAAATTATTTGCGTGCCCGACAAATAGGTAAGCCTTAATGCACAATTTTATTTTTATATCAACTCCTGTGAATGCCATTGGATGCGGAGTGCTGGTTATTCTGTATGTAATAATAAACATCGCCATAGGATAGTAGCAATTAATTTTGAACCACACTACATGGCATACTTCTTAACAATAGGCATACTTCATCATATTCCACATAAGCATTTGGAGCTTGAGCGACGAGGTTGAAGATTTACCATACGAGCGAGAGGCTTGTATGGCGATGATTATATATTATAGGTTGAACTGATGACTGATATGGACTATATAAAATATAACGATAAATTGCAAGATTAATAAAAACCCAACACGGGTTTGGAGTTGACAATAATCACATCTCTCTAGTCATTAGATATGACACATGGACTATTTATTCCCACACGGGACGAGGTGACGAGGATTTATCCTCTGGAGTAATTAAAAATACACTCTCCCTCAGGCTTGACAGGGTGACGAGAATTTATTCCCTGGAGTTATTATCTATACACGCTCCCCAGTAAACACCAGAATATACCACTATAAATATGTGTATGCATTATAGGATTTATTGGGTACCTAACATGGCCCAATAAATTTCCAAACCCCTTCCCGTACAAAGGAGGTTATGGCGAAATTTTTCGAAATATAAAGGCGTTAGTGAAATATTTGAAGTGAAAACGATATTGAAATTAAAGTATGAGCTATATTTATATATATATAAATATAAATAGAATTGAAAGGAATCGAAGCCGTGCAGTTCGTGTTTTGAAATCGTAATTTGAATCGATTAGTACGAGAGATCCGACCATCGGATTTTCCCGAAACCGCAACCGTTGGGTTAGCCTTGGAAATATCTTTCCAGCGACACCAACTTTGTAAAAAACCGACGGTTGTATTGTCTGGAATGTGTAATTCAAATCTGAAGAAAAACAGCACCAGAATCGTTTATATTTATATATAAATATAAATATAATTAAATTAAATCGAATAACGACGCTGCAGTTCGTATTTTGAAACCGTGGCTTCAAACGACTAGTGTGGAAGATCCGACCGTCGGATTTTCACAAAACTGGAACCGTAGGGTTCGCTTTGTGAATATCTTCCCAGAGACATAGACTTTGTAGAAATCCAACGGTTATATTTTCCGATATGTGTAAAACAAATTTGGTGAAAAACAGCGCCAGTGCCACGACACGACCTGAAACGTCGTTTAATTAAATATGGCCATTTTTAAACAAATAAAAATGGCGAAAAATCGTTATAATATATTATAAGCGACATGGATTGGAAATAAACCAATTTTGCTTGACCTGTTTGATATTTGATGGTTGTACGTGTTTGACATGAAATAAACGATTCAAATTTGAAAATATGAAGATGGTTCAAGACCGATGATCCTCGTATCGGTTGGATGGGCGCTACTGATGTTCCTGATTGGAGTAGCTACGTGAAGGAACAGAAGTAGTAGCCGTCTGAACGTATGTGTTCATTGTACGGATATACGAGGAATATGGTGCCTCCGGTTTCGTTCAGACCCAGAACGGACTTGTAAATGGACTGTGTGTCTGACATTGGATTTTGTTCGATACTGATTGATCACTGTTAAATATATATCTGTTTGGCGATGGAGAATTTATTCTTTTGCTCAACGCCCTTCTCTGAGACGTACGAGCTCAGAGGTTATATATCGATAGAAATCTGTCGTATGGAGTGGATTGCCTATGTGGCATGCAAAGATACAGTGATCAAGGCTTCTGTTGCAAAGCAAAGTCTTGTGTTCGATGATCAAAGCATGGGCTACGTGGCCTGGCTTTGTGTATAGTGTGGATTCGCTAGCCTCACACCTCGGTATGAGTTAAAAATGGGATACGGACCGCTAGGAGAGCACGACGTTTCTTTCTAGCTATGGTGGTGTCATTGACCTACCAGCCCTGACATTTATATCTACTTTTCACCTTTGTGGTTGTTGGAATGCAAGGCGTCTCGATTTTAGTTCTGTAAGGACCGGGAAACGTGTGTTTAGGAATTGCCAATCCTCAAAGTAAGAGAGGACCGGCCCAGTCGATCCAAGGGTTACCCAGAGTGTGTAGTCCTGAGGCATTAGCTAGAGTGTCTCGAAGCGGAGAGGAGCTTGCCCCTTGCCTTAACTCATGCCAGAAATCCAATTTCCAATACGAAATAACGGATTTGATTGTAGAACTAGTATGGCGACACAGTGGTATGGGGCACTTATGCCGCCTATGATTGATATTTATGATGTTATTCGTTTTATGAAACATATATGCACTAGTAATAATATCAAATGATTTTGCTTTACACGTATTAAGCATATTTGGCCATTATAAGGTAAAACTCTATCCTCCGGCTTGCGTTGCATTGTGTGATGGGACTTGAGTCTTATAATGGCTACATTCTTTTTAAATGCATTGCGTTTTTTTAAAGAATTTACATGGTTTTAAATGCACCGGCAATCACTGGAGTAAACCCGTTCCGCGAAAGTGGCGTGGTCCTATGATTTGCCTTATTACTGTTGTTTAACCAGTTAAGTAGATTTCTCATACCAGTCCCCATGACTGACTTGTTATTTGTTTCACTTTGCCAACTCGGGTGCCCTTATTTTCACACGGGCAGCCTAGTTCACAGATGACTGGTTGTTTTGGCTTAGCACTGTAGTATGGAGTGCACTTTTGGCTTATGGCGAGGCTGACTTCACCGAGATGACTTTGACATTTTCCACCATTATTGTATATATATTATGATTCTTCCTATGGAGATGCAGACTGTTTTACATCCAGTATTTATTATCGTATGTATATGTAACAGCCCACATTTTATGTATCGGAAGATCATAAAATAAATTTATTTTATTCCCTGAGGGTTGGATCATTCTCATCTTTTAGTATGTTGCTTACGGGGATGTGAGACATGTCCATAAATTTTACCGATTTTGTTTGTGACCATTTTGCCCCTGTCAGTTTTGTACTGGGCATAACTTTTGACTCAGGTCGAATCAGAGAGTGAGACCTGTGCCATTGGAAAGGAATTGATGATTCCCTTTCCGTAGAGTGGTTACATTAAGGATTTGGTTCAGCGGTTTGGGAAAAATCGCTGTTTTAAGGTTTTTCAGTTGGCCGCTCAGGTTTTGGAAGGCTAATGGGCTGATTTGGAGAAGGCCCATTAGAGGGTGGGAGGAGACTATAAATAGGGGGTAAGGGGTATGGAGAAAGGTTGGCATTTTCCATTCTTTTATGGGGAGGCTTGATCTCCTTCTTCCTCTAACATCTTTCCACCATTAAAATTCCAAAATCCAAGGAGGGAAATCGAAGATCTACACCATAAGAGGCTAGATCTACATCGTCTCAAGGGCGAATTCATCGGATTGAAAAGTTTGATTCGAAGTGTTCGCTGTCCGGATTGCGTTTTCATTGCTTTTGCTTAGATTTGGATAATTGGTGAGTGATTTACATCTCTCATTCGAATTCCTGCAAGTATATGGGTTTTAGGATGTTAATTTCATCATTTCCATGTTATTTTCCTTAGATCCACACCATGCTAAGTCCATTTTATATATGAATCACCTTAGGATCTGATCTAGATAATTTAAATGGTTAATTTTATGATTTTTCTCAAGATTATGCAAGTTAGATCCGTTTTATGTTCATATGATTCACTTATCATGTTTTGGGAAATTTATGTGTTTTGATGGAAATTGTTAGATTGATGATATTGTTGGTTGCATAACATGTTTGTGATTGCGTTTGGATAAATCGGATAAGCTGGTTTCGTCGGATTCGTCGTTTGGCGAAGTTTTGGTCGAAATCGGAGTCGAATTGGAGATGTGCAGGTTTCTGGTCGTCCTGGAGTTGGTCGGGTCGGTCTGGAATGAGGTGGTCGGTCATAGTATGGCTTGGGAAGCAAGTCAGAGAGCTGGTCGGTTTAAGCTGGTCGGTCCAGAAGGAGCAGAAGTGTTTCTGGTCGGTTTTAGATGGTGGCATTCTGGTTGGTTTTTACTGGAAGCAAATCCTGGTCGCTCTGAAGGAGCTGGTCGGTCAGGTGGAGCAAAATCTGGTCGGTCTTGATGGGGTCGATCCAAAGCTGGTCGGTCCCAAGGAGGTCGAGTCGATCCAAAGCTGCATGGAGGCGGGTCGTTCTGGAGCAAGGCTGGTCTGTTTTTGGCGGGTCGTTCTGGAGCAAGGCTTGTCGGTTTTTGGCTGGTCATTCTGGAGCAAGGTTCTGGTCGGTTTTGGCAGGGTCGTTTTCTGAAAAAGTATGTTTTCGGGTACGACTCACGTACGAACCAAAAAGGTCTGGAAAAAAAATATTTTTCGGGGGTAACCCCCGGAACCCTAGCCGCAGCGCAGTGATTTGTTTTGGTTCGGTGATGGCGTGACTTCGAGTTGATTCAAGTAGGAAGACTCGAAGTGATGAATGTGTTCGTTGATCAATGTGGAACAACGAATGCGGAGACAACTCAAAGTTCGTGAGTTGGTGGATAATGGCTGCTCAAGAAGGTTGCTTGAGCTATGAAACGTAGTCAAGGTTGGACGATTAGAGATGCGAAGGCCGAGAAGTCATCGTTGTCGTAAGTTCTAGCTGGCTCAAAGCAGGGGTACGATGGGTATCGTTGAAAGGCCCAAAAGACCGGTTGTTGGTCGAGTACCCTGGGTCTTTCTTGTTGGGGAAAGGCCTAGTGTCAAGGTTGGACATTGCCAAGGTTGGGCATATGGAGTTCATGCTAGAACTGGGGTTATCATTAGCCCTTGACACATGGCAAGGTTGGCCGTCATACGATAATGATGGTTTCGAAGCAGGATTGGCAGTGATAGCCAGAGTCAGTCATGGATGATTAGTTGTTCTGTTTGTACTATCTCACATAGATTATCCGAAGTCGAGGGAGACGTTCTTTGAGTGCTTAAGTGATATTGGTCTAGGCCTCTGGAGAGAGTACTTGAGGAATGTTAAACTCGATTAGGGTTGTCTGCGTGAGACTTATCTGGATGTCACGTGTGTTTTCTATGATTGAATGGGTGTTCTGATTTCTATGGATGAATGGTTGAAATGCTTGTCGTAAAGGCTATCACTGTCCGATGTGGGGAAGATAAGGATGAGTTCTTCTCTGGTGATGTGGGTAGATAAGTTGTTCATTTACCCATTCTCATATGCTTTCTTGTTGAAGTTTGTTAGTTGTATTATCGCTCACTAAGACTATTGTTTGACTCAAGGTTTTATGTCTCCTCTTATTACCTTGGGTTGTTCATCCGGTTTTGGATGGGCAGACTAAGTAGCAGGTTACAGGTAATGGAGCTTAGTGATACGAGGAAGCTGAGCGATGAAAAGCAGGAGGCTAGCGTACCAGTTTTATTCTATCTAGTATTTCTGTTTCCGCTGTTTGAGTTGCTTGAGAGTTGTAGTGAGGCCTTATGTACAAACTTGGATATCAGTTGGATAATCTTTCTGGATGTTGAAAGAGTTTCAAAAGTTTGCTATATGATACCTCATTACTATCACCTGTTGTATATGTTCTATTATATTTTATCCTTGCGCTGTGAGTTCTACGACAGGTTTCGATGTGTTAACTTACTATGATGATCGTCCATAGCAGCCTGGCACGCCTTTCAGCGCATTATTCCTCTTGTTTAGTGCGGGGGTTATGGGCGGTCGTCACATTTGGTATCAGAGATCTGTTCAACGATTTTGGCCAAAGTTCGAAGACGTAATTACGTATGAGAGACGTATTTGTAGATTTCAGTTGGATGTTTACTATATATATTAGTATATATAGTAGTAGCGGTTGTATCTCTTTAGCAGTTTTCTTGGAAGTGGCTAATTATTCTAAATTGCAGATTTAGAATGAGTAGACGACGATCAAGACACGCTGCTAGGGGAGCTAATACTGAAGGGGGAAATGGTGGTGAACCAGATTACCCGGCCATGTTTGAAGACATGGCAGAAGCAATTATGCGAAGGGTACCCGCTCCAGTGGCGGCTACGGTAGATGTAGGTGTGCGAGTTCCTATGGTAGATTTTGCAAAGATGTGCAAGGACTTTACATCTCTAGGAGGGAAACCATTCAAGGGAACTGAGCCAGCTGAAGAGGTTCAGAGGTGGATGGATTCATGTGTTCGAATCTTTGGAGACTTGGGTATTGATGATGCAATGAAGAGAAAGCTTGCATCAAGGAAGCTGCAGAGCAGGGCCATGGAATGGTGGAATTATGTTATACTCGAGACTCCAGAAGAGGAGATTTCATGGGAGCAATTCCAAACTAAGTTTGAAGCAAAGTTTATCTCCACTGCTCAAAAGTCCGTTCTCTTCAAGAAGTTCGTAGAGTTGAAGCAGAATGGCAGATCAGTTCTTTACTACATTTCTGATTTTGAGGCTTTGTCTAGATATGCTCGTTCATACATTGATACACCCTATCAGAAGAACGAGAATTTGTCTTGTGTTTGGATGCTCATATTGGAAAGCCGCTTGTGGACCACCTTGATGATTCATTTGAAAAGATTGTTGAAAAGGATATTCGTCATGAGAGCTTGTTTTCTAAGGAAGCTAATGTTGTTGCTGCAACCAAGGAGGTTCAGAAACCACAGCAGGGTGGTAATAATAAAAAGAGGAAGTAGCAACAACAGAAAGGAAAGGATGGCCAAAAGAAACCCAAGAGTGAGGTGCTTTGCTTTAACTGCCAACAGAAGGGTCATTATTCAAATGAGTGCAAGAATCCCAAAGCTGAGAAGAAGTGCTTCAAGTGTGGAAAGCCTGGGCATGAGAAGAAAGATTGTCCAGAATCAGCTAAGGGCAAGCAGATTGTGAAGGCATATGCTTTGGAAGCCGTGCCATCTTCTTCAAGAGCTCCTACTGCAGAGGAGAAGGGAAAGGGTGTTGTGGTGCAAGGTACTTTTTCCATTAATGGTGTTTCAGTTCGAGTTTTGTTTGATACTGGAGCATCACATTCATTCATCTGCAATGAGCTTGTTTGTCGCTTGGGTTTGGAACCCGAGATTTGTGATAGGCCATTGATCGTGACAAATCCAGTTGGGGGTTCGTCCAGTTTGTGCATGATTTGCAGTGGTCTAGTATTATCGAGTCATGGTTGCTCTTTTATGTGTGATTGCTTTGTTCTTAACTTCGCTGGGTATGGGATCGTCTTGGGCATGGATTGGCTCAAGAAGTATGCGGCAAGGGTGAATTGCGAGAAGCTAGAGGTGAGGGTCGGAGATGTGGAAGGGCGAAAGGTGTTGATTAGATGTAAGCGCGAAGATGGGGTCTTCGTGAGTTATCTATATTCGCTTGGGATTTCACAGGAAGACCTATCATCAGTGCTGATCGCTAATGAGTATGTAGATGTCTTAGACGAGGTCAAAGGGTTGCCGCCGCATCGCGAGATCGAGTTTAGGATCGATTTGGTCGAGGGTGCGAGACCAATTGTTATGCCACTTAGGCGGATGGCGCCTAAGGAACAGCGAGAGTTGGAGGTGCAAGTTAGAGACCTTTTGGGTAAAGGATTCATTCGGAGGAGTGTTTCCGAGTGGGGTGCACCAGTCGTGTTTGCAACTAAAGCAGATGGCTCGTTAAGGTTGTGTGTGGACTATCGTGAGCTGAACAAGGTGACTAAGAAGAACAAGTATCCGTTGCCAAGGATTGATGACTTGTTCGATCAGCTTCATGAAGCCAAAGTGTTTTCTCAGATGGATCTGGCAACGGGATTTCACCAGTTGAGAGTGGCTAAGGATAGTGTACCAAAGACTGCTTTTAGGACACCATCCGGGTTCTTCGAGTGGTTGGTGATGCCATTCGGGTTGACTAACGCGCCAGCGTATTTTGTGGATCTTATGAATAGAATGTTCAGAGATCAGTTGAACAAGTTCATGCTTGTGTTCGTGGAAGATATACTGGTTTACTCCAGAAATGTGGAAGAACATAAGACGCACTTGAGAGTTGTGTTAGAGATCTTGAGAAAGCATCAGCTTAAAGCTAAGTTCTCAAAGTGTCACTTCTGGAAGGATGAAGTGAGGTTCTTAGGTCATGTTGTTTCTGGAAAAGGTATAACGGTTGACCCCACTAAAGTTGCAGCAATCCAGGACTGGGATAGACCTAAGAATGCAACGGATGTTCGGAGTTTCCTTGGATTGGCTGGTTATTACCGAAGGTTTATCAAGGATTTCTCTAAGATGGCTGCACCATTAACAGGATTGACGAAGAAGAACCAAGTGATCGCATGGGATGCGAAGTGTGAACAAGCATTCAAAATCTTGAAGGAGAGATTGACGAGTGCACCTGTGTTGACCATTCCAAGTGGGAATGAAGAGATGGTGGTATATACTGATGCATGTGGTACTGGACTTGGAGCAGTGCTAATGCAGAAGGATAAAGTAGTGGCTTACGCAAGTCGACAGCTAAAGCCACATGAGAGAAACTATCCAACTCATGATTTGGAGTTGGCAGCGATTGTGTTTTCTCTAAAGATGTGGAGACATTACCTGTTGGGAGTACGATTCGAGTTGTTTACGGATCACAAGTCGTTGAAGTATCTTTTCTCCCAAAAGGATTTGAATCTTCGGCAGCAACGATGGTTAGAGTTTCTGGCATCGTATGATTTTGGGATAGCCTATACTCCTGGCAAAGGCAATGCAGTTGCAGATGCATTGAGTCGAAGACACGCAAGTTTGGGAGCGATGTTTTCGGAATGGAAGGGCCTCGAGTATTTGGCAAGGTTCGATTTCAGGCCAAGGTGCGAGTTGGAACCTAAAATGTTGGCAAGCTTGTCGATAAGGCATACTCTTATCGAAAGGATTGGCGAGAGCCAGAAGAAAGATGTGAAGCTTGTCGAGTTCATTCAGAAGATGGAACCAGAGAATAAAGAATTCGAGGTCGATCGAGAAGGTTGGCTTCGAAAGCAAGGGCGATTAGTTGTTCCTGATATCGATGGATTGAGAGATGAGGTTCTGAGAGAATGTCATCACTCAAAGCTAACGATTCATCCCGGTGGTAATAAAATGTATCAGGACATGAAGCGAGTCTACTACTGGGAAGGGATGAAAAGAGATATTGGAAAATTCATTTCCAAGTGTATGAACTGTCAGTTAGTGAAAGCTGAACAGAAGAAACCGAGTGGTTTACTTCAGCCATTAGAGGTTCCTACGTGGAAGTGGGAGCAGATATCAATGGATTTTATCGATGGACTACCTAGAACTAGGGCAGGGAATGAAGGGATTTGGGTCATTGTGGATCGTTTGACCAAAAGTGCGAGATTTATTCCTGTCGAGACGACTAGGACAGCGTCAAAATTGGCTGAGCTTTATGTGAAATGGATAGTTCGATTCCATGGTGTCCCAAAGAGTATAGTAAGTGACCGGGATCCATTGTTCACGAGTGGATTTTGGAAAAGTTTGCAAGAAGCTTTGGGAACCGAATTGTGCTTTAGTACGGCATACCATCCCCAAACTGATGGTCAGACCGAGAGAGTCAATCGAGTTTTAGAAGATCTCATGAGTGCTTGTGTGTTAGACTTCGGAGGATCATGGGAGGACCATCTAAATTTAGTCGAATTTGCATATAATAATAGCTACCAGTCGAGTATTGGGATGGCACCATATGAGGCGTTTTATGGAAGGCCGTGCAATTCTCCAGCTTGTTGGTTAGAAACTGGAGATAAGTTGATACTTGGGCCTGAGAAGATAAGAGAAACCTCGGATCGTATCGAGATAATTCGGCAACGAATGAAGGCGGCCCAAGATCGTCAGAAAAGTTACGCCGATAAGCGTCGTAAGGATTTGGAGTTCGACGTAGGTGATATGGTTTTCATAAAGATTTCACCGTTGAAGCAAGTGGTTCGATTCGGAAGTAAAGGAAAGTTGGCTCCTAGGTTTGTTGGACCATTTCCGATAGTCGAGCGAATAGGAAAGCTCACATATAGGTTGGAGTTACCCGAGAAGATGTCGAGTATGCATAATGTTTTCCATGTGTCGTTTCTACGGAAGTTTTTGCATGACTCAAATGTGGTGGTATCTCCAGAACAGTATGAAGATTTAGAAGTTGAGACCGCAGTTGCGAAAACTCGCAAGCCACTTCGTGTTGTGGGGAAATGACATGAAACAGCTTAGGAGGAAGACGGTTAAGCTAGTCGAGGTACAATGGAGTGAAGATGGCGATGATTGTACATGGGAGACGGAAGAGAGCATGAAGGCGACTCATCCAGAACTTTTCATCGGTAGGACCCTTTGATTGTATCATCGTTATATCGTTGTATCTTGTTGTTGTTTGATAGAATTCCGCGTGCTAGGATAAGGCTATGGATGTATGGCTTGATGGTTGCTAGTTTGGATGATAGGATTGGCTTCTCATGAATGATAGGCATGCGGAATTATTGTGGTTGCTTGTGTTTGCTTGGAATTTCGGGGGCGAAATTCTCAAGGGAGGAAGAATGTAACAGCCCGCATTTTATGTATCGGAAGATCATAAAATAATTTTATTTTACTCCCAGAGGGTTCGATCATTCTCTTCTTTTAGTATGTTGCTTATGGGGATGTGAGACATGTCCATAAATTTTACCGATTTTGTTTGTGACCATTTTGCCCCTGTCAGTCTTGTACTGGGCATAACTTTTGACTCAGGTCGAATCAGAGGGTGAGACCTGTGCCATTGGAAAGGAATTGATGATTCCCTTTCCGTAGAGTAGTTACATTAAGGATTTGGTTCAGCGGTTTGGGAGAAATCACTGTTTTAAGGTTTTTCAGTTGGCTGTTCAGGTTTTGGAAGGCTAATGGGCTGATTTGGAGAAGGCCCATTAGAGGGTGGGAGGAGACTATAAATAGGGGGTAAGGGGTATGGAGAAAGGTTGGCATTTTCCATTCTCTTATGGGGAGGCTTTTATCTTGTAACGACCCGGATTTTGAGCGACTTTGGTTATCGACGTAACCGCGACGTCGATAACCAAAACGTCGGGAAATCCTGGTAATTAGTGAAAGAAATTAGAGGGTGAGGAAAGATAAGATAGAAAATTAGAATAGAAGAAGAAGAAGAACACAACATCAGAGTAACACGCATCTCACAGCGGAACGAATAAATATATTTCATAACATAACTTTGAAATACAAATCAGTACTTGAATATACATATCATTATCAAAGTACATCACTTACAACACAGCGGAAATAACTATAGCTATATGATCCTGAAGCCTCCTGCTCCAAGCTCTTCCAGTATATCTGTAAATCCCGATTACTTGACTGCCCATACAAATTTAGGCACCCAAGAGTTTAGGGAAAACAACAAAGTAAACTCCGGGTCAGTCATGGGACTGGTGTGAGTAAAACAGTTAAAAACAGTTGAACAAGAAAACGATATCTCATAAGACCACGCCGCATAACGGAACGGGTTTTTCCCTTATGAGAATCCAAATATCTTTATATCAAAAACCTTTTGATATTATAATAATGTCTATCAACCACAACTATAATAATCATCTAGTAGAAACGCTTTCATCTCACGTTCTACATATATAGTATACAATCAAAACCGCAAGCACGTATTGGGTAATGGGTTTCCAACTATGACAAGGTATGGATCCACCTTTCGCTCGTGTACCTCTAGAGAGGAATACACTGGGTTCAACAAGAACATCTTGCAACCCGGCCACACATGACCGACCACTCATTTCGCTTGAGTGTATCGAATGTATATCACCAACAGTTGGGATCAGCAACCGTTTCCCGAATGGGACAGCATCAACAATAGATTTTTAGAAATGAATGAAACTCTAGATCAGGTGATTATACACCCTACTTCGGTGCGACCGACTTAGCCATGCTGCCTGCCCGATTTCTGTCATTTACCGGATGATGAGGCTAGAAGCTACGCTTTATCATCACATCAGATTCACTTTGAATGTCACATCATCAAATCCATCCAATCACTGATTGATGTCCTCAACCATACATTATGTGTTAGCTAAAGAAGTTTCCTTCCTCGCTTCCACTCTTGGTACGGTTGGAGAAATCAATATACGTGATCGTCTGGAAATACTCTGTCAGACATCCGTCCATACAAGTCATCCAGGAACAGGATGAACCGAAGGCACTATTCTGTAAACAGGATAGCCCTTGCATAACTCCGTCTTCAATTTCCTTTGGCATATATGATTCGCAACGGTTATGCCAATACAGAGTGGTTCTTTGGATAATAATCCAACCGGTCTCTCCATATTAACAACGTTAAAATGGTCAAAACTTCGATAGTCTGTGATTTAACTATCGAATAAAAACAAGTGTGCAACCAACGATAATATTTCCAAATGGAAATTATATCGATCAAACATCATTCAACATTTATCTCTTTAGTTCATAAATTTACTTATCTCCTATTTCCCTATATTCAATGTTACCTATTTTCTAATTTGGAAAATATACGTTATTAACAATGGAAAACATTTCCATTTCCTGTTTCCTTTATTAGAAAACATTTCTGGTTTCTTATTTGGAAAACATTTCCAAAGCTTTTTCATTGGACTTAGACAGATGTTTAAACAAACCATCGCGATGCCAACTCAAACCATTTCCTTTACTACCGAACCTTAACTATTCCTTAGTTAAAAACGAAGCCAATCAAGTTGGGGTAGAACTACCTCTCAGACCTTAACTGAACAACATTTCTAACTTTGAAATAGACAAAGTTCACTTTATATTCTTTTACTAACTTCCTTACTTAACTCTCGTTTGAATAAATCTCTATTCGATTTATTCTATTTGATTTACTCTATTTGATTTACTCTATTCACTTAATCTTTTCGAATAAACTATATTCGATAAATTCCTTTTACTTTCTATTCGAATAACTATATTCGATTAACTCATTTTAACTTCTACACTAATCGATTAACTAACATCGATTATCTCCTCTTACTTTAATTGATTACTAACATCGATTTACTCCTTTTACTTTACTCTAATCGATTAAACTAACATCGATTATCTCCTTTTACTTTACTCTAATCGATTAAACTAACATCGATTATCTCCTTTTTAACTTTATTCTCTAATCGATTAACTAACATCGATTAACTTCTTTTACTTTACTCTCTAATCGATTAACTAACATCGATTAACTTCTTTTACTTTAACACTAATCGATTAATCGATTAACTTCTTTTACTTTAACACTAATCGATTAACTAACATCGATTAACTTCTTTTTACTTTAACACTAATCGATTAACTAACATCGATTAACTTCTTTTTAACTTTTTTCTCTAATCGATTAACTAACATCGATTAACTTCTTTTTACTAAACTACGTTTTCCGTTACAACTATTTCCTTTTTATAACGTTTACTTACCGTTACAAATATATCCTATTTATAACTTCTATTTACCGTTACAAATATTTCCTATTTATAACTTCTATTTACCGTTACAAATATTTCTTATTTATAACTTCTATTTACCGTTACAAATATTTCTTATTTATAACTTCTATTTACCGTTACAAATATTTCTTATTTATAACTTCTATTTGTTTTCTAAATGAATATTCCTTTTCTATTTCTATTTATTTTCTAAATAAATATCCCTTTTATAAAACCGTGTTCGTTTTATAAATAATTCCTTTTATAAAATCCTGTGATTTTATAAAATTCCTTTATTTCAATATACATTGAAATACTTCTTTTTACATCCCAGGGTTTCTTATGATATTTAAAATATCGAATAACAATGATCAATATCATTCCAACACCCATAATCCAAAATAGATTATATAACACATCATATATCACAATATATGAAAACAGTAAAATAAATGTTGAGGAATCCAGTCGGATTCCTCCAACCTGTTTCCCTGCATCACAGATGTTAAAACAATATAGATAACATCACTTTTCAGTTCTATATGATATATTCTGTTAAACAGAATCAATATAGAAAATTTAACTAACTGACTAGCAGTTCAATCAAACAGTCAACATACAGTAAATCAGCCAATATCTAACAGTTCTAAAAATACAAAATGAAATTATAAACTGTTCAGAGTTAGTGAGATTTACTCACATTTGGACGATCATCGTCAATGACGATAACCATCGCTTGATTCAGCTGGACAATTTATTTCGCCATAAATTCATACGATCTCCACTCCACTTCCAGTCAATCCCATTGTGTTGCATCCCAACGGATGCTGTTTTGCTAAATTCTCTCCTACCACGCCCGTATACATCTTCTTCCTCCTGGTAATACACGAACCCGTATCTCCCCTTCCCGTTATTGTAAATCCTCCTTTCAACATGTATTTTTTTTATAAAAGTTCCTTGAATGGCCTTCACTGCGATTCTCGGCCCAACCCATAATTTAATTTCCATGATACCCTTTCCTGCATCTACACCGTTTTCAGCAGTACCTCCTCCCTCAAAGAATCCCACTCTTACCCTTTTTTCCAGATTTTCAAGCATCCGCTCTCCACGGATTTCTCCGCTAAAAATGAAAATCATCGACACCGATAATCACCTCGTTACCTCCTCTCTTTCCTCCTCAACACAGACTTCAGCTCGCATGCTTGTTCTCAGTTGCGGTTTCCAGGTCTCCATCGACAAATGCCGTTGTCAATGCCTCATGCTGTCGCGTTCGCCCCTCCCTACCAAACGAGCTCGCCTGAAATGGAGCGTTCCAACTCCTCGCTGTCTTCCTGCGTTCATCACCCTTCCGCTTAAACAACAGTAGCTGCCCCCTATCTACAGCAAAACGTTTCGATTGAGAAAGAAAATGAAGTGAGAAAGAAAAATGAAGTTGAAAAGAAACCGTAAGGAAGAGAGTGCGCTTGATGCCTGTAGGGTGTACATATTTAGAGTATTTAGAAGCCGTAGTCCCAAAGTTATTATAGCCCGTGGCGATTTAAGATACTCATGTTTTCTTTAGGATGGAAGTAAGACACGTAGTACCACTATTTAATGGCTAAGCTAATGAAATATAAAGTCATTTGAAACTAAATGGCTAAGGTATTGTTTCTTTATATAAACCAGAGTAGGGCGGTAGAAGTCTTTATTGGGTAGGATGGCCATGGTACAATGAGACAATGCGTTGGACTGAAAAGAAGAGTGGCAGAACGTGTGTATTTTACTTTGTAGTTAAGTTAAGTTATAACGCACCTCATGACGTAAAATTCCGCTTACGTACGGACAGAAATAAAAACACCATCGTGACGAGCGAGGTGTCCCGACTCCAGAAAAATAATAATACCGGTAGGTGAACTCATATTTTGAAACTTCAAAATGTTGATTACAAGGTGCAAAATACTTCAAATAAAAAAACGCTTATTAAATTAATTAAAAATTACCATAAAATTCTAAAAATTAAATTATCACTATGTCCCAAAAGAACCTTGTCTAAATTCACACACGATATCTAGTTATTTTGAAATAACCGTTATGGCCACGAACGAATATACAGCTGTTTTCCTGAATATTTGATTTGGACATAAATCAAAATCTACACGACGAAATCCCGATTTTTCTCTTCCACTAGAAAGATATACTCCATCAGCTCCGTACATTTCTTGTTTTATAGAAATCCGGCTTAAAACGAACCCTGTACATTCAGTTGAAGTTCAAATTGCCAATTTACGAACTGCAGCGCCATTTCAAGCTCGGTTTTAATTATAATATAATTATACGTTCAAACTATCGTTCAAATAATATATTCGTTATTCTAATTGAATTCTAAACTGAATTAAATATCACAGATGATCCGGTTCACAACATATAGCCATTTTGGCCAATTCTAATTATTTCAGAATTAAATATATTATTTAATTTATTATTTTAATTAAATATCTACCATTAATAAATTCTACGGCCATTAAATTCTCTATACCACCATTTCAAAAATTAAATAAATTAATTTTAATACCTCTGCCAATGCGGGTCATTACAATCTTCCCCACTTAAAATAATTTCGTCCTCGAAATTGCTAAAAGGTAGAGGACGACCCCATCGACTGGTTAGAACATATTTGTTCACTCCTTAACTTCAGTTTCAACTGAACCAATTTAATTTCAATTAAATTATTATTTAATTCTTATCAATGAAAATTTTCAAAAATCCTGAAAAATTCTAACGCCTTAACTCCTCGAAAAATTTCGCCAGCATCTCCTTTGTACTGGGAGCATCGGGAAAATCCCCAAACTGCCACACAGGCCTTCTCCAATCAAAAAGAAAAAGAAAAGCCAAGCGGCTAGCCGATACGGCGCATAAAATCTCATATGGAATTAAACACATACCTTTTCGTCGAGCATTCTATTTATATACCTTCTATACCTTGTTCTAAACCTGTCTTATGTATATCCATACATTTCTAATTCATTTCAACTTAATCCAATCATTTTAACTTATTTTGTTAAGTGATTTTCAAATTACTGGTTTGCCCATTTCACCTTTTCATTTGAATATACATGTTCAAATATATGTTTAACTTGTTTATTAACTAATTTGAATTCCATTTCAATTTTATTTGAATTTCCAATATTCAAATTCCATTTCAAATCTCTTATTCAAATTCTATATTTGAATTTCTCATATGTCAACTTTATTCGATTTTTCATATGTCAAATTCTATTTGATTTCCCATATGTCAAATTCTATTAAATTTCTATATTCGAATTTTCCTCTATTCAAATTCTATATCACTTCCATTGAATTTCATATATTCAAACTCCCTTGAATTTTCTTTATTCAAATCCCCTTTGAATTTTCTTTATTCAAATCCACTTTGAATTTTCTTGTTTAAATTCTATGTTTGAACTTCCTTTATTCAAATTCCTTTAAATAAGTCTCGATTTCAATTCCTTTTTTTAATCGATCTTTCAACCTTTGGAAGATAGATTTCCCTTTCAATTTCACACTAGTATTTTATTTCTGAATTATCCAATGATAATTCTTTTCACTTCATTTATAAACTTCGTTTATAAAAGAACTATTTATAAACTTCGTTTATGACAGAACTTCTCGTTTTATTTCCTTTAAAACAAGTTAATATTTCAAATCTATTTCAAAATTCAAGTTCTATCTTTAAAATCCCATTTTGAAATTCAACACAACTTGTCTTTCCCAAAACAACTTCAAAACAGTATCTCTGGTAGTAATTCGTCACTTACAACTCGAAAATGAATACTGAATATGCAGCTGTCATCATCAGAATCTATTTTCCAGCGATCGAAGTGAGTTCAATACTATAAAATCATTTCTAAACATTTCCACTTTGAAATTCATTTCAAAATATAATTCACACTGCTTGTAAAACAATTTAAAATCTCCCAGGATCTTAAATTTTCCTTATACTTAATCCAGATTCATTTACAAACACTTATCCAATTTTCCAGAGTTTTGATTCAATTTCTGGTTTAAATTTCAGATTTAACTCATCTGATTTCACGTATTTCACTTATACGAATTCTGATTGGTTATTTACATAACCATTTAATTTATAATCTTACTCGATTATAATAACAACCAATATATCCAATATATTCAAAATATACGTCGGGTAAACTATTTCGTTTCCCCTCTTTTCAAAACATATCATGACGGTTCATCGTATTCGAGTGTTTACAAAATCCCTACCGATACAGTGGATCAAACTGATCGACCAGAACTCATAAACGACTCAACCAGTGAATCTCCACAATATAAAACAAAATTTTATATCAATAACAAATACGTTCACTCGTATATATACACTCAATCTCAGTCTAGGGTATTACTAACCCTATCTCCACCGAGTCACGCCACAGAGCCAAGTAATTCTTAACTTAAGCTCTGATACCAACTGTAACGACCCGGATTTCGAGCGACTTTGGTTATCGACGTAACCGCGACGTCGATAACCAAAACGTCGGGAAATCCTGGTAATTAGTGAAAGAAATTAGAGGGTGAGGAAAGATAAGATAGAAAATTAGAATAGAAGAAGAAGAAGAACACAACATCAGAGTAACACGCATCTCACAGCGGAACGAATAAATATATTTCATAACATAACTTTGAAATACAAATCAGTACTTGAATATACATATCATTATCAAAGTACATCACTTACAACACAGCGGAAATAACTATAGCTATATGATCCTGAAGCCTCCTGCTCCAAGCTCTTCCAGTATATCTGTAAATCCCGATTACTTGACTGCCCATACAAATTTAGGCACCCAAGAGTTTAGGGAAAACAACAAAGTAAACTCCGGGTCAGTCATGGGACTGGTGTGAGTAAAACAGTTAAAAACAGTTGAACAAGAAAACGATATCTCATAAGACCACGCCGCATAACGGAACGGGTTTTTCCCTTATGAGAATCCAAATATCTTTATATCAAAAACCTTTTGATATTATAATAATGTCTATCAACCACAACTATAATAATCATCTAGTAGAAACGCTTTCATCTCACGTTCTACATATATAGTATACAATCAAAACCGCAAGCACGTATTGGGTAATGGGTTTCCAACTATGACAAGGTATGGATCCACCTTTCGCTCGTGTACCTCTAGAGAGGAATACACTGGGTTCAACAAGAACATCTTGCAACCCGGCCACACATGACCGACCACTCATTTCGCTTGAGTGTATCGAATGTATATCACCAACAGTTGGGATCAGCAACCGTTTCCCGAATGGGACAGCATCAACAATAGATTTTTAGAAATGAATGAAACTCTAGATCAGGTGATTATACACCCTACTTCGGTGCGACCGACTTAGCCATGCTGCCTGCCCGATTTCTGTCATTTACCGGATGATGAGGCTAGAAGCTACGCTTTATCATCACATCAGATTCACTTTGAATGTCACATCATCAAATCCATCCAATCACCGATTGATGTCCTCAACCATACATTATGTGTTAGCTAAAGAAGTTTCCTTCCTCGCTTCCACTCTTGGTACGGTTGGAGAAATCAATATACGTGATCGTCTGGAAATACTCTGTCAGACATCCGTCCATACAAGTCATCCAGGAACAGGATGAACCGAAGGCACTATTCTGTAAACAGGATAGCCCTTGCATAACTCCGTCTTCAATTTCCTTTGGCATATATGATTCGCAACGGTTATGCCAATACAGAGTGGTTCTTTGGATAATAATCCAACCGGTCTCTCCATATTAACAACGTTAAAATGGTCAAAACTTCGATAGTCTGTGATTTAACTATCGAATAAAAACAAGTGTGCAACCAACGATAATATTTCCAAATGGAAATTATATCGATCAAACATCATTCAACATTTATCTCTTTAGTTCATAAATTTACTTATCTCCTATTTCCCTATATTCAATGTTACCTATTTTCTAATTTGGAAAATATACGTTATTAACAATGGAAAACATTTCCATTTCCTGTTTCCTTTATTAGAAAACATTTCTGGTTTCTTATTTGGAAAACATTTCCAAAGCTTTTTCATTGGACTTAGACAGATGTTTAAACAAACCATCGCGATGCCAACTCAAACCATTTCCTTTACTACCGAACCTTAACTATTCCTTAGTTAAAAACGAAGCCAATCAAGTTGGGGTAGAACTACCTCTCAGACCTTAACTGAACAACATTTCTAACTTTGAAATAGACAAAGTTCACTTTATATTCCTTTACTAACTTCCTTACTTAACTCTCGTTTGAATAAATCTCTATTCGATTTATTCTATTTGATTTACTCTATTTGATTTACTCTATTCACTTAATCTTTTCGAATAAACTATATTCGATAAATTCCTTTTACTTTCTATTCGAATAACTATATTCGATTAACTCATTTTAACTTCTACACTAATCGATTAACTAACATCGATTATCTCCTCTTACTTTACTCTAATTGATTACTAACATCGATTTACTCCTTTTACTTTACTCTAATCGATTAAACTAACATCGATTATCTCCTTTTACTTTACTCTAATCGATTAAACTAACATCGATTATCTCCTTTTTAACTTTATTCTCTAATCGATTAACTAACATCGATTAACTTCTTTTACTTTACTCTCTAATCGATTAACTAACATCGATTAACTTCTTTTACTTTAACACTAATCGATTAATCGATTAACTTCTTTTACTTTAACACTAATCGATTAACTAACATCGATTAACTTCTTTTTACTTTAACACTAATCGATTAACTAACATCGATTAACTTCTTTTTAACTTTATTCTCTAATCGATTAACTAACATCGATTAACTTCTTTTTACTAAACTACGTTTTCCGTTACAACTATTTCCTTTTTATAACGTTTACTTACCGTTACAAATATATCCTATTTATAACTTCTATTTACCGTTACAAATATTTCCTATTTATAACTTCTATTTACCGTTACAAATATTTCTTATTTATAACTTCTATTTACCGTTACAAATATTTCTTATTTATAACTTCTATTTACCGTTACAAATATTTCTTATTTATAACTTCTATTTGTTTTCTAAATGAATATTCCTTTTATATTTCTATTTATTTTCTAAATAAATATCCCTTTTATAAAACCGTGTTCGTTTTATAAATAATTCCTTTTATAAAATCCTGTGATTTTATAAAATTCCTTTATTTCAATATACATTGAAATACTTCTTCTTACATCCCAGGGTTTCTTATGATATTTAAAATATCGAATAACAATGATCAATATCATTCCAACACCAATAATCCAAAATAGATTATATAACACATCATATATCACAATATATGAAAACAGTAAAATAAATGTTGAGGAATCCAGTCGGATTCCTCCAACCTGTTTCCCTGCATCACAGATGTTAAAACAATATAGATAACATCACTTTTCAGTTCTATATGATATATTCTGTTAAACAGAATCAATATAGAAAATTTAACTAACTGACTAGCAGTTCAATCAAACAGTCAACATACAGTAAATCAGCCAATATCTAACAGTTCTAAAAATACAAAATGAAATTATAAACTGTTCAGAGTTAGTGAGATTTACTCACATTTGGACGATCATCGTCAATGACGATAACCATCGCTTGATTCAGCTGGACAATTTATTTCGCCATAAATTCATACGATCTCCACTCCACTTCCAGTCAATCCCATTGTGTTGCATCCCAACGGATGCTATTTTGCTAAATTCTCTCCTACCACGCCCGTATACATCATCTTCCTCCTGGTAATACACGAACCCGTATCTCCCCTTCCCGTTATTGTAAATCCTCCTTTCACCATGTATTTTTTTTATAAAAGTTCCTTGAATGGCCTTCACTGCGATTCTCGGCCCAACCCATAATTTAATTTCCATGATACCCTTTCCTGCATCTACACCGTTTTCAGCAGTACCTCCTCCCTCAAAGAATCCCACTCTTACCCTTTTTTCCAGATTTTCAAGCATCCGCTCTCCACGGATTTCTCCGCTAAAAATGAAAATCATCGACACCGATAATCACCTCGTTACCTCCTCTCTTTCCTCCTCAACACAGACTTCAGCTCGCATGCTTGTTCTCAGTTGCGGTTTCCAGGTCTCCATCGACAAATGCCATTTTCAATGCCTCATGCTGTCGCGTTCGCCCCTCCCTACCAAACGAGCTCGCCTGAAATGGAACGTTCCAACTCCTCGCTGTCTTCCTGCGTTCATCACCCTTCCGCTCAAACAACAGTAGCTGCCCCCTATCTACAGCAAAACGTTTGGATTGAGAAAGAAAATGAAGTGAGAAAGAAAAATGAAGTTGAAAAGAAACCGTAAGGAAGAGAGTGCGCTTGATGCCTGTAGGGTGTACATATTTAGAGTATTTAGAAGCCGTAGTCCCAAAGTTATTATAGCCCGTGGCGATTTAAGATACTCATGTTTTCTTTAGGCAAGAAGTAAGACACGTAGTACCACTATTTAATGGCTAAGCTAATGAAATATAAAGTCATTTGAAACTAAATGGCTAAGGTATTGTTTCTTTATATAAACCAGAGTAGGGCGGTAGAAGTCTTTATTGGGTAGGATGGCCATGGTACAATGAGACAATGCGTTGGACTGAAAAGAAGAGTGGCAGAACGTGTGTATTTTACTTTGTAGTTAAGTTAAGTTATAACGCACCTCATGACGTAAAATTCCGCTTACGTA
The DNA here is from genome assembly GCA_030737875.1 of Allium sativum. Taxonomy (NCBI): domain Eukaryota; kingdom Viridiplantae; phylum Streptophyta; class Magnoliopsida; order Asparagales; family Amaryllidaceae; genus Allium; species Allium sativum. The sequence continues at coordinate 335,746,862 of CM060913.1, read as the reverse complement.
CGGACAGAAATAAAAACACCATCGTGACGAGCGAGGTGTCCCGACTCCAGAAAAATAATAATACCGGTAGGTGAACTTATATTTTGAAACTTCAAAATGTTGATTACAAGGTGCAAAATACTTCAAATAAAAAAACGCTTATTAAATTAATTAAAAATTACCATAAAATTCTAAAAATTAAATTATCACTATGTCCCAAAAGAACCTTGTCTAAATTCACACACGATATCTAGTTATTTTGAAATAACCGTTATGGCCACGAACGAATATACAGCTGTTTTCCTGAATATTTGATTTGGACATAAATCAAAATCTACACGACGAAATCCCGATTTTTCTCTTCCACTAGAAAGATATACTCCATCAGCTCCGTACATTTCTTGTTTTATAGAAATCCGGCTTAAAACGAACCCTGTACATTGAGTTGAAGTTCAAATTGCCAATTTACGAACTGCAGCGCCATTTCAAGCTCGGTTTTAATTATAATATAATTATACGTTCAAACTATCATTCAAATAATATATTCGTTATTCTAATTGAATTCTAAACTGAATTAAATATCACAGATGATCCGGTTCACAACATATAGCCATTTTGGCCAATTCTAATTATTTCAGAATTAAATATATTATTTAATTTATTATTATAATTAAATATCTACCATTAATAAATTCTACGGCCATTAAATTCTCTATACCACCATTTCAAAAATTAAATAAATTAATTTTAATACCTCTGCCAATGCGGGTCATTACATATCTCCTTCTTCCTCTAACATCTTTCCACCATTAAAATTCCAAAATCCAAGGAGGGAAATCGAAGATCTACACCATAAGAGGCTAGATCTACATCGTCTCAAGGGCGAATTCATCGGATTGAAGAGTTTGATTCGAAGTGTTCGCTGTCCGGATTGCGTTTTCATTGCTTTTGCTTAGATTTGGATAATTGGTGAGTGATTTACATCTCTCATTCGGATTCATGCAAGTATATGGGTTTTAGGATGTTAATTTCATCATTTCCATGTTATTTACCCTAGATCCACACCATGCTAAGTCCATTTTATATATGAATCACCTTAGGATCTGATCTAGATAATTTAAATGGTTAATTTTATGATTTTTCTCAAGATTATGCAAGTTAGATCCGTTTTATGTTCATATGATTCACTTATCATGTTTTGGGAAATTTATGTGTTTTGATGGAAATTGTTAGATTGATGATATTGTTGGTTGCATAACATTTTTGTGATTGCGTTTGGATAAATCGGATAAGCTGGTTTCGTCGGATTCGTCGTTTGGCAATGTTTTGGTCGAAATCGGAGTCGAATTGGAGATGTGCAGGTTTCTGGTGGTCCTGGAGTTGGTCGGGTCAGTCTGGAATGAGGTGGTCGGTCATAGTATGGCTTGGGAAGCAAAGTCAGGGAGCTGGTCGGTTTAAGTTGGTCGGTCCAGAAGGAGCAGAAGTGTTTCTGATCGGTTTCAGATGGTAGCATTCTGGTCGGTTTCAGATGGTGGCATTCTGGTCGGTTTTAGATGGTGGCATTCTGGTTGGTTTTTACTGGAAGCAAATCCTGGTCGCTCTGAAGGAGCTGGTCGGTCAGGTGGAGCAAAATCTGGTCGGCCTTGACGGGGTCGATCCAAAGCTGGTCGGTCCCAAGGAGGTCGAGTCGATCCAAAGCTACATGGAGGTGGGTCATTCTGGAGCAAGGCTGGTCGGTTTTTGGCGGGTCGTTCTGGAGCAAGGCTGGTCGGTTTTTGGCTGGTCATTCTGGAGCAAGGTTCTGGTCGGTTTTGGCAGGGTCGTTTTATGAAAAAGTACGTTTTCGGGTATGACTCGGGTACGAACCAAAAAGGTCTGAAAAAAAATATTTTCCGGGGGCAACCCCCCGAACCCTAGCCGCAGCGCAGTGATGTGTTTTGGTTCGGTGATGGCGTGACTTCGAGTTGATTCAAGTAGGAAGACTCGAAGTGATGAATGTGTTCGTTGATCAAGGTGGAACAACGAATGCGGAGACAACTCAAAGGTCGTGAGTTGGTGGATAATGGCTGCTCGAGAAGGTTGCTTGAGCTATGAAACATCGTCAAGGTTGGACGATTAGAGATGCGAAGGCCGAGAAGTCATCGTTGTCGTAAGTTCTAGCAGGCTCAAAGCAGGGGTACGATGGGTATTGTTGAAAGGCCCAAAAGACCGGTTGTTGGTCGAGTACCCTGGTTCTTTCTGGTTGGGGAAAGGCCTAGTGTCAATGTTGGACATTGCCAAGGTTGGGCATATGGAGTTCATGCTAGAACTGGGGTTATCATTAGCCCTTGACATATGGCAAGGTTGGCCGTCATACGATAATGATGGTTTCGAAGCAGGATTGGCAGTGATAGCCAGAGTCAGTCATGGATGATTAGTTGTTCTATTTGTACTATCTCACATAGATTATCCAAAGTCGAGGGAGACGTTCTTTGAGTGCTTAAGTGATATTGGTCTAGGCCTCTGGCGAGAGTACTTGAGGAATGTTAAACTCGATTAGGTTTGTCTGCGTGAGACTTATCTGGATGTCACGTGTGTTTTCTATGATTGAATGGGTGTTCTGATTTCTATGGATGAATGGTTGAAATGCTTGTCGTAAAGGCTATCACTGTCCGATGTGGGGAATATAAGGATGAGTTCTTCTCTGGTGATGTGGGTAGATAAGTTGTTCATCTACCCATTCTCATATGCTTTCTTGTTGAAGTTTGTTAGCTGTATTATCGCTCGCTAAGACTATTGTCTGACTCAAGGTTTTATGTCTCCTCTTATTACCTTGGGTTGTTCATCCGGTTGTGGATGGGCAGACTAAGTAGCAGGTTACAGGTAATGGAGCTTAGTGATACGAGGAAGCTGAGCGATGATGAGCAGGAGGCTAGCGTACCAGTTTTATTCTATCTAGTATTTCTGTTTCCGCTGTTTGAGTTGCTTGAGAGTCGTAGTGAGGCCTTATGTACAAACTTGGATATCAGTTGGATAATCTTTCTGGATGTTGAAAGAGTTTCAAAAGTTTGCTATATGATACCTCATTACTATCACCTGTTGTATATGTTCTATTATATTTTATCCTTCCGCCGTGAGTTCTACGACAGGTTTCGATGTGTTCACTTACTATGATGATCGTCCATAGCAGCCTGGCACGCCTTTCAGCGCATTATTCCTCTTGTTTAGTGCAGGGGTTATGGGCGGTCGTCAAAGTATATGTACCTCCTCCGGCGATGTAGACTGATACCCCTATTATATATCACTGTATGTATATATTCCGCCTATGGCGATGGTGACTGATCATTCCCCTTTTATTTACTAAGTTATATCCTACGTTATGCTATTCTGATGTTGTTATATGTTATGATTCCGCTGCCATAACCATGTAAAATTATTCTATTTATTGTTTTTGCTATTATCTGTACTCTGCTATGATGATTGATGTGTTATATTCCAATGATTATCCTTAACAACGTCAAATGGATTTTGGGATCGTCCGAGTTGGAAATATGTGAAAGTGGCTGAGCAGGACCACCACGCGCGAGGAGCCCTTCCGTAGCGCTACAACGCAGTGGAGTCCGATCATCCAGTTGTGCTTCGGTTTTTGCGAAAAGATTGAACCTAGTTTTGAAGATTTAAAAGTGGTTAATGGCTGTTATATATTAAACCGTTTTAATAGCACTTCTAAGCGCTACCGTTTATGATTTCATTGTAAAAACCATATCTCTTTCGTTTATTATCGAAATTCAGTGAAACAAGAGACAGTGGACTCGCGTGGACGTCTTCTACATTCTAGAAGAGACCGCATATTTTTCTGAGTCTTCTGCTATTTTTGGTGGAGTGGAACCCAATGTGAGATTTCTAATTTATAAACGATATGGAAAACGATGATGTATAAATTATATAGTCAATGTATGAGTTATATAAGCGTTGTACACCTCTTGTATAAGCGTTGTATAAGTTGTACGTTCGATGTATAAGTTGTATATGCGTTGTAAAAATTATATATGTGTTGAAATAGAAGTGAAATGCTATATATATATATATATATATATATATATATATATATATATATATATATATATATATATATATATATATATATATATATACGCCCCTCGTCCACAAACCATGGACGATATTTATTGGTTGTGATTGGTGTGAAAATTGATCGATAGCGAATGGTTGATTGGAATTGTTTGTGGTTGAAATTGATTGATTGTGTTTGAAAAATACCATTTTGTGGTTGAGAAATGTTTGATTGAAACCACATAGGATTAGTTTGTGGAAATGAAAAAAATATATATGTCGCCTGCGTGCGAACTAGATGCATGATTCCCCAATGTCAAAAGCTGTGAGGCTTTAAGGTAGAGCGAGGAGCCATACTAGGGACGGTCCCGGTTTTAACTACCCTGTCGTTATGCTGCCGAAATTTTGAATAATATTCATGTGTTAGAATTATTTTCATTTATTGAAACTATATTTATTCGTTGTATAGAAAACCTTCATGTGTTGAATCGAAATTCATTCGTTGAATTGAAATTCTTGTGTTGAATGGTATTCGTGTTTGAAATATAAAAATCACCTTTTTAACGATATATATAAACTATAGAAAACCTTCATGTGTTGAATAGAAATTCATTCGTTGAATTGAAATTCATGTGTTGAATGGTATTCGTGTTTTAAATATAAAAATCACCCTTTTTACTATATATATAAAAACTATAGAAAACCTTCATGTGTTGAATCGAAATTCATTCGTTGAATTGAAATTCATGTGTTGAATGGTATTCATATTTTGAAAGAAATTGTTTTATAATAGAAATCCTATTTTTATTACCTATATGAACTATATAAAATAATCGTGTTTTGAAACAAATTGTTTTACAATAAAAATCACATTTTTACAGAACACATGAGTTGTTAAAAATAGTGAAGTGTTGAAATAGAAGACAATTAGATAAAAATATCATTTTTATCAAATGTATGAAAATCATGTAGTTTTGAAATCGAAGAATCGATATATATATATATATATATATATATATATATATATATAACAGAATTGGAATATATCGAATAACGAAGCTGTAGTTCGCATTTTGAAACCGTAATTTCAAACGATTAGTGCGGGAGATCCGACTATCGGATTTTCCCGAAACCGCAACCGTTGGGTTCGCTTTGGAAACATCTTTCCAATGGCACCAACTTTGTAAAGATCCAACGGTTGGATTGTCAGGAATGTTTAATTCAATTCTGAACAAAAACAGCGCCAGAATCAATTATATATATTTATATATATAATTCTATTAAATCGAATAACGACGCTGCAGTTCGTATTTTGAAATCGAAACTTCAAACGGTTATACCAGGAGATCCGACCAACGGATTTTCCCGAAACTGGAACCGTTGGATTAGTTTTGAAAAGATCTTTCTAATGATGAAAATTTTGTGAAGATCCAACGGTTATATTTTCAGATATGTGCAAATCAAATCTGAAGAAAAATAGCGCCACGGCCGCGTTATGGCCCGAAGCGTCGTTTTGAATAAATTGGCTAATTTAAAATAAATAAAAATAGTGATAAATCATTATAAAATATTATAAACAATGTGGATGTGAAATTTAGAAACTAACTGAAGGTTGGCTAAGTCGAATAGTTTCCTGGGTGTTGATCTGATGTTGGTTTCGGCCTTCTGGGTTAATATTTGGGAAATCGTTCTCTTACTGATTTACGGTTAGTGACTAATGAATTGAAATGATGCGTATGTAATGTTTGTGTAGAACATGTTTATTATATACACGAGATGCTCAGAAAGACCGGGTTTATCCATTCTGAATAACTGAATCGACGATAAGAAATCGAAGATGAAGACGGTGGTCGAAGACCGATCTTCACCTCGTTTGGATGGTAACTGATGTCTTGATTGGGAGGCATCCCGAAATATGGATAATGAGTGGTGATCGTCCAGACGTACGTGGAAATCGATGGATATGCGAGGTATATAGTGCCTCCGGTTTCGTTCCGACCCAGAACGAACTTGTAAATGGATTGTGTGTCCGACATTGGAATTTATTCTATGTGATTGATAGCCATTAGTTGCATGGTGTGAATTGCCTGTGTGGCATACTAAGATGCAGTGATCAGGGCTTCTGTTGAAAAGCAAAGTCTTGTGATTGATGATCAAAGCACCGCCTGTGTGGCGTAGCTTTGTGTATAACGTGAATTCGCGAGCCTCACTCCCCGGTATGAACCAGAAACGGGAGAGGACAGCAGGGATGGCCTGCGTTTCATTCTAGCTAGGAGTTGTGTCAGTGTTTTTACACGGCCTGACATTTTACTTATGTGGATGATGGATAGCGAGGCGCCTCGGTTTTATCGGTCGATCCGGGACCGATGGAGTCATTCGTTGGCTCATTTACGCCCCCTAGGGCGGGGAAACATAGTGTTCAGGTATAATAATCCACATCGGTGGACCGGCCCTGACAATCCAATGGGCAGTTGCGGCTATTCTTGAGACATGGTAGGCTAGATTGTCTCGAATTCGGTAAGGACTATCTTTTGCCTTGGTTCATGACGGAAATCCAATTTCCAAATACGTGACTGTGCGGTTTTGATTGTATACCTATATTTGGCGACATAGTGGCATGGGATGCTCATGTCGCCTATGATTGATAGTTATGATTTGAAATTGTTTTTGAAACATATAAACACTAGTAGTAATATCAAATGCTTTTGTTTTATTTGTATCAAGCATATTTTGGCCGTTATAAGGTAAAAACTCTATCCTCCGATTTGTGTTGCATTGTGTGATGGGCTGTAACGACACGGATTTCGCCCAGACCTAATCGATCGCTAAACCGATCAAGACCGTTCGAATCCAGCATACGCTACTCTGGGTATACAACACATCAGAACAAATAACAGAAGACTTCTATAAACATCATAATAATGTTACATCTGAGTACATAATATCAGAGTATATCGAAATATAATCAATACTGCGGAAGATCAATTTACATAAATGTAATACAATGCACAACGGAAATATAAACTACACAGCGGAAGACTAACGATGCTCTGGACGCAGCTTAAAGCTTCAATCCAGAATCCTTCTCAATACATCTGCAAAATAAAACTACTCGACTGCCCGTATGGAAAATAGGGGTACCCGAGTTCGCAAGGGAAAAGCAAACTACAGGTCAGTCATGGGACTGGTGTGAGAAACTCTAAACAGTTATAACCTTATATTAATCATATGGCATATCACGGGACCACGCCACTAACGCAGAACGGGTTTACCCCCATGAGTGCTAGTGTATAAACGACAATCAATATAGATATATGGATCTACTATGCACCAATCAACATGCAAAATCCCAATCTACCCACTTAGATTATTCACTACCCCTAGATTTTCCAAATCCAATTCAATTTACAGAAATTATTCCTTTGGATTTTATTCCCGATTTCTTATTTCAAATCATTTGAAATACATATCTAACATTCTATATCAAAGTGGATTTCACTTCGGGATCTCAAAACAAATCGTTTGGAAATATGAATTCCAAAACATAACAATGCATACAAACAAGTATGCAACCAAATATCGTGCTCCCCATCGACAAGGCAAAGGGTACGCACCTCGCAACTCGATATATAAATGTGCACCTACCCCACATAGGAGCAGGCTACACCGACGATGCACCTACCCCACATAGAAGCAGGCTACACCGACCTCTCACCCATACTTTTACTCTCAGGGTCACCCGACTCTTTAGCCACATACTAAATCATTTCATATCCCGAAGTAGGGAAAATCATTTCACAACATAATAATCACAAGTACTTTCAAAATATAGTACTTCACATCAGTAATTCACACATATGATCAGTCACTATTAATCACATAACCTTTGAGCTCGCACGTCTCAAAGAAGGGTGTTAAGCAAGAGAATAAATTCTCCGCCACCAAACAGATACATCATAAATAGCAACTAATCAATACGCGATGAAATAAAATGTAAAAACATAATACATTTCTAAATCATTTTAGAAATCATCGGGTTTTGGGCCCTGAAATCCTTTCTGTTTTATAAAACATTTTTATAAAACATTCCCTGTCCAAAATCGGGAATACATTTCTTTTTACTTAATAAAAATATCATTTCACAATCATTCATTAAAATTGAAATGTACACAACATCGCCAAACACCTTATCGTCAAATCTTGAAGTGTTTCACAAGGTGTTAGCACACCGATATTTCTACCCAACCCAATGCTAAATGTAAAAGCATATTTTGCTCATAAACTGGTCGAGCACAATACAAACAATCAATCAATCAAATTTGACATTAAATATAAGGTTTTGAATAGAGATAGTATCGACTTATATTCAACATCAAATCCTGAAACCAACAAATATCATATCGGGAATAACGATATCGATATCTTCCAAATTCCCATCACAATATCTGTATAATCACGGAATCCAATATCGAAAATATCCAGAGATAATTTTAATTCAAATCCAATCCAATTTATTTATTTATAAGCATTGGATTATTTTTCTAGTTAATAACTAGTTCGTTTCGATAAAAATATATTTTTATCTTTTCAAATATGGAGTTTTCATCCCAATTCTTACCAAATCATTTCTTATGATTTTACACAAATTATTGATATTTTTAATAATTTTATTGTAACAACCCGTATTTTTGAATAACATGTTATAACATAAATCAAGGCATAATTAAATGTTAAAATCTGAATCAAGGGAAACGGGGTGTGCCATTGCGTTCATCTCGGAAAAATACGCGAAATAGAGTCCAAAATTTTGTAAATCGGAGTCCGAATGACCCAATTATGGCCCGATGAAGTTTCAGAAAATTCAAATTTCGAAAACAGATTTGAATTTCTGCCCAATCAGAGTAGGCGGGAAAAGTTCCCGCCCAACCCACCACGTCGACCTGGGGGTCGACCCTAGGGTCGACCTGCCCCAGGCCAGGTCGACTCTAGAGTCAACCTGGGGGTCAACCTCCCCAGTCGGGCCATTTTGGCTTGGTGCACCTGCTTGTGTTTTCTGGCACTGTTTGTTGGCTTCTGACGTGATTTGATGGCTCAAATTTGATTTAGGGTTAATCCTATGGCTAAAACTAATCCTAAACTCTATAAAAAGACCCCTAAGCCTACCCTAAACTCACACAAACTAATCCTACAACTAAGTGCTGCCAAAATCCCTCTTGATCATGGCCTCCACCCTCTTGTCATAATCTCCATCTTCATTCATATGAGAGTTTCTAAGCTTGTTTGAGAGTTTCTAAGTTTGATTCAAGGCTAAAGTTCAATCTTTCTTCACCAAAGCAAGGATCTTCTTCTTATTTATCAAGGGTTTTATGTGGAGCTTGTCATTTGGGGGTTTTTAGTGTTGCTAGTGTGGCTTCGTCTCAATCTTGTTTTATTTTATAGTCTTCATAGCATTGTAAGCCCTATTCCACTCTTAGATTTAAACTATGAAGTTAAATATTACATGTTGTAAGTTTGAGTTTGGGCCTAAGTATGATTTGTGCTTTGAATCTATCATGTTATGCATAGATTTGTTTTGTTCTATGTACGTTTGTGAAGCTATCACCTTGACTTTGTGGATTGAAAGCTATGAGCTTTGTTTGGAAATGTTGCACAATGCAACATAGAAACTCTCATAACCTTTATGTTAACTTGCATATGATGTTATATGTGAAGCACAAGTTATCATCCTATGCCATATATGACCATGTATCACCTATTTGCCAAGTTTGATGTCATGCATGTTTTGAGGTTTATAATGTAATATGCAAGTTTAATGAACACATTTTGCCTCATGTGCCACCATGTTTAACTTGTGGCCAAATCCTATTACCTTATGCCCATTTTTGTCATGCTTCTAAGTTCCCTCTTTTAATCCATTTTGTGTTGTGACGAAACGTACATGCGGTGGGAATGCGTATGGGTAGTTAGGTAACTTTAATAACATAAAAACATGGTTTTGAAATATGACATATGATTATGCTTGAAAAACATGAACATGGACATGACATGTAGAAAACATGAAAGTGGCCAACTCGAGGTTGGGTTGAGTTTGTAGCATAAATCTACCCGGAACCGACCGGCCTAACTAGTAGCTACAAACAATAAGACCCAATGTGAGTAGTTGGTCATGTTGCACTTAAAACCCGAGGTTAGACTAAGTTGTGGTGTAAAGCTACCCAGACCCGCTCGGCTTAACTAGTAACCACAACAAGGTCTAATGTGAGAGGTTGGGTGCATTAAGTTAATTAATGCCACATGGTCGGGTTAAGTCATGGACCACTTGAATACTTAACCAATTAAACACGATGGATGGTTGGGGTTAAGTCATGAACCACTTGGGTACACTTAACCAACTTGATACACGATGGGATAGGGTTAACCACACTTAACCCGTTAGAAACCCTAGTTACGCGGTCCTTTTCAGCAGTAGCCCTCTTGGATGTATATCAACGGTACCCTAGGTACTAGGCTAGGGTGGGGCACGATTACTGGGCTGATTGTAAGCGACCAAAACGACGGCTGAGTAGGTGCGCCGGTGTAGGTTCAGGCGGACTATGGTCGTGCACATAGTCCGGAGTTGAAAAAGCAGGCACGGGCACCAGTAGGTTTAGACTGTGCGTGCTTGATTCGTGTCAGTGGTTGGCACCCTAGGGCTTGATACACCCTAGGGTGGACCTAGCACAGTTTGACTACATTCCGTGATTGGGTCGTATGACACAGACACTTGACGAGTTAGGCTGATAGGGAGCCGATCGACTAGACCGAGTAGTTGGACCTTGATTTAGGTCATCTCATGATGTTGGGCCAACTTTGGGCTAAGGGATCACTTCTTGTTTATACTTGACATGGAGTAGAATACTAGTACACTTGGTGCAAAACTTAACCTTGTATATGTGATGCCACACTTGATCTATCTTGTTCACTTTTCACCATGCCAGTTATCATCCTATGTTCCATATCTGTTTTACATGTCCAGTTAACATTATTAGTTTGTATACTAATAGTAGGTAAGACTTACCAGTCTTTTTGACTGACCCGTTTTCTTTCGCCTCTTTTCTTCTGTCCCCCCCCCCCCAGGTTCTCAGGGTGGGAACACTAGCACCAAGCTTGGATCTTTAGCTTGCTTACTGGATAGCTCATGTACGGTTTGGACTTGAGCTCGCTATGGCTTTACCATGTCTACTTTGGGGATAGTTTACTTTATGTTATTTCTAGTTTTCAATTTATGTTTCTAGACTTGTAGTAGTTGGAGAATAATGACTCAGTACTTTTGATGTAAGTTGACTATGGTTTTGAAATAGTAGTTTTATCCGCTGCTTTACTTACTTTGTTTTACTTATATGTTCTGTCTTGGGATATCTTTATGCATGTTTACCTTGTCCAACACCCCTCCAAAGCTAGTGTACTTGCAAGAGTGACCCTGGCGGAGCTGGGGTGTTACATTTGGTATGAGAGCATAAGGTTTTACTAGACCGGACCAAAGTTTTAAAACCCTTTTGAAAAACTATTTTCAAAACCAATTAAATATTTTCCATGAAAAGTCTAGTTTATTTTAAAAGGCTATTCCCCAAAAGCCATTAGCACTATCCTTTGTTTCCTCGTTCTAAATCTATCTTTTCCTTTTTCAGCATGGCCGATCTTAACCTTCCCGAGGGAGTAACCATACCCGGATGGTTCCGAAGGTACTTGGAAGCTAGGGCCAACGATGCGGGCCCAGCAAACACTCCCACCGTACTTGAGGTTCCTCCTCCTCCTCCTCAGTGCCCACAAGCGGATTTCGCAAAGATTTGCAAAGACTTTAAGGCGATGGGTGGCAAGAATTTTATTGGGACGGAGACTTTTGTTGAGGCAAGAAATTGGTTAAAAGAAACTGAAGACCTCTTTGCCATCTTTGATGTGGAAGACCATAGAAAAGTTTTGTTGGCAGTATGACTATTGAAAGAGGAAGCTGCTTATTGGTGGGAGGTCACTAACGCTACTAGGCTTATAGAGACTTGGGCCGACTTTAGGATGAGGTTTGGGCTTAAGTTTCTATCATCTGCTGAGGAGAATCTACAAATGGAGAAGTTTATATCTTTGAAGCAAGGGGACATGACAGAGAGGGAGTATGTGAATAAGTTTAACTAGCTTGCTCAATTCGGTTTGGACATGGTTAACACACCCCAGAAGAAGGCTCTACGCTTTGCACGAGGGTTGAATGAGCCACTACAAGGTTTAGCCATGTCTCATATACCCATGGGGGCCACTTTTGAAAGCCTAGTAGACATGGCATTGCTTCAGGGAGATGATAAGAATGGAAAGAAAGAAGTCAAGCCTAATGAGACTCAAACCAAGAAGGCGGACTCTAAGTGGGGAGGAAATCAGAGCAACCCGAGCAGTCAGAACAACAGGAGCAACAAGAACAACAAGGGTAACAAGGCCAACAACAACAAGGCAAAGTACCCAAGAAAGTGCAACTTCTGTGGGATTGTTGGACATATAGCCAAAGATTGCAGGAAGAAGAAGAGGATGTTGGGAGAATGCTTTCATTGCGGAGAGACGGGACACTTCAGTAAGGATTGCCCTAAGAAGCAAGGACAGGGGCAAGGATAGGCTCAGCGAGCAGAACCTTCTGGAGGGCAGATGCATGCTCTCAACACTGCTCCAGTTCAGGACCGAAGTAGTATTTCTGTAGAAAGTCTTGTTTATATTTCTGGTTTTCCTGTTCGAACTTTATTTGATTCTGGCGCATCGCATACCTTTGTTTCCTCTGACATTGCTGAAAGTTTGCACCTAAGTACTAGTCTAGTTGAGGATCCCGTTAGTGTTTCAAATCCAATTGGGGGTTCCGCCCACCTGTCTATGATTTGTATGGATTTGAGGATTTCTATCTTGACTGTAGAATTCACATGTAATGCTTATGTTCTCGGGTTCATGGGATACGGGTAGATTTTTGGCATGGATTGGTTGTCCAGTTATGGAGCCGTTCTCGATTGTGAGCATAGGGTAGTGAGGCTTATGACTCGCCTTGGCAATACCCTAGAGATTTCTTGTAACCCGCTGGATCCCGTCATGTTATGTTATCTTGAATCCCTCGACTCGTCTATTGACAATCTTCAATCTATGAGGGAGGTCCGAGAATATCCTGATGTTTTTGATGAGGTGAAGGGGTTACCCCCTAAACGCGAGATAGACTTCCGTATTTATCGGGTTGATAATGCCAAGCCAGTTTCATTGCCTGTTAGGCACATGGACCCGCGAGAAAGAAGGGAGCTTAGCAAGCAAATCAAGGAGTTGCTTGAGAAAAATTTCATTAGGCGAAGCATTTCAGAATGTAGTGCTCCGGTGGTATTCGCTACTAAGGCGGATGGTTCGCTTCGTCTATGTGTTGATTATCGTGAGTTGAACAAGCTGACAAAGAAGAATAGACACCCATTACGGAGGACTGATGATCTCTTTGACCAGCTTGTTGATGCTTCTGTTTTCTCTCAGCTCGATCTAGCCACCGGATTCCATTAGCTTAGAGTGGCGGAGGATAGCATTGACAAGACTGCGTTTAGGACTCCAGATGGATTCTTTGAATGGCTAGTCATGTCGTTCGGTTTGACTAATGCACCCGCATACTTTGTTGATTTGATGAGTAGGGTGTTCAGGGAGTTCCTTAACAAGTTTGTGGTTGTCTTCGTGGATGATATTCTGGTCTTCTCTAAGGACGAGGAAGAGCATGCTACACACCTCAAGGAGGTTATGGATACGCTTAGGGCTCATCAGTTGAAAGCCAAGTTCTCTAAATGCCATTTCTGGAGAAGGGAAGTTCGGTTTCTTGGGCATATAGTTTCTAAGCAGGGCTTAGCTGTGGATCCCGCTAAAGTGGTGGCGGTACAAGACTGGAAAGTTCCGAAGAATGCAACTAAAGTGAGAAGCTTTCTCGGTCTGGCAGGCTACTATAGAAAGTTCATTAAGGACTTCGCTAGGATTTTAGCTCCTCTTACTAAGTTAACGAAGAAGAACTTAGTCTTTGCATGGGACTTAGAGTGTGAGCTTGCTTTTCAAAGGCTCAAGAAAGCCCTCACCACAGCTCCGGTTCTAGCATTACCGTGTACACCGATGCATGTGGCCCGGGATTGGGCGCTGTCCTGATGCCAGAAGGGAGAGTGATATCCTTTGTGGGTAGGCAACTCAAAGTTCATGAGAAGAACTATCCCACTCATGATTTGGAGTTGGCGGCGATCGTCTTTGCACTCAAATCCTGGCGCCACTATCTTCTAGGCGAAAGGTTTGAGTTATATACTGATAACAAGTCGCTCAAGTACCTCTTCTCGCAGAAAGATTTGAATCTAAGGCAGCGAAGGTGGATGGAATTCTTGGCATCATATGACTTCGAGATAACTTATACCCCTGGCAAGGGTAATGTTGTAGCGAATGCGCTAAGCAGAAGAAGGTTGATTTTGAGTCCCTTGTTTGTTGAGATGAAGAGCCTAGAGTTCTAGGCAACCTTTGATTTCACACCGGTTGTTGAGTCGATGACTGGTTCATTAGCATCCCTTGAGCTTAGACCTATACTTCTTGATCAAGTTGGGGCTTCATAGAGGGAAGACCCGTAGATAGTTGAGATCATGGACAAGTTGATCTGGGGTGAGACGTCAAGTCACCTCGCTAGATATACTATTGATGACAAGGGATGGCTAAGGCGTGATGGAAGACTATGTGTCCTATGAGTGGGAGACTTAGTAAATAAAGTTCTTAAGGAGGTGCATCACTCGAGGATGACCATACATCCTGGAGGGGATAAGATGTACTGGGATATGAAGCGCATTTTCTTTTGGGATGGGATGAAAAAGGATGTGGTAGAGTTTGTTTCTAGATGCATTGTTTGCCAACAAGTCAAGGCCGAGTCGAAGAAGCCCGGTGGGCTATTGCATCCATTGGAGGTCCCGCTATGGAAGTGGGAAAGTATCTTTATGGATTTTGTGGATGGATTGCTGAGATCAAGGAAGGGGAATACTGGCATATGGGTCATAGTTGATAGACTTACGAAAAGTGCTCACTTTATTCCGGTGAAGAGCAAGAGGACCGCATCATGGCTAGCATCCGTTTATCTTCGAGAGATAGTGCGGTTGATGGAGTTCCTTCCAGCATAGTTAGCGATCGTGACCCAATCTTCACTAGCCAGTTCTGGAGTAGTTTGCAACAAGCTATGGGTACACGATTGAATCTAAGTACGGCCTATCACCCGTAGACGGATGGCCAAACCGAAAGGGTGAATAGAGTGCTAGAAGATCTTTTGAGGCTTTGTGTTCTTGACTTTGGTGGTACTTGGGAAGACCACCTTCCTCTTGTAGAGTTTGCTTATAATAATAGCTATCAAGCTAGCATAGGGATGGCACCATTTGAAGCTTTGTATGGGAGGCCGTGTAAGTCACCATCATGTTAGTGGGAGACAACGGATAATCTTATACTTGGGCCCGATATGATACGGGACACATCCGAGAAAGTTGAATTGGTGAGAAGACGGATGAAGACGGCCCAAGACAGACAGAAATCCTATGCAGACAAGCGAAGGATGGACTTAGAGTTTGAAGTGGGAGATATGGTCTTTTTGAAGGTTTCTCCTTTGCGAAATGTGGTTCGTTTTGGAGCAGTTGGGAAGCTGGCACCAAGGTTTGTAGGGCCCTTCCCTATCATTTACAGAATTGGGCAAATGGCATATAGAGTGGAATTGCCCGAGAAGCTGGCCGGAGTGCATAACGTCTTTCATGTCTCGCATCTCCGGAAGTGTTTGCACAGATCCGCCAAAGTGGTTGAACTAAGTATTCTTCAAGATGTGGAAGTGGAAAGAGAAGCAACCCTAAGGCGAGCTCCGATTCGTATCATGGAAACGGAGACAAAAAAAGCTAAGAAGCAAAGAAGTTAAGCTTGTTAAGGTGCAATGGAGTGAAGCAGAGGAAGACGCAACTTGGGAAACCGAGGAGAAGATGCGTGGGCTTTATCCATTCCTTTTTGAGGGTACATTCTCAATCTCTTTTCCTAGTTAGCATATCTTTGTTTTGCTATCCATGTTTATCTTGTTATCTCGTTAACCTTGTCATGAGAACCTATAGGTAGAAACCCTTTGGATGAAACATGTATTTGAAGCATGTTATGCTTGATGTTTGCCAGTGGTTGCAAGTGTTTGCAAGTGGATACTCATGGATGCATGATGCACATTAGGCACTAAGATCGGCTCACACACTTTCATATTGCATATGCATGAGTGCTTATACTTATTCATGGATGAAACTTGTTATGCTATCATGTGGATGTTGCATATGGATGAATGTTATGTGCACTCATGTAGAGATTATGGATTATATTAGGAACTTGCATACATATGGACTCATTTCACTAACATACTTTGCATTAAGGAGGTTTACTGAATCAGTAACCGCTTGATTTTCGCATTAGATAAGTGCATATACGCACTCCTTTCGCATATGATAATACAACATTTAGAATCTTTTAAGGACAATGACTGCTCGTGGATGATGTTTTGAGTAGATGGATGATGGATGGTAGGATACGTTCTTCCTAACTTGAAGATTTCGGGGACGAAATCCTTTAAGGTGGGGAGGATGTAACAACCCGTATTTTTGAATAACATGTTATAACATAAATCAAGGCAGAATTAAATGTTAAAATCTGAATAAAGGGAAAAGGGATGGGCCATTGCGTTCGTCTCGGAAAAATACGCGAAATAGAGTCCGAAATTTTGTAAATCGGAGTCTGTATGACCCAATTATTGCCCGATGAAGTTTCAGAAAATTCAATTTTCGAAAACAGATTTGAATTTCAGCCCAATCAGAGTAGGCGGGAAAAGTTCCCGCCCAACCCACCAGGTCGACCTGGAGGTCGACCCTAGGTTCGACCTGCCAGGCCAGGTCGAACTGGGAGTCGACCTGGGGGTTGACCTGCCCCAGGCCAGGTCGACTCTAGAGTCGACGTGGGGGTCGACCTCCCCGGTCGGGTCATTTTGGCCTGGTGCACCTGCTTGTGTTTTCTGGCCCTGTTTGTTGGCTTCTGACGTGATTTGATGGCTCAGATTTGATTTAGGGTTAATCCTATGGCTAAAACTAATCCTAAACTCTATAAAAAGACCCATAAGCCTACCCTAAACTCACACGAACTAATCCTACAGCTAAGTGCTGCCAAAATCCCTCTTGATCATGGCCTCCACCCTCTTGTCATAATCTCCATCTTCATTCATATGAGAGTTTATAAGCTTGTTTGAGAGTTTCTAAGTTTGATTCAAGGCTAAAGTTCAATCTTTCTTCACCAAAGCAAGGATCTTCTTCTTATTTATCAAGGGTTTTATGTGGAGCTTGTCATTTGGGAGGTTTTATTGTTGCTAGTGTGGCTTCGTCTCAATCTTGTTTTATTTTATAGTCTTCATAGCATTGTAAGCCCTATTCTACTCTTAGATTTAAACTATGAAGTTAAATATGACATGTTGCAAGTTTGAGTTTGGGCCTAAGTATGATTTGTGCTTTGAATCTATCATGTTATGCATTGATTTGTTCTATGTATGTTTGTAAAGCTTTCACCTTGACTTTGTGGATTGAAAGCTATGAGCTTTGTTTGGAAATGTTGCACAATGCAACATAGAAACTCTCATAACCTTTATGTTAACTTGCATATGATGTTATAAGCGAAGCACTAGTTATCATCCTATGCCATCTATGACCATGTATCACCTATTTGCCAAGTTTGATGTCATGCATGTTTTGAGGTTTATAATGTAATATGCAAGTTTAATGAACACATTTTGCCTCATGTGCCACCATGTTTAACTTGTGGCCAAAACCTATCACCTTATGCCGATTTTTGTCATGCTTCTACGTTCTCTCTTTTAATCCATTTTGTGTTGTGACGAAACGTACATGCGGTGGGAATGCGTATGGGTATTTAGGTAACTTTAATGGCATAAAAACATGGTTTTGAAATATGACATGTGATTATGCTTGAAAAACATGAACATGGACATGACATGTAGAAAACATGAAAGTGGCCAACTCGTGGTTGGGTTGAGTTTGTAGCATAAATCTACCCGGAACCGACCGGCCTAACTAATAGCTACAAACAATAAGACCCAATGTGAGTAGTTGGTCATGTTGCACTTAAAAGCCGAGGTTAGACTAAGTTGTGGTGTAAAGCTACCCGGACCCGCCCGGCTTAACTAGTAACCACAACAAGGTCTAATGTGAGAGGTTGGGTGCATTAAGTTAATTAATGCCACATGGTAGGGTTAAGTCATGGACCACTTGAATACTTAACTAATTAAACACGATGGATGGTTGGGGTTAAGTCATGAACCACTTGGGAACACTTAACCAACTTGATACATGATGGGATAGGGTTAACCGCACTTAACCCGTTAGAAACCCTAGTTACGTGGTCCTTTTCAGCAGTAACCCTCTTGGATGTATCAACGATACCCTAGGGACTAGGCTAGGGCGGGGCACGATTACCGGGCTGATTGTAAGCGACCAGAACGACGGCTGAGTAGGTGCACCGGTGTAGGTTCAGGCGGACTATGGTCGTGCACATAGTCCGGAGTTGAAAAAGCAGGCACGGGCACCAGAAGGTTTAGACTGTGCGTGCTTGATTCGTGTCAGTTGTTGGCACCCTAGGGCTTGATACACCCTAGGGTGGACCTAGCACAGTTTGACTACATTCAGTGGTTGGGCCGTATGACACAGACACTTGACGAGTTAGGCTGATAGGGAGCCGATCGACTAGACCGAGTAGTTGGACCTTGATTTAGGTCATCTCATGATGTTGGGCCAACTTTGGGCCAAGGGATCATTTCTTGTTTATACTTGGCATGGATTAAAATACTAGTACACTTGGAGCAAAACTTAACCTTGTATATGCGATGCCACACTTGATCTATCTTGTTAACTTTTCACCATGCCAGTTATCATCCTATGTTCCATCTCTGTTTTACATGTCCAGTTGACTTTATTAGTTTTTGTACTAATAGTAGGTAGGACTTACCAGTCTTTTTGACTGACCCGTTTTCTTTCGCCTCTTTTCTTCCGTTCCCCCCCCCCCCAAGGTTCTCAGGGTGGGAACACTAACACCTTGCTTGGACCTTTAGCTTGCTTACTGGATAGCTCATGTACTGTTTGGACTTGTGCTCGCTATGGCTTTACCACGTCTACTTTGGGGATAGTTTACTTTATGTTATTTCCAGTTTTCAGTTTATGTTTCTAGACTTCTAGTAGTTGAAGAATAATGACTCAGTACTTTAGATGTAAGTTGGCTATGGTTTTGAAATAGTAGTTTTATCCGCTGCGTTACTTACTCTATTTTACTTATATGTTCTGTCTTGGGATATCTTTATGCATGTTTACCTTGTCCAACACCCCTCCAAAGCTAGTGTACTTGCAAGAGTGACCCTGGCGGAGGTGGGGTGTTACATTTATCAAGGCCCGTACAGTCGATTTCCACCAATGGCCATCGAACTGCCCTTACAACGACCTTTTCCAAATTTGATTTGGGCATAATTCTAAATCCAACCGTTAGATTTCAAATTTCTCATATTCATTGGAAAGCTCTTTTCGATACGAACCCAACGATTCTGGTTTCAGGAGAATCCGACGGTCGGATCTCCCGTAATGTCCATTCGAAGTCAATGGTCGAAATTCGCGAACTGCCGCAGAGCGGCTTGTTCTATTCAGGCCATTATATTATATATAATATATATATATAAAATATATATTTCATAGATTTCTATTTAAAACGAATTGACGCTCAGCCTCCACGCGCGACCCTCCGCCAGCGTGCGCCCCACGTCGACGATGACCCACCACCACCCCCGCTCGATCTCCTCCTCCCTCTCCAACCTCCCTCCGCATAAACGATGAACCCTAGCCCTCCCCGGAAACCCAAAACCTCCGGCGCTGTGAAGCTCATTCCGACGCCCATCGCCTGAGACCGCATCCCCTTCTCCTCATGAGCACTGCTTTGTCTCCCCCCCCCCTCAATTTTACTGTAAGTTTGTTTTTTCTTATTTATTTTAATTTATTTTCAGTTTTTAATAAATACATAGCATATGAAAAATGTGACTCCGTCTTTCATATGAAACAAAAGTAGAAAGATGTATTCTCATATAAATAAAGATTAGATTTCTCATATAAATAACGATTAGAATAGAAATTCGATTTTCATTGTTTGTAAAGAGTAAAGCTTTGATCTTTATTTATTATAAAGCTATGATTTTTACTATATGAAAGATTAGATTTTTAAACATCAAAAGATTCGATTTTTATGGAATAAAAAGGTTGGATTTTTATATATGAATTAACGACATAAAAATTCGATTTTTATGGATATGAATAACATGAAAAGTCTATATTTTTTTATAGGAAAGGTTTATATTTTTAGTTACAGAAAGGCGATATTTCTATATATAGATCCGATTTTTAGGAGTATAAAAATTTTATTTTTATATAGTAGATATTATAAAAATACGATTTTTATATTATATAGATAGAAAAAAATTGATCTTTATATATGTAATAAAATAAAAATTTGATTTTTATTATATATAGTAAAGTAAAAATCCGATCTTTATATAAGAAGAAGAAAATAAAAATATTATTTTTATATTGAAATGAGCGTTGTAAAAATATATGAAGTAGAAATAAAAATATGATTTTTATTTATTGAATTATATTTGAACAGCGTGAAAAGGACTACAGTAGAATTTCAAACGGTTCCAGACGGTTCAGCAGTTCAAAAGCAATGCACGGCGGAGTGGAACCCTCTGTGAGAACTTCTCACTTTTAATTTCATTTTCTAGTTAAAATATATACTAGGATGCAGACGGTGTTTAGTAGCACCCGACACCCGTCGTCCACTGACCATGGACGACTTGTATGCTTGTTTGTTGGATTTTAATGTGTAGTTGATTATGTGATGTGATGTGAAATGAAATAAAATACTTATACAGCTAAAATATTTTATAGTTGAAAATAGAATTTTTAACGTGTATTTAAAATAAATTAATATTAACAAATTGAACGATTTGTTTATCTACACACATTGGACTGATATTGATTGGGATGATAAATTTTACACATCGCCCAACTACACAAATAAAATCTGTTTTTGATTGTTTGAAACCCCACACGGGTATTGAGATGATATATGACAAAAACTAATCCCAATAATTAGTTGTATGTCGATCGATTGATTGACAGACTGTTATAAGCGTTAAATATTTATATTTGATGCTTATACAGTGTAGAACGCACATTGGATGATGGTTGATAATTTATCGTTGCTGTTATATATGTGTTTTGTAGAAAATCCATATAATTAACATTATATGGTAATTGATCGGGCCTCAGTCCATATTTGAAAAAGAAATATTTAAATAGAATATTTGAAAAAGGAATATTGGAATAGAAATATTTGAATAGAAATATTTGAGATAGAATATTTGAATATAGTAATATATGAAGCCGTGTTGATTAGATTGACATCATTTTGACGTAAACGATATTTATATCGATTGTATTCGTTTTATAAAGAATATTGAAAAGTGATTTCAAAATCGAATATTTAAAATTGAAATTCAAACCAAATTGAAACGAATTAGAATTCGAATTGAATTGAAAATTAAATGATTTCGAATTTAAATTGAATAGAATTGAATTTGAATAGAAAACGAATTCGAATTGAAATAAATAGAAATGAATTTGAATAGAAATTGAATAGAATTGAATTCGAATTGAAATTGAATAGAAACGAATTCAAACTGAAATTGAATTAAAAATCGATTTGAATTGAAATCAATTCGAAATGAATTTAAAACGAATTTATGAGGAAAAATTCAATTCTGATTTGAGTTTGAAAAGAAGTTGAAATCGTTTTGAAAACAAATTTAAAACGATTTATAAAATATGTTTTAAAAGGAAATCGACGAAGTATATATTATATATATTATATATATAATATAATGGCCTGAATAGAATGCGCCGTGTCGCGGTAGTTCGCGAATTTCAACCATTGACTTCGAATGGATATTGCGGGAGATCCGACCGTCGGATTCTCCTGAAACCGGAACCGTTGGGTTCGTATCGAAAAGAGCTTTCCATTGAATATTAGATATTAGAGATCTAACGGTTGGATTTGGAATTATGTCCAAATCAAATTTGGAAAAGGTCGCTATAAGTGCAATTCGATGGCCGTTGATGGAAATCGACTGTACGGGCCTTGATAAAATTATTAAAAATAGTAATAATTTGTGTAAAATCATAAGAGATAAATTGTGAAGAATGGGGATGAAAAATTCCAAATTTGAAAAGATAAAAATTGATTTTTATCGAAATGAACTAGTTTTGAACTAGAATAATAATTTATTTATTTTTAAAATAAATAAAGTGAATTTGAAATGGTTTTGAAATATAACCAGAATTTCCAATAATTGAATTGGAAGGGATTTGAATCGAAATTGTCTTCGGAATATTTCGATATTGGATTTCGTGATTATACAGATAGCGTTATGGAAATTTGAAAGACATATATATATATATATATCGTTATTTCCAACACGATATTTGTTGGTCGTAGAATTTGATATTGAATATAAGCCGATATATTTTCTATTCCGAGCCTTGTATTTAATATCAAATGTGATTTGGGTTTATCGTGAGTGATGTCTTCATCAACACTGTTCTTGAACCCAGTTGAGAAAAAGATTAAATCTTTTTATTTAGATTTAATGAAGTGTACCAATTAAATAATATTTAATTGGAATGGAATTGGTATTGATTTTTGGGTTTATCGTGAACAGTGTTTTAAATAACACTTGTTCTTTAAACCGATAATTAATGGAATGTGATTTTGGGTTGTTGTGAACGGTATCTTCAATAATACTGTTCTTAGTCCCGTGGAGTTAAGAAAATCAGAAACTAATTGGAGATTAGTTAAGTTGAATGGTTTCTGGGGTATTGATCTGATGTTGGTTTCGGCCTTCGGGGTTAATACTTAGGAAATTGCTCACTTGCTAATTTACGGTTTGGGACTGATTGAAATGTGATGTGATTTTGGGTTTATCGTGAACCGTGTTTTAAATGACACTGATTCTTTAACCCAGTTAAAGATTAAAACTAAGTGGAGTTTTGATGAATCTTTAATTAGATTAAAAAGATCGAGAATGGAGTATCCCCAGTTTTGCTCCAGGCGATAGTTAAATCTTTAATTAGATTTGAACATGAAATGGTAATTGAATTTACCGACAACACCGCGGTGTCAGATATGAAGTATTACCAGTTTTACTTCATGGGATGAATAGGTTGGGATTGGGAAATTAAAACAAATGTTTACTTCTGTGAGGTTCACTAATCCCGACTAGTTTGAATTGATATTCAAAAGTAGATTAAAGAATAAATTTAAAGGATTTATCTTTGATAAAATTAATGGGAACCTTTCCCTATGAATGTGAAATTTAGAAACTAACTGTCAGTTAGCTAAGCAGAATGGTTTTCTGGATATTGATCTGATTTTGGTTTCGGCCTTCGGGGTTATTATTTGGGGAATTATTCACTTATTAATTTACGGTTAGTGACTGATGAATTGGAATGAGGCGTATGTTGTGTTTGTGTAACACTTGTTTATAATATACGCGAGTTATTCAGAAAGACCTGGTTTATCCCATTCTGAATAAATGATACGACGATAAGTCGAAGATGAAGACGGTTGTCGAAGACCGGAGGTCTTCTCGTCGTTTGGGTGATTACTGATGATCTTGATTGGGATGTACACCCAAGAAGATGGAAAAAGTTGGTGATCATCCAGACGTACTTGGAGATCGATGGATATGCGGGGTACTAGGTGCCTCCGGTTTCGTTCAGACCCAGAATAGACTTGTAAATGGACTGTGTGTCTGACATTGGATATCATTCTTTGTGATTGATGGATATCGATTGTATGGAGTGGTTTGCCTGTGTGGCATGCTAAGATGCAAATGATCAAGGCTTCTGTTGAAAAGCCAAGTCTTGTGGTTGATGATCAAAGCACGGCCTGTATGGCATAGCTTTGTGTAACGTTGATTCGCAATCCTCACACCCCGGTTGTGAACCAAAAATGGGAGAAGGACCTCCGGGAGGACATGCATTTTCTTCTAGTTAGAAGTGGTGTTAGTGGTTTTACACGCCCTGACGAGTTTGACTTATGTGGTTGTTGCTGTTGCGAGGCGCCTCGGATATATCGGTCGTTCTCGAACCGATGGAGTCATTTAGTTGGCTCACCTACGCCCTAAAGGGTGGGGAAACGCAGTGTTCAGGATTTCGTCTAATCCACATCGGTGGACCGGCCCTGTCGCTCTAAGGTACGATGCGTTATGTTCCTAAGGGGCGGGCTAGAGCGTCTCAAATCGGTTGAGGACTATCTTTTGCCTCGTTTCACAGATGGAAATCCAACTTCCAAATACGTGACATTTGCGGTTCTGATTGTAGAGCCTAGTATGGAGACATTATATATGGTACCCATGCCGTCTATGATTGATATTTATGATTTGAAGTTGTTTTATACACTATACACTTATAGTAATAAGCAATGATTTGTTTAAACGTACTAAGCATGTTTGGCTATTATAAGGGAAAACCCTATCCCCCGGCTTGCGTTGCATTGTGTGATAGGACCTGGGTCTTATAATAGCTTCATTTTTCCAAAAAGCATTGCGCTGTTTTTGTTATATGCACTGGTATTCTTGGGTGGAAACCCGTTCCGTGTTAAACGGCATGGTCCCTTGATATATCTGATTTAAAGTAAAGTTTTAAATAACTGTTTTAGTTCTCACACCAGTCCCATGACTGACCTGGAGTTTATTGTTTTAACCTAAACTCTGGGTGCCCTTATTTGACACGGGCAGCTAGTAGTTTTGGTTTTGCAGATTTATATTCACAGGATCCTGGTTTATAGCTGGAATGATATCCGGAAAGCTTTGTATCCGTATATCTCTTCTAGTTGTGTATTGTATTATTTTCCACTGCTATGTAATGTATTGTAATCTCTGATATTTGTCGAATGTATATTATTTGTTTTTATACTCTGTATATTCTTGTATTATGATGAATTGTTGTGATATACAATGAAATGTTCTTCCGTCTGCGTTGTTTTGTGGCTTGTTCTCGACTCAATCCGGGATTTCCCGTAAGGGGGATTTCGTGTCGTTGCATCGTGGTATCAGAGCTTTGGTTTACAAAGCTCAGAGAACAAGACACATTAGAACCATACGAAAGAATTCATCAGATAATTGGATTAGTAACATCCAATGGGAATGACTCGTTAGAGATGGGATCAGTAGTATCCTAGAACGAGTGTGAAGAGTATATTTTTAAAATGAAAACAATTTTTGTTTTGAAAATTTAAATCAATTACTCATATTTGATTATTTATTTTATACTGAATTGGGACAATCCAATATATAAAGATTTTGCATATATGTCTTGCAAACATGTATTCGAAGTTTTAATGTATTGGATAGTTATAGAATCACACTCTAGTGCCCGGGGATAATTCTGGTAATGGGGCACCATCGCCAGTATTTATTTTTGAGTGATGAAAGTGAGATTTCTATATATTTCCTATTAACTGGTGTGAGAACCGAAACTAGATAGGGCTTATTGTTGTGATTTGGCATAAAAAAAATCTGATTTTTGACTATGTATCAAAGTTATGAATTTGAAATGATAATCAACTAATTGATTGATGGTTGTGTTGTTTGACTATTGTTTGATTAAATTAAATGTTGAACGTTTAGCCAAATTGTAACAAATAGTAAATTGTATTGAAAATTTGTTGCATTTGCTTGCATATACATGTACTTACATTGAACAGGTCATAGCAAGTAGGCTAAAGCAGAAGAATAAAATTGTTTGCCCGACAAATAGGTACATGTTTACCATAATTTACTTTTTTGTTTGGGTGATGATGATTTTATGAGATGATTGGCTAGCCGCTTGGCTTTTTCTTTTTCTTTTTGAGATTAGAGGGCCTGTATGGCAATTTCGGGATTTTCCCGGTGCTCTCGGTCCAGGGGAGGTTATGGCGAAATTTTTCGAAAATTTAGGGTGTTAGCCAAATTTTTGAAAAATTTGAAAAGTTCTTAGAAACTGAAAAGTTGAAGAACTTAAGTCGTAATGAAAATACTGGAAGTTGAGTTGATTTGTGAAAACTTTCGGCTTCGTTCCTTTTCGGGGACGAAAAGTTTTAAGTGGGGGAGATTGTAATAACCCGAAAATATGAGCCAATTTAAAAATTTTATTTTGGTTATTTTAACAAATTTAGATTATTTAAAATAGATTATTTTAAATAGTAACGACGAAAAATTTAATTTGAATGGAATTAAAACATATATATTTATATAGCTCGACGATAGAATATAAATATTTATTTATATATATAAAAAGGAATTGAAAACGGCGTGGTAGTTCGATAATTCGATTTCAAATTTCAAATAAATGTACAGGATTCAAAATAAACCGGATTTTAGTTAAACCAAAAATATTTGAATCTAATAGAGAATATCTTTCCAACGAATCCGAGAAATTGAAATTTCAAAGCGGGGGTAAAAAGTTATGTCCAGTTGAAAATTCAGAATAGTCGCTATGGAATTCTGGCCCTTAAAATGGAAATTTTGCAAACGACCTCGGATTTCGACGAAACCACTTTTGTTGGATCCGTGATGTCTAGTTATTGCTAGTTTCAAATTTCGTAAATTTTCGAATCAACATGTGAGTGTGGAAAAGGAAAACGCATTTAACCAGTTTTAGTTAATTTTAATCGATTGGAAAATGGCCATTTTTCAAACGATCTCATAATTCGACGAAGTTAGTTTTACTAGGACCGTATCATCAATACGAAGCTAGAAAATATTTTTTGGGATTTTTTCCAGCTAGTATGTGGCCCCAGTAAATGGAAATGCGCATTCAAATTCAATATATAGAGTTATATTTTGATTTTGATGAAAACTGATCGAAATGATCGAATCAGCTTACGATACATATCCCATTGTGTTCGGAATGAGGGTAATTAGCTAGGGATGGCAGTCGGTGGGTTTGATTTTGAGTTCGAAATAAAGAGTTGCTTTTCGAAATTTAAAAATAATAAAATATATAAATATTTATATAACCCCCCCCCCCTTTGTCTTCTCTCTCCCCTCAAAAGTCAAACACAGAAAAAAAATCTATCGAACCCGACCTCCCATCGCCGACGCTCAGCCTCCACGCCCGACCCTCGGCCAGCGTGCGCCCCACGTCGACGATGACTCACCACCACCCCCGCTCGATCCCCTCCTCCCTCTCCAACCTCCCTCTGCATAAATGACGAACCCTAGCCCTCCCCTGAAACCCAAACCCGTCGGCGCTGTGAAACCCATTCCGACACCCATCGCCTGAGACCGCACCCCCTTCTCCTCCTGAGCACTGCCGTGGCTCCCCCCCCCCTCAATTTTACTGTAAGTTTGTTTTTTTCTTATTTATTTTAATTTATTTTCTGTTTTTAATAAATACATAGCATATGAAAATTTTGATTTCGTCTTTCATATGAAACAAAAGTAGAAAGATGTATTCTCATATAAATAAAGATTAGATTTCTCATATAAATAAAGATTAGAATAGAAATTCGATTTTCATTGTTTGTAAAGAATAAAGCTTTGACCTTTATTTATTATAAAGCTATGATTTTTACTATATGAAAGATTAGATTTTAAACATCAAAAGATTTGATTTTTATGGAATAAAAAGGTTGGATTTTTATATATGAATTTACGGCATAAAAATTCGATTTTTATGGATATGAATAACATGAAAAGTCTATATTTTTATAGAGGAAAGGTTTATATTTTTAATTACAGAAAGGCGATTCTTCTATATATAGGTCCGATTTTTAGGAGTATAAAAATTTGATTTTTATATAGTAGAGATTATCAAAATGCCATTTTTATATTATATAGATAGAAAAAAATTGATCTTTATATATGTAGTAAAATAAAAATCTGATTTTTATTATATATAGTAAGTAAAAATCCGCTCTTTATATAAGAAGAAGAAAATAAAAATATAATTTTTATATTGAAATGAACGTTGTAAAAATATATGAAGTAGAAATAAAAATATGATTTTTATTTATTGAATTATATTTGAACAGCGTGAAAAGGACTGTAGTAGAATTTCAAACGGATCCAGACGGTTCAGTAGTTCAAAAGCAAGGCACGGCGGAGTGGAACCCTCTGTGAGAACTTCTCACTTTTAATTTAATTTTCTAGTTAAAATATATACTAGGATGCAAACGGTGTTTAGTAGCACACGACACCCGTCGTCCACAGAAAATGGACGGTTTGTATGCTTGTTTGTTGGATTTTGATGTGTAGTTGATTGTGTGATGTGATGTGAAATGAAATAAAATATTTATATAGTTAAAATATTTTATAGTTGAAAATAGAATTTTTAACGTGTATTTAAAATAAATTAATATAAACAAATCGAATGATTTGTTTATCTACACACATTTGACTGATATTGATTGGAACGATAAATTTTACACATCGCCCAACTGCACAAATAAAATTTGTGTTTGATTGTTTGAAACCCCACACGGGTATTGGGATGATATATGACATACACTAATCCCAATAATTAGTTGTATGTCGATCAATTGATTGACAGACTGTTATAAGCGTTAAATATTTATATTTGATGCTTATACAGTGTAGAACGCACTTTGGATGATGGTTGATGATTTATCGTTGCTATTATATATGTGTGTTGTAGAAAATCCATATAATTAACATTATATGGTAATTGATTGGGCCTCATTCCATGTTTGAAAAAGAAATATTTAAATAGAATATTTGAAAAAGGAATATTTGAATAGAAATATTTGAATAGAAATATTTGAGATAGAATATTTGAATATAGTAATATATGAACCCGTGTTGATTAGATTGACGCCATTTTGACGTAAACGATATTTATATCGATTGTATTCGTTTTATAAGGAATATTGAAAAGTGATTTCAAAATCGAATATTTTAAATTGAAATTCGAACCGAATTGAAACGAATTAGAATTCGAATTGAATTGAAGATAAAATGAATTCGAATTGAAATTGAATAGAATTGAATTTGAATAAAAAACGAATTCGAATTGAAATAAATAGAAATGAATTTGAATAGAAATTGAATAGAATTGAATTCGAATTGAAATTGAATATAAAAGAATTCAAACTGAAATTGAATTAAAAATCGATTTGAATTGAAATCAATTTGAAATGAATTTAAAAAGAATTTATGAGGAAAAATTCAATTTTGATTTGAATTTGAAAAGAAGTTGAAATCGTTTTGAAAACGAATTTAAAAAGATTTATATAATACGTTTTTAAAGGAAATCGACGAAGTTTATATTATACATATTATATATATAATATAATGGTCTGAATAGAACGCGCCGTGCCGCGGCAGTTCGCGAATTTCGACCATTGACTTCGAATGGATATTGCGGGAGATCCGACCGTCGGATTCTCCTAAAACCAGAACCGTTGGGTTCGTATTGAAAAGAGGTTTCCAATGAATATTAGAAATTAGAGATCTAAAGGTTGGATTTGGAATTACATCCAAATCAAATTTGGAAAAGGTCGCTATAAGTGCAGTTCGATGGCCGTTGATGGAAATCGACTGTACGAGCCTTGATAAAATTATTAAAAATAGTAATAATTTATGTAAAATCATAAGAGATGAATTGTGAAGAATGGGGATGAAAAATTCCATATTTGGAAAGATAAATATATATTTTTATCGAAATGAACAAGTTTTGAACTAGAATAATAATTTATTTATTTTCAAAATAAATAAAGTGAATTTGAAATGGTTTTGAAATATAACCAGAATTTCCAATAATTGAATTGGAAGGGATTTGAATCGAAATTGTCTTCGGAATATTTAGATGTTGGATTTCGTGATTATACAGATTGCATTATGGAAATTTGAAAGATATATATATATATATATATATATATCGTTATTTCCAATACGATATTTGTTGGTCGTAGAATTTGATATTGAATATAAGCCGATATATTTTCTGATCAGAGCCTTGTATTTAATACCAAATGTGATTTGGGTTTGTCGTGAATGGTGTCTTCATCAACACTGTTCTTGAACCCAGTTGAGAAAAAGATTAAATCTTTTTATTTAGATTTAATGAAGTTTACCAATTAAATAATATTTAATTGGAATTGAATTGGTATTAATTTTTGGGTTTATCATGAACATTGTTTTAAATAACACTTGTTCTTTAACCCGATAATTAATGGAATGTGATTTTGGGTTGTCGTGAACGGTATCTTCAATAATACTGTTCTTAGACCCACGGAGTTAAGAATATCAGAAACTAATTGGAGATTAGTTAAGTTGAATGGTTTCAGGGGTATTGATCTGATGTTGGTTTTGGCCTTCGGGGTTAATACTTAGGAAATTGCTCACTTGCTAATTTACAGTTAGGGACTGATTGAAATGTGATGTGATTTTGGGTTTATCATGAACCGTGTTTTAAATGACACTGATTCTTTAACCCAGTTAAAGATTAAAACTAAGTGGAGTTTTGATGAATCTTTAATTAGATTGAAAAGATCGAGAATGGAGTATCCCCAGTTTTGCTCCAGGCGATAGTTAAATCTTTAATTAGATTTGAACATGAAATGGTAATTGAATTTACCGACAACACCGTGGTGTTAGATATGAAGTATTACCAGTTTTACTTCATGGGATGAATAAGTTGGGATTGGGAAATTAAAACAAATGATTACTTCGGTGAGGTTCACTAATCCCGACTAGTTTGAATTGATATTCAAAAGTAGATTAAAGAATAAATTTAAAGTATTTATCTTTGATAAAATTAATGGGAACCTTTCCCTATGAATGTGAAATTTAGAAACTAACTGTCGTTTAGCTAAGCACAATGGTTTTCTGGATATTGATCTGATGTTGGTTTCGGCCTTCGGGGTTAATATTTGGGGAATTATTCCCTTGTTAATTTACGGTTAGTGACTGATGAATTGGAATGAGGCGTTTGTTGTGTTTTTGTAACACTTGTTTATAATATACGCGAGTTATTCAGAAAGACCGGGTTTACCCATTCAGAATAACTGATATGACGATAAGTCGAAGATAAAGACGGTGGTCGAAGACCGGAGGTCTTCACATCGTTTGGGTGATTACTGATGATCTTGATTGGGATGTACACCCAAGAAGATGGAAACAGTTGGTGATCGTCCAGACGTACTTGGAGATCGATGGATATGCGGGGTACTAGGTGCCTCCGGTTTCGTTCAGACCCAGAACGGACTTGTAATGGACTGTGTGTCTGACATTGGATATCATTATGTGTGATTGATGGATATCGATTGCATGGAGTGGTTTGCCTGTGTGGCATGGTAAGATGCAAATGATCAAGGCTTCTGTTGAAAAGCAAAGTCTTGTGGTTGATGATCAAAGCACGGCCTGTGTGGCGTAGCTTTGTGTAACGTTGATTCGCGAGCCTCACACCCCGGTTGTGAACTAAGAACGGGAGAAGGACCTCAGGGAGGACGTGCGTTTTCTTCTAGAAAGAAGTGGCATCAGTGGTTTTACACGCCCTGACGAGTTTGACTTAGGTGGTTGTTGCTATTGCGAGGCTCCTCAGATATATCGGTCGTTCTCGTATCGATGGAGTCATTTAGTTGGCTCACCTACACCCCAAAGGGCGGGGAAACGCAGTGTTCAGGATTTCGTCTAATCCACATCAGTGGACTGGCCCTGTCGCTCCAAGGGACGATGCGGACTTTTCTTGAGGGGCGGGCTAGAGCGTCTCGAATCGGTTGAGGACTATCTTTTGCCTCGGTTCACAGATGGAAATCCAACTTCCAAATACGTGACATTTGCGGTTTTGATTATAGAGCCTAGTATGGCAACATGATATATGGTACCCATGCCGTCTATGATTGTAGAGCCGAGTTGTGGTGGGATTCCATTACCTCCGAAGATGAGGAGGGTACTGTTAGGACCTTGGAGCAATTTAAGACCATGTTCAAGGAGATGTTCATACCTGAGCAGGCCTTAGAGCGGAAGCGTGATCAGTTTGCTAATCTCCAGAAGGGAGACCTCTCTATCCAAGACTACGTCAACAAATTCAACTGGGACGATCCCAAAATCTGTGTGACGGTGTTAAGGATAATCATTGGAATATAACACATCATTCATCATAGCAGAGTACAAGTAATAGCAAAAACAATAAATAGAATAATTTTACATGGTTATGGCAGTGGAATCATAACATGTAACAACATTAGAATAGCACAACGTAGGATATAACTTAGTAAATAAAAGGGGAATGATCGGTCACCATCGCCATAGGTAGAATATATACATACAGTGAGACATAATAAGGGTATCAGTCTACATCGCCGGAGGCGGTACATATACATACGATAATAAATACTGGAAGTAAAACAGTCTGCATCGCCATAGGCGGAATCATAATATATATACAATAATGGCGGAAAATGTCAAAGTCATCTCGGTGAAGTCAGCCTCGCCATAAGCCAAAAGTGCACTCCATACTACAGTGCTAAGCCAAAACAACCTGTCATCTGTGAACTAGGCTGCCCGTGTGAAAATAAGGGCACCCGAGTTTGCAAAGTGAAGCAAACAACGAGTCAGTCATGGGGACAGGTATGAGAAATCTACTTAACTGGTTAAACAACAATAATAAGGCAAATCATAGGACCACACCACTTTTGCGGAACGGGTTTACCCCAGTGATTGCCGGTGCATTTAAAACAAAGTAAATTCTTTAAAACAACACAATGCTTTTAAAAAGAATGTAGCCATTATAAGACTGAAGTACCATCATACAATGCAACGCAAGCCGGAGGATAGAGTTTTACCTTATAATGGCCAAATATGCTTAATACGTGTAAAGAAAAATCATTTGTTATTATTACTAGTGCATATATGTTTCAAAAACGAATAGCATCATAAATACTAATCATAGGCGGCATAAGTGCCCCATACCACTATGTCGCCATACTAGTTCTACAATCAAATACGTTATTTCGTATTGGAAATTGGATTTCCGTCATGAGTTGAGGCAATTGGCAAGCTCCTCTCCGCTTCAAGACATTCTAGAAAATGCCTCAGGACTACACACTCTGGGTAACCCTTGGATCGGCTGGGCCGGTCCTCTCTTATGTTTGAGGATTGGCAATTCCTAAACACATGTTTCCTGGTCCTTACATACCTAAAATCGAGGCGCCTCGCATCCCAACAACCACAAAGGTGAAAAGTAGATATAAATGTCAGGGCTGGTAGGTCACTGACACAACCATAGCTAGAAAGTAACGTCGTGCACTCCCAGCGGTCTGTATTCCGTTTTTTACTCATACCGAGGTGTGAGGCTCACGAATCCACGCTATACACAAAGCCAGGCCACGTAGGCCATTCTTTGATCATCGAACACAAGACTTTGCTTTGCAACAGAAGCCTTGATCACTGTATCTTGGCATGCCACATAGGCAATCCACTCCATACGACAGATTTCTATCGATATATAACCTCTGAGCTCGTATGTCTCAGAGAAGGGCGTTAAGCAAAAGAACAAATTCTCCATCGCCAAACAGATATATATTTAACAGTGATCAATCAGTATAGAACAAAATCCAATGTCAGACACACAGTCCATTTACAAGTCTGTTCTGGGTCTGAACGAAACCGGAGGCACGATATTCCTCGTACAATCAACACATACGTTCAGACGGCTACTACTTCCGTTCCTTCACGGTAGCTACTCCAATCAGGAACCTCAGCAGCGCCCATCCAACCGATATGAAGATCGTTGGTCTTAAACCGTCTTCGTATTTTCAAATTCGAATCGTTCGACCAATTATTTAAAATGAGGGTAAGCTCGGCCTTTTCAAATAATTCACGTATAATTAGAATTCAAATCAATTGTTTCCATGGTTATATTATTCGACATTCACATTTCAGTTCTTTAGTATTATTTTCATGTCAAACACATACAACCATCAAATATCAAACAGGTCAAGCAAAATTGGTTTATTTCCAATCCGTGTCGCTTATAATATTTTATAACGATTTTTCGCCATTTTTATTTGTTTAAAAATGGCCATATTTAATTAAACGACGTTTCAGGTCGTGTCGTGGCATTGGCGCTGTTTTTCCCCAAATTTGTTTTACACATATCGGAAAATCTGACAATTGGATTTCTACAAAGTCTATGTCTCTGGTAATATATTCCAAAAGCGAACCCAACGGTTCCAGTATCGTGAAAATCCGACGGTCGGATCTTCCACACTAGTCGTTTGAAGCTACGGTTTCAAAATACGAACTACAACGTCGTTATTCGATTTAATTTAATTATATTTATATTTATATATAAATATAAAAGATTCTGGCGCTGTTTTTCTTCGGATTTGAATTACACATTCCAGACAATCCAACCATTGGATTTTTACAAAGTTGGTGCCGTTGGAAAGATATTTCCAAGGCGAACCCAACGGTTGCGGTTTCGGGAAAATCCGATGGTCGGATCTCTCATACTAATCGATTCAAATTACGATTTCAAAACACGAACAACATGGCTTCGATTCCTTTCAATTCTATTTATATTTATATTTATAAAAATATAGCTCATTCTTTAATTTTAGTATCGTTTTGATTTCAAATTTTTCACTAACGCCTTTATATTTCAAAAAATTTCGCCATAACCTCCTTTGTACGGGAAGGGGTTTGGAAATTTATTGGGCCGTGTTAGGTACACAATAAATCCTATAATGCATACACATATTTATATTGATATATTCTGGTGTTTACAGGGGAGCGTGTATAGATAATAACTCCAGAGAATAAATTCTCGTCACCCTGCCAAGCCTGAGGGAGCGTGTATTTTTAATTACTATAGAGGATAAGTCCTCGTCACCTCGTCCCGTGTGGGAATAAATAGTCCATGTGCCATATCTAATGACAAGAGAGACGCGATTATTGTCAACTCCAGACCCGTGTGGGGTTTTTATTAATCTGGCAATTTATCGTTATATTTTATATAGTCTATATCAGTCATCAGTTCAACCTGTAATATATAATCATCGCCATACAAGCCTCTCGCTCGTATGGTAAATCTTCAACCTCGTTACACAAGCTCCAAATGCTTATGTGGAATATGATGAAGTACGCATATCGTCAAGAAGTATGCCATGTTGTGTAGTTCAAAATTAATTGTTACTACCCTATGGCGATGTTTATTATTACACACAGAATAACCAGCACTCCGCATCCAATGGCATTCACAGGAGTTGATATAAAAATAAAATTGCGCAGCCAAATCATCAAGGCTTACCTATTTGTCGGGAATTCAAATAGTTTCTTTACTCTACAACTAATCCATTTTCCCTGTTCGACACATGTATATATATGCAGAACAAAGCTAATAATAATATTTCTAGCGAACTAATATTTATTTCAACATGTGTGTATTTTATCAAAGCGTATACATGATAAAAGTAATATTTTTATCATCAAAAAT
The DNA here is from genome assembly GCA_030737875.1 of Allium sativum. Classification (NCBI taxonomy): domain Eukaryota; kingdom Viridiplantae; phylum Streptophyta; class Magnoliopsida; order Asparagales; family Amaryllidaceae; genus Allium; species Allium sativum. The sequence continues at coordinate 335,711,190 of CM060913.1, read as the reverse complement.
ATTTATTCAACACGTCAATGTTTTTAACACTTCATATTCACAATATAAATGTAATTTTTATTGTTTAATCAATTTGTTTAAAATACAAATAACATTCAACACCTGAATTTCAATTCAACGAATGAATTCCAATCCAACACATGAATGTTCCCTACAGTTTGTATATATATATATATAAAAATGTGATTTTTATCGTTAAAGCTATTTATTTAAAATTCGAATAACATTCAACACATGAATTTCAATTCAACGAATGAATTTCAATTCAACACATGAATATTCTTTACAGTTTGTATATATATAAAAATGTGATTTTTATCGTTAAAGCTATTTATTTAAAATCCGAATAACATTCAACGCATGAATTTCAATTCAACGAATGAATTTCAATTCAACACATGAATATTCTTTATAGTTTGTATATATATAAATGTGATTTTTATAGTTAAAGCTATTTATTTAAAATTCGAATAACATTCAACACATGAATTTCAATTCAACGAATGAATTTCAATTCAACACATGAATATTGGTTTCAACATATGAAAATAATCTCAAAAAATGAAAATTATTCAAACACATGAATATTTCAAAAAAATTCGGCAGCATAACAGTAGGGTAATTAAAACCGGGACCGTCCCTAGTACGGCTCCTCGCTCTACATTAAACCTCGTGGTTTTTGACAATGGGGAATCCTGCATCTAGTTTGCACGCAGGCGGCATGTTTTATTTTCATTTTCACAATCCTATTCTAATTTGTTTCAACCACAAGAGGGTATTTTTCAACCACAAAGGTATTTTTCAACCAAAAAGGTATTTTTCAACCACAATTTCAACCACAAACAATTATTTCCAACCATTCGCCATACTATATATTTTTACGCCAATCACAAGCAATAAATATCGTACATGGTCTGTGGACGAGGGGATGTGTGTGTGTGTATATATATATATATATATATATATATTTCTATATTTCACTTGCATTTCATCACAATTCAAAGCATATATGTTTCATACAACGCTTGTATAATTTATAAATCGCTAATATAACTTATACAACACATGTACATGAGGTATACAATGTGTATATAATTTACACTTTGCTTATATAATTTATACAACATGATTCCATTCACACAATTTAATTTAGATTCCTCACATTGGTTTTTGAAGTACTAAAAATCGTATGTAGATCAGAAAAATCCGCGGCTTCTGCTAGATGGTAGAGAGCCTCCTTGCGGTCCCGATGTTTCCTGTTTCATCGAATCTCGTCAACACACTAAAAAGATATGAGTTTTCAAAATTTTGCGAGACTTAAAAGTTTTATTTTCATTTCAGAAGTTTCCAAAGCCGATACCTTTGCCAAACCTTCAAAACTAGGTTTTAATTTTACGATCGATCCGTGAAGTATTATCACGATCAGATGATGCAACTTCGAAGAGCTTCAAATAGGGTCTCCAGCGCCAGTGGTGGCACCCAACTCGGTGGTCCCTACGATGCTCGGCGGCGCTCCAAAGATGATGACTTCCTCGCTGGAATTCGACGCGAATACCAAACGATTTCCGACGAGGGTTGGATGGATTAAAAGAGGAGGGGAAAATGAACGGAAAAGCTAACTGGAGGGGGCGGTGAAAATGCTCGTGGCGGCGGCGATCGGGCCTGGAAGCTCTTAATGGGTTTCCGTCGTTCGTTCAATAGGGGTTTGACCGATTTTCAGAAGTGAGTGAAAATAGGGGTTTGACCTATTATATTTAAATTTTTAAATTCCAAAAATTTCTTGTTGAACAAACGAACACCAATTTCAACCCAAAGACTATCGCCCCTAGCTAAATACCCCCATTCCGGACACAATAGGATATGTTTCGTTGGCCAATTCGACTGATAAAGTTAGTTATTTTTCAAATTAAAGTATAAAACATTTAATATTCGATTTGAATGTACATTTCAGTTTGACAGGGCCACAAACTAAATCGAAAAAACCCAGAAAAATAAATCTAGCTATTTCTTGAAGATATGGTCCCAACAAAACTAGTTTCGTCAAATTCTGAGATCGTTTGCAAAAAGTCTATTTTCTGGTCGACCCATTTTAACAGAAATTTACCAAACACATTTTCTTTTGCCCCGCTCACATACTAGCTTCAAAAATTATGAAATTTGAAACCTAGCAATAGTTTGACATCCCGAATCCAACAAAAGTGGTTTCGTCGAATTCCAAGGTCGTATGCAAAATGTCTATTTTCAAGGACTATATATTCTATATAACGACCTTTCTGAAAATTCATTTGGCTATAACTTTTGACTCCTGCTATGAAACTTCGATTTTTCAGATTCGTTAGAAAGGTATTCATAAACAGATTTTAATATTTTTTGTTTCACTAAAATCTGTTATATTTTCCACCTCGTACAGTCAGACAAAGTTTGTATTCAAATTTTCAAACTGCCTCACTATTTCCAATTCATTACTTTATTGAAATACGCTATTTCAATTGTTTAAATTCTTTGACAATAACCAATTGTGCTACAACGCCCGGGACGACAGTCGTTGGGTTTGGATTGGGGTTCGTTTGTGAAAGGGCTATTTTTGAAAATTAAAAAAATATATAAATTAAAGAAATAAATTTGATTGGTCATCATTATTCTTCTTCCCCCGATACCCTCGAAGTCGACGACGAAACTCCTCCCCCGCTTCCCAGCTAATTTCCGATCGATCCATGACATTTCAGCGCCCCCGCTAGTTGAAGCTTTTGGAGCCCTCGATCCTAGCTTCAAATCCATAGCAACCCCACCCCATATCGTTCGCCGTACCTCGATTTTTGAGCCCAGGAAGATCCGGACTTTCCGCCGCCGCCACGAACAGTTGGATCCACCGAGATGGCCCACTTCCCCACGCGCGCAAAGCTCTCTCCTAGCCCTTCGATGCTGCGAAGGCCGATCGTCCTCTAGCTTCACGGATTGGGAGAAAATTACAAACCTAGTTTCGAACTATTGACTGAGGTAATCGGCTTTGATTATTTAATCTGTTTTAACACTTTTAAACCGTTGCAAACTTGTAAAAATCATATCTTTTTCGTTTGTTATCGAAATTCAGTGAAACAAGAGACAGTGGACTCGTGTGGACGTCTTATACATTCTAGAAGAGACCACATATTTTTCTGAGCCTTCTGCTATTTTTGGTGGAGCGAAAACCAAAGTGAGATTTCTAATTTATAAACGATATGGAAAACGACGATGTATAAATTATATAATCGATGTATGAGTTACATAAGCGTTGTATAAGTTGTACGTTCGATGTATAAGTTGTATATGCGTTGTAAAAATTATATATGTGTTGAAATAGAAGTTAAATGCTATATATATATATGTATGTATGTATGTGTGTATGTATACATGCCCCTCGTCCACAAACCATGGACGATATTTATTGGTTGTGATTGGTGTGAAAATTGATTGATAGCGAATGGTTGATTGAAATTGTTTGTGGTTGAAATTGATTGATTGTGGTTGAAAAATACCCGTTTGTGGTTGAGAAATATTTGGTTGAAGCGACATAGGATTAGTTTGTGAAAAAAAAATATATACATACCGCCTGCGTGCAAATTAGATGCATGATTCCCCATTGTCTAAAGCAGCGAGGCTTTAAGGTAGAGCGAGGAGCCGTACTAGGGACGGTCTCGGTTTTAACTACCCTGCCGTTATGCTGCCGAAATCTTGAATAATATTCATGTGTTAGAATTATTTTCATGTGTTGAAACTATATTCGTGTGTTGAATAGAAATTCCTTTATTGAATGACATTCATGTTTTGAAATAAATTATTTAGCAATAAAAATCACCTTTTTATCTATTTATATAAACTATAGAAAACCTTCATGTGTTGAATCGAAATTCATTCGTTGCATTGAAATTCATGTGTTGAATGGTATTCATATTTTGAAATAAATTGTTTTATAATAAAAATCATATTTTTATCATTTATATGATCTATATAAAATAGTCGTGTTTTGAAAGAAATTGTTTTAACATAAAAATCATATTTTTATCATCTATATGAAATATATAAAATAGTCGGGTTTTGAAATAAATCGTTTTACAATAAAAATCACATTTTTACTATATACATGAATTGTTAAAAATAGTGAAATTTTGAAATAGAAGAAAGTTAGATAAAAATATCATTTTTATCAAATGTATGAAAAGAATATAGTTTTGAAATTGAAGAATCAATATATATATATATATATATATATAGAATTGAAATATATCGAATAACGAAACTGCAGTTCGTATTTTGAAACCGTGATTTCAAACGATTAGTGCGGGAGATCCGACCATCGGATTTTCGCGAAACCACGACCATTGGGTTCGCTTTGGAAATATCTTTCCAACAGCACCAACTTTGTAAAGATCCAACGGTTGGATTGTCTAGAATGTTTAATTCAAATCTGAAGAAAAACAACGCCAGAATCAATTATATTTATATATATATAAATATAATTATATTAAATCGAATAACGATGCTGTAGTTCGTATTTTGAAATCGAAACTACAAACGATAGTACCGGGAGATCCAACCATCGGATTTTCCCGAAACTGGAACCATTGGATTCGTTTTGAAAAGATCTTTCTAATGATGTAAATTTTGTGAAGATCCAATGGTTAGATTTTCAGATGTGTGTAAATCAAATCTGAAGAAAAACAGAGCCACGGCCGCGTTATGGCCCGAAGCGTCGTTTTGAATAAATTGGCTATTTTAAAATAAATAAAAATAGCGATAAATCATTATAAAATATTATAAACGATATGGATGTGAAATTTAGAAACTAACTTAAGGTTGGCTAAGTCAAATCGTTTCCTTGGTGTTGATCTGATGTTGGTTTCGGCCTTCGGGGTTAATATTTGGGAAATCATTCTCTTACTGATTTACGGTTAGTGACTAATGAATTGAAATGATGCGTATGTAATGTTTGTATAGCACATGTTTATTATATACGCGATTTGCTCAAAAAGACCTGGTTTATCCCATTCTGAATAACCGAATCGACGATAAGAAATCGAAGATGAAGACGGTGGTCGAAGACCGATCTTCACCTCGTTTGGATGGTAACTGATGTCCTGATTGGGAGGCATCCCGAAATATGGATAATGAGTGGTGATCGTCCAGACGTATGTGGAAATCGATGGATATGCGAGGTATATAGTGCCTCCGGTTTCATTCCGACCCAGAACGGACTTGTAAATGGATTGTGTGTCCGACATTGGAATTTATTCTATGTGATTGATAGCCATCAGTTGCTTGGTGTGAATTGCCTGTGTGGCATACTAAGATGCAGTGATCAGGGCTTCTGTTGAAAAGCAAAGTCTTGTGATTGATGATCTAAGCACCGCCTGTGTGGCGTATCTTTGTGTATAATGTGAATTCGCGAGCCTCACACCCCTGCATGAACCAGAAACGGGAGAGGACATCAGGGAGGGCCTGCGTTTCTTTCTAGCTAGGAGTTGTGTCAGTGTTTTTACACGGCCTGACATTTTATTTATGTGGATGATGGATAGTGAGGCGCCTCGGTTTTATCGGTTGATCCGAGACCGATGGAGTCATTCGTTGGCTCATTTACGCCCCATAGAGTGGGGAAACATAGTGTTCAGGCATAATAACCCACATCGGTGGACCGGCCCGGACGATCCAAAGGGTCGATGCGCTCTGACCCTGAGACATGGGCTAGATTGTCTCGAAGTCGGTAAGGACTATCTTTTGCCTTGGTTCATGACGGAAATCCAATTTCCAAATACGTGACTGTGCGGTTTTGATTGTATACCTATTTTTGGCGACATAGTGGCGTGGGACGCTCATGTCGCCTATGATTGATAGTTATGATTTGAAATTATTTTTGAAACATATAAACACAAGTAGTAATATGAAATGCTTTTTTTTATTCGTATCAAGCATATTTTGGCCGTTATAAGGTAAAAACTCTATCCTCCGGTTTGCGTTGCATTGTGTGATGGGAACTGAGTCTTATAATGGCTTCATTTTTATAAAAAGCATTGCGATGTTTAAAAGAATGATTTCTTTTAAAGCACTGGCAATCCCATAGAGTAAACCCATTCCACGAAAGTGGCGTGGTCCTGTGATTAGCCATATTTTAAATGTGTGGAGTAGATTTCTCATACCAGTTCCATGACTGACTCGTAGTTTGTTTCACTTTCAAACTCGGGTGCCCCTTTTTCTACACGGGCAGCCTTGTATTCAGGTTTAGCTGGTTCTTTCTGGATAGTTGGAGCTGAAGATGGATTCTATTATTTATGTCTTTTTATGCTGTTCAGCTCCTATTGTACATTATGTTTGTTTTCCGCTGTAGACATTTATGTATAGCTGAACTGTATTTGTACTAAGTATGATCCTGTATACTGTGTAACTCTGATGATTACGTTTATCCAGTGTATTCTATTGTACATTATCTGGTGTATTTATTTATTTCTGTTCTGCTATTATCATTTTATGTGTTATATTCCAAAGATTACCCTTGCCACCGTCAGTACGGGGTTTGGGGTTGTCATAGTTAGCTACACCAAGACCCAACCAAAGTCCCAATTTTGACATACTCGGAATATATCGAAGTTTATAGTCAAAAAGGTTGTAAACGATGATCCAGACTCAATGGAAGTGGTTTCAAATCCAAATTCATTCATTTGCAAAATGTGAATTTTTGGTCATGCACTCGATTAAGGATTAACGACGTTATATTTAAATCAAATATTTAAATATATTATCGTCAAATATGGGGGTTGTTACAGACTTCCCCTTGAAGAAATTGCGTCCTCACAATTACTTAAGGAAAAACCCATATAGTAACAACCAAGCATTAACGAAGAATCGATATACAAAAATATAGTTAACCAAGAAATTCACTAATGAATAACCTTACAAAATTTTAACTTTGAGTTATAAAACAATATATAACTTAAGTTTATACACATATAATGTTCAAATAAAAGTCATGAACATAAACGAGAAACTATTTTATTTCAATCAAATTAGAAAGTTCGAAATATCGACTATCTAAAATCGTTGAACATTCCATATCGACTATCCAAAGTATTCCAGCTTACAAAATTTTCTTACATTGAATAAGACATATATGATGGTCATATATATCCCATTCACAAGGATAAGCGATTCCGTTAGGGAAACAAGATCATGAAATAAAAATCCGGGTTATATGCCCTAAAGTGGAAATATTAGCACATTCTCTAATATTTAAAAGACAAATAAATTGGAACGGGTGAGTTTCCAATCTACCCCAAAAATCTCAAATTTGAAATATTAGCACGTCCGCTGATATTTCACGATCAACTTCTAAATCATGTAAACATGATAAAATAGTAGAAGTTGGAAGAATTTCCTGAAATTCGAAAACTTTTGGTTTTCAAATTCACAAAGACTTTGCCAAGAAGAATGAGGTCAAACCAGTCGGGTTATGATCTCGAAAACTTTGTTTAATGAGGTTAACAAAACAAACTGAAATATTAAACCATATTCACGAGATGCCGGAAATAACGAATTTGAAATCCGGAAACAAGAGACTAAAATAGATAAGAAAATATTGCTTATCATTTTTCGAAAGAGGATTCGAGATAATTTTTCAAATGAACACTAGACAAATTCTAGAAATCACACAAAGAGATCTAGAAAAATCTAAATATGGAAAGATGCTCGAATAACAATAAGTGAGAGCATACAAATTCCATAAATAGAAAAATGATCGTAAACGATCAATAAGAAAAAGCGAAATTTTACACTAAGTTAGTAAACAGGCGAGTTTAGCCAAATGTCCCATAACTACTAACTTAACACAAGTATTTACGAATAAATTGGTAACAACAAGGATGATCATCGATGAGCCTATAAACAAATTAGGTGAACCGCTGAAATTGGTAAGTCGATGTAACGACCCGGAATTTTGGGGCCAATTTAAAATTTTTATTTTAGAAATTTATTGGATTTTAATATTTAAAATAATTTACATAAAATAATAACGACTAATTTAAAAAAAAAACGAATAAATTTAATTTAATTATAAAAGGAGTTTAAAATAGCGCTGTAGTTTGAAAATTTGAATTTGAACTTTGACTGGATGTACAGGATTCGTTTTAAATCAGAATTGAGCGAATCAAGAAATATTTGAATTTGTTTGATCATATCTTTCTAACGAATCTGAAAAACTGAAATTTCACTTTATAAATCAAAAGTTATGTCCAGTTTAAAATTCAGAAAAGTCGTTGTAGAATAATTTTTTTTTAATATAATATATTGGCCTTAAAAATAGCCATTTTTCGAACGACCTCGGTTTTCGACGAAACCCCTTTTGTTGGAACCGGAATGTCAAATTATTGCTATGTTTCAATTTTCATAATTTTTCGAATTAATATGTGAGCGTGGTGAAGGAAAACGTGTTTTGTCAGTTTCGGTCAAATTTAATCGACTCGAAAATGGTCATTTTTCAAACGGTCTCAGAATTCGTTGAAATTAGTCTTGTTAGAACCGTATCCTCAAAACATAGCTAGAAATAATTTTTCTGTAAATTTTAGAGTCCGTATGTGGCCTCGGTAATTTAAATTGTACGTTCAAATTAAATATAAATTGATTTATATTTTTAAATTAAAGAAAAACATATCGCAACAGCCGAACTAGGTTACGAAACATATTTCATTATGTCCGGGACGGGGGTTATTAGCTAGGGGAGGCACTCGTTGGGTTTGATTTGGAGTTTTAGCAACATACAGATAAATTTGGAAAATAAACAAATTAAAATACACTACATATACCAGTATAAATACGGTACGTATACCCAAACCCTAAATCTAATTACACTGCCGCCAGGTCCAAGATTCAATGGCCATGAAACACCGAAACTTCTTCCTCTCGATCTCCCTCTTGTCTTATTTAAATTCAACAAATCCAAAACCAAATGAAAGAGCACTTCATGCTCTTGAATTTCATATGGTTGAGATCTTCTCTGGCTTCATGGATTGCTCGAAAATCGAGCTGGAACTCGCGGACTTGGGACTCGTCATGGGGCCAACCCGGGCCACAGAGTTGCGCCTGCTCTTGGGCGATGGGAGGAGGAGGCGCGGTCTTCGAGGAGGTGCTGTTTGATCGTGCTACGGCGATGAATGGTGGCGTGCGCAGGCTTGGGATCGACGGGAGCTTATGGGTTCGGTTTTTTGCAATGAACGAAAGAGAAGATGAAGTCAACGACCTTGTTTTAGTTAACCAATGTAATTAATTTAATTAAATTATTAATTGTTTTAATTATGTTGTCAAATCTTTGAAAACACATAACTTCTTCAGACAGTATCGAAATCGAACGAAACCAGTTGCGTTGCGATCGTATTGAAGAACACTAGATGATGAAGCTGACTAGAACCATTTCTGAACAAATCAAATTTTGGCCAAATTTCAGATCTGAATAGCGCAGAATTCAAGCTCGGTGAGATTTTTATATTTAAAAAATAATTAAAATATTAATTATTTCTCGCTATTTAAATTCCATGAAGGTATGTTGATTTATTTCAGATCTGTGATGTATGGAATTGTTGTTTTATTGATTATGATGTTTGTGATGTTCATGCTTGGTTAGGATATTTTTGTGTAAATAAAAATCACAATTTGGTTAGAATATTTTGTGTAAATATAAAATAACATTTTTACACAAAGGTTACAATAGATATAAGAATAATATTTATATATAAAAGTCATATTAGAAGAGAGAAGAGAAAAAAGAGAAAATATAATAATATTTTGATTATAAAATATTGCATTAGAGTTAACATACTTTTTTGTTAGAAATTGTACATTAGAATAAAATCACACTGTTAGTGCAAATTGTACATTAGAATAAAATCTCATTGTTAGTACAAAATGTACATTAGAATAAAATATCATTTTATTGTAAAATGTCACATTAGAATGAAAATAACATTTTGTTATAAAATGTTTATTGGATTAAAATTGTCACTTTTGTGTTAAATTAGAAAAGGACACTTTTACCACATTAAAAAGAGTTAAAAGCAAAAGAATAGATTTCTATTAAACATTCCCTTTCAATAAAAAGAAATTATATTTTTATTTCCATATTGATCTCAATAAAGAAGTGCAGAATTAGAAATACACATTTTTGTTAAAACTTGACTTGTGAAATAAAAATCACATTTTGTTAAATTGAAATTATCATTTTTGTTTACATCAATGAAAGAGATATTTTTGTCTTTTTTTTAAAAGAATGAAATAAAAAGAAACATTTTGTCACTTTTAGAAGAATGGAAATAAAAAGACACATTTTTATTATTAAATAAGGATTTTACAAAAATCGCATTTCTATCATTTAATAAAAATAGTATTTTTGGTCAAAACATGATTTTAGAAATAAAATTAGTATTTTTGGTCAAAACATGATTTTAGAAAATAAAAATAGTATTTTTGTCAAAACATGTTTTAAACAGACAAAAATGAACATTTTTATACCTTGAAAAGAATTAAATAAAAATAAACATTTTGTTACATTAAAAAGATTAGACTAAATCATTACGTTTTGTACATTAAAAAGAATAAATTAGAAATGTATATTTTTATACATTAAAAAGAATAAATTAGAAATGTATATTTTTATACATTAAAAAGAATAAATTAGAAATGTATATTTTTATACATTAAAAAGAATGAATTAGAAATGGGCATTTTTGTCACATTAAAAAGACCAAAGTAAAAAATACAAATTTTGGCATTTAATATGGAATTTTAAATAATACTCATCCTTGTTGCATAGAAAACCAGTGGAAAAAATTCATATGTTTGTTGAATAGAAATAGATTAAACAAAACCATCATATTTTGTTTAAACAAATGAAAATGACCTTTTGGCCAGAACTTGATTTATGAAAAGAATAACGTTTTTGTCAAAATTTGATTAGTGAAAAAGGATTACATAAAATGAACATTTCATGTATTAAGAAGGATCAAATAAAATAAACATTTTTATGCATAGAAAGAGTTTAACCAAATCATACATTTTTGTCCATTTAGAAGGGAGATTACTTTTTGATCATTAAAAAGGATTAAAGAAAAATTAGCATTTTTGTTTACTTTAAAAGAATGAAGACAAAAATGACATTTTCGTTTACATCGAAAAGAATTTAACATAAGTATCATATTTTGCACATTAAAAGGAAATAGACAAAATTACAATTTTTTGTCACTTTAAAAAGTACATTTTTGCTAGAAAATGTATATGAGAACAAAAAAGTACATTTTTTGCTAGAAAATGAAGATTAGAATAAAAAGTACATTTCTGTTAGAAAATGTAAATTAAAATGATAAGGACATTCTTGTCACTTAAAAGAATTTCACCAAAAATATTCATTTTTGGTCATTGAAAAGGATTACACGAAAGATTAGAAATGAAAGTTAAGATTTTTATTGTCACTTGTTACAATAAAAAGAATGGGAATAAAAGACTAGATTTTTATTGTCATTTGTTCACAATAAAAATAATTGAGATATATTTCTGTGATGTCGGAATGTTTGATGTGTTAAACATAATGTCAGTATATTCAAACTGAATCTTACACTTCCATTTACGAGTCATCCGACTTGTTTATATGATTGGGTCGACAATTTTTACACATCGCCTAAGTGCACAAATATATTATTATTTGTTTGATGGATGAAACCCCGCACGGGTATTGGGATTATGTCGGACACACACTAATCCCAATATTTAGCTATCTGTCAATCGATGGATTGACGGTCTGTGATGAGCGTTATTTATTTTATTTAATGCTCACACATATATAAATTCCACTTTGATCGCCATTTGGATGTTTGATAATTATTTTTCATAATTATTGATTTCATGCAATATATGGTCGTTGATTGAGACACATTCCTATAAAGGATATTCCAGAAAAAGAATATTTTAGAAAATGCCTTAGAAAATATTTTAGAAAAGAATATATTTTGGGAAATATATTTTTATTTAAATGAACTAGTTATTAACTAGAATAAATCGTTAAATTTAGATTTAATGAAATTTTCCAATTTGTTAAGATTTAATTGAAATTAAATTAAATAAATTGGATTTTGGGTTTGTTGTGAATGGTGTCTTCAATAACACCTTTCTTAAACCCAGTTGAAAAGAATAAATCTTTTAGTTAAGATTACTAGAGTTTCAAACTATATTTTTGTAATTGGAATAAAAATGATTTGTGAATGGAGTTTATTGTGAACAATGTTTTTAAACGACATCTGTTCTTTGACTCAATTAACAGTATGAATATGATTTGGAATTTATAAATCTTGTATCAAGATTTAAATAGGAATTTTCCAAAAGTTAAGTTTTCCAATTTAATATATTAAATTGGAGTTAGATGGAATTCGAATTAATTATAACCGAGATAAGCTTCTGTAAAAGAAAACCGATACTACATATGGAATTTAAAAGGCCTTGCCATTATTCCATTTATATTATTGGTCGGATACAGAAATTTATAACGATTATATAATGATTTGATTTCTGTGAAGATTCCATATTTTATGGAAGATGATTTTGAGTTTACCGTGAACTATGTTTTAAATGACATTAGTTCTTTAACCCAGTTAAAGATAAGATTAATTTCTTAAATTTAATTAATCACTGAATAATGATTTGTGATATTTAAAACCAAATTGGCTTCTTAATAAATCTTTAAAAGAAAAGATTTAAGGGTAATATAAAGATTTTATCTTTGATAGAATAATTTGAATATTTTATTTAAAAGAATATTCTGAATTGGAATATGGCGTTGGATGTGTTTTTATAGTACTTGACTTTTAATTATAAAAATACGCAAGTTATTCGGAAAGACCGGGTTTAACCCATTCCGAATAATTACTACGACGATGAAGAGTCGAAGATGAAGACGGTGATTGAAGACCGATGATCTTCACATCGAATGGATGTGTTGCTACTGAGGCCCTTGATGGAAGTAGCTACCTTGAAAGGGCTTCAGTGGTGGTCGTCCGGTCTATGTTTGATTGTTCGGGTTTGGTTCTCGCTCAGACACAAAGCATAAGCTAGTAAATGGATGCGTGTCTGACATTGGATTCCGTTCCTTGTGAATTAAATCGATTTATGTTAATGTATGTCTGTTTGGTGGTGGAGGATTTATTCTCTACTTAACAACCTGGTATATATTAATAGTGATCGATCGCATGGCGTGGATTGTTAATGTGGCACGCCAAGATGCAAATGATCAAGGCTTTTGTTGAAAAGCAGGGCCTTGTGGGATGATCAAAGTATAGCCTATTACGGCATAGCTTTGTGTATATCGTGACTTCGCGAGCCTCACACCCCGGTATGAGTCAAAAACGGGATATGGACCGTAGGGAGTGCACACGTTTCTTTCTTGCTAGTGGTAGTGTCAGTGCTTAAACTGGCTGGCATTTTACTTATGTGGATGATGGATTTTGAGGCGCCTCGGATTTTTATAGGCCGTTAGTGGTTATACTATAGGTTCATAGGGACCGGGAAGCATGTGTTCAGGCATAACTAATCCACTGCCGATAGGCGAGGACTGGCCCTACCACTACAAGGGTTCACTGCGGGGGATCCTGAGGCATTTGCTAGAGTGTCTCGAATCGGAGAGGAGCTTTCCCCTAGCCTCGACTCATGATGGAAATCCAACTTTCGATACGACCTTGCGGTTTTGATTGTAGAACTAGTATGGCGACATGATATATGGTACTAATGTCGTCTATGATTGATATATTATGATTGAAATTGTTTTTGGAAACATATATACACTAATGATAATATTAAATCCGTTTTATCGTATCAAGCATCTTTTGACCATTATAAGGTAAAACCCTATCCTACGTTTTGCGTTGCATTGTGTGATGGGACTTGGGTCTTATAATGGTTTCATTTTTCTAAAAAACATTGCGTTGTTTAACGATTTACTTTATTTTATGCATTGGAAAACCAATGGAGTAAACCCGTTCCACGTTAGCGGCGCGGTCCTATGATTAGCCATATTAATTAGATAAGTGAAGTTAGATTTCTCATACCAGTCCCATGACTGACCTGTAGTTTGTTTCATTAGCAAACTCGGGTGCCCTTATTTTCCACAGGGGCAGTCGAGTAGCTTTCTGCAGATATATTTAAAGGATCCTGGTTTACAGCTGAAGCAGTATTCGGAAAGCTCTGTATCTGTGTATTCCTTTCAGTTGTATATTTGTAATATTTTTCCGCTGCTATTTAAATGTAATTTAAAACTCTGATATTATTGTATTTCTATTTTTTGTAATAAGTATTCATACTCTGTTACATTCTTGTACTCTGATGTAATTGTTGTAATCAACAATAAAAATGTTCCTCAGTTTGTGCTCTAATGTGTATTGTTCTCAAAGCAATCCAGTCTTCCCTTTACTGGGAAGTTTGGGTCGTTTCATTTGGTATCAGAGCTTTGGTTTACAGAGTTCGAGAACAAAACACATTAGAACCGAACGAAGGAATTCATCGGAGATTGGATTAGTATTATCCAATGAGAATAACTCATTAGAGATAGGATCAGTAGTATCCAAGAACGAGTATGAAGAGTATTATTTTCTTTAAAATAAAAAAAAAAGAAATTTAGTTTTGAATTTTTTTAAAATACGTATTTGAATATTATTATATTTTAATGTGAACAATCGAGTATATAAAGATTTCGAATATACGAGTAATTAACGGATATTCAAAGTTTTAATATACTGGATAGATATAGAATAACAGTTTAGTCACCCGGAGATGATTCTGATGGTTGCTAGCATCATCAGAGTTTATATTCAAGTCTCGAAAGTGGGATTTCTATATATTTCCATTGACTGGTATGAGAACCAACACTTAGTTAGTACACATTGCTGTGATTTGCACTAAAAATATGATTTTTGATTATATATAAAAGTTATACGTATTTTTAAAAATTAATCACCAAATTGATTGCTGGTTGTGATTTTTGATTTATTTTAATTTAACTAATAAAGGTATAGAAATGATAATTACTTTGACTAACAAAATTATGGAAACAAATAAATAAAAATTTAAAGTTGAGTTGGTTAATTAAACAACATTAACTACGTTCCTTTTCGAGGACGAAAAGATTTCAAGTGGGGGCGATTGTAACGACACGGAATTTTGGGGCCAATTTAAATTTTTTATTTCAGAAATTTTAATGGATTTTAATATTTAAAATAATTTACTTTAAATAATAACGATTAAAAATTTATTTTAAAACGAATAAATTTAATTTAATTATAAAAGGAGTTTAAAACAGCGCTGCAGTTTGAAATTTTGAATTAGAACTTTGACTGGATGTACATGATTCATTTTAAATCAGAATTGAGCGAAACAAGAAATATTTGAATCTGTTTGATCATATCTTTCTAACGAATCTAAAAAACTGAAATTTCATTTTATAAATCAAAAGTTATGTCCAGTTTAAAATTCAGGAAAGTTGCTGTAGAATTTATATATATATTTTAATATAATATATTGGCCTTAAAAATAGCCATTTTTCAAATGACCTCGGTTTTCGACGAAACCACTTTTGTTGGAACCGGAATGTCAAATTATTGCTAGGTTTCAATTTTCATATTTTTTCGAATTAATATGTGAGTGTGGTAAAGGAAAACGTGTTTTGTCAGTTTCGGTCAAAGTTAATCGACTTGAAAATGGCCGTTTTTCAAACGGTCTCAGAATTCGATGAAATTAGTCTTGTTAGAA
The DNA here is from genome assembly GCA_030737875.1 of Allium sativum. NCBI lineage: Eukaryota > Viridiplantae > Streptophyta > Magnoliopsida > Asparagales > Amaryllidaceae > Allium > Allium sativum. The sequence goes on along the minus strand of CM060913.1, from coordinate 335,695,392 downwards.
CCGTATCGTCAAAACATATCTAGAAATAATTTTCTGTAAATTTTAGAGTCTGTATGTGGCCCCGGTAATTTAAATTGTACGTTCAAATTAAATATAAATTGATTTATATTTTTAAATTAAAGAAAAACATATCGCAACAGCCGAACTGGGTTACGAAACATATTTCATTATGTCCGGGACGGGGGTTATTAGCTAGGGGCGGCACTCGTTGGGTTTGATTTGGAGTTTGTAGCAACATACAAAATTTTTTGAAAAATAAACAAATTAAAATACACTACATATACCAGTATAAATACGTTACGTATACCCAAACCCTAAATCTAATTACACTGCCGCCAGGTCCAAGATTCAATGGCCATGAAACACCGAAACTACTTCCTCTCGATCTCCCTCTTCTCTTATTTAAATTCAACAATTCCAAAACCAAATGAAAGAGCACTTCAAGCTCTTGAAATTCATACGGTTGAGATCTTCTCTGGCTTCATGGATTGCTCGAAAATCGAGCTGGAACTCACGGACTTGGGACTGGTCGTGGGGCCGACCTGGGCCACCGAGTTGCGCCTACTCTTGGGCGATGGGAGGAGGAGGCGCGGTCTTCGAGGAGGTGTTGACTGATCGTGCTCCGGCGATGAAGGGTGGTGTGCGCAGGCTTGGGATCGACCGGAGCTTATGGTTTCGGTTTTGTGCAATGAACGAAAGAGAAGATGAAGTCAATGGCCTTGTTTTGGTTAACCAATGTAATTAATTAAATTAAATTATTTATTGTTTTAATTATGTTAACAAATCTTTGAAAACACGTAACTTCTTTATACAGTATCGAAATCGAACGAAACCAGTTGTGTTACGATCGTATTGAAGAACACTAGATGTGAAGCTGACTAGAACCATTTCTGAACAAATCAAATTTTGGCCAAATTTCAGATCTGAATAGCGCAGAATTCAAGCTCGGTGAGATTTCTATATTTAAAAAATAATTAAAATATTAATTATTTATCGCTATTTAAATTCAATGAAGGTATGTTAATTTATTTCAGATCTGTGATGTATGGAATTGTTGTTTTATTGATTATGATGTTTGTGATGTTCATGCTTGGTTAGGATATTTTTGTGTAAATAAAAATCACAATTTGGTTAGAATATTTTGTGCAAATATAAAATAACATTTTTACACAAAGGTTACAATAGAAATAAGAATAACATTTATATATAAAAGTCATATTAGAAGAGAGAAGAGAAAGAAGAGAAAATATAATAATATTTTGATTATAAAATATTGCATTAGAGTTAACATACTTTTTTGTTAGAAATTGTACATTAGAATAAAATCTCACTGTTAGTACAAATTGTACATTAGAATAAAATCTCATTGTTAGTACAAAATATACATTAGAATGAAAATAACATTTTGTTATAAAATGTTTATTGGATTAAAATTGTCACTTTTGTGTTAAATTAGAAAAGGACACTTTTGCCACATTAAAAAGAGTTAAAAGCAAAAGAATAGATTTTTATTAAACATTCCCTTTCAATAACATTCCTTTCAATAAAAAGAAATTATATTTTTATTTCCATATTGATCTCAATAAAGAAGTGCAGAATCAGAAATACACATTTTTGTTAAAACTTGACTTGTGAAATAAAAATCACATTTTTGTTAAATTGAAATTATCATTTTTGTTTACATCAATGAAAGAGATATTTTTGTCTTTTTTTTTAAAAGAATGAAATAAAAAGAGACATTTTGTCACTTTTAAAAGAATGGAAATAAAAAGTCACATTTTTGTTATTAAATAAGGATTTTACAAAAATCGCATTTCTATCATTTAATAAAAATAGTATTTTTGGTCAAAACATGATTTTAGAAATAAAAATAGTATTTTTGGTCAAAACATGATTTTAGAAAATAAAAATAGTATTTTTGTCAAAACATGTTTAAACAGACAAAAATGAACATTTTTATACCTTGAAAAGAAATAGATAAAAATAAATATTTTTATACCTTGAAAAAAAATCAACATTTTGTTACATAAAAAAGATTAGACTAAATCATCACATTTTGTACATTAAAAAGAATAAATTATAAATGTATATTTTTATACATTAAAAGAATAAATTAGAAATGTATATTTTTATACATTAAAAAGAATAAATTAGAAATGTATATTTTTATACGTTAAAAAGAATGAATTAGAAATGGGTATTTTTGTCACAATAAAAAGACCGAAGTAAAAATACACATTTTTGCATTTAATATGGAATTTTCAAAAATACTCATCCTTGTTGCATAGAAAACCAGTGGAAAAAATTCATATGTTTGTTGAATAGAAATAGATTAAACAAAACCATCATATTATGTTTAAACAAATGAAAATGACCTTTTGGTCAAAACTATATTTATGAAAAGAATAACGTTTTTGTCAAAACTTGATTAGTGAAAAAGGATTACATAAAATTAACATTTCATGTATTAAGAAGGATCAAATAAAATAAACATTTCTATGCATAGAAAGAGTTTAACCAAATCATACATTTTTGTCCATTTAGAAGGGAGATTACTTTTTGATCATCAAAAAGGATTAAAGAAAAGTTACCATTTTTGTTTACTTTAAAAGAATGAAGACAAAAATGACATTTTCGTTTACATTGAAAAGAATTTAACAAAATTATCATATTTTGCACATTAAAAGGAAATAGACAAAATTACAATTTTTGTCACTTTAAAAAGTACATTTTTGCTAGAAAATGTATATGAGAACAAAAAAAAATACATTTTTTGCTAGAAAATGAAGATTAGAATAAAAAGTACATTTCTATTAGAAAATGTAAATTAAAATGAAACGGACATTCTTGTCACTTAAAAGGATTTCACCAAAAATATTCATTTTTGGTCATTGAAACGGATTACACGAAAGATTAGAAATGAAAGTTAAGATTTTTATTGTCACTTGTTACAATAAAAAGAATGGGAATAAAAGACTGGATTTTTATTGTCATTTGTTCATAATAAAAATAATTGAGATATATATCTGTGATGTCGGAATGTTTGATGTGTTAAACATAATGTTAGTATATTCAAACTGAATCTTACACTTCCATTTACGAGTCATCCGACTTGTTTATATGATTGGGTCGATAATTTTTACACATCACCTAAGTGCACAAATATATTATTATTTGTTTGATGGATGAAACCCCACACGGGTATTGGGATTATGTTGGACACACACTAATCCCAATATTCAGCTATCTGTCAATCGATGGATTGACGGTCTGTGATGAGCGTTCTTTATTTACTTTAATGCTCACACAGTCACAAATTCCACTTTGGTCGTCATTTGGATGTTTGATAATTATTTATCATAATTATTGATTTCATGCAATATATGGTTGTTAATTGAGACACATTCCAATAAAGGATATTCTAGAAAAAGAATATTTTAGAAAACGTCTTAGAAAATATTTTAGAAAAGAATATATTTTGGAAAATATATTTTTATTTAAATGAACAATTTATTAACTAGAATAAATCATTAAATTTAGATTTAATGAAATTTTCCAATTTGTTAAGATTTAATTGAAATTAAATTGAATAAATTGGATTTTGGGTTTGTCGTGAATGGTGTCTTCAATAACACCTTTCTTAAACCCAGTTGAAAAGAATAAATCTTTTAGTTAAGATTACTAGTGTTTCAAACTATATTTTTGTAATTGGAATAAAAATGATTTGTGAATGGAGTTTATCGTGAACAATGTTTTTAAACGAGATCTGTTCTTTAACTCAATTAACAGTAAGAATATGATTTGGAATTTATAAATCTTGTATCAATATTTAAATAGGAATTTTCCAAAAGAAAAGTTTTCCAATTTAATATATTAAATTAGAGTTAGATGGAATTCGAATTAATTATAACCTAGATAAGCTTCTGTAAAAGAAAAAACGATACTACATATGGAATTTAATAGGCCTTGCCGTTATTCCATTTATATTTTTGGTCGGATACAGAAAATTATAACGATTATATATTGATTTGATTTCTATGAAGATTCCATATTTATGGAAGATGATTTTGAGTTTACCGTGAACTATGTTTTAAATGACATTAGTTCTTTAACCCAGTTAAAAATAAGATTAATTTCTTAAATTTAATTAATCACGGAATAATGATTTGTGATATTTAAAACCAAATTGGGTTCTTAATAAATCTTTAAAAGAAAAGATTTATGGATAATATAAAGATTTTATCTTTGATAGAATAATTTGAATATTTTATTTAAAAGAATATTCTGAATTGGAATGAGGCGTTGGATGTGTTTTTATAGTAATTGACTTGTAATTATAAAAATACGCAAGCAATTCGGAAAGACCGGGTTTAACCCATTCTGAATAATTACTACGACGATGAAGAGACAAAGATGAAGACGGTGATTGAAGACCGATGATCTTCACATCGAGTGGATGTGTTGCTACTGAGACCCTTGATGGGAGTAGCTACCTTGAAGGGGCTTCAGTGGTGGCCATCCGGACTATGGTTGATTATTCGGGTTTGGTTTTCGCTCAGACCCAGAGCATAAGCTAGTAAATGTATGCGTGTCTGACATTGGATTCCGTTCCGTGTGAATCAAATTGATTTCTGTTAATGTATGTCTGTTTGGTGGTGGAGGATTTATTCTCCACTTAACACCCTGGTATATATTAATAGTGATCGATCGCATGGCGCGGATTGTCAATGTGGCATGCCAAGATGCAACTGATCAAGGCTTTTGTTGAAAAGCAGGGCCTTGTGGGATGATCAAAGTATAGCCTATTACGGCATAGCTTTGTGTATATCGTGACTTCGCGAGCCTCACACCATGGTATGAGTCAAAAACGGGATATGGACCGTAGGGAGTGCACACGTTTCTTTCTAGCTAGTGGTAGTGTCAGTGCTTAAACTGGCTGCCATTTTACTTATGTGGATGATGGATTTTGAGGCGCCTCGGATTTTTATAGGCCGTTAGTGGTCATACTATAGGTTCATAGGGAGCGGGAAGCCTATGTTCAGGCATAACTAATCCACTGCCGATAGGCGGGGACTGGCCCTACCACTTCAAAGGTTCACCATGCGGGATTCTGAGGCATTTGCTAGAGTGTCTCGAATCGGAGAGGCGCTTGCCCCTAGCCTCGACTCATGATGGAAATCCAACTTTCGATACGACCTTGCGGTTTTGATTGTAGAACTAGTATGGTGACATGATATATGGTACCCATGCCGTCTATAATTGATATATTATGATTGAAATTGTTTTTGGAAACATATATATACTAATGATAATATTAAATCCGTTTTATCGTATCAAGCATCTTTTGAACATTATAAGGTAAAACCTTATCCTCCAGTTTGCGTTGCATTGTGTGATGGGACTTGGGTCTTATAATGGTTTCATTTTTCTAAAAAGCATTGCGTTGTTTAACGATTTACTTTATTTTATGCACTGGAAATCCAATGGAGTAAACTCGTTCGGTGTTAGCGGCGCGGTCCTGTGATTAGCCATATTTATTAGATAAGTCAAGTTAGATTTCTCATACCAGTCCCATGATTGACATGTAGTTTGTTTCACTAGCAAACTCGGGTGCCCTTATTTTCCACACTGGTAGTCGAGTAGTTTTTGCAGATATATATACAGGATCCTGGTTTACAGTTGAAGCAGTATTCGGAAAGCACTGTATCCGTGTATTCCTTTTAGTTGTATATTTGTAATATTTTTCCGCTGCTATTTAAATGTAATTTAAAACTCTGATATTATTGTATTTCTATTTTTTGTAATAAGTATTCATACTCTATTACATTCTTGTACTCTGATGTAATTGTTGTAATCAGCAATAAAAATGTTCCTCAGTTTGTGTTCTGATGTGTATTATTCTCAAAGCAATCCAGTCTTCCCTTTACTGGGAAGTTTGGGTCGTTTCAGTCGACGAGCCTGTAAACACGTCAGACGAACCAACAAGTTTGGATCATCGATGAGCCTGTAAACACATCAGATGAATCTGCAATAACGGGACGCCGATGAGCCTGTAAACACATCAAACGAACTGCAGAAATTGGTAAGTTGATGGGCCTATAAACACGTCAGACAAACTGACAAGTTTGGATCATTGATGAGCCTGTAAACACATCAAATGAATCTGCAATAACGGGACATCGATGAGCTTGTTAACACATTAAACAAATTGCAAAAATTGGTAAGTTAACGAGCCTGTAAACACGTCAGACGAACCAACAAGTTTGGATCATCGATGAGCCTGTAAACACATAATATGAATCCGCAATAATGAGAGGTCGATGAGCCTGTAAACAAATCAAATAAACTGCAGAAATTTGTAAGTCGACGAGCTTGTAAACACGTCAGATGTACCAACAAAAATAAATGAACTCGGACAGATCGTAAATGCACCTGCAGAAACACTTCCGAACCAAGTCCAACTGGAAGGTTCCTAAGTGGTCAGTAAGATCAATAAATTGTTACTTCATAAAAATGTGCTAGATAACTCAAGAAGTGAAAAATCACTGCTTAGCTAAGACTTAAGTGACCAACTAGGATACAAAAAATTTCAATTGTCTGAGTACAGAAATTAACCGCCAAAATAAACACAAGAGTGTCGACCCCTTTGTATTTACCAAAATGTTTAATTAAAGTCCTTATTCAATTGAAAAATGCAAAACTACTTGTTTAAAACAAGAAACACTCAAAAGAAAAACAGAATTCTAAATCATTGCCCAAAGAAAATAAAGCCATCTCGATAGAAAAATAAATGGGTAATGAAAACTCAAGGAGCATGTAAGAATTTTCACAAAGCATAGGTTTAGAAAATTCACATGCTTAGATATAAAATTAGTGCCCTCAAATTCCTAAGGACATAATGTCCTTAAGTTCCTTTGACGCAAAGGAGGTAAATGATTATAATTTAGAAGAACTCAAACGAGATGATCATGGTAACCATCATCACAAAAGATAAAAAGGATGATACCCTTACGGGCACTAGTTTCCTTACCAAAATAAGATATCTCAAATTCATAGTTAAAAATTCAAACTATGAAAGGTGTAAAGGATATGTACGATGGTCATATACATCCCATTCTAAAATCATTATCTTATTAAAATACCTACGGTTGCAAATTAAAAACCAATACTAATGATTTGCCTCACCATTTATTTATATCAAATTTCTAATGCTAAGGTTCAATGGCGATGTAGATCATTAATATTTAATATAAGGCTTGTGTCAGAAACATCTCATTGAAGTATTTAGAAACTTGTAACACCCCGTATTTTTAATGTAATTAAAAATGTATATATATCCACAGATAGGATTAATATGGTGATGTATAATGAAAATTAATTAATATATGAAAAAAAAAGATTGGTTGCATGCGATGTAAATATGTTGCATGCACTGATTTACAAACATAATGCATTAACATTAAAAGAAAAAGATTCATGCATTGGTTTAATTTAAGTATTGTAACTAACATGAAAAACAGAAGTAAGGAAAGAACAATAATTATCATTGTTCTAAGACTTATTAACAAAAGACTTTGTAGCTCAGTTGGTTAAGGCATTGGATTTGTAACATGGAGGTCGGGGGTTCGAACCGCGGCGGCAGCATAATTTTTATCTCTGTTTTAAAGAGGGCCAACTGAACATGCAAATATATGTACATATACAAATTCAATATTTGAAAGGATAAGAACTTACATATAAGGAAATAAAGAAAATATATGTATATACATGAGAATATATATATATATACAGAAATATATGTATACGAAAGATAAAATTTAAGATAAGGCTATAGTAAATGAAATATGGCAAGAATTAAATAACGGTGCAACATCGTTTGAATTTTGAAAATAAAATGAAAGTTGTGCGTATATATATATATTTACGCGTAAAATGGTCGTTAAAGGAATTGTATACATATAAGAATATTTCATGTGAATAAAACAGTTAAATAAATTCCAGGAATTCAAAAATTCGAAATTCAAATTTCTGCGCCAAAACAGCTTGTGGGACCCAATGCTGACTTAGCACTGCATGTACGATAAGATTTGGCTAGATTCATCTGCGAACCTGGGCTATTTTCTTAACTAGGTTCAATGCTGACTCAGCGCTGCGTGTACGATAAGGTCTTGAGCAACTATATAAACAGCCCTGGTCTTCTTCTCTATTCACAATTGTTCTCTACCCTTATGCTGCAAAGATTCTTAGTAAACATGGCTTCCTCTCCTCGTCTTAATCAAATAATAAATAAAATAATATATATAAAATAAATCAAGACGAGGAGGTGTTGCTCAAAGACTTTCAAAGAGGAGATTCAAGCTAGAATTCAAGTGAAGATTCGAACGACTTCAACGACCGTTTTTCTACGAATCATAGCAAAGCCATCTTTCTATTCTAATCTAATCTCTATAAGTCAGTTATTTCTAGATTTGAACGTTTCTCTTTTCGTGACATGAAATTAAAGGAAAAAAAGAGTATGCCAATTCTTTCTATTGAATCAGTGCCTATTTCTTTGGACCAAATTAAGAACTGTTATGATTTCGAGGACAAATAAGACTGTAACTATGAAATATGGACCTTAGAACCATATGCCTCTTTGATTATGAACATTGCCTAAGACTATGAACATTGCCTAAGACTATGAACATTGCCTATGACTATGGACATTGCCTATGACTATGGACATTGCCTATGACTGTGACTGTGACCATGAGAATTATTTCCATGACTATAGCATATACCTTTGATTAGGAAGCAAAACTATTGTCTATGACATAAATATTAAGCACCTATGGTTCATGACTAGGAAAGTGTTTAAAATTTTGTGACTGTGAACCCGATTATCTATCTTGTCTGTTCTTTGGTTTTAGACCTTGGGAATTTACCTATTAAGTTAGGTCTACCCATGTTCTTGAACCTACGCCTTTATTCTGTCTATTATTGGTTTTAGACCTTGGGAAATTACCTATTAAATTATGTCTACCCATGTTCTTGAACCGACGTCGTTATTCAACCCTTTTTATGCCAGTTAGTATGTCTATCTTTTGCATAGCATCTTTGGTTCATTCTCTATTTTCTACGAGCCTAGCTTTATTTATAATCTAGACTGAATCACGATTATACGAACGGTGGGAATGCAGTTTGGGCAAAATATGAAATTTACTAGAAACATAGTTATAAACTAGGCAATTGGCATAAATTGGGAACAGGTATTATGGCATGTTCATAGAAATGCCAATTGGATAAATTTGACATTAATTATAAGATGTGTAATTTGAATCTAGTATTGACATGTAAATCTAGCATTTACATGAATAGTGAACTAGAGTAATAAGTCTAGTTTGACGTAAATTAGAATGTTGGATCAGAATTAGATTAGCTAATTTGGCACGATAATTATATTGGCATAAATGTGAAATTGGCCATAATTGAGAATAACTGTCAAGATTAGAAAAATCATGGTTAGTGACACTTAATTTGGTAAAATCCACATACCAAAAAGCATAAATATGATTTAGAAGGGGAAATGGGCCATAAGAATAAATGTTGACAATTTACATTAAAAGAGTAATTGGGAAATAAGTAAATCAGGATTAATTTACTTATAGAATTTGTCCTAAAAGAGGAAATGTAAATTTAGACAAAATTAAAGGTTTATTAACGGCATCTCTTTTAATGACACACCAAAAAGTTCTAGGGTGACAGAGAGGATAGTGTCTAGGCTTCAGTTTGGAAAATACAAGTTTCCTGCTCTCCCTGGCTATCCCTAACTGATCCGACGAACGGGATGGTTACTTTCAAAACTTGATTTGAAAATAAGTTAAAACCCTTTGAACTTAGAAAACACGAATATGCCTAACCCGAGGTTAGACTGAGTTGCGATGTAAACCTGCCCGGAACCAACTGGCACATCCAGTATTCGCAACAATACCTGTCTAATGTGAGTGGTAGTGGCTTTAATTTATTTAGTTAAAGCTAGAACAAGAATAGTAGGGTTAAGTGAACTAAGACACTTAACCAGTTCAACATGATAACTAGACTGATGGGTGGGGTTAGGTTCAGACTGACACTTAACCATTAATAATAACATGATAGTTAAAACAGACGGGCCAGGTTAAGTTAAAAAGGAATACTTAACCAACACAGAGTAAATGGGTAGGGTTAAGAAATAAATACTTAACCAATATAACTTGGTTTGTGGTAGGGTTAAGTCAACATGAGTTACTGACAACACTTAACCAGTTTAACAGGGTAAATGAAGAGGGTTAAGTTGGCTTGAATTGACTAATGACACTTAACCAATCCAAATTGATGGGAAAGGGAACTAAGTAGAAAACCTTAGTTAAGAAAACAACGATTCTGGAAACTAAGTGGTAAATCTTAGTTAGTAAAACTAAGTAGTAATTCTTAGCATAACACGGGAAGGAGTGAATGTCCGTCTGAATAGAAAGAAGGCTCCAACGAATTGGGTTACGAAGCCCGAGGCTTCGAGGGGACGTGAGGATACTCTTGGTATCCCTCTGTGAGGCTGCAGATGATCCGCCTGGGCCCACGGAGGTTAAGGTATGTGTAGAAGAACCAGGGGTATGCCTTGGTTGCTATACATGGCAACCTAAAGACTAGGATGGACCAGCGTGATTCGGCGAGCAAACGGTAGCCCTGTGATAGCGACTCGTTGTCTACCATCCATCTTCAGTCAATCGAGATACGTGAAGCGGAAAGGCGGAGAACTCCAAAAGACCATATACTTGCTATCTAGTAATGGGTGAGGATGGCCATAGGATAGTGGGGCACCGGGGGCCGGCGAATAGTTCTCATTTTACAAGGTGTGCCTTTCATTAGTTGAGGGAGGGATCAAGTGGGACCATAGCCACTGAAATAAAAACAGACCTTAGCATCTGCATCGGCAGATATCTGAAAGCTCCCGACCGAGTTCTGTATTCCTTGATTTTCCCTGACACAGGACTCGGACCGCACATTACAGGACATGTGCATCTAGACAAGCGATAATGATTCACGATACATGCGTGGGAAAGTATAGGAACATATACCACTCAAGGTAGTGTGTCCTAGACTTGGGGCATCGTTCGACAGGTAGCATAATTCCTAGTTGAACTAGGTGGCATAAATCCTGAATCCGAGAAGCATTCAGCAGACAGCATAAACTCTAGTTAAATCTAGAAAGCACTTGATAGAAAACCGTAGATTAGATCTAGGTAATAAATGTATGCCTGAAGGCAATGGAAATTTCAGGGGTTGGGATCACGTTATTGATACTAGATGGAACACTAGTTAGGTGGTGCAGAGATAATAGAAATCCGTATAACAAGGAAATGGCGAAGCGGCGAAAGTATTAGAGAACATCCAGTTTATCTTATCTTAGCATATCTTGTGTTGATCTCGTCTAATCTTGCTAACCCTGTCATCATGGTGTTATCTTGTATTCAGTTAATTCATGTCGTTTTGTTTTCCATGTTCACATGCTAGAAGTTACTGAACTTACTCAGGCTTTATGTCTGACTTTGTGTTTCTTTCGTCTTCTTTTCTTCCGTTCCCCACCCCCCCCCCCCCCCAGGTAGTAAAGGAGGGAATAGTTTAGCTCAGGTTAAGTTGGACTGTCACCCTTTCCACCTTGAATATTTGTCGAAGTTTGCTTGGATTCTTTTTTCAGATGCTATGGCTGGCTCTTGCAAAAATCGGTAAATATAAATGTTGTTTTTATGCTTCTTTATTTTGTAAGACAGATTATACTCTGATATTGTAAAGAAACCATTGTACAGACTATTTTATCAATAAAGCAAAGTTTTATCTTCCGCTGTTTAATTTCTGTCTGTCTTGTAATTTATCTGCATCTTTTACCCTAAATGCTCCATAGAACTTAGTGCATTCCCTTTGTGAGTGACAATAATGGACATGGGGTGTTACACGTGGTATCAGAGCTGAAGGTTACCAGATCAGATAAAGGATTTGTAAAATTATTTTCAAACGGTTTTAAAAGAAGCATTTTCAAAAGAAGAGATTTGTTTTAAAGGCATATTCCCCAAAGCCATACGCACTATCTTATCTTCCTATGTTTAAATTCTTGTCTCCTTCTTTCGTGAGTCTCTGGGGCTCCTGGCTTTCTGGGAGGTAACCTCATCGAAGGGCAAAGTTGTGCCCGGCTTCCATCCATAGCCGTAGTTGTTTCATCTACGGGCAGTTTTCTTTCAATGCTTATAAGGTTTTCTTGACGATGAAGGCAGGTTTTGAGAGATTTGTCAACATGACTACACACGGAAGGGGATGAGGAGTTTGGCTAAGGAGCATAACCCTAGGATGAGGAATTCATGGAGGTAGACTTAGCACAAGAAGGAGGAAGAAATTATAAAACCTAAGACAAGAAGAAGTATCTTTACTAGGGTATGATAGGGCATATACTTAAGGAAAAGGGCAAGAACGAGGACGAGATTTTCAGAAGGACAAGTACATGCTTTCGCCACCAAGCGTACTTAGGAGAAAGGTAGTCCGGTTGGAAGAGTCTAGTTTTCTGATCATGCTATTTCCTTAGGTTCTAGCGCTTCTCATTTGTTCATATCCACTTCCATAGATGGGTCTCTGCACCATAGTACTTGTATAGTAGAAAGATCCCACTAGAATCTCAAATCCAATTGGTGGTCCGACCAGTTTATTTTTTTGTTAGTAGGAATTTGAGAATAGCTATCGAGTTTGCTTATATCATCTCACGTAGATCGTCTAAATTCGGGGGAGATATTCCTTGGGTGCTTGTCTGATATAGGTTTAGGCCTTTGGGGCTTGTACTTGAGGAATGTCGAGTTCGGTTTGGATGGTTTGCGGGAGAGATGAATAGTTGTGGTAGGCACTCCAAAGAGCACGTAGTGACCTTTCGACTCTTATAGTTATGGCATGACGGATAAGAGGGAAACCTCTAATCATCTTAGTACGTATACTTGGTACCGTGATTAACATCTGTTTATTTTAGAATTGGAGGTCGGAAACTTCACAATCGTGAAGTTAAATTAGTTAAGATACAGTGGAGTAAAGCTCAAGAAGGCAAGATACTAGCGTCATACCCTTTTTCTTAAGGGTGTATCCTTGATTTCTTTGTTTAGGAGCTTTGCGCATAATTGTTTCTCTCTTTCCAAAGTATATCACCTAGGTCGTATCTTCGATCCTTAGGTAGAAGCCAATGGATGTAAACATGTATTTGAAACATGTTATGGTTGATGGTTGCAAGTGGTTGCTAATGGTTGCTTGTGAATGCATATGCATACGTATTAGACACTAGATCAGTTCAGACATTTTCATATTGCATTTACAGATATGTATTTAAGTTGAGCCTGATATGTTATCATATGGATGTTGCATATGGATGAATGGCCGTGCACGCATGTAGTATTTACGTAACTAGGAATGCTTGCATACATGATTGGACGCATGGCACCGACATGATTCGCATTAAGGAGGTCGACTGAATCGGTAGACCGCCTGATTTTACAGTAGATAAAGACATATACACACACTATGCATATGAACATGAAAGCATTAGAAATCTTTTAAGGACAATGGATGCCTGTGATTGGATGGTTGAGTAGATGGGTGATTGGATGGTAGGACACATTCTTCCTAACTAGAAGATTTCGAGGAAGAAATCCTTTTAAGTGGGGGAGAATGTAACGCCCCGTATTTTTAATGTAATTAAAAATGTATATATATCCACAAATAGGATTAATATGGTGATGTATAAAGAAAATTAATTAATATATGAAAAAAAAAGATTGGTTGCATGCGATGTAAATATGTTGCATGCACTGATTTGCAAACATAATGCATTAACATTAAAAGAAAAAGATTCATGCATTGGTTTAATTTAAGTATTGTAACTAAAATGAAAAGGAGAAGTAAGGAAAGAACAATAATTATCATTGTTCTAAGACTTATTAACAATAGACTTTGTAGCTCAGTTGGTTAAGGCATTGGATTTGTAACATGGAGGTCGGGGGTTCGAACCCCAGCGGCAGCATAATTTTTATCTCTGTTTTAAAGAGGGCCAACTGAACATGCAAATATATGTACATATACAAATTCAATATTTGAAAGGATAAGAACGTACATATAAGGAAATAAAGAAAATATATGTATATACATGAGAATATATATATATATATATATATGCAGAAATATATGTATACGAAAGATAAAATTTAAGATAAGGCTATAGTAAATGAAATATGGCAAGAATTAAATAACGGTGCAACATCGTTTGAATTTTGAAAATAAAATGAAAGTTGTGCGTATATATATACGGGTAAAATGGTCGTTAAAAGAATTGTATACATATAAGAATATTTCATGTGAATAAAACAGTTAAATAAATTCCAGGAATTCAAAACTTCGAAATTCAAATTTCTGCGCCAAAACAGCTTGTGGGACCCAATGCTGACTTAGCACTGCGTGTACGATATGATTTGGCTAGATTCATCTGCGAACCTGGGCTATTTTCTTAACTAGGTTCAATGCTGACTTAGCGCTGCTTGTACGATAAGGTCTTGAGCAACTATATAAACAGCCCTGGTCTTCTTCTCTATTCACAATTCTTCTCTACCCTTATGCTGCAAAGATTCTTAGCATGGCTTCCTCTCCTCCTCTTAATCAAATAATAAATAAAATAATATATATAAAATAAATCAAGACGAGGAGGTGCTGCTCAAAGACTTTCAACGAGGAGATTCAAGCTAGAATTCAAGTGAAGATTCAAACGACTGCAACGACCGTTTTTTTACGAATCATAGCAACGCCATCTTTCTATTCTAATCTAATCTCTGTAAGTCAGTTATTTCTAGATTTGAACATTTCTCTTTTCGTGACATGAAATTAAAGGAATAAAAGAGTATGCCAATTCTTTCTATTGAATCAGTTCCTATTTCTTTGGACCAAATTAAGAACTGTTATGATTTCGAGGACAAATAAGACTGTAACTATGAAACTATGGACCGTAGAACCATATGCCTCTTTGATTATGAACATTGCCTAAGACTATGAACATTGCCTAAGACTATGAACATTGCCTATGACTATGGACATTGCCTATGACTATGGACATTGCCTATGACTGTGACTGTGACCATGAGAATTATTTCCATGACTATAGCCTATACCTTTGATTAGGAAGCAAAACTATTGTCTATGACATAAATATTAAGCACCTATGGTTCATGACTGGGAAAGTGTTTAAAATTTTGTGACTGTGAACCCGATTATCTATCTTGTCTGTTCTTTGGTTTTAGACCTTGGGAAATTACCTATTAAGTTAGGTCTACCCATGTTCTTGAACCTATGCCTTTATTCTGTCTATTCTTGGTTTTAGACCATGGGAATTTACCTATTAAGTTAGGTCTACCCATGTTCTTGAACCGACGTCGTTATTCAACCCTTTTTATGCCAGTTAGTATGTCTATCTTTTGCATAGCATCTTTGGTTCATTCCCTATTTTCTACGAGCCTAGCTTTATTTATAATCTAGACTGAATCACGATTATACGAATGGTGAGAATGCGGTTTGGGCAAAATATGAAATTTACTAGAAACATAGTTATAAACTAGGAAATTGGCATAAATTGGGAACATGTATTATGGCATGTTCATAGAAATGCAAATTGGATAAATTTGACATTAATTGTAAGATGTGTAATTTGAATCTAGTATTGACGTGTAAATCTAGCATTTACATGAATAGTGAACTAGAGTAATAAGTCTAGTTTGACGTAAATTAGAATGTTAGATCGGAATTAGATTAGCTAATTTGGCACGATAAGTATATTGGCATAAATGTGAAATTGGCCATAATTGAGAATAACTGTCAGGATTAGAAAAATCAAGGTTAGTCACACTTAATTTGGTAAAATCCACATACCAAAAAGCATAAATATGATTTAGAAGGGGAAATAGGCCATAAGAATAAATGTTGACAATTTACATTAAAAGAGTAATTGGGAAATAAGTAAATTAGGATTAATTTACTTATAGAATTTGTCCTAGAAGAGGAAATGTAAATTTAGACAAAATTAAAGGTTTATTAACGGCATCTCTTTTAATGACACACCAAAAAGTTCTAGTGTGACAGAGAGGATAGTGTCTAGGCTTGAGTTTGCAAAATACAAGTTTCCTGCTCTCCCTGGCTATCCCTAACTGATCCGACGAACGAGATGGTTACTTTCAAAACTTGATTTGAAAATAAGTTGAAACCCTTTGAACTTAGAAAACACGAATATGCCTAACCCGAGGTTAGACTGAGTTGGGATGTAAACCTGCCCGGAACCAACCGGCACATCCAGTATTCGCAACAATACTTGTCTAATGTGAGTGGTAGTGGCTTTAATTTATTTAGTTAAAGCTAGAACAAGAATAGTAGGGTTAAGTTAACTAAGACACTTAACCAGTTCAACATGATAACTAGACTGATGGGTAGGGTTAGGTTCAGACTGACACTTAACCATTAATAAAAACATGATAGTTAAAACAGACGGGCCAGGTTAAGTTAAAAAGGAATACTTAAACAACACAGAGTAAATGGTAGGGTTAAGAAATAAATACTTAACCAATATAACTTGGTTTGTGGTAGGGTTAAGTCAACATGAGTTACTGACTACACTTAAACAGTTTAACAGGGTAAATGAAGAGGGTTAAGTTGGCTTGAATTGACTAATGACACTTAACCAATCCTAATTGACTGGAAAGGGAACTAAGTAGAAAACCTTAGTTAAGAAAACAACGATTCTGGAAACTAAGTGGTAAATCTTAGTTAGTAAAACTAAGTAGTAACTCTAAGTATAACCCGAGAAGGAGTGAATGTCCGTCTGAATAGAAAGAAGGCTCCAACGAATTGGGTTACGAAGCCCGAGGCTTCGAGGGGACAAGAGGGTACTCTTGGTATCCCTCTGTGAGGCTGCAGATGATCCGCCTGGGCCCACGGAGGTTAAGGTCTGTGTAGAAGAACCAGGGGTATGCCTTGGTTGCAATACATGGCAACCTAAAGACTAGGATGGACCAGCGTGATTCGACGAGCAAACGGTAGCCCTGTGATAGCGACTCATCGTCTACCATCCATCTTCAGTCAATCGAGATACGTGAAGCGGAAAGGCGGAGAACTCCAAAAGACCATATACTTGCTATCTAGTTATGGGTGAGGATGGCCATAGGATAGTGGGGCACCGGTGGCTGGCGTATAGTTCTCATTTTACAAGGTGTGCCTTTCATTAGTTGAGGGAGGGGTCAAGTGGGACCATAGCCACTGAAATAAAAACAGACCTTAGCATCTGCATCGGCAGATATTTGAAAGCTCCCGACCGAGTTCTGTATTCCTTGATTTGCCCTGACACAGGACTCGGACCGCACATTACAGGACATGTGCATCTAGACAAGCGATAACGATTCACGATACATGCATGGGAAAGTATAGGAACATATACCACTCGAGGTAGTGTGTCCTAGACTTGGGGCATCGTTCGACAGGTAGCATAATTCCTAGTTGAACTAGGTGGCATAAATCCTGAATCCGAGAAGCATTCAGCAGACAGCATAAACTCTAGTTATATCTAGAAAGCACTTGATAGAAAACCCTAGATTAGATCTAGGTAATAAATGTATGCCTGAAGGCAATGGAAATTTCATGGGTTGGGATCACGTTATTGATACTAGTTGGAACACTAGTTAGGTGGTGCAGAGATAATAGAAATCCATGTAACAAGGAAATGGCGAAGCGGCGAAAGTATTAGAGAACATCCAGTTTATCTTATCTTAGCATATCTTGTGTTGATCTCGTCTAATCTTGCTAACCCTATCATCATGGTGTTATCTTGTATTCAGTTAATTCATGTCGTTTTGTTTTCCATGTTCACATGCTAGAAGTTACTGAACTTACTCAGGCTTTATGTCTGACTTTGTGTTTCTTTCGTCTTCTTTTCTTCCGTTCCCCCTCCCCCCCAGGTAGTAAAGGAGGGAATAGTTTAGCTCAGGTTAAGTTGGACTGTCACCCTTTCCACCTTGAAGATTTGTCGAAGTTTGCTTGGATTCTTTTTTCAGATGCTATGGCTGGCTCTTGCAAAAATCGGGGAACATAAATGTTGTTTTTATGCTTCTTTATTTTGTAAGACAGATTATACTCTGATATTGTAAAGAAACCATTGTACAGACTATTTTATCAATAAAGCAAAGTTTTATCTTCCGCTGTTTAATTTCTGTCTGTCTTGTAATTTATCTGCATCTTTTACCCTAAATGCTCCATAGAACTTAGTGCATTCCCTTTGTGAGTGACACTAATGGACGTGGGGTGTTACACGTGGTATCAGAGCTGAAGGTTACTAGATCAGATAAAGGATTTGAAAAATTATTTTCAAACGGTTTAAAAAGAAGCATTTTCAAAAGAAGAGATTTGTTTTAAAGGCATATTCCCCAAAGCCATATGCACTATCTTCTCTTCCTATGTTTAAATTCTTGTCTCCTTCTTTCGTGAGTCTCTGGGGATCCTGGCTTTCTGGGAGGTAACCTCATCGAAGGGCAAAGTAGTGCCCGGCTTCCATCCATAGCCGTAGTTGTTTCATCTACGGGCAGTTTCCTTTCAAAGCTTATAAGGTTTTCTGGACGATAAAGGCAGATTTTGAGAGATTTGTCAACATGACTACACAGGGAAGGGGATGAGGAGTTTGGCTAAGGAGCATAACCCTAGGATGAGGAATTCATGGATGTAGACTTAGCACAAGAAGGAGGAAGAAATTATAAAACCTAAGACAAGAGGAAGTATCTTTACTAGGGTATGATAGGGCATATACTTAAGGACAAGGGCAAGAACGAGGACGAGATTTTCAGAAGGACAAGTACATGCTTTCGCCACCAAGCGTACTTAGGAGAAAGGTAGTCCGGTTGGAAGAGTCTAGTTTTCTATTCGTGCTATTTCCTCAGGTTCTAACGCTTCTCATTTGTTCATATCCACTTCCATAGTTGGGTCTCTGCACCATAGTACTTGTATAGTAGAAAGATCCCACTAGAATCTCAAATCCAATTGGTGGTCCGAGCAGTTTATTTTTTTGTTAGTAGGGATTTGAGAATAGCTATCGAGTTTGCTTATATCATCTCACGTAGATCGTCTAAATTCGGGGGAGATATTCCTTGGGTGCTTGTCTGATATTGGTTTAGGCCTTTGGGGCTTGTACTTGAGGAATGTCGAGTTCGGTTTGGATGGTTTGCGGGAGAGATGAATAGTTGTGGTAGGCACTCCAAAGAGCACGTAGTGACCATTCGACTCTTATAGTTATGGCATGACGGATAAGAGGGAAACCTCTAATCATCTTAGTACGTATAGTTGGTACCGTGATTGACATCTGTTTATTTTGGAATTGGAGGTCGGAAACTTCACAATCGTGAAGTTAAATTAGTTAAGATACAGTGGAGTAAAGCTTAAGAAGGCAAGATACTAGCGTCATACCCTTTTTCTTAAGGGTGTATCCTTGATTTCTTTGTTTAGGAGCTTTGCGCATAATTGTTTCTCTCTTTCCAAAGTATATCACCTAGGTCGTATATTCGATCCTTAGGTAGAAGCCAATGGATGTAAACAAGTATTTGAAACATGTTATGGTTGATGGTTGCAACTGGTTGCTAATAGTTGCTTGTGAATGCATATGCATACGCATTAGACACAAGATCAGTTCGGACGTTTTCATATTGCATTTACAGATATGTATTTATGTTGAGCCTGATATGTTAACATATGGATGTTGCATATGGATGAATGGCCGTGCACGCATGTAGTATTTACGTAACTAGGGATGCTTGCATACATGATTGGACGCATGGCACCGACATGATTCGCATTAAGGAAGTCGACTGAACCGGTAGACCGCCTGATTTTACAGTAGATAAAGACATATACACACACTATGCATATGAACATGAAAGCATTAGAAATCTTTTAAGGACAATGGATGCCTGCGATTGGATGGTTGAGTAGATGGGTGATTGGATGGTAGGACACATTCTTCCTAACTAGAAGATTTCGGGGACGAAATCCTTTTAAGTGGGGGAGAATGTAACGCCCCGTATTTTTATTGTAATTAAAAATGTATATATATCCACAGATAGGATTAATATGGTGATGTATAATGAAAATTAATTAATATATGAAAAAAAAAGATTGGTTGCATGCGATGTAAATATGTTGCATGCACTGATTTGCAAACATAATGCATTAACATTAAAAGAAAAAGATTCATGCATTGGTTTAATTTAAGTATTGTAACTAACATGAAAAAGAGAAGTAAGGAAAGAACAATAATTATCATTGTTCTAAGATTTATTAACAAAAGACTTTGTAGCTTAGTTTGTTAAGGCATTGGATTTGTAACATGGAGGTCGGGGGTTCGAACCCCGGCGGCAGCATAATTTTTATCTCTGTTTTAAAGAGGGCCATCTGAACATGCAAATATATGTACATATACAAATTCAACATTTGAAAGGATAAGAACGTACATATAAGGAAATAAAGAAAATATATGTATATACATGAGAATATATATATATATATATATATATATATATATATATGCAGAAATATATGTATATGAAAGATAAAATTTAAGATAAGGCTATAGTAAATGAAATATGGCAAGAATTAAATAACGGTGCAACATCATTTGAATTTTGAAAATAAAATGAAAGTTGTGCGTATATATATACGCGTAAAATGGTCGTTAAAGGAATTGTATACATATAAGAATATTTCATGTGAATAAAACAGTTAAATAAATTCCAGGAATTCAAAAGTTCGAAATTCAAATTTCTGTGCCAAAACAGCTTGTGGGACCCAATGCTGACTTAGCACTGCATGTACGATAAGATTTGACTAGATTTATCTGCGAAGGTGGACTATTTTCTTAACTAGGTTCAATGCTGACTCAACGCTGCGTGTACGATAAGGTCTTGAGCAACTATATAAACAGCCCTGGTCTTCATCTCTATTCACAATTCTTCTTTACCCTTATGCTGCAAAGATTCTTAGTAAACATAGCTTCCTCTCCTCCTCTTAATCAAATAATAAATAAAATAATATATATAAAATAAATCAAGACGAGGAGGTGCTGCTCAAAGACTTTCAAAGAGGAGATTCAAGCTAGAATTCAAGTGAAGATTCGAACGACTGCAACGACCATTTTTCTACGAATCATAGCAGCGCCATATTTCTATTCTAATCTAATCTCTGTAAGTCAGTTATTTCTAGATTTGAACGTTTCTCTTTTCGTGACATGAAATTAAAGGAATAAAAGAGTATGCCAATTCTTTCTATTGAATCAGTGCCTATTTCTTTGGAACGAATTAAGAACTGTTATGATTTCAAGGACAAATAAGACTGTAACTATGAAACTATGGACCTTAGAACCATATGCCTCTTTGATTATGAACATTGCCTAAGACTATGAACATTGCCTAAGACTATGAACATTGCCTATGACTATGGACATTGCCTATGACTGTGACTGTGACCATGAGAATTATTTCCATGACTATAGCCTATACCTTAGATTAAGAAGCAAAACTATTGTCTATGACATAAATATTAAGCACCTATGGTTCATGACTAGGAAAGTGTTTAAAATTTTGTGACTGTGAACCCGATTATCTATCTTGTCTGTTTTTTGGTTTTAGACCTTGGGAATTTACCTATTAAGTTAGGTCTACCCATGTTCTTGAACCTACACCTTTATTCTGTCTATTCTTGGTTTTAGACCTTGGGAATTTACCTATTAAGTTAGGTCTACCCATGTTCTTGAACCAACGTCGTTATTCAACCCTTTTTATGCCAGTTAGTATGTCTATCTTTTGCATAGCATCTTTGGTTCATTCCCTATTTTCTACGAGCCTAGCTTTATTTATAATCTAGACTGAATCACGATTATAAGAACGGTGGGAATGCGGTTTGGGCAAAATATGAAATTTACTAGAAACATAGTTATAAACTAGGAAATTGGCATAAATTGGGAACATGTATTATGACATGTTCATAGAAATGCAAATTGGATAAATTTGACATTAATTATAAGATGTGTAATTTGAATCTAGTATTGACATGTAAATCTAGCATTTACATGAATAGTGAACTAGAGTAATAAGTCTAGTTTGACGTAAATTAGAATGTTGGATCGAAATTATATTAGCTAATTTGGCACGATAAGTATATTGGCATAAATGTGAAATTGGCCATAATTGAGAATAACTGTCAGGATTAGAAAAATCATGGTTAGTGACACTTAATTTGGTAAAATCCACATACCAAAAAGCATAAATATGATTTAGAAGGGGAAATGGGCCATAAGAATAAATGTTGACAATTTACATTAAAAGAGTAATTGGGAAATAAGTAAAATAGGATTAATTTACTTATAGAATTTGACCTAAAAGAGGAAATGTAAATTTAGACAAAATTAAAGGTTTATTAGAGGCATCTCTTTTAATGACACACCAAAAAGTTCTAGGGTGACAGAGAGGATAGTGTCTAGGCTTGAGTTTGGAAAATACAAGTTTCCTGCTCTCCCTGGCTATCCTTAACTGATCCGACGAACGGAATGGTTACTTTCAAAACTTGATTTGAAAATAAGTTGAAACCCTTTGAACTTAGAAAACATGAATATGCCTAACCCGAGGTTAGACTGAGTTGCGATGTAAACCTGCCCGGAACCAACCGGCACATCCAGTATTTGCAACAATACCTGTCTAATGTGAGTGGTAGTGGCTTTAATTTATTTAGTTAAAGCTAGAACAAGAATAGTAGGGTTAAGTTAACTAAGACACTTAACCAGTTCAACATGATAACTAGACTGATGGGTGGGGTTAGGTTCAGACTGACACCTAACCATTAATAATAACATGATAGTTAAAACAGACGGGCCAGGTTAAGTTAAAAAGGAATACTTAACTAACACAGAGTAAATGGGTAGGGTTAAGAAATAAATACTTAACCAATATAACTTGGTTTGTGGTAGGGTTAAGTCAACATGAGTTACTGACAACACTTAACCAGTTTAACATGGTAAATGAAGAGGGTTAAGTTGGCTTGAATTGACTAATGACACTTAACCAATCCAAATTGACGGGAAAGGGAACTAAGTAGAAAACCTTAGTTAAGAAAACAATGATTCTGGAAACTAAGTGGTAAATCTTAGTTAGTAAAACTAAGTAGTAATTCTTAGTATAACACGGGAAGGAGTGAATGTCCGTCTGAATAGAAAGAAGGCTCCAACGAATTGGGTTACGAAGCCCGAGGCCTCGAGGGGATGTGAGGGTACTCTTGGTATCCCTCTATGAGGCTGCAGATGATCCGCCTGGGCCCACGGAGGTTAAGGTCTGCGTAGAAGAACCAGGGGTATGCCTTGGTTGCAATACATGGCAACCTAAAGACTAGGATGGACCAGCGTGATTCGACGAGCAAACGGTAGCCCTATGATAACGACTCGTCGTCTACCATCCATCTTCAGTCAATCGAGATACGTGAAGCGGAAAGGCGGAGAACTCCAAAAGACCATATACTTGCTATCTAGTTATGGGTGAGGATGGCCATAGGATAGTGGGGCACCGGGGGCCGGCGTATAGTTCTCATTTTACAAGGTGTGCCTTTCATTAGTTGAGGGAGGGGTCAAGTGGGACCATAGCCACTGAAATAAAAACAGACCTTAGCATCTGCATCGGCAGATATCTGAAAGCTCCAGACCGAGTTCTGTATTCCTTGATTTGCCCTGACACAGGACTCGGACCGCACATTACAGGACATGTGCATCTAGACAAGCGATAACGATTCACGATACATGCGTGCGAATGTATAGGAACATATACCACTCAAGGTAGTGTGTCCTAGACTTGGGGCATCGTTCGATAGCTAGCATAATTCCTGGTTGAACTAGGTGGCATAAATCCTGAATCCGAGAAGCATTCAGCAGACAGCGTAAACTCTAGTTAAATCTAGAAAGCAATTGATAGAAAACCCTTGATTAGATCTTGGTAATAAATGTATGCCTGAAGGCAATGGAAATTTCAGGGGTTGGGATCACGTTATTGATACTAGTTGGAACACTAGTTAGGTGGTGCAGAGATAATAGAAATTCGTATAATAAGGAAATGGTGAAGGGGCAAAAGTATTAGAGAACATCCAGTTTGATTTATCTAAGCATATCTTGTGTTGATCTCGTCTAATCTTGCTGACCCTATCATCATGGTGTTATCTTGTATTCAGTTAATTCATGTCGTTTTGTTTTCCATGCTCACATGCTAGAAGTTACTGAACTTACTCAGGCTTTATGTCTGACTCTATGTTTCTTTCGTCTTCTTTTCTTTTGTCCCCCCCCCCCAGGTAGTAAAGGAGGGAATAGTTTAGCTCAGGTTAAGTTGGACTGTCACCCTTTCCACCTTGAAGATTTGTCGAAGTTTGCTTGGATTCTCTTTTCAGATGCTATGGCTGGCTCTTGCAAAAATCGGGGAATATAAATGTTGTTTTTATGCTTCTTTATTTTGTAAGACAGATTATACTCTGATATTGTAAAGAAACCATTGTACAGACTATTTTATCAATAAAGCAAAGTTTTATCTTCCGCTGTTTAATTTCTGTCTGTCTTGTAATTTATCTGCATCTTTTACCCTAAATGCTCCATAGAACTTAGTGCATTCCCTTTGTGAGTGACACTAATGGACGTGGGGTGTTACACGTGGTATCAGAGCTGAAGGTTACCAGATCAGATAAAGGATTTGAAAAATTATTTTCAAACGGTTTTAAAAGAAGCATTTTCAAAAGAAGAGATTTGTTTTAAAGGCATATTCCCCGAAGCCATACGCACTATCTTCTCTTCCTATGTTTAAATTCTTGTCTCCTTCTTTCGTGAGTCTCTGGGGCTCCTGGCTTTCTGGGAGGTAACCTCGTCGAAGGGCAAAGTAGTGCCCGGCTTCCATCCATAGCCGTAGTTGTTTCATCTACGGGCAGTTTTCTTTCAAAGCTTATAAGGTTTTCTGGATGATGAAGGCAGTTTTCGAGATATTTGTCAACATGACTACACACGGAAGGGGATGAGGAGTTTGGCTAAGGAGCATAACCTTAGGATGAGGAATTCATGGATGTAGACTTAGCACAAGAAGGAGGAAGAAATTATAAAACCTAAGACAAGAGGAAGTGTCTTTACTAGGGTATGATAGGGCATATACTTAAGCACAAGGGCAAGAACGAGGACGAGATTTTCAGAAGGACATGTACATGCTTTCTCCACCAAGCGTACTTAGGAGAAAGGTAGTCCGGTTGGAAGAGTCTAGTTTTTTGTTCGTGCTATTCCCTTAGGTTCTAGCGCTTCTCATTTGTTCATATCCACTTCCATAGTTGGGTCTCTGCACCATAGTACTTGTATAGTAGAATGATCCCACTAGAATCTCAAATCCAATTGGTGGTCCGACCAGTTTATTTTTTTGTTAGTAGGGATTTGAGAATAGTTATCGAGTTTGCTTATATCATCTCACGTAGATCGTCTAAATTCGGGGGAGATATTCCTTGGGTGCTTGTCTGATATTGGTTTAGGCCTTTGGGACTTGTACTTGAGGAATGTCGATTTCGGTTTGGATGGTTTGCGGGAGAGATGAATAGTTGTGGTAGGCACTCCAAAGAGCATGTAGTGACCTTTCGACTCTTTTAGTTATGGCATGACGGATAAGAGGGAAACCTCTAAACATCTTAGTACGTATACTTGGTACCGTGATTGACATCTGTTTATTTTGGAATTGGAGGTTGGAAACTTCACAATCGTGAAGTTAAATTAGTTAAGATATAGTGGAGTAAAGCTCAAGAAGGCAAGATACTAGCGTCATACCCTTTTTCTTAAGGGTGTATCCTTGATTGCTTTGTTTAGGAGCTTTGCACATAATTGTTTCTCTCTTTCCAAAGTATATCACCTAGGTCGTATCTTCGATCCTTAGGTAGAAGCCAATGGATGTAAACATGTATTTGAAACATGTTATGGTTAATGGTTGCAAGTGGTTGCTAATGGCTGCTTGTGAATGCATATGCATACGTATTAGACACTAGATCAGTTCGGACGTTTTCATATTGCATTTACAGATATGTATTTAAGTTGAGCCTGATATGTTATCATATGGATGTTGCATATGGATGAATGGCCGTGCACGCATGTTGTATTTACGTAACTAGGGATGCTTGCATACATGATTGGACGCATGGCACCGACATGATTCGCATTAAGGAGGTCGACTGAATCGGTAGACCGCCTGATTTTACAGTAGATAAAGACATATACACACACTATGCATATGAACATGAAAGCATTAGAAATCTTTTAAGGACAATGGATGCCTGTGATTGGATGGTTAAGTAGATGGGTGATTGGATGGTAGGACACATTCTTCCTAACTAGAAGATTTCGGGGACGAAATCCTTTTAAGTGAGGGAGAATGTAACGCCCTGTATTTTTAATGTAATTGAAAATGTATATATATCCACAGATAGGATTAATATGGTGATGTATAATGAAAATTAATTAATATATGAAAAGAAAAGAAAAGATTGGTTGCATGCGATGTAAATATGTTGCATGCACTGATTTGCAAACATAATGCATTAACATTAAAAGAAAAAGATTCATGCATTGGTTTAATTTAAGTATTGTAACTAACATGAAAAAGAGAAGTAAGGAAAGAACAATAATTATCATTGTTCTAAGACTTATTAACAAAAGACTTTGTAGCTCAGTTGGTTAAGGCATTGGATTTGTAACATGGAGGTCGGGGGTTCGAACCCCGGCGGCAGCATAATTTTTATCTCTGTTTTAAAGAGGGCCAACTGAACATGCAAATATATGTACATATACAAATTCAATATTTGAAAGGATAAGAACGTACATATAAGGAAATAAAGAAAATATATGTATATACATGAGAATATATATAAATATATATGCAGAAATATATGTATACGAAAGATAAAATTTAAGATATGGCTATAGCAAATGAAATATGGCAAGAATTAAATAACGGTGCAACATTGTTTGTATTTTGAAAATAAAATGAAAGTTGTGCGTATATATATATACGCGTAAAATGGTCGTTAAAGGAATTGTATACATATAAGAATATTTCATGTGAATAAAACAGTTAAATAAATTCCAGGAATTCAAAAGTTCGAAATTCAAATTTCTGCGCCAAAACAGCTTGTGGGACCCAATGCTGACTTAGCACTGCATGTACGATAAGATTTGGCTAGATTCATCTGCGAACCTGGACTATTTTCTTAACTAGCTTCAATGCCGACTCACCGCTGCGTGTACGATAAGGTCTTGAGCAACTATATAAACAGCCCTGGTCTTCTTCTCTATTCACAATTCTTCTCTACCCTTATGCTGCAAAGATTCTTAGTAAACATGGCTTCCTCTCCTCCTCTTAATCAAATAATAAATAAAATAATATATATAAAATAAATCAAGACGAGGAGGTGCTGCTCAAAGACTTTCAAAGAGGAGATTCAAGCTAGAATTCAAGTGAAGATTCGAACGACTGCAACGACCGTTTTTCTACGAATCATAGCAACGCCATCTTTCTATTCTAATCTAATCTCTGTAAGTCAGTTATTTCTAGGTTTGAACGTTTCTCTTTTCGTGACATGAAATTAAAGGAATAAAAGAGTATGCCAATTCTTTCTATTGAATCAGTGCCTATTTCTTTGGACCAAATTAAGAACTGTTATGATTTCGAGGACAAATGAGACTGTAACTATGAAACTATGGACCTTAGAACCATATGCCTCTTTGACTATGAACATTGCCTAAGACTATGAACATTTCCTAAGACTATGAACATTGCCTAAGACTATGGACATTGCCTACGACTATGGACATTGCCTATGACTATGGACATTGCCTGTGACTGTGACCATGAGAATTATTTCCATGACTATAGCCTATACCTTTGATTAGGAAGCAAAACTATTGTCTATGACATAAATATTAAGCACCTATGGTTCATGACTAGGAAAGTGTTTAAAATTTTGTGACTGTGAACCCGATTATCTATCTTGTCTGTTCTTTGGTTTTAGACCTTGGGAATTTACCTATAAAGTTAGGTCTACCCATGTTCTTGAACCTACACTTTTATTCTGTCTATTCTTGGTTTTAGACCTTGGGAATTTACCTATTAAGTTAGGTCTACCCATGTTCTTGAACCGACGTCATTATTCAACCCTTTTTATGTCAGTTAGTATGTCTATCTTTTGCATAGCATCTTTGGTTCATTCCCTATTTTCTATGAGCCTAGCTTTATTTATAATCTAGACTGAATCACGATTATACGAACGATGGGAATGCGGTTTGGGAAAAATATGAAATTTACTAGAAACATAGTTGTAAACCAGGAAATTGGCATAAATTGGGAACATGTATTATGGCATGTTCATAGAAATGCAAATTGGATAAATTTGACATGAATTATAAGATGTGTAATTTGAATCTAGTATTGATATGTAAATCTAGCATTTACATGTAAATCTAGCATTTACATGAATAGTGAATTAGAGTAATAAGTCTAGTTTGACGTAAATTAGAATGTTGGATCGGAATTAGATTAGCTAATTTGGCACGATAAGTATATTGGCATAAATGTGAAATTGGCCATAATTGAGAATAACTGTCAGGATTAGAAAAATCATGGTTAGTGACACTTAATTTGGTGAAATCCACATACCAAAAAGCATAAATATGATTTAGAAGGGGAAATGGGCCATAAGAATAAATGTTGACAATTTACATTAAAAGAGTAATTGGGAAATAAGTAAATTAGGATTAATTTACTTATAGAATTTGTCCTAAAAGAGGAAATGTAAATTTAGACAAAATTAAAGTTTTATTAACGACATATCTTTTAATGACACACCAAAAACTTCTAGGGTGACATAGAGGATAGTGTCTAGGCTTGAGTTTGGAAAATACAAGTTTCCTTCTCTCCCTGGCTATCCTTAACTGATCCGACAAACGGGATGCTTACTTTCAAAACTTGATTTGAAAATAAGTTGATAACCTTTGAACTTAGAAAACACGAATATGGCTAACCCGAGGTTAGACTGAGTTGCGATGTAAACCTGCCCGGAACCAACCGGCACATCCAGTATTCGCAACAATACCGGTCTAATGTGAGTGGTAGTGGCTTTAATATACTTAGTTAAAGCTAGAACAAGAATAGTAGGGTTAAGTTAACTAAGACACTTAACCAGTTCAACATGATAACTAGACTGATGGGTGGGGTTAGGTTCAGACTGACACGTAACCATTAATAATAACATGATAGTTAAAACAGACGGGCCAGGTTAAGTTAAAAAGGAATACTTAACCAACACAGAGTAAATGGGTAGGGTTAAGAAATAAATATTTAACCAATATAACTTGGTTTGTGGTAGGGTTAAGTCAACATGAGTTACTGACAACACTTAACCAGTTTAACAGGGTAAATGAAGAGGATTAAGTTGGCTTGAATTGACTAATGACACTTAACCAATCCAAATTGACGGGAAAGGGAACTAAGTAGAAAACCTTAGTTAAGAAAACAACGATTCTAGAAACTAAGTGGTAAATCTTAGTTAGTAAAACAAAGTAGTAATTCTTAGTATAACACGGGAAGGAGTGAATGTCCGTCTGAATAGAAAGAAGGCTCCAACGAATTGGGTTACGAAGCCCGAGGCTTCGAGGGGACGTGAGGGTACTCTTGGTATCCCTCTGTGAGGCTGCAGATGATCCGCCTGGGCCCACGGAGGTTAAGGTCTGCGTAGAAGAACCAGGGGTATGCCTTGGTTGCAATACATGGCAACCTAAAGACTAGGATGGACCAGCGTGATTCGACGAGCAAACGGTAGCCCTGTGATAGTGACTCGTCGTCTACCATCCATCTTCAGTCAATCGAGATACGTGAAGCGGAAAGGCGGAGAACTCCAAAAGACCATATACTAGCTATCTAGTTATGAGTGAGGATGGCCATAGGATAGTGGGGGCACCGGGGGCCAGCGTATAGTTCTCATTTTACAAGGTGTGCCTTTTATTAGTTGAGGGAGGGGTCAAGTGGGACCATAGCCACTGAAATAAAAACAGACCTTAGCATCTGCATCGGCAGATATCTGAAAGCTCCAGACCGAGTTCTGTATTCCTTGATTTTCCCTGACACAGGACTCGGACCGCACATTACAGGACATGTGCATCTAGACAAGCGATAACGATTCACGATACAAGCGTGGGAAAGTATAGAAACATATACCACTCAAGGTAGTGTGTCCTAGACTTGGGGCATCGTTCGACAGGTAGCATAATTCCTAGTTGAACTAGGTGGCATAAATCCTGAATCCGAGAAGCATTCAGCAGACAGCATAAACTCTAGTTAAATCTAGAAACCACTTGATAGAAAACCCTAGATTAGATCTTGGTAATAAATAATAAATATATGCCTGAAGGCAATGGAAATTTCAGGGGTTGGGATCACGTTATTGATACTAGTTGGAACACTAGTTAGGTGGTGCAGAGATAATAGAAATCCGTATAACAAGGAAATGGCGAAGCGGCGAATGTATTAGAGAACATCCAGTTTATCTTATCTTAGCATTACTTGTGTTGATCTCGTCTAATCTTGCTGACCCTATCATCATGGTGTTATCTGGAATTCAGTTAATTCATGTCGTTTAGTTTTCCATGTTCACATGTTAGAAGTTACTGAACTTACTCAGGCTTTATGTCTGACTATGTGTTTCTTTCGTCATCTTTTCTTCCGTTCCCCCCCCCCCCTTAGGTAGTAAAGGAGGGAATAGTTTAGCTCAGGTTAAGTTGGACTTCACCCTTTCCAGCTTGAAGATTTGTCGAAGTTTGCTTGGATTCTCTTTTCAGATGCTATGGCTGGCTCTTGCAAAAATCGGGGAATATAAATGTTGTTTTTATGCTTCTTTATTTTGTAAGACAGATTATACTCTGATATTGTAAAGAAACCATTGTACAGACTATTTTATCAATAAAGCAAAGTTTTATCTTCCGCTGTTTAATTTCTATCTGTCTTGTAATTTATCTTCATCTTTTACCCTAAATGCTCCATAGAACTTAGTGCATTCCCTTTGTGAGTGAAACTAATGGATGTGGGGTGTTACAAAACTCCTATTGATATCGTGGCATCCCACTTCTCAATTAGAACTCCTAACATACTCCATGGGCAAAATTCAACACGATGAAAACAAATTAAATCCAAATAAGGGAGCAAATATGTAAATATATAATTAGAGGTGCAACCATTTATTCGTGAACTAATTTTTTAATCATAAATAAATAAATGAAAACATTTCATTGTGCTTAGCGGAAATAATTTATTCATTTTCGCCTCGCAAAGTTAATCTCGAGCAGATTAGTATTTTACTCAGGCAAAATTATTTTATAAAACCATTTTATAAAATAATTTAGAAATCTTCAAAACTATGTCCCAAAATTTATTTCAATACAAATGAAACAATGTGAATTCCTACACCAGGAAATGGACGGGACTCTAGATTTGTCAAGGTTAAGATGTCACAAAGACGAACTCAAATAAATTTGATTGGTCAAACAAGGATCATGATATAAGATACGATATGACAGGTCCTAAGACTCGAGCTAAGTCCTAAACACGATTTCCTAAGAAACTTAGGACATTGATCCTCGCCATAATATCTTATATTGTTCCGAACTTAGCTCTGATACCAAGTGTAACGCCCCACCTCTATACTCGCGCTAGCCAAGGCCATTGCAAGCAACGATGTCAACTAACCCGAAGAATACGGTTATTGAGGAGCGACCATATGTATATTAGCTTTGAACAAGTGTTAAATATGTCGGATAATATGGTATAACTTTTTAATTCTCATGAGGAAATTCAACACACCTAAATCAAGTCCAAATCTACTACACATTGGCTATATATAATTCAAAAAGCAATATAAAATAAATAACAATAAATCAGAGTCATACACAGATATTCATATCACAAGGTGGAAATAGATGTGAATAACAACACATGAGAACAAAAACAAAGATAGTGGCCATATTCGATCCATTAAACAACAAAAGAATATGTATACATGAAATATATGGTATGTGTATAATTTGGAACTACAACTCAAATGTAGATAACAAGAAGCCAAAAGGCGCGCGGTCTCTGCTAGAAGTTCAATATAAGCATCTGTATACTCGGTCTGACCCGAGTATTATTTATAAGAATAAACAATAAACGGATCAGTCTAGTTGTACTCATCATAACAAATTGAGATAGAAGCAGTGATATAAACAGATAATGACATAGGAGCAATAACAACAAATGATCACAATAAGTGTGAAGTCTCGGAAATGTCCATAAAATATGTCAAAGAAAATCTCAAAGCTACCTAACAGATTATCGCACTCTAAAGACTTAACTATTTACGAGAAATGATGTCATCCATGAAGTCAATGCAAAGTAGTTAACATGATACCAAAATAAGACTACTCGCGAGAAATGATGTCGCCATCCAGTCAACACAAAATAGAAAATATTATATCATGTATCTCGCCGATACGAAATGATCCAAAGATCAACGATATAAATGAATGAACCGAAGTTCCTCAAACAATGATCAGAGGATCCACCAGAACCGATGTTCCTAAAATAATGATCCGAAGATCCACCAGAACTGAAGTTCCTAAAACAATGATCCGAAGATCCACCAGAACCGAAGTTCCTAAGGATGATCATAGGATCATGCAAGTGACCCGAAGGTTGGATTGATCAGAATTGATCAAGTTTAGTGTAAACTACAACAAGCTAGTAAGTATAGGAGTAAAGCTACATGTCCTGTAACCACTTACTCTACTTGAATATTTACGAATAAGTTGTATATTTCACTAGAAAAACGAAATGATTATAGCCACGGTGTTCAATCGAACGAGTCCAAGAATTAGCCGTCAAAGTAAACACAAGGGGTCTGTATTTACTAATTCGTTTAGTTAGATTTCTCATACGAACGACAAAATGGTTTATGAACTCGTATACTAGTAGATAGTAAACAATTTGGAAAATAACTTCGTATAATGAAGTAGAATTTGAAACCATTTAATAAAAGATTGGTATCTATAAATAATTTTAAAACCTCTTTTTATATAGTTTCGAAGTGACAAATCTCGTTTAATAACGATCGAAATAACGATCGAACAAAGAATTCACGTTTTAATAACGTAAACATGTTCTCACAAATATCGACTATAATTTCATTCACCACGAATGAATCGAAAGTTCATGAAATCGAGATGCAGAAATCTGCGAACCAGAGAAACTGACAAGTCACAAATGAAGTCGAAATGGGCCGAAACTCGACCGGGAAAGACCCTGGATGGACCTAAGCTGTTGACCATGGTCTCCATCGGTCAATAACAATATTTAGCTAACAGATGTCTGTCAACCTCAGGACAGACATCTGTTGTTAGGAAATCTATTTTCCCAATAGTTTGGATAGATGTGTGACCATCCTTGGCCAGACGTCTAACCTGATGTAATTATTTATTTTCTCCTCAAACATTGACAAACGTCTGTCCCCCTCCCGACCAGATGTCTGAGCTGAAGTATGACCATTTTTTCTTACGAAATGAGGTGCAAACGACTTTCGGACGATCCCGGATCAATGGTGATGGCCAATAACATTTTCTAAATGAAAACGAAACCTCCTTAGACCGTCAAAAACACTCAAGAACACATATACACAAATGCGCACATTCATACAAGAGATTCGCAATGGTTCGGTTTCTAAATTCAAATATGAACTAAATTACAAACCAAAGCATACCAAAGCGATTCAAGTGACTTGTGAAGATTTAGAAATTTATCGAGGGACAATGGAGCTTCATAACATCACTGAATCAACTCATAATGTATGAATTAGATCGTGTGAACAATCCTTATCATATTTTTCAACTCAATGAAACATAAACACATGCAATTGGCTAAGTTACACAAACCTACCCAATTCAATAGCATATAAAAACTCAAATGAACAATAAATTCCACTTTTACAAGACAATGGCTTGTGGCATATACGTGAGTTCATGAAGAACTCACCTTTGCTTGCAAGAAGCAATGATTCAATCCAATAGCAAGCAAGAACAATCTCTCCTCCAATATAACACAAAAATCTTCAATCTACACATGAATACACAATATTTCCTAAGAACTAGGTTTAGGAAAAAATCATAAATTGAAGAGGAAACAAGATGGAGAAGATGGAAATGAAGATGGCGAAGTTTACCCAAGTCTCTATACTTGATTTCCTCAAGAATTGGAGCTCCAAGATCAAGCTAGGTCTTCGGAATTTTAATTTCCCATTCGCTCCCCCATTTCCATTTTCTTTTAAGTGTTTGAAGTGAATGAAAGGAAGAGGGGCGGATTTGGGGATTATAAGGAGGCTTAGGTTAGCTTGACCAAGACCCAACCAAAGTCCCAATTTTGACATACTCGAAATATATCGAATTGTATAGTCAAAAAGGTTGTAAACGATGATCCGGACTCAATGGAAGTGGTTTCGAGTCCAAATTCATTCGTATGCAAAATGTGACTTTCTGGCCATACACTCGATTAAGGATTAACGATATTATATTTAAAGAAAATATTTAAATATATTATCATCAAATATGCAAGTTGTTGCAGTAATAACGGGAAATGGTTGGAGAACACACGCATAAATCTGTATCAACCGGTAATCCGTTGCTAAACATTATACGACAACTCATTACCAGCAGAGTTTATTGCTGCAAAATCATCTTTTTCTTGTAGTGCTAGAATTACTCCATGCTAAGATTTTAATATACATGCAAATGTTTTGAAACAATGTCATTAAGAATAATATTTACTGTTTTGATATATAATAGATTTTGGTTATCATATGGTAAAATGAAACGACCCGAACTTCCCCGTGAAGGAAAGCACAGATAGAATTGAGGACAAGACAAAATAGTACGCAAACGGAAGAACATTTCATTGTTTATTACAATAATTCCATCAGATACAAGAATATACAGAGTATAAATGAATAAATTACATTCGACAAATTTCAGAGATTACAATAAATTACGTAGCAGCGGAAAATAATACAAAACACAACTGAAAGTAATACACGGATACAGAGCTTTCCGAGCATCGTTCTAGCTGTAAATCAGGATCCTATGAATATAAATCTACAAAACCAAAACTAATAGCTGCCCGTGTCGAAAATAAGGGCACCCAGAGTTTTGGTTAAAACAATAAACTCCAGGTCAGTCATGTGACTAGTGTGAGAACTAAAACAGTTATTAATCTTTATTTTTAAAGTTGGTATATCAAGGGACCAACCGTATAACACGGAACGGGTTTCCTCCCAAGAATACCAGTGCATAAAACAAACAGCGCAATGCTAAATAAAGAAAAATGAAGCTGTTATAAGACCCAGGTCCCATCACACAATGCAACGCAAGCCAGAGGATAGGGTTTTTACCTTATAACAGCCAAAGCATGCTTGATACGTTAAAAACACATTATTTGATACTATTATAAGTGTATAGTGTCAAAACAACTTCAATCATAAATATCAATCATAGACGGCATGAGTGCCCCATCCCACTATGTCGCCGTACTAGGCTCTACAAATAAAACCGAAACACACGTATTGGAAATTGGATTCCATCATGAGCCGAGGCAAGGGGCAAGCTCCTCTCCGATTCGAGACACTCTAGCAAATTCCTCAGGACCCCACTATGATCCTTTGATCTTCAGGGTCGGTCCTCTCTTACTTTTGAGGATTAATTATTCCTGAACACACGTTTCTCGGTCCTTACAGACCTATATCCGAGGCGCCTCGTATCCAACAACCACACAGGTAAAAAGTATATAAATGTCAGGGCTGGTAGGTCACTGACACCACCCTAGCTAGAAAGAAACGTCGTGCTCTCCCTGCAGTCACTATCCCGTTTTTGACTCATACCGAGGTGTGAGGCTCACGAATTCACGCTATACACAAAGCTACGTCACACAGACCATGCTTAGATCATCAACCACAAGATTTTGCTTTTCAACAGAAGCCTTGATCAATTGCCACTTACACATGCCACACTGGCAATTCACTCCATGCGACTGATGTCCATCGATATACAACCTCTGAGCTCGTACGTCTCAGAGAAGGGCGTTAAGAAAGAGAATAAATTCTCCGCCGCCAAACAGATGTATATTTAATAGAGAACAATCAACATAGAATAAAATCCAATGTCAGACACATAATCCATTTACAAGTTCGTTCTGGGTCTGAACGAAACCGGAGGCACTTTCCTCGCATATCCATCCATCTCCAAGTACGCCTGGACGATCACCAACTATTTCCCTCATCTTGAGTGTACAGCCCAAACGAGATCATCAGTAATCACCCAAACGATGTGAAGACTTCCGGTCTTCAACCACCGCCTTCATCTTCGACATCCCGTCGAATCGGTTATTCAGAATGGGTATAAACCCGGCCTTTCTGAATAACCCACGTATATGATAAACAAATGTTACACAAACACAACAAACGCGTCATTCCAATTCAGAATATTCTTTTATTCACAAAATCACATTCTTAGGGAAAGGTTCCCATTAATTTTATCCAAGATAAATTCTTCTAAATTTATTCTTTAATCTTCCTTTGGATATCATTTCAAACCAAATTATGGTTTTCAAAACTAGTCGGGATTAGCGAACCACACCGAAGTAATTATTTATTTTATTTCTCAATCCCAGCCTATTCATCCCATGGAGCAAAACTGGTAATACTCCATATCTAACACCACGGTGTTATCTGTAAAATTAATTACCATTTCACGTTTAAATCTAATTAAAGATTTAACTATCTCTTTGGAGCAAAACTGATGGTACTCCATTCTCGATCACCTTTCAGATTTGATAATTTAAATAATCGATTCACTTTCTATCTAATTAAAGATTCATTAAAACTCCACTTAGTTTTAATTGTTTCAAAATCAACGTCCTGTCTTTAACTGGGTTAAAGAACCAATGTCATCTAAAACACGATACACGATAAACCCAAATCACATTTGATATTAAATACAAGGCTTTGAATAGAAAATATATCGGCTTATATTCAATATCAAATTTTGAAACCAACAAATATCATATTGGAAATAACGATATGAATATATCTTTCAAATTCCCATAACAATATCTGTATAATCACGGAATCCAACATCGAAAAATTACGAAGATAATTTCGATTCAACTCCAGTCCAATCCACGTATTGGGAATATTGATTATTTTTAAAATCACTTTCAAATTCAATTTATTTATTTCAAAAATAAATCGATTTTAATTCTAGTTCAAAACTAGTTCATTTCGATAAAAATCTATTTTTATCTTTTTAAATATGGAATTTTTCAGCCTAATTTTTCCCAAATCATTTCTTATGATTTTACACAAATTATAGATATTTTTAATAATTTTATCAAGGCCCGTACAGTCGATTTCCATCAACGGCCATCGAACTGCACTTACAGCGACCTTTTCCAAATTTAATTTGGACATAATTCCAAATCCAACCGTTAGATTTCAAATTTATTATATTCTTTGGAAAGCTCTTATTGATACGAACCTAACGGTTCGGGTTTTAGGAGAATCCGACGGTCGGATCTCCCACAACGTCAATTCGAAGTCAATGGTCGAAATTCACGAACTGCCACGGCATGACGCGTTCTATTCAGGCCATTATATATATATATATATATATATATATATATATATATATAATATACTTCGTCGATTTCCTTTTAAAACGTATTTTATAAATCGTTTTAAATTCGTTTTCAAAACCATTTCAACGCTACATTCAATTTCAAATCAAAATTGAATATTTCATATCATTACTATATAAATGATAATATTTTCAAAACGTTATATTTTGAAATCACTTCTTTTCGATATTCATTATAAAAATGAATATAATCGATATAAATATCGTTCACGTCAAAATAGCGCAACTCTAATCAACACGGTTTTATATATTTCAATAAATTCATTATTCTATTCAACAAATGAATATTTATTCTATTCAACACATGAATCTATATTTCTTTCAACACACGAATAATCTCAACACATGAGTACTGTCAACACATCACTATTTTTGTTATGTAAAATATTTTTTTAAATTATGGTATCTGTCGTTTGATTTTTAAATCAGACTCCACCGTGAAGTAGTTCTAATTTTAAATATGATAAAGATGTAAATTTTATTATTTAATATATTTTACTCGACACATGAATAGTTTCAACACATGAACATCGTCAACACATGACTATTTTTATATTCACCATATGAATTTTCTTTTATAATATTCATTATTTTCCCGATTGGAATGTGGCCCAGTCAATCACCATATAATGTTAATTATATGGATTCCATACAACACATGTATATAATAGCAACGATAAACAATCAACCATCATCCAAAGTGCACCACACAACTGCATAGCATCAAATATAAATAATAAACGCTTACACAGCCTGTCGACCAATCGATCGACATACAACTAAATAATTGGGATTAGTGTACGCCAAATATCATCCCAACACCCGTGTGGGGTTTCAAATCAACAAACACTGAATATTATTTGTGAAGTTGGGCGATGTGTAAAATTTATCGACCCAATCAATATCAGTCAAATCAGTGTATATAAACAAATTGGCCGATTTGTTTATAAATATTTATTTATTCACATTCACTATATTCATATTCACGTTAAAAATTATATTTTTAACGGTAATTAATTTATTTCAACCATCTACAATTTATTATCGATTTAACATCAACATCACAAACAATTTTCACAACACATCAAACAAGCATACAAGCCGTCCATGGTCTGTGGAAGATGGGTGTCGGGTGCTACTAAGCACCGTCTGCATCCTAGTATGTATATATATATATAACAAAAAAAATTAGAGTGAGAAGTTCTCACCGAAAGCTATCCCAACTTCACGACACTTCTAATGTGGGAAATCATCACTGTTCTCGCCTTTTTGTCACTTTCGTTGCCCGTAGCCACTACACATATAAAAATCACATTTTTATATTGTTGCTATGTATATGAAAATCATATTTTTACATCGTTACTATATAGATAAAAATTCTATTTTTACATCGATGCTCATATAATAAAGATTTCGCCTTTTCGATATTAAAGATTTCGCCTTTTCAATATTAAAGATTTCACCTTTTCAATATTAAAGATTTTGCCTTTTCACCTTCACATCATATAAAAATCCTATTTTTACTTTGCTAATCGATAAATAAAAAATCCTATTTTTATGCCTTAAACACGTGTGTAAAATTCAGATTTTTATACCATAAACAAACATATAAAAATTAGATTTTAAATAAATAGAAATTTAAAACAAACTTACAGTTAAATCGGAGAATGGGTGAGGGTCTTCGCTAGACTGTACGGGGCTGGAGGAGCACAGAAGTTTGCTGTCGCAATCGTAAGGGGTGGTTAGGGCTAGGGTTTTAGGTGCGTGGGGGTTTGGGTGGATCGAGGAAGGGGGAGAGACGCGAGGGGGTTGGCTGGCCGCGCTAGTGGCGGCGCTGGAAGAGGGTGGCGGCGGTCTGGGCGTCGGAGGGAGGTCGGGGTGTTCGCGTCGCGGTGGGTTTGGCTCGTGGGTTCGCAGAGGAGAGAGAGGAGCAGGGGGCATGGAAGGAGGGGTGCGCGGTGGTGGCGCCCCACCTGCGGTGACGGCGAGCTCATCTGGGGGGGCGCGATGAAGTGGCGGCGGCGGCGGTTCCCCCCCCCCCCCCCCCCCCGCCCCCGCGTCGCCCCACTCCGATTCTTTTTTTTTGTTTTTTTTATTTTCTTTCGATCTGCAAAATGAAGGGGGGTGTATAAAAGGGTTTTTATAAAAATAATTTATATTATTTAATTTCAAAAAGTTGACTTTTTTATATGACCTCTAAACGAGGCCCACCGCCTGTCGTCAATAGCGTTTCACCCCCATTCCGAACACAATGGGATATGAACCATAAGTTGATTTAACCGTTTCGATCAGTTTCCGTTAAAATCAACGTATAACTCTATATATTGCATTTGAATGCGCATTTCAATTTACTGGGGTCACATACTAACTCGAAAAATTCCAGAAAAATATTCTGTAGCTTCGTATTGACGATATGGTCCTAACAAAACTAATTTCGTCGAATTCTGAGACCATTTGAAAAATGTCCATTTTCCAGTCGATTAAAATCAACTAAAACTGGTCAACCGCGTTTTCCTATGCCATGTTCACATATTGATTCGAAAAATTATGAAATTTGGAATCTAACAATAAATTGACATCACAGACCCAACAAAAGTGGTTTCGTCAAAATCCGAGGTCGTTTGCAAAATGGCTATTTTTAAGGGCCTGAATTCCATAGCGACTATTCAGAATTTTCAACTGGACATATCTTTTGATTCCCGCTATGAAATTTCAATTTTTCGGATTCGTTGGAAAGATATTCTCAAATAGATCCTATTATTTTTAGTTTCACTAAAATCCGGATTGTTTTGCACCCGGTACATTCAATTGAAGTTTGAAATCAAATCATCGAACTACCCCGCCATTTCAATTCCTTTTATAATTAAAATAAAATATTTATATTCTAACGACGACATATATAAATATATACGTTCCAATTCTATTCAAAATAAATTTCTTGTCGATATTATTTAAAATAATTCATTTTAAATGTTCAAAATTCGCTAAAATAAAAAAAATTTAAACTGGCCCAGATTTTCGGGTTGTTACATAAAAACTCATTTTTCCTGTTTATTTGCGGCATGGTCTAATGAGATACCCTTTTTTGTTTTCAAAAACAAATATTTTAAGGACTCACACCGGTCCTATGATTGACTCAGAGTTTATTGTTTTCCCTTTGAATTCTGGGTGCCCTTATTTTTCCTCGGGCAACCTAATAGTCAGGTTAGAACAGTAGGAGTACTTGTAGCATAGTATGGATCACTTTTTGGGTTGGAGCTTGGATTTGAAATTATAGCATCTTGTATTCCCTTTTGAAGTCTTTAATAATTTCCTCTGTGAGTTTTGTATTCCAGTAGCACTTTGTTAATACTTGGAATTGGATTTGTATTTATGCACTCTAATTTTGTAGAAATATTTCATTGTAAAAAAATTAAGTTCAGTAATATATATGATTCCATTCGTATAACATTCAGTTCTGTTTAATTTTCTATTTTACCCTGACTAATCCATTTTGCTACACTTGAATCTCCAGTACACAAATACCGAGAATGTATTAAGTATCGATTTTCGAGGGATGAAAATTTGGTTTGTCACTTGACAATCTGAAGACGCGAACAATTTTAGGTTGGACATATATGGATTAATGTTGATTCAAAGGATATGGAATTTAGCGTTGTCACACTAACCACCTCGCAAATTTCCAAAACATGATTTTTATTTTATAAAGAGTGAAAATGTGTTGCCTTCTCGAATGAACCGTTCTCAGCACCTAATCCTGAATTTTCCTTTAGTGTCATCTCAATTTGACTATGCAGTTGTAGCCTTGGATGATCTCGTTTCAAGAAAATAACACATATACACAATAAACATGTCCTCAAAGACACTTATCAATATTCTACTACAATTTGGGATTAATAACCGAATATAAGTATTGTAGATCATTAGTATTCAATTTTTTTGATTTGACGAACATAAATTAATTAGAAATATGAGAACAAAAATTAATTGCTTAGTTTGTTCAGAAATATTATTAATAAACTTAACCATTATCAAACTATTATAGGAAAGTGTAAATTTAATTTCCAAATGTCATTAAGTCTTTGATATATATATATATATATATATATATATATATATATATATATATAAAGCACAATATTCACCAAATTTACAATAAAAGTTGAAACATTTCTATTTTAGGGTTGTTTGCTTTAGCACTCAAACATATGTGAATTTGTCCTTACGTAGAAATAAAATACTTAACATTTAATGTATAAGCCATATATACACATTGGCCGCCAATAAATATAAAGTGCCTGTAAATAAATATGTAGTATATGCCAAAGTAATTGAACAATGTTTAATCACATAAACTAAAAAACATGTTGTGGTTATGGTTTTTTATAGTGTGGTGCTTAGGGCACCCCCAATATGTTCTTCCCAATATCGCGACTAAA
Source organism: Allium sativum (assembly GCA_030737875.1). NCBI lineage: Eukaryota > Viridiplantae > Streptophyta > Magnoliopsida > Asparagales > Amaryllidaceae > Allium > Allium sativum. The sequence goes on along the minus strand of CM060913.1, from coordinate 335,653,053 downwards.
AAATAGCACAAGAATTAGTATTATACTATTCATAATACCACACACTTAAAAAATAGGGGCTACCACACTGTTTTACCTTATTTCTATTTCTCTCGATATTCGTTCGTCCTTATTTGTAAAACCGATCAATGAGCTAAACCCTAGATCTTTAACAGATCATCGAATTCGACAACGCAATATACAAAAGCGGTGAACAAGGTTTGAATTAAGAAAAATAGAAGAGCAAGTGAGAATTAGGGTTTTTAAATCATCAAACAATTGAGATATTAACGTATGAATTTGAATTTTCCTATGAGAGATGCTAAAAAGACATTGATTACGAGTGGTTAGGGTTTTTAGATTAGCTTAGTACATGATTAGTTCGACAAACAATTATGGAGTGATAGATTAGAATGGCGAGGTAATGTGTATTAGGAAGCATATGAAATTTAATGAGTTATATTTTTTTAGTTACGACATTAGGAAGAACATATTGGGGTGCCATTAGCACCACGCTTTTTATAATGTGTAAAATACCCTTATGATTGACTATTAATAAAAATTAATATGATGATACATTCACATATAATATTAAATCAAGACATCTACTTCCTTTTCTTTTCCAAAGTTTATTGGTTTCATCTATGGTCTAATCCATGTCATAGAAAAATTTAGCAAATAAATCACACTTTTATTTCCAGTAATATAAAAAAGGTTACCACTACGCTGAATCTTTCAGTAATATAAAAATAAATTACGTTTAATAAGTGTGAAAGGAATGCATCATTTTGAACAAATAATAGACAAAAATACTATTTCTGCTTTTTTAAATATCAGTAAGAAGACTTCTCCATTATTAAGAATCCATTGATTATTTCATTCACATAAGTGTAGCAAAAACCTAAAAAGGATGAAATTCGTTAAATTTATCAAAAAAGTTAGTTAAATGGTGTACAAAATTAAAAAAAACCTCGATAAAATGTTGTCGATTTTTTAAATTCATGCTTCCATGTCGTTGTTCCATTACTTTTCCATAATGTTTCCTGATATAAATATAAATCTGACAACATCCCTACTAACTATAGTGAGTATGCCTGTGAAAACCTGACATATTAGAGAAAGAAATACCCTTTAGTTGATCATATTGAATAATAAAAGTAACAATGATAATTGGATAAAAGTTAATAAATAAAATGACAAAGTCTTCACAATACTAGTGCGTAAAATGTTTTTCGCTATATAATGAAAATGTCTTGATACCCCATTTAACTGAAATATATAAAATAGTGAGTTAAGTAGCAAATAATTTCATACTTAGCAACCATATAAAAAATGTTCTCAGGGAAGGTAAAAGGCATAAGAGAATAACACAATTAAGACATGATGGATAATTAATGTTGTGTAACATTTGAAATATTAGTATATAGTTAGAACATAATAAACAACATGAACAGCATGCTTTAGCAGACTAGAAGCACTTAGCTATTTTTTCCAAAAGAATATACTAAAATCTATCATTGTTTTTATTATAAATAAAACTAGTTGATATGAGAATAATCCTTAAAAACGTTAAACAAAGAACTAAAAATTCGTTCAAAGTATTTCCATCTACTTAGCTCCCTACTAAGAAGAATTTATGCAGCAATTTATTGCAAAAAGATATCATTCAATATTCCATGTATTTGGACGATATTAAATGGATTCACATGAATTAGTATATCAACCCAAAAAAATAAAATAAAACATTGATTAATATGTGTGAACTCTCCTTTATTATACGGATGTTACAACATATATATAAATATATGTAACAAAACGTATGTTTCTCAATCCAAGAGTAGAAAAGTTATTGTATATTTTAATACATAATTATATCATGATATCTACAACACATGGATACAACTAATTGGTTCGTTAATAGTGCAATATCTTTCCTCTTTTAAAACAGAACCAATAAAATATATATTATTACAATAATGCCCTCATCAATAAACCAAAATTTAATATAATTAATTGCATTCATGTAGTAAATATTTCACCTACTATTAGTTAAATATAAGGCTACCACAAATTTTGCAAAAAAAAATTAGTATTCACTGATACTATGAATTTCAGAAACCGTGGAACTACAAAAGGGTAAGAATTAATAAATTAAAGCACAAAGAACAAAAAACTGATAGATCAAGTGCGACATGCAAAAAAATGAATAAATCATATCACTAAGGAAATTAACAATTGTATGGAAAATCTTTGATAGCTGAAAGAGACAATATTCACTTCTATATTGCAAATTTCAAAATCTTCAGAAGTTTAAGGGGGGGGGTTAAAATTATTGGGATTAGAATACTAATAACTAGCGGACCTGTGATGGAGGAGGGCATACAGTAAAAAGCCTACATCCTATCTATATAAAATGAATCAAGATAACTGAGATTAATAGTACAGGATTTGGTTGAAATAAAAGTCGACATAGTTGCGATGAATAACCACTTCCTCTAAGTCATCTATTGATTTTTTGCTCCTAATTTGATTGATTTGTGTTATCGTTTGTTTTTTTACAGTAGCCAAATGAAACGATCCGAAATTCCTCGTAAAGGAAAGCCCGGATTGAATTGAGAACACGACAAATCAGAACAGAAACAGAAGAATATTTAATTGCTTATTACAATAATTTCATCAGAATACAAGAATATACAGATTATGAATAAATATTACACATTCGAACAATATCAGAGATTTAAATTACACTTAAATACGTAGCAGCGGAAAAATAATAAAAAACACAACTGAAAAGAATATGCGGATAGAAAACTTTCCGAATATCATCCCAGCCTTAAACCAGGATCCTGTGAATATAAATCTGCAAAACCAAAACTACAAGCTGCCCGTGCGAAAAATAGGGGCACCCAGAGTTTAGGTTAAAACAATAAACTCCAGGTCAGTCATGTGACCAGTGTGAGAACTAAAGCAATTATTAATCTTTAGGTTAAAGTTCGGTAAATCAAGGGACCACGCCGTACAACACGGAACGAGATTCCTCCCAAGAATACCAGTGCATAAAAAACAACACAACGCTAAATAAAGAACAATGAAGCTATTATAAGACTTAGGTCCCATTAAAGACTCAGGTCCCATCACACAATGCAACGCAAGCTGGAGGATAGAGTTTTTACCTTATAATAGCCAAAAATGCTTGGCACGTGAAATTTCATCTTTTATTATTACTATAAGTGTATAGTGTCAAAACAATTTCAATCATAAGTATCAATCATAGAAGGCATAAGTGCCCCATACCACTATGTCGCCATATATAGATTCTACAATCAAATCAACTATATGTCATATTGGAAGTTGGATTTCCATCTGTGAACCAAGGCAAGGGATCGTCCTTACCGCTTCGAGCCTGTCTAGCCCGAGCCTCAGAAACAGCCGTAACTGCACCTTGGATCTTTAGAGCCAGTCCACATGGAGGGGATTAAAATGCGTGAACAATGTGTTTCCCCGTCCTATGGGGCGTAAACTGGTCATATCCCGACCAAACTATCGGCCATGGAACGACCGATATAACCGAGGCGCCTCGCTAACCATCATCCACATAAGTAAAACGTTAGGGCTTGTAAAATGCTGACACCACTCCTAACTAGAAAGAAACGCATGCCCTCCCTGCAGTCCTCTCCCATTTCTGGTTCACACCGGGCTGTGAGGCTAGCAAATTAACGCTACATAAATCTATGCTATATTAAAGCCGTGCTTTGATCGTCAACCACAAGACCCTGGTTTTCAACAGAAGCCTTGATCTGTTGCATCTCAGCATGTCAAATGGGAAATTCATGCTATGCAACTGATGTCTATCAATCACACAGAATGAAATTCGATGTCAGACACACATTGTAACGACACAGATTTCGCCCGGACCTAATCGATCGCTAAACCGACCAAGACCGTTCGAATCCCGCATACGCTAACTTTGGGTATACAACACATCAGAACAAATAACAGAAGACTTCAATAAACATCATAATAATGTTACATCAGAGTACAGAATATCAGAGTATATCGAAAATAATACACAGCGGAAGATAAATTTACATAAATGTAATACAATGCACAGCGGAAATATAAACTACACAGCGGAAGACTGTAAATGTCTGGACACAGCTTAAAGCTTCAATCCAGAATCCTGCTCAAAACATCTGCAAAATAAAACTACTCGACTGCCCGTGTGGAAAATAGGGGCACCCGAGTTCGCAAGGGAAAAGCAAACTACGAGTCAGTCATGGGACTGGTGTGAGAACTCAAAAACAGTTGTTAACTTTGTTCAAAAATAAGGCAAATCACAGGACCACGCCACTTTCGCGGAACGGGTTTACCCCCATGAAAGCCAGTGTATAAACAACAATCAATATAGATATATGGATCTACTATGCATCAATCAACATGCAATATCCCAATCTACCCATTTAGATTAACCACCACACTTAGATTTTCCAAATCCAATTCAATTTACAGAAATTATTCCTTTGGATTTTATTCCCGATTTCTTATTTCAAATCATTTGAAATACATATCTAACTTTCTATATCAAAGTAGATTTCACTTCGGGATCTCAAATCAAATCATTTGGAAATATGAATTCCAAAACATAACAATGCATACAAACAAGTATGCAACCAAATATCGTGCTCCCCATCGACAAGGCAAAGGGTACGCACCTCGCAACTCGATATATATATGTGCACCTATCCCACGTAGGAGTAGGCTACACCGACGATGCACCTCCCACTCATGGAGAGCATACACCGCCCTCTCACCCATACTTTTAGTCTCAGGGTTACCCGAATCTTCAGCCACATACTAAATCATTTCATATCCCGAAGTAGGGAAAATCATTTCACAACATAATAATCACAATGTAACATATAATACATTTCTAAATCACTTTAGAAATCATCGGGTTTTGGGCCTCGAAATCCTTTCTGTTTTATAAAACATTTTTATAAAACATTCCCTGTCCAAAATCGGGAATACATTTCTTTTCACTTAAGGAAAATATCATTTCACAATCATTCGTTAAATTTGAAATGAACACAACATCGCTAAACACCTTATCGTCAAATCGTGAAGTGTTTCACAAGGCGTTAGCACACAGATATTTTCAACCCAACCCAATGCTAAATGCAAAAGCATATTCTGCTCATAAACTGGTCGAGCTCAATCCAAACCATCAATCAATCAAATTTGACATTAAATATAAGGTTTTAAATAGAGAGAGTATTGACTTATATTTAACATCAAATCCTGAAACCAACAGATATCATATCGGGAATAACGATATCGATATCTTCCAAATTCCCATCACGATATCTTTATAATCACGGAATCCAATATCGAAAATATCCATTGATAATTTCAATTCAAATCTAATCCAATTTATTTATTTTTAACCATTGGATTATTTTTCTAGTTAATAACTAGTTCATTTCGATAAAAATCTATTTTTATCTTTTCAAATATGGAGTTTTTCATCCCAATTCTTCCCAAATCATTTCTTATGATTTTACACAAATTATTACTATTTTTAATAATTTTATCAAGGCCTGTACGGTCGATTTCCATCAATGGCCATCGAACTGCACTTACAGCGACCTTTTTCAAATTTGATTTGGACGTAATTCCAAATCCAACCGGTAGATTTCAAATTTCTAATATTCCTTAGAAAGCTCTTTTCGATACGAACCCAAGGGTTCTGATTTCAGGAGAATCCGACGGTCGGATCTCCCGTAATGTCCGTTCGAAGTCAATGGTCGAAATTCGCGAACTGCCGCAGCGCGGCGCGTTCTATTCAGGCCATTTATTATATATATAATATATATAATATATATTTCGTCGATTTCTATTTAAAACGAATTATATAAATAGTTTTGAATTCGTTTCAAAAAAACATTTTCAACTTCCTTTTCAATTCAAATCACAATTGAATTCTTCTTTATAGATTCGTTTTAAAATTCATTTCTATTCAATTCAAATTTCAATTCAATTTGAATTCGTTTTCAATTCAATTCATTTCGAATTCGTTTTCTATTCCAGTTCAATTCGAATTCGTTTTCTATTCAATTCAATTCGAATTCGTTTTCTATTCAATTCAATTCGAATTCGTTTTCTATTCAATTCAATTCGAATTCATTTTCTAGTCAATTCAATTCGAATTCGTTTTCTATTCAATTCAATTCGAATTCGTTTTCTATTCAATTCAATTCGAATTCGTTTTCTATTCAATTCAATTCGAATTCGTTTTCTAGTCAATTCAATTCGAATTCGTTTTCTATTCAATTCAATTCGAATTCGTTTTCTATTCAATTCAATTCGAATTCGTTTTCTATTCAATTCAATTCGAATATTTCATATACATTGTTTTCAATTCGAATATTTTCACTTTCAATATATCCGATATTTTCACTTTCAATTTATTCGATATTTTCACTTCGCTATATATATAAATTTCACTTTTCATATATTCGATATTTTCACTTCGCTATATATATAAATTTCACTTTTCATATATTCGATATTTTCACTTTGCTATATATATAAATTTCACTTTTCATATATTCGATATTTTCACTTTGCTATATATATAAATTTCACTTTTCATATATTCGATATTTTCACTTCGCTATATATATAAATTTCACTTTTCATATATTCGATATTTTCACTTCGCTATATATATAAATTTCACTTTTTATATATTCGATATTTTCACTTCGCTATATATATAAATTTCACTCTTCATATATATGTTATTTCACTTCGCTATAAATCAATTTTCACAACAATTTCAACCAATAAATATCGTCCATGGTTTGTGGACGAGGGGCGTATATATATATATATATATATATATATATATAGATATTTATATATAGCAATTCACTTCCACTTTCAACACATATATAAAATTATAAAAAGAAATTGAAGAGTGAGAAATCCTCACCAATAGCTATCCACTCACACGATCCTTCTTTAATAGAAACTCCGCCTTCTTGTTGCTTTCGTTGACTGTATCCTCTACATAGGTAAAAATCGAATTTTTACTATGTTATTCAATATATAAAGATTGCATTTTGACTTCGCTATTAAATATAAAGATTATATTTTTATTATTCTTATGATGCAACAATTATATTTTTATGGCTTTAAAAATATAGGAATCATACCCCACTTCCTCTACTTAACAAAAATTCCATCTTTTCTATTTTTTTAAAAATATGATCTTTATTTTTGCAAGTTCAAACCTTTTTCTCTTAAAAGATCAAACCTTTTTCTTATTTTCAAGTTCAAAATAAAATCAGTTTTTAAAATCTTTTTATAAAAATCTGTTTTACATTCATTTATAAAAATGCAGTTTTTTTTTATCTTTTTAAAAATGCAGTTTTTAAAAATGCAGTTTTTTTCTTTTAATTCAAATCAGTTTTTGATTTCTTTTAAAAACAGTTTTTAAATCTCTTTTTAAATTTCTGTTTTTACATCCTTAAAAAAAACAGTTTTAAAACTTAAAAAAAAAACAGTTTTATTCTTTTCAAAACAGTTTTTAATTTCTTTTAAAAACAGTTTTTAAATCTTCTTAAAAATGCAATTTTTATAACTTACTTCTTTTAAAAATTCTGTTTTAAAAACTTAAAACAAAAATCAGTTTTTAAATCATATATAAAAAAACAGTTTTTTCTTCTTTAATTCACTGTAAAACAAAATAGAACAAAACAAAATAAAATAAAATAAAATGCTCACCGAGTTCGAATGGGAGGAGGAGGAGTCGGTGGGTTCTGAGGCGGCGTTCGGAGGTGTCGGGGTTGTCGCGGCGGTGGTTTCGGAGGTGTCGAGGGCGAGGGTTGCTTCGATTGTTCGTTCGGTGGGAGGAGGTTGGTCGGGCGGTGGACGGCGATCTGGCGTGGGCTTCGTCGGCGGCTCGAGCGTCAGGGGGCGGCGCGATTTAGGGTTAGGTCTTTTTTTTTTTTTCTCTAACTGATAAATGATCGGGGGGGCCAAGCAGTAGGAAAAAGGGGAGAAGTATATTCTTTTTTATTATTATTTAATTATTTAAAATTTGCACAAGGGTTGACTTTTATATACGACCTCAAAACGAGGCCCACCGCCTGTCGTCCATAGTGTTTTACCCCCATTCCGAACATAATGGGATATGTATCGCAAGCTGGTTTGATCGTTACAATCAGTTTCCGTTGAAATTACATTTTAAATCCTTATATTGAATTTTAAACGTACATTTCAAATTACCGGGGTCACATACTAACTAGAAAAATTCTAGAAAAATATTTTCTAGTTTCGTATTGACGATACGGTCCTAACAAAACTAGTTTCGTCGAATTCTGAGACCTTTTGAAAAATGGCCAATTTCCAGTCGATTAAAATCAACTGAAATGGTCAAAACACGTTTTCCTTTACCACGCTCACATATTGATTCGAAAAATTATGAAATTTGAAATCTAGCAATAACTGTACACTGCGGACCCAACAAAAGTGGTTTCGTCGAAATCCGAGGTCGTTTGCAAAATTGCTATTTTTAAGGGCCTTATATATATAAAAATATATATAAATTCCACAGCGACTATTTCTAATTTTAAACTGGACATATCTTATCATTTCTAAAATGAAATCTCAGTTTGTTAACTTCGTTACAAAGATATAGTTATACAGATTCAAATATTTCTTGTTTCGTTCAATTCTGACTTATATTGAATTCTGTATATTCATTTGAAATTAGAAATCGAATTTTCGAACTACCGCGCCATTTTCAATTCCTTTTATAATTATATATAATTATTTATATTCTAACGACGACGCGTATAATATATACGTTCTAATTATATTCGAAATAAATTTCTCGTCGATATTATTTAAAATAATCTATTTTAAATATTCAAAATTCACTAAAGTTGCCAAAATAAAAATTTCAAACTGGCTCGCATTTTACGGGTTGTTACAATCTCCCCCACTTAAAACTTTTCGTCCCCGAAAAGGAACAAAGTCGAAAGTGGTTTGATTAATCAACTCTACGCTCGATCTGGCTTACATTCTCCAACTCTTTAGTTTCTGAGAATCTTCAAAATTTCAAAAATTTGGTTAACACCCTAAATTTTCGAAAAATTTCGCCATAACCTCCCCTGCAATGGGAGCATCGGGGAATTTCAAATAGCTTCCCCGGTCCTTCAGATCTCAAAAAGAAAAAGAAAAAGCCAAGCGGCTAGCCAATAGGCTCACAAAATCATCATCACCCAAACAAAACAGTAAATTATGTAGTAAACATGTACCTATTTGTCGGGCAAACAAATTTTATTCTCTGCTCTAGCCTCCTTGCTATGACCTGTTCAATGATATATATGTATATGCAAGCAAATGCGACCAATTTTCAATACAATTCAATATTCGGTTCAATTAGGCAAAATGGTTAAAATTTAGCAACCAAATAAACAAACAACACAAACATCAATCAATTAATTGATTATATTTTCAAATATATAATTTTATATATTTAAAAATCATATTTTCTAAAACTAGATTATATATATAATCACAAATACGTTATTTATAAACAAATAACTCTCGACTCATTCTGGGGCATTTCTAACCCCATCTCTAATAAGTCACTCATTCTAGAATGCTACTGATTCTATCTCTAATGAGGATTCTTTTATAGGACATTACTAATCCTACCTCTGATGAGTCTTTTGTTCAGTTCTAACGAGTTGTACCCCAAAGATTTGAGTTTAACCAAAACTCTGATACCACGTTGTAACGACACGGATTTCGCCCGGACCTAATCGATCGCTAAACCGACCAAGACCGTTCGAATCCCGCATACGCTAACTTTGGGTATACAACACATCAGAACAAATAACAGAAGACTTCAATAAACATCATAATAATGTTACATCAGAGTACAGAATATCAGAGTATATCGAAAATAATACACAGCGGAAGATAAATTTACATAAATGTAATACAATGCACAGCGGAAATATAAACTACACAGCGGAAGACTGTAAATGTCTGGACACAGCTTAAAGCTTCAATCCAGAATCCTGCTCAAAACATCTGCAAAATAAAACTACTCGACTGCCCGTGTGGAAAATAGGGGCACCCGAGTTCGCAAGGGAAAAGCAAACTACGAGTCAGTCATGGGACTGGTGTGAGAACTCAAAAACAGTTGTTAACTTTGTTCAAAATTAAGGCAAATCACGGGACCACGCCACTTTCGCGGAACGGGTTTACCCCCATGAAAGCCAGTGTATAAACAACAATCAATATAGATATATGGATCTACTATGCATCAATCAACATGCAATATCCCAATCTACCCATTTAGATTAACCACCACACTTAGATTTTCCAAATCCAATTCAATTTACAGAAATTATTCCTTTGGATTTTATTCCCGATTTCTTATTTCAAATCATTTGAAATACATATCTAACTTTCTATATCAAAGTAGATTTCACTTCGGGATCTCAAATCAAATCATTTGGAAATATGAATTCCAAAACATAACAATGCATACAAACAAGTATGCAACCAAATATCGTGCTCCCCATCGACAAGGCAAAGGGTACGCACCTCGCAACTCGATATATATATGTGCACCTATCCCACGTAGGAGTAGGCTACACCGACGATGCACCTCCCACTCATGGAGAGCATACACCGCCCTCTCACCCATACTTTTAGTCTCAGGGTTACCCGAATCTTTAGCCACATACTAAATCATTTCATATCCCGAAGTAGGGAAAATCATTTCACAACATAATAATCACAATGTAACATATAATACATTTCTAAATCACTTTAGAAATCATCGGGTTTTGGGCCTCGAAATCCTTTCTGTTTTATAAAACATTTTTATAAAACATTCCCTGTCCAAAATCGGGAATACATTTCTTTTCACTTAAGGAAAATATCATTTCACAATCATTCGTTAAATTTGAAATGAACACAACATCGCTAAACACCTTATCGTCAAATCGTGAAGTGTTTCACAAGGCGTTAGCACACAGATATTTTCAACCCAACCCAATGCTAAATGCAAAAGCATATTCTGCTCATAAACTGGTCGAGCTCAATCCAAACCATCAATCAATCAAATTTGACATTAAATATAAGGTTTTAAATAGAGAGAGTATTGACTTATATTTAACATCAAATCCTGAAACCAACAGATATCATATCGGGAATAACGATATCGATATCTTCCAAATTCCCATCACGATATCTTTATAATCACGGAATCCAATATCGAAAATATCCATTGATAATTTCAATTCAAATCTAATCCAATTTATTTATTTTTAACCATTGGATTATTTTTCTAGTTAATAACTAGTTCATTTCGATAAAAATCTATTTTTATCTTTTCAAATATGGAGTTTTTCATCCCAATTCTTCCCAAATCATTTCTTATGATTTTACACAAATTATTACTATTTTTAATAATTTTATCAAGGCCTGTACGGTCGATTTCCATCAATGGCCATCGAACTGCACTTACAGCGACCTTTTTCAAATTTGATTTGGACGTAATTCCAAATCCAACCGTTAGATTTCAAATTTCTAATATTCCTTAGAAAGCTCTTTTCGATACGAACCCAACGGTTCTGATTTCAGGAGAATCCGACGGTCGGATCTCCCGTAATGTCCGTTCGAAGTCAATGGTCGAAATTCGCGAACTGCCGCAGCGCGGCGCGTTCTATTCAGGCCATTTATTATATATATAATATATATAATATATATTTCGTCGATTTCTATTTAAAACGAATTATATAAATAGTTTTGAATTCGTTTCAAAAAAACATTTTCAACTTCCTTTTCAATTCAAATCACAATTGAATTCTTCTTTATAGATTCGTTCTAAAATTCATTTCTATTCAATTCAAATTTCAATTCAATTTGAATTCGTTTTCAATTCAATTCATTTCGAATTCGTTTTCTATTCCAGTTCAATTCGAATTCGTTTTCTATTCAATTCAATTTGAATTCGTTTTCTATTCAATTCAATTCGAATTCGTTTTCTATTCAATTCAATTCGAATTCATTTTCTAGTCAATTCAATTCGAATTCGTTTTCTATTCAATTCAATTCGAATTCGTTTTCTATTCAATTCAATTCGAATTCGTTTTCTATTCAATTCAATTCGAATTCGTTTTCTAGTCAATTCAATTCGAATTCGTTTTCTATTCAATTCAATTCGAATTCGTTTTCTATTCAATTCAATTCGAATTCGTTTTCTATTCAATTCAATTCGAATATTTCATATACATTGTTTTCAATTCGAATATTTTCACTTTCAATATATCCGATATTTTCACTTTCAATTTATTCGATATTTTCACTTCGCTATATATATAAATTTCACTTTTCATATATTCGATATTTTCACTTCGCTATATATATAAATTTCACTTTTCATATATTCGATATTTTCACTTTGCTATATATATAAATTTCACTTTTCATATATTCGATATTTTCACTTTGCTATATATATAAATTTCACTTTTCATATATTCGATATTTTCACTTCGCTATATATATAAATTTCACTTTTCATATATTCGATATTTTCACTTCGCTATATATATAAATTTCACTTTTTATATATTCGATATTTTCACTTCGCTATATATATAAATTTCACTCTTCATATATATGTTATTTCACTTCGCTATAAATCAATTTTCACAACAATTTCAACCAATAAATATCGTCCATGGTTTGTGGACGAGGGGCGTATATATATATATATATATATATATATATAGATATTTATATATAGCAATTCACTTCCACTTTCAACACATATATAAAATTATAAAAAGAAATTGAAGAGTGAGAAATCCTCACCAATAGCTATCCACTCACACGATCCTTCTTTAATAGAAACTCCGCCTTCTTGTTGCTTTCGTTGACTGTATCCTCTACATAGGTAAAAATCGAATTTTTACTATGTTATTCAATATATAAAGATTGCATTTTGACTTCGCTATTAAATATAAAGATTATATTTTTATTATTCTTATGATGCAACAATTATATTTTTATGGCTTTAAAAATATAGGAATCATACCCCACTTCCTCTACTTAACAAAAATTCCATCTTTTCTATTTTTTTAAAAATATGATCTTTATTTTTGCAAGTTCAAACCTTTTTCTCTTAAAAGATCAAACCTTTTTCTTATTTTCAAGTTCAAAATAAAATCAGTTTTTAAAATCTTTTTATAAAAATCTGTTTTACATTCATTTATAAAAATGCAGTTTTTTTTATCTTTTTAAAAATGCAGTTTTTAAAATCTTTTTAAAAATGCAGTTTTTTTCTTTTATTTCAAATCAGTTTTTGATTTCTTTTAAAAACAGTTTTTAAATCTCTTTTTAAATTTCTGTTTTTACATCCTTAAAAAAAACAGTTTTAAAACTTAAAAAAAAAACAGTTTTATTCTTTTCAAAACAGTTTTTAATTTCTTTTAAAAACAGTTTTTAAATCTTCTTAAAAATGCAATTTTTATAACTTACTTCTTTTAAAAATTCTGTTTTAAAAACTTAAAACAAAAATCAGTTTTTAAATCATATATAAAAAAACAGTTTTTTCTTCTTTAATTCACTGTAAAACAAAATAGAACAAAACAAAATAAAATAAAATAAAATGCTCACCGAGTTCGAATGGGAGGAGGAGGAGTCGGTGGGTTCTGAGGCGGCGTTCGGAGGTGTCGGGGTTGTCGCGGCGGTGGTTTCGGAGGTGTCGAGGGCGAGGGTTGCTTCGATTGTTCGTTCGGTGGGAGGAGGTTGGTCGGGCGGTGGACGGCGATCTGGCGTGGGCTTCGTCGGCGGCTCGAGCGTCAGGGGGCGGCGCGATTTAGGGTTAGGTCTTTTTTTTTTTTCTCTAACTGATAAATGATCGGGGGGGCCAAGCAGTAGGAAAAAGGGGAGAAGTATATTCTTTTTTATTATTATTTAATTATTTAAAATTTGCACAAGGGTTGACTTTTATATACGACCTCAAAACGAGGCCCACCGCCTGTCGTCCATAGTGTTTTACCCCCATTCCGAACATAATGGGATATGTATCGCAAGCTGGTTTGATCGTTACAATCAGTTTCCGTTGAAATTACATTTTAAATCCTTATATTGAATTTTAAACGTACATTTCAAATTACCGGGGTCACATACTAACTAGAAAAATTCTAGAAAAATATTTTCTAGTTTCGTATTGACGATACGGTCCTAACAAAACTAGTTTCGTCGAATTCTGAGACCTTTTGAAAAATGGCCAATTTCCAGTCGATTAAAATCAACTGAAATGGTCAAAACACGTTTTCCTTTACCACGCTCACATATTGATTCGAAAAATTATGAAATTTGAAATCTAGCAATAACTGTACACTGCGGACCCAACAAAAGTGGTTTCGTCGAAATCCGAGGTCGTTTGCAAAATTGCTATTTTTAAGGGCCTTATATATATAAAAATATATATAAATTCCACAGCGACTATTTCTAATTTTAAACTGGACATATCTTATCATTTCTAAAATGAAATCTCAGTTTGTTAACTTCGTTACAAAGATATAGTTATACAGATTCAAATATTTCTTGTTTCGTTCAATTCTGACTTATATTGAATTCTGTATATTCATTTGAAATTAGAAATCGAATTTTCGAACTACCGCGCCATTTTCAATTCCTTTTATAATTATATATAATTATTTATATTCTAACGACGACGCATATAATATATACGTTCTAATTATATTCGAAATAAATTTCTCGTCGATATTATTTAAAATAATCTATTTTAAATATTCAAAATTCACTAAAGTTGCCAAAATAAAAATTTCAAACTGGCTCGCATTTTACGGGTTGTTACACACATCCATTTACCAGTTTGTTCTGGGTCTGAACGAAACCGGAGCCACCATAATCCTCTCCCATTTGTCCAATACAGGGGAGAGATCATCGCATATCCAGTCGATCTCCAAGTACGTCTGGACGATCACCACTTATTACCTCGTCTTGGGTGTACAGCCCAATCAAGACATCAGTAATCATCCAAACGCTGCGAAGACCTCTGGTCTTCAACCACCATCTTCATCCTCGACATATCGTCGAATCAGTTATTCAGAATGGGATAAACCCGGTCTTTCTGAATAACTCGCGTATATAATAAAAAAGTGCTATAAAAACACAACATACACCTCATTCCAATCCAGAATATTCCTTTATTCAAATATTCTTATACTTTGGGAAAGGTTCCCATTAATTTTATCAAAGATAAATTCTTTAAATTTATTCTTTAATCTTCCTTTGGATATCATTTCAACCTAATTAAAGATGCATTAAAACTCCACTTGGTTTTAATCTTCCCAAAAATCAATATTAACGATTGTTTAACTTGGGAAATCATATCCTGTCTTTAATGGGTTAAAGAACCAATGTCATCTTAAACACGGTTCATGATAAACCCAATGTAATGGCCCGCAAATCCTACTATCTGAGTTGGCTACATACATCACACGTCCAACCCACATATCACAGAAATACGAATCATTTTTTTAGAAGAAAATGGTAGAAGAAGAACAAAAATAACAACACAGAATCTCACATCGCGGCGGAGCAAAATATAATACATCATAACTTTTGAAATACAAAATTTAAACTGTAACATGCACTTATCAGAGTACAACACTTACAACACAGCGGAAATAAAACTACTATATATCTAACACTGAAGCCTCCTGCTCCAAGCTCCTTTAGATAGATCTGTAAAACCCTAAACTACTTGACCGCCTGTACAAATTTGGGCACCCAAGAGTTTAGGTAAAACAAAAAAAATAAACTTTGGGTCAGTCATGGGACTGGTATGAGTAAATGATTTAAAACAGTTTGAGAAAACAAACGATAGCTCATAAGACCACGCCGTATAACACGGAACGGGTTTTCCCTTATGAGAATCCAAAATAGTTGATTTAACTTTCAAAATCCTTTTGAAAGAAATGATAATCTTTATATCAAAACTCTGTTGATATTATAATAGTGCCTAAATCAAATAAATAGAAATCTAGTAGAATGCTTTCATCTCACGCTCCACATATGTAATATACAATCATAATCGCGAGCACTTATTAGGTAATGAATTTCCAACTATGACAAGATATGGGTCCACCTTCCGATAGTGTATCTCTAGAGGAGAACACAATGGGTTCGACAAGAATATCTTTTAACTCGACCACACATGACCGACCACTCATTTCGCTTGAGTGTATCGAATGTATTTCACCAACGGTTGGGATCAACAACCGTTTCTCGAATGGAACATCATCGAATAGAATAAGGAATTAAATGAATTTCTCTAGATAGGTGATAATACACCCTAATGGAAGCTACCCATAGAGCCTAGCTACCTGCCCGATTTTTGTCATTTCTTGGTTGTTGAGGCCTAAGGCTTCGATTACTTATCATTCATTGATAGCACAATCAATTTGAATGCCAAACTGTCAGATCCGTTAAACACTAATTGATTTGCATAAATATATTCTGGATATTATTCTAAGAGAATAAATTCTCCGCCACCATATATATTTACACAGACCAACATATATGATTATTGGAAATACTTCGTCAAACATTCGTCCATACACTTCCTTCTGGGACTGAACGTGTAACGACCCAGAAAATCTGAACCAATTTAAAAATTTTAAATTGGCTAAAATAATGGATTTTAAATATTTAAAATAAATATTTTAAATAATGGCGATGAAAACTGAGTTTGAATCGACATTTGAAAACGAATGTAATTAATTATAATTATATATAGAATTTAAAATAGTGCGGTAGTTCGATAATTCGATTTCAAACTTCAATTGAATATACCGGGTGCAAAACAATCCGGATTTTAGTGAAACCAAAAATAATGGAATCTAATTGGTAATATCTTTCTAACGAATCCGACCAATCGAAATTTGGTAGCGGGAATCAAAAGATATGTCCAGTTGAAAATTCTGAATAGTCGCTATGGAATTCAGGCCCTTAAAAATGGACATTTTGCAAATGACCTCGGATTTCGACGAAACCACTTTTGTTAGATCCGCAGTGTCAGGTTATTGCTAGGTTTCAAATTTCATAATTTTTCGAATCAATATGTGAGCGTGGCGAAAGAAAACGCGTTTGACCAGTTTTCGTGGATTTTAATCGACTGGAAATTGGCCATTTTTCAAACGGTCTCAGAATTCGACGAAACTAGTTTTGTTAGGACCGTATCTTCAATACGAAGCTAGAAAATATTTTTCTGGAATTTTTCTAGTTAGTATGTGACCCCGGTAATTTGAAATGTGCGTTTAAAATTCAATATAATGATTTAAATGAAAATTCAAAAGGAAACTGATTGTAACGATCAAATCAGCTTGCGATACATATCCCATTGTGTTCGGAATGGGGGTTAAACGCTATGGACGACAGGCGGTGGGCCTCGTTTCGAGGTCGTGGGTAAAAGTCAACTTTATGCAATTAATTTAATTAATAAAAAAAAATATAAAATATAAAATAATATTTCCCTCTCTTTACTTACTTTCTGCCCCCCCCCCCCCGATTTCATAAAATCGAAAACACAAAAAAAAAAAAAAGCAGCAGCAGCCGCCGCCTTCAAAGTCGGTCAGAACCCCCACCGCGCGCCGATCCAGCCCTCCCCCTCGCGGAGCATCCACCCACTTCGAAGCTGCCGCCGACATCTCCAACCCCCGCTCCTCCGTTCGAAACCCTAGAGCAGCCTCCCCCTGAAGCCTCGCCACCACCACCGAGATCCAGTGCCCCACCTCCGACGATCGGTGAAACCCCCCCCCCCCTCTGTAAGTATTTTGTTATTTTATTTTAATAATTTAAAAACAGTGTTTTTAATTAGGTTTAAAGACTGTTTTTTTTATGATTTCAAAACTGTTTTTTTATGATTTCAAAACTATTTTTTTTTTATTATGATTTCAAAACTGTTTTTTTTTTAAGAATTCAAAACTATTTTTTTTTATGATTTCAAAACTGATTTTATAAAAAGAGAAAAACTGATTTTATAAAAAGAGTAAAACTGTTTTTAAAGAAAGGTTAAAACTGATTTTTCGAAAAAGGATTTGAACTTTAAAAGGTAAAAATCATATTTTTATATATCGAAAGTCGAAAGTAAAAATCATATTTTTATATATCGAAAGTCGAAAGAAAAATCATATTTTTATATATCGAAAGTCGAAAGTAAAAATCATATTTTTATATATCGAAAGTCGAAAGAAAAATCATATTTTTATATATCGAAAGTCGAAAGTAAAAATCATATTTTTATATATCGAAAGTCGAAAGAAAAATCATATTTTTATATATCGAAAGTCGAAAGTAAAAATCATATTTTTATATATCGAAAGTCGAAAGTAAAAATCATATTTTTATATATCGAAAGTCGAAAGAAAAATCATATTTTTATATATCGAAAGTCGAAAGAAAAATCATATTTTTATATATCTAAAGTCGAAAGAAAAATCATATTTTTATATATCGAAAGTCGAAAGAAAAATCATATTTTTATATATCGAAAGTCGAAAGAAAAATCATATTTTTATATATCGAAAGTCGAAAGTAAAAATCATATTTTTATATATCGAAAGTCGAAGTAGAATTTAGATTTTTATATATTGAATAGCATAGTAAAAATTCGATTTTTACATATGTAGAGAATACGGGCGAAAGCGACAGAAAGGCGAAGATTTCTCTAAGGAAGTGTCGAGAAGTTGGATAGCTATTGGTGAGATTTCTGATTTAAAAATATTATATATGTGTGAAAATAATAGTGAATTGCTATATGTAATATATATATATATATATATATATATATATATATATATATATATACGCCCCTCGTCCACAAACCATAGACGATATTTATTGGTTGAAATTGTTGTGAAAATTGATTGATAGCGAATGATTGTTTGGGATTGTTTGGGATTGATATTGGTTGATTGTGGTTGAAAAATACCCATTTGTGGTTGTGAAATATTTGGTTGAAACCACATAGGATTAGTTTGTGGAAATGAAATAAATATATACATGCCGCCTGCGTGCGAACTAGATGCATGATCCCCATTGTCAAAAACCGCGAGGTTTTAAGGTAGAGCGAGGAGCCGTACTAGGGACGGTCCCGGTGTAACTACCCTGCCGTTATGCTGCCGAAATTTTGAATAATATTCTTGTGTTTGAATTATTTTCATATGCTTAAACTATATTTATTCATTGTATAGAAAACATTCATGTGTTGAATTGATATTCATTCGTTGATTAGACATTCATGTGTTGAATGGTATTCATATTTTGAAATAAATTGTTCGATAATAAAAATCACATTTTTATCTATATATAGAAACTATAGAAAACATTCATGTGTTGAATTGATATTCATTCGTTGATTAGAAATTCATGTGTTGAATGGTATTCATATTTTGAAATAAATTGTTCGATAATAAAAATCACATTTTTATCTATATATAAAAACCATAGAAAACATTCATGTGTTGAATTGATATTCATTCGTTGATTAGAAATTCATGTGTTGAATGGTATTCATATTTTGAAATAAATTGTTCGATAATAAAAATCACATTTTTATCTATATATAGAAACTATAGAAAACATTCATGTGTTGAATTGATATTCATTCGTTGATTAGAAATTCATGTGTTGAATGGTATTCATATTTTGAAATAAATTGTTTGATAATAAAAATCACCTTTTATCGACTATATGAACTATATAGAAAAGTAGTGTTTTGAAATGAACTATTTTACAATAAAAATCACATTTTTATTGTATGCATAAATCGTTAGAATGTGAAGTGTTAAAAATAGCCACTTGTTCAAAATAAACATATATGAGTTGAAATATTCATAAATTAGCTAGTGAAATGATTTGCACCTATTTATGTAACATTAGAATGAATGGTGTTTTTAAACCGAATAGAAATCAAATATGAAGTTGAATAGAAAATGAAAAATGATATGAACTGTATATATATGTACATGCATATTCATTGAACAGGTTATAGCAAAGGGGCTAGAGAAGAGGAATAAAATTTTGTG
Source organism: Allium sativum (assembly GCA_030737875.1). Classification (NCBI taxonomy): domain Eukaryota; kingdom Viridiplantae; phylum Streptophyta; class Magnoliopsida; order Asparagales; family Amaryllidaceae; genus Allium; species Allium sativum. The sequence goes on along the minus strand of CM060913.1, from coordinate 335,632,915 downwards.
CCCGACAAATAGGTACACATTTACTGATTTGTTTGGGTGATGATTTTGAGCCTGTTGGCTAGCCGTTTGGCTTTTTCTTTTTCTTTTTGAGATTAGAAGGACCGGGAACGCTATTTGCGATTTCCCGATGCTCCCGGTGCAGGGGAGGTTATGGCGAAATTTTTCCAAAATTTAAGGCGTTAGAAAAATATTTGAAGTTAAAACGATATTGAAATCATTGAATGAACTATATTTATATAACTATATAAATATAAATAAAATTAAAACGAAACGAAGCCGTGCAGTTCGTATTTTGAAACCGTGATTTCAAACGACTAGTGCGGGAAATCCGACCATTGGATTTTCCCGAAATCTCAACCGTCGGGTTCGCCTTGGAATAATCTTTCCAACAGCACCAACCTTGTAAAAATCCAACGGTTGGATTGTCTGGAATGTTTAATTCAAATCTGAAGAAAAACAGCGCCAGAAACGATTATATTTATTTATATATATAAATATAATTATATTTAATCGAATAACGACGCTGCAGTTCGTATTTTGAAACCGAAATTTCAAACGATTGTACCGGGAGATCCGACCGTCGGATTTTCCCGAAACTGGAACCGTCGGGTTCGTTTTGAAAAGACCTTTCTAATGATGTAAATTTTGTGAAGATCCAACGGTTAGATTTACAGATATGTGTAAATCAAATCTGGAGAAAAACAGCGCCACGACCGCTTTATGGCCCGAAGCGTCGTTTTGAATAAAATGGCTATTTTAAAATAAATAAAAATAGCGATAAATAGTTATAAAATATCATAAGCGATATGGAATGGAAATAAACTGAATTTGCTTGATTTATGTGATGTTTGATGGTTGAATGTGTTTGGTGTGAAAATTACATTAAAGAACAAATATGGTGTTGTCGAATAATTTAACCATTGAAATAAATTGAATTGAAATTCTAAATATACGTGAATTATTTGAGAAGGCCGAGTTAATTCTCATTTCAAATAATTGACCGACGATTGAAAGTCGAAGATAAAGACGGTGGTCGAAGACCGGAGATCTTCACCTCGTTTGGATGGTAACCGAGGTCCTGATTGGGAGGCATCCCGAAATATGAATAATGAGTGGTGATCGTCCAGACGTACGTGTTGATCGAAGGGTTTGCGAGGTATTTAGTGCCTCCAGTTTCGTTCAGACCCAGAACGGACTTGTAGATGGACTGTGTGTCCGACATTGGATTTTATTCTATGTTGATTGATCTCTGTTAAATATACATCTGTTTGGCGGCGGAGAATTTATTCTTTTTCTTAACGCCCTTCTCTGAGACGTACGAGCTCAGAGGTTGTATATCGATGGACATCAATCGCATGGCGTGAATTGCCTGTGTGGCATGCTAAGATGCGGTGATCAGGGCTTCTGTTGAAAAGCAAAGTCTTGTGGTGATGATCAAAGCACCGCCTGTGTGGCGTAGCTTTGTGTATAACGTGAATTCGCGAGCCTCACACCCCGGTATGAACCTAAAACGGGAGAAGGACCTCAGGGAGGGCATGCGTTTCTTTCTAGATAGGGTGGTGTCAGTGACCTACCAGCCCTGACATTTATATACTTTTCACCTATGTGGTTGTTGCTGTTGCGAGGCGCCTCGGTTTGATCGGACGATCCGGGTCCGATGGAGTCATTCGTTGGCTCGTTTACGCCCCAAAGGGCGGGGAAACGTATTGTTCAGGCACTATAATCCACATCGGTGGACCGGCCCTGACGATCCAAGGGGCAGTTGCGGCTGTTCCGGTGGCTCGGGCTAGAGAGTCACGAATTCTGTAAGGACTATCTTTTGCCTTGGTTCATAACGGAAATCCAATTTCCAAATACGACATCGTGCGGTTTCGATTGTATATATACATTTGGCGACATAGTGGCATGGGACGCTCATGTCGTCTATGATTGATAGTTATGATTTGAAATTGTTTTCAAAACACATAAACACTAGTAATAATATCAAATGCCTTTGTTTTATTCGTATCAAGCATATTTTGGTCGTTATAAGGAAAAACTCTATCCTACGGTTTGCGTTGCATTGTGTGATGGGAACTGAGTCTTATAACGGCTTCATTTTATAAAAAGCATAGCGATGTTTAAAAGAAAGATTTGTTTTAAAGCACTGGCGATCCAATGGAGAAAACCCGTTCCACGAAAGTGGCGTGGTCCTGTGATTAGCCAATTATATATGTGTTGAGTGGATTTCTCATACCAGTCCCATGACTGACTCGTAGTTTGTTTCACTTTCAAACTCGGGTGCCCCTTTTTCTACACGGGCAGCCTTGTATTCAGGTTTAGCTGGTTCTTTTTCTGGATAGCTGGAGCTGAAGATGGATTCTATCATTTATTTCCTTTTATGCTGTTCAGCTCCTATTGTACATATTTTGTTTATTTCCGCTGTAGACATTTATGTATAGCTGAACTGTATTTGTACTAAGTAAGATCCTGTATACTGTGTAACTCTGATGATTACTTTTATCCAGTATATTTTGTTGTTCATTATCTGGTGTATTTATTTAATTCTGTTCTGCTATTATCAGTTTCTGTGTTATATTCCAAAGATAACCTAGTTTCCGTGAGAACGGGAAATCGGGTCGTCTCATCGTGGTATTAGAGCTTTGGTTAAGCTTAGTTCTGGAATATAACATTTGAACGAACTCGTCAGAAATAGAACCAGTAGTGTTCTAGGACGGGTAACTCTATACAGATAGGATCAGTAATATCCTAGTATGAGTAAAGCAGAATGAAATTTCACCTCGATAGACACATTTACATTTGAAGTATGTGTTTCTATGTTTAAAATACCTTTTCTGTGACCTGACACTTGATCTGCTAATTGCAGAAGTACTAGAAAAATGAGTGCCAGAAACAGAAGGAATACAGAACCCGATCTAGAGGCTCTATTAAAGAAATATCGAAATCTGAACGGAGCGCAATTCTCGGGTAATGAATCTATTATTCAAACTCAAGCTTGGTTGAGTTCTGTCGAAAGAATCTTTGAGCATATCCAGCTGAGAGATGACCAGAAACTGTTAGTAGCATCTTGGGCGCTCAAAGAAGAAGCTTTAATCTGGTGGGAATCAATCATCAGAAATAATCCAGAAGGTGATATCACCTGGGACAGATTTAAAGTGATTTTCTTAGAAAGATTTACTCCTCCCGAAGCAACCGAACGACTATGTGATGAATTTTCTTATCTGATACAAGGTGACATGTCCATTCCCGAATATCATAAGAAATTCAACGAACTTGCTCACTTTGCTCCTCATCTAATTCAAGACCCAAAGAGGAAAAATCTGAGATTTATTCATGGCCTTCAAAGGAAATACCAGAATAAGGTATTGGGGCATGTGAAGCTTCCTTTCTCAGAAATGATTTATATGGCTTATCAATATGAAGATCTAGACAAGAAAGGAATGTTGAGCGACGAAGAAGAAGTTTGTTGTAGTGACATAGCAGAGTCGGAAACTGATATTCTTGAGGCAAGTACAATGTCTGAGATTAGTAAGAAGGCCAGTGCCAAGAGGAAAAGGGCTAAATCTAAGAAGGAACCAGTAACAACTACTATTTGCTCTAACTGCAATAAGCAAGGACATCTCTCGATGAGTTGCCGATCTCTAAAGCAACAAAGAAATGAAGGATCTAAGTCTATTAAGAAATTTCAAGAGACTAGAGAATGCAGCATTTGCCATCGGTTTGGCCATGTCAGACAGGATTGCCGGCTATTAAAGGCAACCAAGGTGGTTCAAATAAATGAAGTAGCAGAAACTTCCGAGCCCTCAGCTAGTCAAGAAAGGCCCGATGTGTTAGAAGGCACGCTTACTGTCAAAAACATTCCAGTCAAAGTACTGTTTGACACAGGCGCGTCACGAAGTTTCATTGCCAAGGATGCAGCTAAGAAACTGGATTTGAATTTGAAAAAGCTGAAGGAACCAATGACTGTCCAGAATCCTGTTGGGGGTTCCATTGATCTCAGTTGGATTTGTGGAGTCCCAGTTTCTTTCTCTCGTTATAGGTTCCCGACCATCGCAGCCGTCATGAATTTCAAAGAGTTTGATCTTATCTTGGGGTTAGACTGGTTGACCAAATATGAAGCTGAAGTTAAATGCGCCGATAGAGTCGTTAAGGCGAAGATTAAATCAGGTGATTATATAACCATTCCCTGTGAAGGTCAGAATGCAAATAGAAAAGACTTCTGGGCAGCTTTGAATGTTTTTCCAGCCCAAATTGAAAATATCCCTGAAGTTACAGAGAATATTCCTGACCTCATCAAAGACATTCCTGTCGTCAAGAATTATGCGGATGTGTTCGAGGAAATTGTTCGCTTACCTCCGCAGAGAGAAATAGATTTCAAAATTGCTTTAATTCCAAATGCAAGGCCGGTAGTTCACGCTATTCGAAGAATGTCCTTGAAAGAGAAAGAGGAATTAGACAATCAAACACGACAGCTAGTATGGAAAGGTCTGATAAGGCCTAGTTTCTCTGATTGGGGTGCAGCAGTGGTATTTGTCCCAAAATCTGACGGTACTCTACGTCTATGTGTGGATTATCGTGATCTGAACAAGCAAACCATAAAGAACAAGTATCCATTGCCGCGGATTGATGATTTGTTGGATCGATTAAATGGAGCACAGGTATTCTCAAGAATGGACCTAGCTACAGGTTTCCATCAACTTCGAATTGCCGAAGAGTGTGTTCCAATGACAGCGTTCAGAGGCCCCGGCTTATTCTACGAGTGGTTAATAATGCCGTTCGGCTTATGTAACGCCCCTGCTTACTTCGTCGATCTAATGAACAGGGTATTCAGAGGAGTATTGAATAAATTTGTTCTGGTTTTTATTGATGATATTCTAATCTTCTCTAAATCAAAGGCCGAACATGAAAAGCAACTGGAACAGGTTCTAGAAATTCTCAGACGGAATGTATTAAAAGCCAAATTTTCCAAATGTATATTCTGGCAAGATGAAGTGAAATTTCTGGGCCACGTCGTATCGAAGGAAGGAATCGCTGTGGACCCAAGCAAAATCACAGCTATTCAGAATTGGAAACAGCCCAGTACTCCCACTGAAGTCCGCAGTTTTCTTGGGTTGGCTAGCTATTACCGAAAGTTCGTTAAAGACTTTTCGAAGATATCTGGTCACTTAACGAAGCTTACAAAGAAGCATTCTAAATTCAAATGGACTCAAGAGAGTGAGGAGGCTTTCGAAGAGCTAAAGTTGAGATTAACCACAGCTCCGGTGTTAACCATCATCGATGGCAACCAAGATTTAAAAGTCTGGACTGATGCTTCTAGAGAAGGCCTTGGCGCAGTGTTAATGCAAAGAGGTCAAGTGATTGCTTATGCTAGCCGTCAACTGAAGCCACACGAGAAGAACTACGTAACTCATGATCTTGAGTTATTGGCTATAGTGTTCGCTTTGAAAATCTGGAGACACTATCTTCTGGGTGAGAGATTTGAACTATTTACAGATCATCAGTCATTAATGTATCTGTTCACTCAGAAAGACCTGAATATGAGGCAGCAACGTTGGCTGGAGTTTCTTGCAGCATATGACTTTGAAATTATATATACTCCAGGAAAAGCCAATGTCGTGGCCGATGCGTTAAGCCGAAAGAATGAGATGATCGCCAGTTTCATCATTGCGACTTCGTTGATTGATAAGATATCGGCCCTCCAAGAAGACGACCAATTTATCAAAGGAATAGGTCAGCGAATTCGTGAAGGCAATGCTTCGGATTTCCAGTTGGACAGCGAAGGGATTCTGAGGTTAGAAGGGCGAATTTGCGTTCCAGATATTCCTGAATTAAGAAGAGAGGTGCTAGATGAATGTCACAAATCTAAGCTCAGTATCCACCCAGGTGTGAATAAAATGTATAACGATATCAAACGCACATTCTGGTGGAAGTCGTTAAAAAGAGACATCTCAATATATGTGAGTCGATGCCCTACTTGCCAGCTAGTCAAAAGTGATCAACAGAAATTGGCTGGTTTATTACAACCGATAGAAGTTCCTGGTTGGAAGTGGGAGCATATTTCTATGGATTTCATTGATGGTCTGCCCAGAACCAGAAAAGGAAACGACAGTATTTGGGTGATCGTAGATCGCTTCACGAAGACCGCCCATTTCATACCTGTCAAATCAAATAGAACTGCTCAGCGTCTGGCCTAGATTTACTTCAGGGAAATAGTTAGACTACATGGAGTGCCGCTCAGTATAGTCAGTGATAGAGATACAATATTCACTAGTAAATTCTGGGAAGCATTTCAAGTCGAGCTGGGAACGAAGTTAAACTTGAGCACCGCTTATCATCCTCAGACAGACGGTCAGACTGAGAGGGTGAATCGCATTTTAGAAGATCTATTACGGGCTTGTGTTATAGATTTCGGTGGATCATGGGAAGACCATCTGCATTTGGCTGAATTCTCTTATAATAACAGCTACCAGGCGAGTCTGGCAATGTCGCCATTCGAAGCATTGTATGGTAGACCGTGCCGATCTCCTGCTTGTTGGGTCGAGCCTGGAAATAGACTTGTGTTGGGTCCGGATATGATTCGAGAAGCTGCCGACAAAGTCGATTTTATTAGGAAGCGATTACTCGCCGCTCAAAGCCGACAAAAGAGCTATGCCGATAGAAGAAGAAGAGAGATATCCTTTGAAGTTGGCGACTATGTATATTTGAAAGTATCGCCGATGAGAGGAGTTATCCGGTTCGGTAAAACTGGAAAGTTGGCACCCAAATTCATTGGTCCGTTTCCTATTCTGGAACGGATTGGGACTCTCGCTTACAGGGTCAAACTGCCTGACTGGTTGCCTGGAGTTCATGATGTATTTCACATATCTCAACTTCGAAAGCACGTTCATGATCCAGACTTGATCGTGGAAGAAGCAGCTCAGCAGGATATTGAAATTACTCCAGAATTAGCTGTGAGGCGAGAGTCGCTAAAGATTATCGGCAAAGAAACCAAAGAGCTGAGGAACAAGAAGGTTCACTTAGTCAAAGTGCAATGGAGTGGAGATCCGAGAGATTGTACTTGGGAAACCGAGGAGAGCATTCAAAAAGCTTATCCCAGATGCCGAGTAGATATCTCTGATTGACTCTGGTGCAAGGTACATTTACCCTACTTTGCATTACCATTTAATTCTCTATTCTATTGAAATTTTCTTCCTATGGATGTGCACTATTTATTCTATACTCTGAATGATTTTTATAGGATTTGATTAGTATATTTTTGAAGGCTAAAACAATTGGATTGGTTGTTGTATTGTGGGATTTTAGATTTATCAAACCACTTTTGACTTTATTCCTTTTCGAGGACGAAAAGTTTTAAGTGGGGGAGATTGTAACGACCCAGAAAATCTGAACTAATTTAAAATTTTTAAATTGGCTAAAATAATGGATTTTAAATATTTAAAATAAATATTTTAAATAATGGCGATGAAAACTGAGTTTGAATCGACATTTGAAAACGAATATAATTAATTATAATTATATATAGAATTTAAAATAGTGCGGTAGTTCGATAATTCGATTTCAAACTTCAATTGAATATACCGGGTGCAAAACAATCCGGATTTTAGTGAAACCAAAAATAATGGAATCTAATTGGTAATATCTTTCTAACGAATCTGACCAATCGAAATTTGGTAGCGGGAATCAAAAGATATGTCCAGTTGAAAATTCTGAATAGTCGCTATGGAATTCAGGCCCTTAAAAATGGACATTTTGCAAATGACCTCGGATTTCGACGAAACCACTTTTGTTAGATCCGCAGTGTCAGGTTATTGCTAGGTTTCAAATTTCATAATTTTTCGAATCAATATGTGAGCGTGGCAAAAGAAAACGCGTTTGACCAGTTTCCGTTGATTTTAATCGACTGGAAATTGGCCATTTTTCAAACGGTCTCAGAATTCGATGAAACTAGTTTTGTTAGGACCGTATCGTCAATACGAAGCTAGAAAATATTTTTCTGGAATTTTTCTAGTTAGTATGTGACCCCGGTAATTTGAAATGTGCGTTTAAAATTCAATATAATGATTTAAATGAAAATTCAAAAGGAAACTGATTGTAACGATCAAATCAGCTTGCGATACATATCCCATTGTGTTCGGAATGGGGGTTAAACGCTATGGACGACAGGCGGTGGGCCTCGTTTCGAGGTCGTGGGTAAAAGTCAACTTTATGCAATTAATTTAATTAATAAAAAAAATTATAAAATAATATTTCCCTCTCTTTACTTTCTTTCTGGCCACCCCCCCCCCCCCCCGATTTCATAAAATCGAAAACACAAAAACAAAAAAACAAAAAAAAAAGAAAAGAAGAAAGCAGCAGCAGCCGCCGCCTTCAAAGTCGGTCAGAACCCCCACCGCGCGCCGATCCAGCCCTCCCCCTCGCGGAGCATCCACCCACCTCGAAGCTGCCGCCGACGTCTCCAACCCCCGCTCCTCCGTTCGAAACCCTAGAGCAGCCTCCCCCTGAAGCCTCGCCACCACCACCGAGATCCAGTGCCCCACCTCCGACGATCGGTGAACCCCCCCCCCCTCTGTAAGTATTTTGTTATTTTATTTTAGTAATTTAAAAACTGTGTTTTTAATTAGGTTTAAAGACTGTTTTTTTTATGATTTCAAAACTGTTTTTTTATGATTTCAAAACTATTTTTTTTTATTATGATTTCAAAACTGTTTTTTTTAAGAATTCAAAACTATTTTTTTTTATGATTTCAAAACTGATTTTATAAAAAGAGAAAAACTGATTTTATAAAAAGAGTAAAACTGTTTTTTTTAGAAAAGTTAAAACTGTTTTTAAAGAAAGGTTAAAACTGATTTTTCGAAAAAGGATTTGAACTTTAAAAGGTAAAAATCATATTTTTATATATCGAAAGTCGAAAGTAAAAATCATATTTTTATATATCGAAAGTCGAAAGAAAAATCATATTTTTATATATCGAAAGTCGAAAGTAAAAATCATATTTTTATATATCGAAAGTCGAAAGAAAAATCATATTTTTATATATCGAAAGTCGAAAGTAAAAATCATATTTTTATATATCGAAAGTCGAAAGAAAAATCATATTTTTATATATCCAAAGTCGAAAGTAAAAATCATATTTTTATATATCGAAAGTCGAAATAAAAATCATATTTTTATATATCGAAAGTCGAAAGAAAAATCATATTTTTATATATCGAAAGTCGAAAGAAAAATCATATTTTTATATATCGAAAGTCGAAAGAAAAATAATATTTTTATATATCGAAAGTCGAAAGAAAAATCATATTTTTATATATCGAAAGTCGAAAGTAAAAATCATATTTTTATATATCGAAAGTCGAAGTAGAATTTAGATTTTTATATATTGAATAACATAGTAAAAATTCGATTTTTACATATGTAGAGAATACGGGCGAAAGCGACAGAAAGGCGAAGATTTCTCTAAGGAAGTGTCGAGAAGTTGGATAGCTATTGGTGAGATTTCTGATTTAAAAATATTATATATGTGTGAAAATAATAGTGAATTGCTATATGTAATATATATATATATATATATATATATATATATATATACGCCCCTCGTCCACAAACCATAGACGATATTTATTGGTTGAAATTGTTGTGAAAATTGATTGATAGCGAATGATTGTTTGGGATTGTTTGTGATTGATATTGGTTGATTGTGGTTGAAAAATACCCATTTGTGGTTGTGAAATATTTGGTTGAAACCACATAGGATTAGTTTGTGGAAATGAAATAAATATATACATGCCGCCTGCGTGCGAACTAGATGCATGATCCCCATTGTCAAAAACCGCGAGGTTTTAAGGTAGAGCGAGGAGCCGTACTAGGGACGGTCCCGGTGTAACTACCCTGCCGTTATGCTGCCGAAATTTTGAATAATATTCTTGTGTTTGAATTATTTTCATATGCTTAAACTATATTTATTCATTGTATAGAAAACATTCATGTGTTGAATTGATATTCATTCGTTGATTAGACATTCATGTGTTGAATGGTATTCATATTTTGAAATAAATTGTTCGATAATAAAAATCACATTTTTATCTATATATAGAAACTATAGAAAACATTCATGTGTTGAATTGATATTCATTCGTTGATTAGAAATTCATGTGTTGAATGGTATTCATATTTTGAAATAAATTGTTCGATAATAAAAATCACATTTTTATCTATATATAAAAACCATAGAAAACATTCATGTGTTGAATTGATATTCATTCGTTGATTAGAAATTCATGTGTTGAATGGTATTCATATTTTGAAATAAATTGTTCGATAATAAAAATCACATTTTTATCTATATATAGAAACTATAGAAAACATTCATGTGTTGAATTGATATTCATTCGTTGATTAGAAATTCATGTGTTGAATGGTATTCATATTTTGAAATAAATTGTTTGATAATAAAAATCACCTTTTATCGACTATATGAACTATATAGAAAAGTAGTGTTTTGAAATGAACTATTTTACAATAAAAATCACATTTTTATTGTATGCATAAATCGTTAGAATGTGAAGTGTTAAAAATAGCCACTTGTTCAAAATAAACATATATGAGTTGAAATATTCATAAATTAGCTAGTGAAATGATTTGCACCTATTTATGTAACATTAGAATGAATGGTGTTTTTAAACCGAATAGAAATCAAATATGAAGTTGAATAGAAAATGAAAAATGATATAAACTGTATATATATGTACATGCATATTCATTGAACAGGTTATAGCAAAGGGGCTAGAGAAGAGGAATAAAATTTTGTGCCCGACAAATAGGTACACATTTACTGATTTGTTTGGGTGATGATTTTGAGCCTGTTGGCTAGCCGCTTGGCTTTTTCTTTTTCTTTTTGAGATTAGAAGGACCGGGAATGCTATTTGCGATTTCCCGATGCTCCCGGTGCAGGGGAGGTTATGGCGAAATTTTTCCAAAATTTAAGGCGTTAGAAAAATATTTGAAGTTAAAACGATATTGAAATCATTGAATGAACTATATTTATATAACTATATAAATATAAATAAAATTAAGACGAAACGAAGCCGTGCAGTTCGTATTTTGAAACCGTGATTTCAAACGACTAGTGCGGGAAATCCGACCATTGGATTTTCCCGAAATCTCAACCGTCGGGTTCGCCTTGGAATAATCTTTCCAACGGCACCAACCTTGTAAAAATCCAACGGTTGGATTGTCTGGAATGTTTAATTCAAATCTGAAGAAAAACAGCGCCAGAAACGATTATATTTATATATATATATAAATATAATTATATTTAATCGAATAACGACGCTGCAGTTCGTATTTTGAAACCGAAATTTCAAACGATTGTACCGGGAGATCCGACCGTCGGATTTTCCCGAAACTGGAACCGTCGGGTTCGTTTTGAAAAGACCTTTCTAATGATGTAAATTTTGTGAAGATACAACGGTTAGATTTTCAGATATGTGTAAATCAAATCTGGAGAAAAACAGCGCCACGGCCGCTTTATGGCCCGAAGCGTCGTTTTGAATAAAATGGCTATTTTAAAATAAATAAAAATAGCGATAAATAGTTATAAAATATCATAAGCGATATGGAATGGAAATAAACTGAATTTGCTTGATTTATGTGATGTTTGACGGTTGAATGTGTTTGGTGTGAAAATTACATTAAAGAACAAATTTGGTCTTGTCGAATAATTTAACCATTGAAATAAATTGAATTGAAATTCTAAATATACGTGAATTGTTTGAGAAGGCCGAGTTAATTCTCATTTCAAATAATTGACCGACGATTGAAAGTCGAAGATAAAGACGGTGGTCGAAGACCGGAGATCTTCACCTCGTTTGGATGGTAACCGAGGTCCTGATTGGGAGGCATCCCGAAATATGAATAATGAGTGGTGATCGTCCAGACGTACGTGTTGATCGAAGGGTTTGCGAGGTATTTAGTGCCTCCAGTTTCGTTCAGACCCAGAACGGACTTGTAGATGGACTGTGTGTCCGACATTGGATTTTATTCTATGTTGATTGGTCTCTGTTAAATATACATCTGTTTGGCGGCGGAGAATTTATTCTTTTGCTTAACGCCCTTCTCTGAGACGTACGAGCTCAGAGGTTGTATATCGATGGACATCAATCGCATGGCGTGAATTGCCTGTGTGGCATGCTAAGATGCGGTGATCAGGGCTTCTGTTGAAAAGCAAAGTCTTGTGGTGATGATCAAAGCACCGCCTTTGTGGCGTAGCTTTGTGTATAACGTGAATTCGCGAGCCTCACACCCCGGTATGAACCTAAAACGGGAGAAGGACCTCAGGGAGGGCATGCGTTTCTTTCTAGCTAGGGTGGTGTCAGTGACCTACCAGCCCTGACATTTATATACTTTTCAACTATGTGGTTGTTGCTGTTGCGAGGCGCCTCGGTTTGATCGGACGATCCGGGTCCGATGGAGTCATTCGTTGGCTCGTTTACGCCCCAAAGGGCGGGGAAACGTATTATTCAGGCACTATAATCCACATCGGTGGACCGGCCCTGACGATCCAAGGGGCAGTTGCGGCTGTTCCGGTGGCTCGGGCTAGAGAGTCACGAATTCGGTAAGGACTATCTTTTGCCTTGGTTCATGACGGAAATCCAATTTCCAAATACGACATCGTGCGGTTTCGATTGTATATATACATTTGGCGACATAGTGGCATGGGACGCTCATGTCGTCTATGATTGATAGTTATGATTTGAAATTGTTTTCAAAACACATAAACACTAGTAATAATATCAAATGCCTTTGGTTTATTCGTATCAAGCATATTTTGGCCGTTATAAGGAAAAACTCTATCCTCCGGTTTGCGTTGCATTGTGTGATGGGAACTGAGTCTTATAACGGCTTCATTTTATAAAAAGTATAGCGATGTTTAAAAGAAAGATTTGTTTTAAAGCACTGGCGATCCAATGAAGAAAACCCGTTCCACGAAAGTGGCGTGGTCCTGTGATTAGCCAATTATATATGTGTTGAGTGGATTTCTCATACCAGTCCCATGACTGACTCGTAGTTTGTTTCACTTTCAAACTCGGGTGCCCCTTTTTCTACACGGGCAGCATTGTATTCAGGTTTAGCTGGTTCTTTTTCTGGATAGCTGGAGTTGAAGATGGATTCTATCATTTATTTCCTTTTATGCTGTTCAGCTCCTATTGTACATATTTTGTTTATTTCCGCTGTAGACATTTATGTATAGCTGAACTGTATTTGTACTAAGTAAGATCGTGTATACTGTGTAACTCTGATGATTACTTTTATCCAGTATATTTTGTTGTTCATTATCTGGTGTATTTATTTAATTCTGTTCTGCTATTATCAGTTTCTGTGTTATATTCCAAAGATAACCTTGTTTCCGTGAGAACGGGAAATCGGGTCGTCTCAGAACGAAACCGAAGGCACAATTTCTATTAATAGAAAAAGCCCTTTCACTTTACTCCATCTTCGATTATCTTTATATAATCTGATTCGCAATGCTACTTCCAATACGGATTGGTTCTCGGATAATAATCCAACCAGTCTCTCCACATTGACAACAATATTTGCAGACACTTCGATAGTCGGTTTTTTAACTATCGAAGAAAAACAAACATCCATTCAAAACATTAAATAATCAGTGGACCCCTTAATTAATATTTCATTAATTAAATAATTTCTCCATTTCTTTATCAATATTTGTTAACCAAATATTTTCAATAATCATCTTGGCCTCTTACGATATTTGGAAAACATATCCATATATCGTCTTCTTTATCTTCTATGCTTAGAAAATATATTCTATTTATAATTGGAAAATGTTCCAATTACTTATCTCCTCCACGACCATTCATTTATTTCTATATTCAGGAAATATTTATTATTATATTTCTAAATTTCCACTTCCTTGGGTTTAAACGAATTTTTTGTAGAACATCGTTACGACAATCCAAAATACTGCATTCAACTAATCTTATTCAAACATTTATCTTCGAGACTGGATCTTGCTATATCGGTTAAAAATGAAATTAATCAAGTTGGGGTATAACTACCTCTCAGACCTTGGCTGAAAACATCCTTAACTTTAAAACGGACAAGACCACTTACCTCGAATTATCAACATCGTAAAAACCATTATTCATTTTTGAAACACGTATATGCTTCTCTTTCAATTTTTACCAAAATTAATTATAGATTTTCTTTTTGATTATAATATTCTATTTTTAAGTTCATTTCCTTATCGAATTCTATATATATATATATATTGATACATTGATTTCTAACTATCAAATTTTCTTAAAAATATTCTAACTCCTTAAATTTCCGGAAAATTTCGCCATAACCTCCTTTGTACTAGTCAACAGTTCAAACCTCAACTCGCCTCTCTAGGACCTTTCCTTTCAAAATGAAAATCAAAAAGCCAAGCGGCTTGCCGATTCGGTGCATAAAATCTCATATGGAATTAAATACGTACCACTTTGTCCGGTAGTCTATTTATATCTTTTTATGCACTACATTCCATACCTGACTAGTATATATCAAAACATTCCCAATTTAATACAATGAATATACAATTGTCTTTAACTCAGTTTGCTAATTCATTCTCTAATTAGCTATTTTGCTTATTTCAATTTTTTTTAACATAGCAAGTTCATATATATTTTAACTTGCTTATAAACTAACTGAATTCCATTTTTAATTCAAGTTTTATATTCGATTTCGAATATAAATTATCAAATCACATTCACTTATCCAAAGCCCAATCTCGATTCAAATCTCGATTAACTAATTATTCTTCAAATTAGTTAATCCTATTCAATAATTAAAAATATGATTTTTGCTTCAAAAATCATTTCATTTACACAACTGAGTTCGTATTTATTTTACAACTCACATCTGGATTTTTTAATTAAAAATCCATATTTTATTAATTTAAAATACTTCGATTTTAACTAATAAACCGTTATGGTTTTATAATGATTATGGCGCACGTTTTCGGAAAATTTGATTTTTACATAACTCAAAATCTATTCGATGAAATACATATTTTTCTCTTCCATTAGAAAACTATTATCTAATTGGTCCTCACGGTTCTTGTTTCAAAGAATCCGACTTAATTTGAATTCTATATACTCAATTGAAGTTCGAAACGCCAATTCACGAACTACCGCGCTGCGGCAAGTTCG
Source organism: Allium sativum (assembly GCA_030737875.1). Classification (NCBI taxonomy): domain Eukaryota; kingdom Viridiplantae; phylum Streptophyta; class Magnoliopsida; order Asparagales; family Amaryllidaceae; genus Allium; species Allium sativum. The sequence goes on along the minus strand of CM060913.1, from coordinate 335,617,703 downwards.
TTTTAATTATATTTAATATATAAACGTTTTGAATTTCGTTTATATATGAATTCCAACTCTATTCTAATATATTTTAGTATATATTAGACCAATTTTCCTAATTCAACTTAATATTTCCAATTATCTATAATTGTCGATTTTTCCTTACTTGGTAATAAATTTATTTATACTTCGATCTTCTTTATTTAATTCCAATTTCTTTTATAAATAAATTATTTATGAAATTCGATATAATTTAATTTCAAATATAAACCAGTTGGCTTTTCTCAATTCAGCTTATATTTTGGATTCTGAAATATAATCAACCGTTTTGTTTCAAACACTTCCCAATTCACTTTTAAATTCATATTTGAATTTAAACGTCTAAATTATCTAATGATAATTTTTTTTGCTAGATTTAAAACATCGTTTAAAAATTAAATACTTGTTTTATTTGTTCAAAACAGGTTAATATTTCTCAATCCATTCGAAATTTGAATTCTATTTTTTAGAAAAATAGATTTTCCTTTTAAATCTCAATTATCCTTTTCACGATATTTTATATATCAACATTTGGGTCCAATGATATTTTAAACATCCAAACCAACCAATTATCAATCACTGGTTTTTTAACACCTCATATATGATGATATATATGAAAACAGTAATAAAAATATTTTTGAGGAATCCAGTTAGATCCCTCCAACCTGTTTTCCTGCATCATCAAGCGTTAGCCAACATAAATAATACCCATCCTACTTCGAGGCTGGATATCGCGGTATAGAAGTTCATCCACTATTATAGCGTGGGGCGCATAGGGTCATCCGCTAATGATACTGCGGGCATCCGCTAATGGTACTGTGGGAATCCAGCCACTAACATATATATATATATATATATATATATATATACATATATATATTAACCACGAACACCAATCCTATATAACTAACATATATTTAATAATAGCCACAGTAATTTAATGCAACCAAACAACCATCAATTATTTTTGATGAAAAAATTATTTAAATAAAATTCTTAAGTGAGAATTATTCACATTGGTTTTTTATTTGTCGCTTTTACGTTCTGGTTCCGCTATACTTCGAAAGATATTCGATTCAGATCTAATTTAAGAGAATACAACTCATGTAAGATTTTAAGTTAATTAAAGTTATTACCATTTTATTAAATAAATCAATTAAGTAAATTTACTTTACTGTTACTCCAATTACAGTCCCATTTCAATCGTGGCTGAGCATGTAACAACCCGGAAAATCCAAACCAATTTAAAAATTTTATTTTGGCATTTTAATGAATTTTTAATATTTAAAATGAATTATTTTAAATAATTACGACGAGAAATTTATTTTGAATAGAATTAGAACATATATATTTATTTGAATCGTCGTTAGAATATAAATATTTATTTTAAATTATAAAAGGAATTGAAAATGTCAAGTTAGTTTGAAAATTCGATTTCAAATTTCAAATGGATGTACAAGATTCAAAATAAATCGGATTTTAGCGAAACAAAAAATTTTAGAATCTAATTGAAAATATCTTTCCAACAAATCCAAAAAATTGAAATTTCATAGTGGGAATAAAATGTTATGCCCAGTAGAAAATTCAGAATAGTCGCTATCGAAATATGGCCTTTAAACATGAAAATTTTGCAAACGACCTCCGTTTTCGATAAAAACTCTTTTGTTCGTTCCGGGGCATCAAGTAATTGACATATTCCATAATTCATAATTTTTCAAATTAAAATGTGAGCGTGGCAAAAGAAAACGTGTTTTGGCACTTTCAGTCAATTTTGATCGAGCAGAAAATGGCCATTTTACAAACGGTCTTCTAATTTGACAAAATTAATTTTGTTAGAACCAAATCGTCAATACGAAGCTAGAAAATATTTTTTGGGAATTTTTAGGGTCTGTATGTGGCCCCGGTAAATTGAAATGTGCATTCAAATTCAATATATGGATTTATATGTTGATTTTGATGGAAACTGATCGAAATAGCCAAACTGGCTTACGATATATATCCCATTGTGTTCGGAATGGGGGTAATTAGCTACGAACAACAGGCGGTGGGCCTCTTTGGAGTTCGAATTTAAAGGTTACCTTTTTGAAAATAAAATAAAATAATTAAATTAACCCCCTCTCCTACTATCTTATAAGTGAATGCCACCCAGTATCGTTTCAAACCCAATTTAAAATAAAAAAAGAAAGGAGTGTCGGGGGGAGGAAGCCGCCGCCGCGCGCCTCCAGCGGTGGCGCCGCTGACGATCGAGCCCCCATCTTCTTCTCCCCGCGCCTCCCTCCTCTTATCGACCCCCTTCCTCCAATCGAACGCCGCGAGCCCCCTCCCCTTTTCCACCTTCAACCGCCATCAACTGGAAGCCGCACCCTTGCCGCAACCCCCTCCATCGCGTCACCCCACCTCCCTCTCCTCCTCTTTCCTCTGTTCGATGCCCTAAGACTCTACAAACCTGCGATACACCACTGCTCCAACCATGAGAGCCGCCGCTGCTCCCTTCTCCGATGCCTGAAACCTCAAAATGTAAGCTTTTCGATTTATTTCGTTTATAAAAATATGATTTTTTATATCTTTTGTAATGGTATGGGGTTTTAAACATATAATGTTATTATTTTTATAAAATAAAAGATTTGATTTTCATACATTTAAAGATCTAATTTTTATACGTACAAAGATTTGATTTTTATCTATATGAACAACAAAGAAAGATGAGTTCTTTATTCTTATGATAGGGATGTAAAGGTATGATTTTTTTAGGATATAAAAATATAATTTTTACATATACGATAAGCATATAAAAATATAATCTTTCCCATAGAAGCAACGTTATAAAAATATAATTTTTTATAATGAAGTAGCAATGTAAAAATATGATTTCTATTTGTAAAGTAGAAATATAAAAATTAGATTTTTATATATGAAGTAGTAGGTTAAAAATATGATTTTTAGATGATGAATGTTATTAATAAAAATCAATCGTGTAGGATATCGTGTTCGCTTAAGGTTTTAGTCGACGAGATGTTCATCTTCATTGCTTTGAAAAAATGGCAGAGTGGATACCTAAGGTGAGAACTTCTCACTTTTATTTATTTTCTAGTTAGAAATGTATACTAGGATGCAGACGGTGCTTAGCAGCACCCGACACCCGTCGTCCACAGAACATGGATGACTTGTTTGTTTGATTGATGTGTTGTGAAAATTGATTTTGTGATGTGGGATGAAGTGTTAAAAATATTCATAAGTGAATAAATAGTTTGAACAATAAAAATCACATTTTTATTGTGTATATGAAGTAAATAAAATATTCAAGTTGAATTAAATATTTAAATAACAAAAATATCATTTTTATTGTATATATGGACTGAATAAAATATTCATAAGTTGAGATAAATATTTATAAACAAATCGGACGATTTATTTATGTACACACATTTGACTGATATATATTGGGACGATAAATTTTACACATCACCCAACTGCATAAATAAAATTCGTTATTTGTTGAGTGAAACCCCGCACGGGTATTGGGATGATATATGACATACACTAGTCCCAATAACTTGATGTTTGTCGATCAATTGATACGATTGTAGAATGCACTCTAGATGTTGTTTGAATTTTTAATGATTGTTTATCATCATTGTGGTATACATGTATTGGATGAAATCCATATAACTGAAATTATATGGTAATCGATTGAGTCTGATTCTAGTTCAGAATTAATGAATATTTCAAAATAATATTCAGTGAATATTGAAATTTGAAGCCGTGTTAAGTAGTTAAACGCCATTTTAACACGAACGGGAATTTGGTCGATTTTATTCGTTTTGTAGTGAATATCGAAAAGTGATTTCAAAATCTGATGTTTTGAAAATATTGAAATGATATAGAATATTCAATATTTGAATTGGAAATTGAATTGAAATCGATTTAAAATGAATTCAAAATGAAATGAAATTGAATTGAAATTGAAATTGAATTGAAGTCGATTTAAAATGAATTCAAAACGAATTAGAATTGAATTGAAATTGAAATTGTATTGAAATCAATTTGAAATGAATTTAAGATGAATTTGTAACGGAAAAATCAATTTTGACTTGGAATTGAATATGAAGTTGAACCTGTTTTGAAAACAAATTTAAAACGATTTATAAAATACGTTTTAAAAGGAAATCGACGAAATATATATAATATATATATAATATAATGGCCTGAATAGAAGGCCCGGCGCTGTGGCAGTTCGCGAATTTCGAGTATTGACTTCGAATGGACAATACGGGAGATCCGACCATTGGATTCTCCTAAAACCGGAACCGTTGGGTTCGTATCGAAAAGAGCTCTCTAGTAAATATGTGGATTTTGAAATCCAACTGTTGGATTTGGAATTATTTCCAAATCAAATTTGGAAAGGGTCGCTGTAAGTGCAGTTCAATGGCCGTTTATGGAAATCGACTGTACGGGCTTGATAAAATTATTAAAAATATCAATAATTTGTGTAAAATCATAATAAATGATTTGGAAAGAATTGGGCTGAAAAATTCCATATTTGAAAAGATAAAAATATACTTTTATCGAAATGAACTAGTTTGAAATAGAATAATAAATCCAATATTTTTAAAATAAATAAATTGGGCATGAAATGGTTTTAAAAATAACCGGAATTTTCAATATATGAACTGGAATGGATTTGAATCGAAATTATCTTCAGAATATTTCGATATTGGATTTCGTGATTATATGGGTATTGTGGAGGAATGTGGAAGATATATATATCGTTATTCCAAAACAATATTTGTTGGTTTCAGAATTTGATATTGAATATAAGCCGATATGTTTTCTATTCAGAGCCTTTTATTTAATATCAAATTGGATTTTGGGTTTGTCGTGAATGGTATCTTTAATAATATTGTTCTTAAACCGAATGTAGTTAAGAAAATTAGAAACTGACTGGAGGTTAGTTAAGTTGAATGATTTCTTGGGTGTTGATCGGATGTTGGTTTCCACTTTCGGGGTTAATACTTAGGGAATTGTTCTCTTACTAATTTACGGTTAGACTGATTGGATTCTGGGTTTGTTGTGAACTGTATTTTCAACGACATTCGTTCTTTTACCCGATTTACAGTGAAATGAGATTTGGAATTTATAAATCTTTTTATTAAGATTTAACGGTAATTTTCCAAAGTAAAGTTTTCCAATTTAATATATTTAATTGGAATTGAATTGAAATTGGTCTTTGGGTTTATCGTGAACGGTGCCTTAAATAACACTGGTTCTTTAACTCGATTAACAATGGATTTAAGAAAATCAGAAAAAAAACTGGAGATTAGTTAAGTTGAATGTTTTCCTGGGTATTGGTCCGATGTTGGTTTCGGCCTTCGGGGTTAATACTTAGGGAATTGTTCAATTGCTAATTTACGGTTAAAGGCTGATGAAATGGAATATGATTTTGGGTTTATCGTGAACAGTGTTTTAAATGACATTGGTTCTTTAGCCCAGTTAAAGACAGAATACAGTTTGAATTGAAATCCAAAGGAAGATTAAAGAATAATTTTTAAAGAATTTATCTTTGATAAAGTTAATGGGAACCTTTCCCAAAGTATGTGAATATTTGAATAAAAGAATATTCATAATTGGAATGAGGCATAAGTTGTGGTTTATAGCACTTGTTTATTATATACGCAAGTTATTTGGAAAGGCCAGGTTTTACCCATTCTAAATAACTGATTCGACGATATGTCGAGGATGAAGACAGTGGTTGAAGACCGGAGGTCTTCACAGCGTTTGGATGATTACTAATGTCATGATTGGGCTGTACGACCAAGAAGAGGTAATAAGTGTTGACCGTCCAGGCGTACTTGGAGATCGACGGATATGCGAGGACCTCTCCCTTGTAATGGACATGTGGGGGAGGAATATGGTGCCTCCGGTTTTGTTCAGATCCAAAATGGTCCTATAACTAGATTGTGTTTCTGACGTTGGATTTTATTCTATGTTGATTGATTTCTATTAAATATAAATCTGTTTGGCGAGGGTAAATTTATACTCTTGATTAACACCCTTCTCTGAGACGTACGAGCTCAGAGGTTATATATAGATAGATATCAGTCGCATGGCATGAATTGCCTATGTGGCATGCTGAGATTAAGTGATCAAGGCTTTTGTTGAAAAGCAGAGTCTTGTGGTTGATGATCAAAGCATGGCTTTAGTACAGCGTAGCTTTTTGTGTGGCGTTAATTCGCGAGCCTCACACCTCGGTATGAGTCAAAAACGGGATCCTGACTGCAGGGAGTGCATGACGTTTCTTTCTAGCTATGGGTGGTGTCAGCATTTTACTCGCCCTGACATTGTTGTTATTTTGCCTATGTGGCTGTTGGATTGCGAGGTGCCTCGGGTATAGATCCGATAGGACTGGGAAACGTGTTTTCAGGAATAACCAATCCTCAAACGTAATGGATGACCAGCCCTGAAGATCTAAGGGTTACCTAGAGTGTGTAGTCCTGAGATAGTTGCTAGATTGTCTCGAAGCGGTGAGGAGTCATCCCTGGCCTCGAATCATGATGAAAATCCAATTTCCAGTACGTGATATTTCAATTTTATTTGTAGAGCCTAGTATTGGCGAAATGATAGATGGTACCCATGCCGCCTAGGATTGATACATTTATATTTGAAGTTGTTTTGACACTATACACTTATAATAGTGTCAAATAATTTGTTTTAAATGTACCAAGCATGTTTGGCTATTATAAGGGAAAACCCTATCCTCCGTCTTGCGTTGCATTGTGTGATGGGACCTGGGTCTTATAATAGCTTCATTTTTCCAAAAAGCATTGTGCTGTTTATTCTGTGCACTAGTATTCTTGGGAGGAAATCCGTTCCGTGTCATACGGCGTGGTCCCTTGAATTAGTCTCTTTTAAAGTAAAGTTTTAAATAACTGTTTTATTTCTCACACTAGTCACATGGCTGACCTGGAGTTTATTGTTTTAACCTAAACTCTGGGTGCCCCTATTTTCCACATGGGCAGCTAGTAGTTTTGGTTTTGCAGATTTATATTCACAGGATACTAGGTTACGTCTCGAATGATATTAGAAATGCTCTGTATCCGTTTATCCCTTCAGTTGTGTATTGTATTATTTTTCCGCTGCTATGTTATGTATTGTAATCTATGATATATTTCTGATGTATAATATTTATTCGTACTCTGTATATTTTTGTATTCTGATGGAATTGTTGTAATAAGCAATGAAATGTTCTTCTGTTTGTGTCCTGATTAGTCCTATTCTCAATTCATTCCATTCTTTCCTTCAGGGGGAAGTTCGGGTCATTTCATTTTCGTATCGGAGCTTTTGTTTATAAAGCTCGGAGAACAAGACACATTAGAACCATACGAAAGAATTCATCAGAAATTGGATTAGTAATATCCAGTGAGAATGACTCATTAGAGATGGGATCAGTAGTATCTTAGAACGAGTGTGAAGAGTATAATTTTTAAAATGAAAACAAATATTGTTTTGAAAATGTAAACCTTATTCAACGTATTTGAATATTTATTTGTATTGAATTTGGACAATCCAATATATAAAGATTTTGCATATACGCCTTGCAAACATATATTCGAAGTTTTAATATTCTGGATAGATATAGAATCACACTCTAGTTGCCCGGACATGATTCTGATGATGGCGCACAATCATCAGAATTTATTGTTGAGTTTCAAAAGTGGGATTCCTATATTTTCCAATTGACTGGTGTGAGAACGAAAACTAGATAGGGCTTATTGTTGTGATTTGGCATCAAAAATGTTATTTTTGACTATATATCCAGATTATGAATTTGAAACGTTAATTCACTAATTGATTGATGGATGTGTTGTGTGATTATTTATTTAAACCATTATGTGAATATAAGGTAAATTTAGCTAGTTTGAACCAAATATTGAACTGTATTGAAAATTGTTTGAAATTGCATGCATATACATGTGTATCCATTGAACAGGTCATAGCAAGGAGGCTAGAGCAAAGGAATAAAATTGTTTGCCCGACAAATAGGTACATGTTTACTAATTTCTTCGGTTTTGGATGATTTTATGAGCCGATTGGCTAGCCGCTTGGCTGTTTCTTTTTCTTTTTGGATTGGAGAGGCCTGTATGGCAATTTCGGGATTTTCTCGGTGCTCCCATACAGGGGAGGTTATGGAGAAATTTTACAAAAATTTAGGGTGTTAACCAAATTTTTGAAGAATTGGAAAGTTCTTAGAAACTGAAAAGTTGAAGAACTTAAGCCATAATGAAAATAATGAAAGTTGAGTTGGTTTGTAAAACAACTTTCAGCTCCGTTCCTTTTTTATGACGAAAAGATTTTAATTGGGGGAGATTGTAACAACCCGGAAAATCCGAACCGATTTAAAAATTTTATTTTGGAATTTATTTGAATTTTGAATATTTAAAATGAATTATTTTAAATAATAACGACGAGAAATTTATTTTGAATAGAGTTAGAATGTATATATTTATTTAAATTGTCGTTAGAATATAAATATTTATTTTAAATTATAAAAGGAATTGAAAATGGCGCTGTAGTTTGAAAATTCGATTTCAAATTTTAAATGGATATACATGATTCAAAATTAGTTGGATTTTATCTAAACCAAAAATATTAGAATTTAATTGAAAATATCTTTCCAACAAATCCGAAAAATTGAAATTTCATAGCATGAATAAAAAGTTATGCCCAATTGAAAATTCAGAATAGTCGCTATGAAAATATAGCCCTTAAAAATTGAAATTTCTCAAATGACCTCCATTTTCAACGAAACCATTTTTGTTGGATCCGGGGTGTCAAGCTATTGCTAGATTCCAAATTCATAATTTTTTGAATCAATATGTGAGCATGGCAAAAAAAAAAAGTGTTTTGATAGTTTCCGTCAATTTGGATCGACCAGATAATGGCCATTTTTCAAACGGTCTTCAAATTTGACGAAATTAGTTTTGTTAGAATCGTATCATCAATACGAAGCTAGAAAATATTTTTCGGGAATTTTTAATCTGTATGTGGCCCCGGTAAATATAAATGTGTGTTCAAATTCAAAACTGCCAAGCTGGCTTATGATACATATCCTATTGTGTTCGGAATAGGGGTAATTAGCTAGGGACGATAGGCGGTGGGTCTCGTTTGGAGTTCGAATTCAAAGGTTACGTTTTTTAAAATAAAATAAATTCATTAAATAAACCCCCTCTCCTTCTATCTTCTAAGTCAATGCCCCCCATTATCGTTTAAAACCCGATTTAAAATAAAATAAAATAAAGAAAGGAGTGACGAGGGGAGGAAGCCGCCGCCGCTCTCCTCCAGTAGCGGCGCCGCTGACGATCGAGCCCCCCCTCTTCTTCTCCCCGCGACTCCCTCCACTTCATGACCCCCTTCCTCAAATCAAATGCCGCGAGCCACCCTCGCCCTTTTCCACCTCCAACTGCCACCAACTACAAGCCGCCCCCTTGTCGCAACCCCCTCCATCACGTCACCCCACCTCCCTTTTCTCCTCTTTCCTTTGTCCGACGCCCTAAGACCCCACAAACCCGCGATACACCACTACTCCGACCATGAGAGCCGACGCTGCACCCTTCTCCGACAAAATGTAAGCTTTTCGATTTATTTCATTTATAAAAATATGATTTTTTTTAAGCATTTGTAATGGTATGGTTTTTTAAACATATAAAGTTATTATTTTTAGAAAATAAAAGATTTGATTTTCATACATATAAAGATCTAATTTTTATACATACAAGGATTGGATTTTTATCTATATGAACAACAAAGAAAGATGAGACTTTTATTCATATGATAGCGATGTAAAGATGCGATTTTTTTAACGATATAAAAACATAATTTTTACATATATAATAAGCATATAAAAATATAATCTTTCCCATTGAAGCAGCGTTATTAAAATATATATTTTTATAATGAAGTAGCGATGTAAAAATATGATTTCTATTTATAAAGTAGCAATATAAAAATTAGATTTTTATATATGAAGTAGCGGGTTAAAAATATGATTTTTAGTTGATGAATGTTACTAATAAAAATCAATCATGTAGGATATCATGTTTGCTTAAGGTTGTAGTCGATGAGGTGTTCATCTTCTTTGCTTTGAAAGAATGGCGGAGTGGATCCCAAAGGTGAGAACTTCTCACTTTTATTTATTTTCTAGTTAGAAATATATACCACAGACCATGGATGACTTGTTTGTTTGATTGATGTGTTGCGAAAATTGATTTTGTGATGTGGGATGAAGTGTTAAAAATATTCATAAGTGAATAAATAGTTTGAACAATAAAAATCACATTTTTATTGTGTATATGAAGTATACAAAATATTCAAGTTGAATAAAATGTTTAAATAATAAAAATATTATTTTTATTGCATACATGGACTGAATAAAATATTCATAAGTTGAGATAAATGTTTATAAACAAATCGAAAGATTTGTTTATGTACACAAATTTGACTAATATTGATTGGTACGTTAAATTTTACACATCGCCCAACTGCACAAATAAAATTCTTTATTTGTTGATTGAAACCCCACACGGGTATTGGGATGTTATATGACATACACTAGTCCCAATAATTAGCTGTATGTCGATCGAATGATTAACAGGCTGTATGAGCGTTTAATATTTATTTTAATGCTTGTACGATTGTAGAATGCACTTTGGATGTTGTTTAAATTTTTAATGATTGTTTATCATCATTGTTATATACATGTATTGGATGAAATCCATATAACTGAAATTATATGTTAATCAATTGAGTCTGATTCCAGTTTATAATTAACGAATATTTCAAAATAATATTCAGTCAATATTGAAATGTGTAGCCATGTTAAGTAGTTAAACTCTATTTTAATGCGAACGGAAATTTGGTCAATTTTATTCGTTTTATAATGAATATCGAAAAGTGATTTCAAAATCCGATGTTTTGAAAATATTGAAATGATATACAATGTTCAATATTTGAATTGGAAATTGAACTTAAATCGATTTAAAAGGAATTCAAAATGAATTGAAATTGAATTGAAATTGAAATTGAATTAAAATCGATTTAAAATGAATTCAAAACGAATTGAAATTGAATTGAAATCAATTTGAAATGAATTTAAGTTGAATTTATAACGGAAAATTCAATTTTGATTTGGAATTGAATATGAAGTTGAAACTATTTTGAAAACGAATTTAAAACGATTTATAAAATACGTTTTAAAAGGAAATCAACGAAATATATGTTATATATATTATATATATAATATAATGTCCTGAATAGAACGCGCCACGCTGCGGCAGTTCGGGAATTTCGACCATTGACTTCGAATGGACATTACGGGAGACCCGGCCGTCGGATTCTCCTAAAACCAGAACCGTTGGGTTCATATCGAAAAGAGCTCTCTAATGAATATGAGGATTTTGAAATCTAATAGTTGGATTTGGAATATGTCGAAATCAAATTTGGGAAAGGTCGCTGTAAGTGCAGTTCGATGGCCATTTATGGAAATCGACTGTACTGGCATTGATAAAATTATTAAAAATATCAATAATTTTTGTAAAGTCATATTAAATGATTTGGAAGGAATTGGTCTGAAAAATTCAATATTTGAAAAGATAAAAATATACTTTTATCGAAATGAACTAGTTTTGAAATAGAATAATAAATCCAATATTTTTAAAATAAATAAATTGGGAATGAAATGGTTTTAAAAATAACTGGAATTTACAATATACGAATTGGAATGGATTTGAATCGAAATTATCTTCAGAATATTTCGATATTGGATTTCGTGATTGTACGAGTATTATGGAGGAATTTGGAAGAAATATATATCGTTATTCCAATATAATATTTGTTGGTTTCAGAATTTGATATTGAATATAAGCCGACATATTTTCTATTCAGAGCCTTGTACTTGATATCAAATTGGATTTTGGGTTTGTCGTGAATGGTATCTTTAATAATACTGTTATTGAACCGAATGTAGTTAAGAAAATTAGAGCTGAATGGAGGTTAGTTAAGTTGAATGATTTCCTGGGTATTGATCTGATGTTTGTTTCAGCCTTCAGGGTTAATACTTATGGAATTGTTCTCTTACTAATTTACGGTTAGAGACTGATTGGATTTTGTGTTTCTCGTGAACTGTGCTTTCAATGACATTCTTTCTTCAACCCGATTTATAGTGAAATGAGATTTGGAATCTATAAATCTTTTTATTTAGATTTAAAGAGAATTTCCCAAAGTAAAGTTTTCCAATTTAATATATTTAATTGGAATTGAATTGAAATTGGTCTTTGAGTTTATCGTGAACGTTGTTTTAAATAACACTGGTTCTTTAACCCGATTAACAATGGAGTTAAGAAAATCAGAAACAAACTGGAGATTAGTTAAGTTGAACGGTTTCCTGGGTATTGGTCTGATTTTGGTTTCGGCACTCGGGATTAATACTTAGGGAAATGTTCACTTGCTAATTTACGGTTAAAGGCTGATGAAATGGAATGTGATTTTGGGTTTATCGTGAACCGTGTTTTAAATGACATTGGTTCTTTATCCCAGTTAAAGATATAATACGGTTTGAATTGAAATCCAAAGGAAGATTAAAGAATAAATTTTAAAGAATTTATCTTTGATAAAGTTAATGGGAACCTTTCCCAAAGTATGCGAATATTTGAATAAAAGAATATTCAGAATTGGAATGAGGCGTATGTTGTGGTTTATAACACTTGTTTATTATATAGGCGAGTTATTCGGAAAGGCCGGGTTTATACCCATTCTGAATAACTGATTCAACGATATGTCGAGGATTAAGACAGTGGTTGAAGACCGGTGGTCTTCACGTCATTTGTATGATTACTGATGACTTTATTGGGTTGTACACCCAAGAAGAGGTAATAAGTGGTGATCGTCCAGGCATACTTGGAGATCGACGGATATGCGAGGGCCTCTCCCCTGTATTGGACATGTGGGGGAGGAATAAGGTACCTGCGGTTTTTTTCAGACCCAGAACAGACTTATAAATGGATTGTGTGTCTGACATTGGATTTTATTCTGTGCTGATTGATTTCTATTAATATATATCTGTTTGGCGGCGGAGAATTTATTCTCTTGCTTAACGCCCTTCTCTGAGACATACGAGCTCAGAGGTTATATATCGATCGATATCAGTCGCATGGCATGAATTGCCTATGTGGCATGCTGAGATTTACTGATCAAGGCTTTTGTTGAAAAGCAGAGTCTTGTGGTTGATGATAAAAGCACAGCTTTAATACGGCGTATCTTTTTGTATGGCATTAATTCGCAAGCCTCACACCTCGGTATCAGTCAAAAAAGGGATCCTAACTGCAGGGAGTGCACGGCGTTTCTTTCTAGCTATGGGTGGTGTTAGCGTTTTACTCGCCCTGACATCGTTGTTATTTTACCTATGTGGTTGTCGGATTGCGAGGTGCCTAGGATACAGGTCCGATAGGACCGGGAAACGTGTGTTCAGGAATAACCAATCCTCAAACGTAATGGTGGACCGGCCCTGAAGATCCATGGGTTACCCAGAGTGTGTAGTCTTGAGACATTTGCAAGAGTGTCTCTAAACGGTGAGGAGCCATCCCTGGCCTCGACTCATGACGAAAATCCAATTTGCAATACGTGATATTTCAGTTTTATTTGTAGATCTTCGTATTGGCGACATGATAGATGGTGCCCATGCCGCCTAGGTTTGATACATTATATTGAAGTTGTTTTGACACTATATACTTATAATAGTATCAAATAATTTGTTTTAAACGTACCAAGCATGTTTGGCTATTATAAGGGAAAACCCTATCCTCCGGCTTGCGTTGCACTAGTATTCTTGGGAGGAAACCCATTCAATGTCATACGGCGTGGTCCCTTGAATTACTCTCTTTTAATGTAAATTTTTAAATAACTGTTTTAATCCTTACACCAGTCACATGACTGACCTGGAGTTTATTGTTTTAACCTAAACTCTGGGTGCCCCTATTTTCCACACGGGCAGATAGTAGTTTTGGTTTTGCCGATTTATATTCACAGGATCCTGGTTTATAGGTGGAATGATATTCGGAAATATCTATATCCGTTTATCCCTTCAGTTCTGTAATGTATTATTTTTCCGCTGCTATGTTATGTATTGTAATCTCTGATATTTTTATGATGTATAATATTTATTCGTACTCTGTATATTCTTGTATTCTGATGGAACTGTTGTAATAAGCAATGAAATGTTCTTCTGTTTGTGTTTTGATTAGTCCGGTTCTCAATTCAATCCATTCTTTCCTTCAGGGGGAAGTTCGAATCATTTCAGAGCATCTCAAAATCACAAATCTGAATCCACTTACATCTCACTATTAAACTGCCTCAAAACTCCTTTGCCTTGATGACTAGACAGCATACTCCTATTGACATACCATTTCCTGCACCTTGTATCATCATCCCTTAACGTCCCTATCACGTACTCCCTCAAATGCACACTTTGGTCTCTGTCATCTCCTGAACTGCTACTACATCACCACCACATCTCGCTTAAAATTTGTAAAAACTCCACCACCATACGCACTAAGTATCCACAAGTACCACCTCCAAAATTCAACACAAATCCAACTGCGCCTTTCAATTAGTAGACAACAAACCTCCATCAAAACAAACGTTATGGTAATCAAGTTACTAGGTCACGACTTTGAGTATCTACAGGCACGGTCTCCACAAAATTCGATATCGGGTCCTTCGACAATCCCACAACTAGTCCCTCTGATGACCGCGACCTTCACTATGTATCGCGACTTTGATTCGACTTCCTCCAAGTCAACGCAACTCACCAACTCCATGGTATACATCGCGATCTTCTTTAGTCACTAAAACCCACAAAGACCCTTTAACTAACTCGAATCCACCTATTACGAAGCAGATTAAAGATCACGAACCCAAGTCGGGACCTAGCTGTCACCGTCGACTATCGAACACATAAGATTCATCGCGACAGAAACTGAGAAAAGGGATTGATGCCCTTGTGAAATGGAGTGCATCGAACTTTAAATCGTTTGATTTTATAAAATTATTGATTGAGGTAAAAGAGGGTGACTTCGGGTTCCTCTCTCGATTTGGTTATGAACGATAATGAAGAGACAAATAAAATAAGGGAAAGTAAGGGGTTATTACAGTTTAATTTAGCCATCATTCTCCCTGATGCTTTCGATTTTATCGTATACAGAAGAGAACCATTGGAAAATGAGGGAAGAGTATGTCGTGCTTTTATAGGAGAAGAATACTTAGGAATTAAGGCATGAATACACATGCTTTAAATATCGATTTGATTTAAAGAGATTTTGTTTCTTTTTAAATAGATACTGATTTGATTTTGATCCTATCCACTATCCAATATCTCCGGGTCCATTATTAAATCATGAGCCGCTATTCTAGCGTACCGACCGACATTTCAATGTAATAACCCTCTTCTGAACTCAACAGTAAATAATTTGAAATTTAATTTCAACATATGTACCATATTAAATTAATATAATATAATTTAAATTCAAAAACCACAAATTCTTTGATAATAAATTATTATTTATTATCGTATATATCAAATAAAATTCCTACTTATCATCTTAATCATTTTGATTCAGTTTTTAACTTCGATTTCAATTATATTTTGAATTACAATAATTCAATATATTCTAAATTAAATTATATTCAATTATTAAATCGATAACTCAATATAAATATCGATTTATACTAACAAATAAATATATAAAATAAATATTAAATATTTAAAAATAAATCGATAAAAATACAGGTCGTTACATTCTTCCCCCTTAAAAGAATTTCATCCTCGAAATTACTAAGTAGAAAAATGCTACAAACCCATTAACTTTTCAGGATTCATATATGTTGAAAATCAACATTTCATATCCCTACACTTCAGTTCCAACCAAACTTTAGTCTCTATTCATATGTATTTAAATTTATTCACTTCGATCCATTTAACCTGCTTAGGTTAAATTTAAATTCCAGAATTCAAATTCCCGGGTTTTCATTTCAAATCCTTTAGAAATCCCATAAATATATACATATATTTATTTCTATCACAAATTAAAAACATTTGAATTTTTGAACCAACTTGTTTTCGTTCAAACAAATATTTATCAGAAATTTTCTTAGGTAGCAATCCATTACTTACAACTTGAAATTGAACACTGATGATGCTGCAGACATCATCAGAATAATTTTCCAGCCACTGAAGTGAGTTCAGTGCTTTATCACTTCCAAAATCCATCTTCAAATGATTTTTAATCAAAAATCCTTCCAAAACAAAGTTATATTATTTTAATATGCTTTGAAAAATATTTTTCAACTTCCCAGGATTTTAAATTCTGAATTCTAGTTTGAATTCAATTTTGATTCATCTTATTTGTATATTTATTCATATACAAATTATATTTGGTTATAGATAACCATTTCAATTTTATAATCTCATTTGATTATTATAACAACCAACATATGTAACACCCCGTAATTCTATTAATATTAATATTCAAAAATTAAAGAAAAACTAATCTCAGACTTGAGAATTGTGGGAAACAGGTTACGCCATAGTGTTCGTCTCGGAATTCTAGTTGAAATAGAGTCAGAGTTTGCGTGAATTGGACTTCGTATGAAGAAGTTATGGCCATCGGAAGTTTCGGAAATTTCAAAACAGCTCGCAGATAATTTAAAATTCAAACAGAAAGTGCAGAAGCGGGCTGGGCGGGAAAATTCCCGCCCAGGCAAGTCGACTGGGGAGTCGATACTAGTGTCGACCTCCCCCCCTCCCCCCCAGTCGACTGCCATGTCGACTTCCCCCCCCCCCCTGAGGTCGACTGTAGTGTCGACCTGGATGTCGACTTGGTCTGGCGGCTAGGGTTTGGGCAGAGCCTAATCCTGAGCTGCTGATGTGTCATTAAGGCTGTGTTGGCAAATTTAATGGTTTAGTTTAGTTCTGAGATGATCTGACGGTCTAAAATAAACCCAAATTCTATAAATACCTAGGTAGTCTCTCACCCTAATTCATAAGAAAAATAGAATAGTTACCGTCACACCGTCACCATGGAAATCAATGGAGCCGACGCCAACTAAGAAGGAAGAAAACCTAATTCAATTCTAATTCTCTCAACCCTAAAGCAAAGCAAAACCCTCTTTTCTTCTTTAATAGTGAGTATGATAGTCTTAACAAGATTATTATCATTTTAATTAGGTTAAGTCATGAATGGAGTATGAGTAGATGATGTGAATTGCCGTAAATGTTATCATGTATGTTATTAATCCTATGCTATGTGGTGATGATATCCTATATGTTGTAAATCATGCTATGATGATGTTATGCATGTTGAAAGTTTCTATGCTAAGTTGTGATGAATCATACATGTTAGAGAGCCATCTATGCTAGTTAGTTCATATTAATTAAATCATCATGTTTGGGCTATGTTGATCTATATGACAAGTTACATATGCAAGTTAGATTGATTAGTAAAGTTATGAACATATGCCATGACATCTATTTTGACATCTAGAATTATGCTATGACATATGTGATATCCTAAGCTAGTTCACACCATCATTATGTTGCCTAAAAACCCGATATGCAAGTTTATGTATAAATTTGGGCTATGATCATATCATGTAAATTGTGACATTTAACAAGTTGACACCTTTTGATCCTTAACATGTGTAGTTTATGCAAGTTTCACCCCTATTATGATTAGATTTATTTTAATTGTATATATGCTGTGATAATTTATCTTTGTGCTATGTGTTAGACTATTCAAGTCTAGCCTATATTATGCGTTGAATAAGCGAACGTATAAACGTGGGGTAGGGGTAATATTAAGGATTTAATAATAAGATGTTGGGGTGCAATTGATATGATTTTACATACCATGAGTGGATGACCACAATTGAGTCAATTATGG
The DNA here is from genome assembly GCA_030737875.1 of Allium sativum. Lineage (NCBI taxonomy): Eukaryota > Viridiplantae > Streptophyta > Magnoliopsida > Asparagales > Amaryllidaceae > Allium > Allium sativum. The sequence continues at coordinate 335,599,695 of CM060913.1, read as the reverse complement.
ACATCAATAAAAGTGGACTTAAATAATGATTTGGATAGGGAATTATTAAAACCGGGGTAAAAGATTATAAGTGATAATCAATGCTTAGGACACGAGGTTGGACTCGTTTGTGACGTAAACCTGCCCGGACCCGCCCGGCAAATCCAGTGGTCACAAAAGTCAGCCCAATGTGAGAGGTCCTACGCCTAAACTAAAGCATAACAGTTATAAAGACACGAGGTTAGACTCTTTTATGGTGTAAGATTACCCGGACCCGCCCGGCAAATCCAGTTGCCGTAAATGCCAATCTAATGTGAGAGGTCTTTATGAGGTTATGGCCTGAATGAATTAAGAAATACTTAACCAGATAAACATGTAAAGTGGGACATGGGGGTTAAGTAGGTGCCTTGGGTGGCATGAGGAATCTAGTGGGTGCCCTTAGCGGCATGTGAAATACGATTACTAAGACTTAACCAAACATACGTGTAAATGAACATGACTAAGAGGGTTAAGTGGGATATACTAGTGGTGATAAGCTTAGGTGGGTAGCTTGTGGGGGCCCATTTCTACCAGTATCCCAAACGTATCTTTGTGGGCTCGACCCAAGTCGAGGACGGGACACGCATACTGGGTTTGACTATAAGAGGCCAAAACGGGGAGCGGTTGCAACGCAAGTCCATCGAGTTTCATATGCGTGTGTGGACCCGGGCTGGTAGGTAAGACGTTGTTGCATCGTGTAGGTATAAGTTGTGCATTCTCAAATTGTATCAGTTTTCCACTTTAGGGGAGTGATACACCCCACTATGGGGCCAGCACGGGTATCTACGAGTAGGGAGCCGTTCGAAAGTGGGTAGTGGAGTACACCTAGTGAAGGTAGGGGCAGACGACACCTATGTAGTCAGCTAGGGGTACGTAAGGCTATTTATATGATTCTGTGTGAAGCAAGTGGGATCAACCTTTAGGTTGATTGGTGCAGTGCAGTGTAGTAATTTGCGGAGCAGTGTAGTAGTTATTCGTTAGTAATTAGGTGTGCCTTTACCGTTATCTTTAACGTTATCTTAAACGCTATCTTTATCTTCCTAATAGTTCATAGACATTTACTTGTCTTCCATCTTATGCCTTAGTCTAGTTATTTTGATAATAGTATTGTTAGAATTGTCATACTCGCCAGACTTTGTGTCTGACCCCCTCCATTTCTATCCTTTTTTCCCTCCAGGTCCCCAGGTTGGGCCCAACTCTAGTGGAGTTTGATTGGATTGCTTCATCTCTTTGGAAAGCTTGGACCGTTGAAGTAAAGTCCAGCTTGTTATGTTCTTTAATGGCTATTTTTGTAATGGGATTATGTAATTTTGTTTTAGCAAGATGGATAATGTACTTGACTATGATTTATGGTTTGATGATGTAACAAACATGTTTAATTTCCGCTGCAATAAAATGATGTTTTAGATTTCCAAGTACTACTTATTATCTGTCTTGTTGTAATTTTTCTGTTCTATATTCACTTATAACCTCCATGGAAGTTAATGCATTCCCATTATGACTGACATTAATGGATGTGTGGTGTTACACGTGGTATCAGAGCTTAAGATTACCAGAACAGATAAAAATACTTTAGAAAAATAGTTATTTTTTTGAAGAAGTGATTTCAAAAACATGTTTTAATGAGAAATTTAAAGAGGAAGTTTTTATGTAAAACATAATCCCCAAATAGCCATATATCTTTATCTTTCGAATTCTCCATTTTGAATCTTTTTTTTTCATTTCAGCATGGCTGAAGATCTTGACCTACCTGACGGTGTAACGATACCAGGATGGTATAGGAGGTTATCAGAGGCTAGGGCCGCTGCAGGTCCAGCCAATGTTCCTCCACCACCAGTTGCACCCGTTCCTCCTCCTCCTCCTCCTCCTCGCGTAGATACTTTTGCAAAGACGTGCAAGGAATTTAAAGCTATGGGTGGAAAACCCTTTCAAGGGTCAGAAACGTTTGTGGAAGCTATAGATTGGCTTAAGGAGGTGGAAGAATTGCTAGAAATCTTTGAAGTGGAAGAAGGGAGGAGAGTTAGATTAGCAGCTTGGCTAATGAAGGGAGAGGCCTCGTTTTGGTGGGAGGTCACTAATGGGGAGCGTCCTGCTGACTCTTGGGCAGATTTCAGACGTAGGTTCGAGGCAAAGTTTCTCTCTAGGGCGGAAGAAAATCTATATATGGAAAGGTTATTGACATTGAAGCAAGGAAGCTCGTTAGTGAAAGAATATGTCAACAAATTTAATCAACTAGCAAGGTTTGGTTTGGACTTAGTGAACACGCCGGAGAAGAAGGCTCTAAGGTTCGTGAATGGCTTGAATGAACCGTTGCAAGGGTTGGCTATGACCCACATCCCTATGGGGGCAACCTTTGAGAAGCTAGTAAAAATTGCACTCATGCATGAGGAGAAAAGTGCTAAAGCTGATAAGGCACCCGAGAAGAAAGGGGATCAGAAGAAACCCCAACAGCAAAACAAGAAGTGTTGTAAAGATAATAATGGCAAGGGAAAGAAGAAAGGTTTTAACTGTGGGACCCCAGGCCATCTCAGCAAGGACTGCCGAAAGAAAAAGAAGACTGGCTGCTTTCATTGTGGCGATGCGGGACATTTAGTGAAGGACTTCCCAAGGAAGGGGCAGAGGGCAGGGGCTACCTCGGGAGGATAGGTGCAGGCTCTTACAGCACCAGGGCAGGCAAAGGGACAAGTTCAGGCTCTCGCGGTCCCACCGCTGCAAGAACGAGGTAGAACAATTTCTGTTGAAAGCTTAGTTTTTCTGTTTGATCATCATGTCCGTACCTTATTCGATTCGGGCGCATCGCACTCGTTTATCTCTACATCATTAGTTGAATCACTGCACTTAAACACCAGTTTAGTAGAGGATCCCTTAATTGTTTCGAATCCAATTGGGGGCTCAGCTCATTTGTCCATGATGTGTTTGGATTTGAAAATTTCTATACTTAGCGTTGAGTTTCGATGTGATCCTTATGTGTTGGGCTTCACGGGCTATGGGCTAATTTCAGGAATGGATTGGTTATCCAGAAATGGGGTCGTTCTTGATTGTGAAAGGAGAGTAGTTAGGCTCATGACTCGCCTTGGCAACACTCTCGAAATCTTTTGTAATCCCATAAATTCTGTTATGCTAAGTTATCTAGAATCGCTTGACGCGTCTGAGGAAAATCTACGATCTGTTAGAGTGGTCCGAGAGTATTCGGATGTGTTTGAGGAGGTGAAGGGCTTGCCTCCCAAGCGGGAGATAGATTTTCGAATATATCTTGTGGATAATGCGAAACTAGTATCTTTGCCAGTACGCCACATGGCTCCTCGTGAAAGGAGGGAACTCGATAAGCAAGTGAAGGAGTTGCTTGAGAAGGGGTTCATAAGAAGAAGTATATCGGAGTGGGGTGCTCCAGTAGTATTTTCCAAGAAGGCGGATGTGTCCCTCAGACTTTGTGTGGACTATAGAGAACTTATTAAGCTAACTAAGAAGAACAGACACCCACTGCCGAGGATTGACGATCTCTTCGATCAGTTAGTTGGTGCCTCAGTGTTTTTGCAGTTGGACTTAGCCACTGGTTTCCATCAGTTGAGAGTGGCTGAGGATAGCATTGACAAGACTGCCTTTAGGACTCCAGACGGTTTCTATGAATGGCTAGTGATGCCCTTCGGTTTGACAAACGCCCCCGCATACTTTGTTGATTTGATGAGTAGGGTGTTTAGGGAGTACCTTAACAAATTCGTGGTAGTCTTTGTAGACGACATCTTGATCTTTTCTAAGGATGAAGAAGAGCATGCCCTACATCTTAGGGAAGTGTTGGAGACTCTTCGAGCGCATAGCCTTAAGGCTAAATTTTCTAAGTGTCACTTCTGGAGGAAGGAAGTACGGTTCTTGGGGCACGTGGTTTCAAAAGAAGGGATAGCTGTGGATCCCGCGAAGGTGGTGGCCATCCAAGATTGGAAGGTCCCTAAAAATGCTACCGAAGTGAGAAGTTTCTTGGGGTTGGCTGGCTACTATAGGAAGTTTATCAAAGACTTCGCAAAGATATCAGCTCCATTGGCACGCCTGACAAGAAGAACCTAGTTTTCACATGGGACGTAGATTGTGATGATGCGTTCCAACGTTTGAAAAGAGCTTTAACCTCAGCCCCAGTCATAGTGCTGCCAGACGGGAGTAAGCCATTTACCGTATATATGGACGCCTGTGGGACAGGACTAGGCGCAGTCTTAATGCAAGAGGGCAGGGTAATAGCCTATGGTGGAAGGCAGTTGAGAGCGCATGAGAAGAATTACCCTACACATGACCTAGAGTTAGCCGCTATTGTTTTCGCGCTTAAGTCTTGGCGTCATTATCTTCATGGCGAGAAATTCGAATTATTCACTGACCACAAATCTTTAAAATACTTATTCTCTCAGAAGGACTTGAACTTAAGGTAGCAAAGGTGGATGGAGTTCTTGGCGTCCTACGACTTTGAGATAGCATATACCCCTGGCAAGGGTAACGTGGTGGCCGATGCCTTAAGTAGAAAGAGATTATCCTTAAGTCCTTTGTTTGTTGAGCAGTGAAGTTTAGAGTTCATCTCTATGTTTGATTTTAGACCTTCTGTGGACTTCATACCCGGTTTGCTAGCATCCTTGGAGGTCATACCTACGCTTTTGGGAAGGATTGGCGAGGCACAGCGAGACGACCTGTAGTTGGTTGAGTTAGTAGAAAAGGTCAAAGGAGGGGAGTCATCAATCCATCTCCATAGGTATATCCTAAATGATAAGGGTTGGTTACGTAGGGACGGTAGACAATGTGTACCAAAAGACGATGACCTAAGGAACACTGTTCTTGACGAAGCACATCGTTCGAAGATGACCATTCATCCCGGCGGGGACAAGATGTACAAAGACATGAAGAGAGTTTACTTTTGGGCCGGCATGAAGAAAGATGTGGCCGAGTATGTCGCTAGATGCTTGGTGTGCCAGCAAGTAAAAGCGGAGCCAAAGAAACCCGGTGGGTTGCTTCACCCATTGGAGGTTCCACTATGGAAGTGGGAAAGTGTCTCGATGGATTTTATGGATGGATTACCAAGATCAAGGAAGGGTAATACGGGGATTTGGGTTATAGTAGATAGACTTACTAAGAGCGCCCATTTCATTCCCTTGAAGAGTAAGAGGACTGCTCCATGGTTAGCTTCTGTATACGTCCAAGAAATAGTTCGATTGCACAGTGTTCCTTCTAGCATAGTGAGCGACCGCGATCCTATTTTCACTAGCGAATTTTGGAAAAGCTTGCAAGAGGCGGTAGGGACTCAGTTATGTTTGAGCACCGCATATCATCCTCAGACGGACGACCAGACCGAAATAGTGAATCGTATTCTAGAGGACCTATTAAGGCTATGTATCCTAGACTTTGGGGGTACGTGGGAAGAGCATCTTCCATTAGTGGAGTTCGCATATAACAACATCTTTCAGTCCAGCATTGGCATGGCACCTTTCGAAGCTCTTTATGGACGACCTTGTCGTTCACCTACATGTTGGTGGGAGTCTACGGACAAGATCTTACTTGGGCCCGATATGATTAGACAGACTTCGGAGAAGATCGACTTGATTCAGAGGAGGATGAAAGCAGCGCAAGATAGGCAGAAATCATATGCGAATAAGAGGAGGACGGATCTTGAATTTGAGGTTGGGGACATGGTCTTTATCAAAGTGTCTCCATTACGAAACGTAGTTCTCTTTGGGTCCATTGGGAAGTTAGCACCAAGGTTTGTAGGGCCGTTTCCTATTAAGGATCAAGAATTGGACAGATGGCGTATAGAGAGGAGTTGCCTGAGAGACATAGTGGTGTTGTAACACCCCGAATTTCGGTCAATGCTAAAATTTCACTAATTACAGAATAAATAATCTCAGACGTGAGAATTGGGGGAAATGGGCTGCGTCATTGCGTTCGTCTCGGAAAAATACGCGAAATAGAGTCCGAGTTTTCGAGAATCGGAGTCCGTATGGCCCGGTTATGGCCCAAAGAAGTTTTCAAAAAATTCAAAGATAAAAACAGAATTTAATATTTAAATAATCAGATTTTGAATTAGGGCCAGTGGGGGCCAGGCGGGAAAAATTCCCGCCCTAGCCATGTCGACAGCGCTGTCGACAGGGCTGTCGACAGGGGTGTCGACTGCCCTGTCGACTTGCCTGTCGACAGGGGTGCGACGCCCAGTAAAACTGGGTGCACCAGTTTGGGTCCTTGTGCTGGCCTAGTGGGCTGGTTCTAGAGATTTCCTAAATCTAAGGGTCCTAATCTAACCTAGGGTTAATCTAAGGGCCTAAAACACTCACCTAATCATATAAATAAGACCCCAACCCTACCCTAATTCATTCATAATTAGGTCTTGTAACTAAACTATGGCAAAATGGAATTTGAGCATGGCCTCCACAAATTAATGAAGGGTTGCAAGCTAATCAACATCTCCTTCAATTAAAGCCACTAATTCCACTTCATAAGTTTGCTAATCCTGGTTTTGGTGAGTTCCTATAGCTTTAATAATCAATTGTTAAATTGATTATGGTAGGATGTGATAAGACATGGTTATGTTTGTGGATAAGTGAGTTTATGCAAGTTGTATGATATGTGAATTGCAAGTTTTATGCCATATGCAAGTTTATTGCCATGTTTTATGATGTAAAATATTATGTTGAACATTTATGCATATGTAACATGTTATGCAAACTATATGTGAGAACATATGCAAGTATATGTAACATGAAACGCAAGTTATGCATGTGATTTTATGCATGCTAAGTATTTGGTGTTATGCATGCTAAGTATTTGATTTTGTGCATGCTAAGTATTTGATTGTATGCATGTTAAGTATTGGGTTTTATGCATGCTAAGTGTTTGGGTTTATGCAAGTTAAGTGGTATGTTTATGCATAATAAGAAATTAGTTCTATGCATGCTAAGTAGGTGGTTTTATGCATGCTAAGTGTTTGGTATTATGCATAAATCATGACATGCAAGTTTACCCTCTTAAATGTGATGCATACATATGTGAGATAACATCTTTATATGCTATGCATGTTTACCCTCTTTTAAGATGCAAGTCATATATGCAAGTTCAACATGTTAAGCAAGTTATGTGTATGCTTATATGCAAGATCAACATGTTATGCAAGTATGTGTATGATGTTATGTAAGTTATGTGCATGTTGTTGTGCAAGTTCATATGCAAGTTAGGTGTATGAGATTATGCAAGTTATATGCATGATGTTATGTAAGTTATGTGTATGTTGATATGCAAGTTATGTTTATGATATCATGCAAGTTATGTGTATGATGTTATGCAAGTTAACATGTAACATGTTGTGCAAGTTCACACCTTTAAGACACATGCAAGTTCATCTTTGTATAACCTATGAACACTTATGCAAGTTGCCTTTAGATATGACATATGTATGTTTATGCAAGTTGGGTTATTTAGCAATGCTAGTTGGGTTAATATTATGATGTAAGTAGACACCTTTTAACCCATGTTAATGCTATTGTGTGCTAAGTGAAACCCATGTTAAGTGTGAGAGAATCTTCTCTTGGAAATATGTCGTGTTAGCATAAGTGCGTGGGGAAACGATGGGGTTAATAGACATGTAAATGAATGGTGTGAAATGGTTATGATTAAGCATACCATAAAATGATTAAGCATAAGTGGGAATTTACCTATTGAGTTAGGTCTACCCCATGGGAATTTACCTATTGAGTTAGGTCTACCCATGTTATGAAAACTTGATATTAATTAGGGATAATTAATATGGGGGTGATTAATTAGGTGTAATTAATCAACTAAGACACGAGGTTGGACCCTTTTGTAGCGGAAGTCTGCCCGGAACCGACCGGCCATCCAGCGGCTACAAACGATTGGCCCAATGTGAGAGGTCTTAGTCATAAAGTAAATACATGATTAAAGTAGAGACACGAGGTTAGACCCTTTTGATGACAGAAGTCTGCCCGGAACCAACCGGCATATCCTGCAGTCATAAAAGACGGTCTAATGTGAGAGGTCTTTATGAGGTCATGATCTTAATTAATGAATTAAGAAACACTTAACCATATTAGCATGTAGTGGGACATGAGGGGTTAAGTGGGTGCCTTGGGTGGCATGAGGAGACTAGTGGGTTGCCTCGGATGGTAATGAAAAATACGATTAGAATACTTAACCAAAGTGAAACATGTAATTGAACATGATTAAAGGGTTAAGTAAGTGCCATGGGTGGCATGTGAAAATACGATTAGAGTACTTAACCAAAGTGGAACATGTAAATTAAAACATGGGTGAAGGGTTAAGTAAGTGCTGTGGGTGGCATGCGGAAATCTAGTGGGTGCCTTAAGTGGCAATTTAAATATAATAACAAGCTTAAGTAGTAGCTTGTGGGGGCCTTAAATGGCAATTAAAATATGATTGAAAGACTTAACCAAAAATTTGTAACATGTAGGTGGACATGGTTAACGGGTTAAGTGGGATTCACTAGATAAAATGACAAGCTTAAGTAGTAGCTTGTGGGGGCCCATTTCAACCAATATCCCAAACGTATCTTTGTGGGCTCGACCCAGGTCGAGTGACGGGACACGCATATTGGGCTTGACTATAAGAGGCCAAACCGGGTTAGCGGTGGCAACGCGGGACCAACGGGTTTCATATGCGTGTGTGGACCCGGGCTGGTTGGTAAGTCGTTGTTGCATCGTGTAGATATAAAGCCGTGCACTGTTGATATTATCTGGTAGCCACTTTAGGGGAATGATAAACCCCAATCGTGGGACCAGCACGGGTATCTACGGTAGGGAGCCGATCGCTTGGGAGTAGTGGGTACACCTAGTAAAGATAGGGGCAGACGACACCTAGGTAGGGGTACACGAAACTACTGGGTAAAATTACTAAGTACACTTAGTGGGATCAACCTTTAAGTAGGAATTACCCTTGGGTGGGTAGAACTGGTGTGGTGCAGTGTAGGAATTACTCTTGGGTGGGTAGATCTGGGGTGGTGCAATCTAGTAATTATCCTTGGGTGGATAAATGCGTCTTTCCGGTCGTCTTAATATATCCCGTGTTTAGTTGGCTACTTAGTGTAGTCATTATCCCCAGAGGTACCGTACCTTGTTTATGTCATACCCTAATTACTTTAATGGTTGTATTGTTAGGGTTATAGGACTCACTCAGACTTATGTCTGACCCCGTTGTTTTTATCTTTTTTCCCAACCCTCAGGTCCTACGGTGGATCCTAGCAGTAGTAGAGCTTGATCGGATTGCTGTTCCAGTCTTTAGGAGCTTGGGTAGATGTAAAGCTCCAGTTATCCAATTATCTTTTCTGGCTATTGTATGAGAGAGTGGGATTATGTACTTCTTTATTTTGATGGATATTGTACTTGACTTTTATCGTGGTTTTATGATGTAACCAGACATGTTTATTTCCGCTGTTATGAGATGATGTTTTAAAAATTTCAAGTACTATTTATATCTGTCTTGTTGTAATTTTTCTGTTCTATATTCACTAAAATACTCCACCGATGCTATGGCATTCCCTTAGTGAGTGACCATAGCTGGCGTGGGGTGTTACACGTGGTATCATAACAAAGGTTACCAGAACAGATAAAAGTTTTAGAAATCTATTTTTTCTAAAAACATTTTTGGAAGAAATATTTTCAAAAAACATGTCTTTTAAGAGAAAAGTTTTTGAAAGAAAAGCATAATCCCCGATAGCCATATCTTTATCTCTCGAATTCTCCGTTTTGAATCTTTCACTTTTTCGTCTCAGCATAGCTGAAGATCTTTATCTTCCGGATAGTGTAGCGGTACCAGTATGGTATAGGAGGTTGTTAGAGGCTAGGGCCGCTGCTTCAGGTCCAGCAAATGTTCCTCCTCCACCCGTTGCACTCGTTTCTCCTCGCGCGGATACTTTTGTTATGACTTGTAGGAAGTTTAAGGCTATGGGAGGAAAACCTTTTGTGGGAGCTAGGGATTGGCTTAATGAGACGGAAGAATTGATGGAAATCTTGGAAGTAGAAGAGGGAAAGAAAGTCAGGTTGGCCGCTTGGTTAATGGAAGGAGAGGCCTCGTTCTGGTGGGAGGTCACTAATGGAGAACGCCCGATTGACTCTTGGGTGGATTTCAGGCGTAGGTTTGAGGCAAAGTTTCTCTCAAAAGCAGAAGAAAATATGCATGAGGAAGAGAAAGGTCCCAATGCTAGTAAAGCACACGAGAAGAAAGGAGATCAGAAGAGACCTCAACAGCAACAGCAAAACAAGGGTGGGAAAGGCAACGGTGGCAAGGGAAAGAAGAGGTGCTTCAATTGTGGGACACTAGGCCACCTAAACAAAGATTGTCGCAAGAAGACTAAGACTGGCTGCTTCCACTGTGGCGAAGCAGGGCATCTGATGAAAGACTGTCCAAAGAAGGAGCAAAGGACGGGGTCTACCTCAGGAGGACAGGTGCAAGCTCATGTGGCACCAGGTCAGGCTAGGGGGCAAGTACAGGCTCTCGCGATTCGGGAAAGAGGTAGAACTACTTCTATTGAAAGTCTAGTTTTTCTGATCGATCATCCTGTCCGTACTTTATTTGATTTTGACGCATTGAGTTCGTTTATCTCATCATTACTAGTAGAGTCACTGCACTGAGACACCAGTTGGTAGATGATCCCTTAGTTGTTTCAAACCCAATTGGGCTCCATGATGTGTTTGGGTTTGAAAGTTTCTATACTTAGCGTTGGGTTTAGATGTGATGTTTGTTGGGCTTCACGGGCTATGGGTTGGTGGGCATGGACTGGTTACCCAGTAGGGGTGCCATTCATGATTTTGAGGGGAGAGTTGTTAGGCTTATGGGCCGCTTGGGTGACACTCTTGAGATCTCTTGTAATCCCATAGAATCTGTTATGCTAAGTTATCTAGAATCGCTTGACACGTCGGTCGAGAGTTTGCAATTTATAGAGTGGTCCGGGAATACTCGGATGTGTTTGGAGGAGGTGAAGGGCTTACCTCCGGAGCGGGAGATTGACTTCCGAATATATCTGGTAGACGATGCCAAACCAGTATCTTGGCCAGTGTGCCACAAGGTTCCTCATGAGGGGAGGGAACTCCATAAGCGAGTAGGCGATTTGCTTGAGAAGGGGTCATAAGATGAAGTATATCGGAGTGGGGTGCTCCGGTAGTTTTTGCCACGAAGGAGGATGGGTCCCTCAGACTTTGTGTAGGTTAAAGAGAACTAAATAAACTCACAAAGAAGAATAGACACCCATTGTTAAGGATTGATGATCTCTTTGATCAGTGAGTGAGCGCCTCAGTATTTTCGCAGTTGGACTTAGCCATAAGGGTTTCGTCAATTGAGAGTGACTGAGGATAGTATGGAGAAGACTACCTTTAGGACTCCGAATGGTTTTTTTTATGAGTGGCTGGAGATGCCATTTGGTTTGACGAACGCCCCCGCATATGATGAGAAGGGTGTGCAGGGAGTACCTAAATAAGTTCGTGATGGTCTTTGTAAATGACATCTTGGTCTTTTCTAGGAGCGGAATAAGTTTTCGTGTGTGCTCAATAGGATGAGCCAAGCCAGTTATGGGATAAACGGTGGTGTTGGAGCGAGACTGGCGAGGACATCCAGAATTGGACAAGGGCTTAATTGTTTGGCCATTTTTACTAGTATCATCTCACGTAGGTCGCCTGAACTCGAAGGAGATATCCCTTGGGTGTTTGTCTGATATTGGTTTAGGCCTTTGGGGCTTGCGTTTGGGGGACATCGAGCTCGACTAGGGTGGTCTGCATGAGAGATGGATAGTTGTGACGATTTTGCATAGGAGAATACCCTGATTTTCTCTAGGAGTGGAGAAGAACCTGCCCTATATCTTAGGGAAGTATTGGGGACTCTCCAGACGCATAGTCTTAAAAGTGGATGGGATTCTTAGCATCCTATGAGTTCGAGATAGCGTACAACCACTGTAAGGGTAACATGGTAGCGGACGCCTTAAGTAGAAAGGGTTGTCCTCGAGTTTGTGGTTCGTTGAGCGACGGGGCTTAGAGTTTATTTCTATGTTTGACTTTAGACCTTCCGTTGATTTCATTCCCGGTTTGCTAGCCTCCTTGGAGGTTACGCCTACTCTTTTGGGGCGGATTGGAGAAGCACAGAGGGACGACCCACAGTTGGTTGAGTTGATAGAGAAGCTCATAAGAGGGGGAGTCGTCCAGCCATTTGAGTAGGTACACCCTAGACAATAGGGGGTGCTTGCGTAGAGACGGTAGACATTGAGTACCACAAGACGAGGGTTTGAGGAAGGTTATTCTTGATGATGCACACCGTTCGAGGATGACCATATATCTCTGTGGGGATAAGAAGTACCAAAACACGAAGCAAGTTTTCTTCTGGGCCGGTATGAAGAAAGACATGGCCGAGTATGTCTCTAGATGCTTGGTGAAAGCGGAGTAAAAGAGACCAAGTGAGTTGCTTCACCCATTGGAAGTTCCGCTAAGGAAGTGGGATAGTGTCTCGAAGGATTACCAAAATCAAGGAAGGGTAATACGGGGATTTGGGTTGTAGTAGATAGACTTACTAAGTGTGCCCATTTCATACCCGTGAAGAGAAAGAGGACTATTCCATGTCTAGCTTCAGTTTATATTCGAGAGATTATAAGATTTCATGGTGTACCGTCCAGTATGGTGAGCGATCGAGATCCTATCTTCACTAGAAAGTTTTGGAAAAGTTTGCATGAGGCAATAGGGACTCAGTTGTGTTTGAATACCACATACCATCCTCAGACGGACGGCCAGACCAAGAGGGTGAATCATATCTTAGAAGACCTTGTGGGGCTATATATCTTGGATTTTGGAGGTACACGGAAGGAGCATCTTCCATTGGTGGAGTTGCCCGACAGACTTAGTGGTGTACCGGATGTATTCCATGGGAGGAAGTGCCTACATGAGACCGCAGAGGTGGTAGAGCCGAGTTTGCTTAGAGAAGTGGAAGTAGAGTGTGATGCGATTATTCGACGAGCTCCTGCTTGCATCCTTAGGTCAGAGATTTGGAAGTTGAGAAACAGAGAGGTTCAACTAGTCAAAGTACAAAGGGGAGATGAAGAGAGCGACGCTACCTAGGAGACGGAAGCGAAGATGCGTTCGAGGTACCCTTTTTCTTTTGGAGGGTATGTCCTTTTGCTTCTCCTTCATCGCATATCTTGTGCTTATCTTATCCTTAGTATGCCCTCTCGTTAGTACCTTTGACATTTAGATAGGAAAAACCTATGGCTGAAACATGTGTTTGAGACATGTTATGTTTGACGGATGCATGTGGATGCAAGTGGTTGCTAGTGGTTGCTCGTGGATGCATATACACACACTCTAGGCACTAGATCGGCTCAATCACTTCATATTGCATATTGCATAAAATTGTGTGTAGGAAGCTATATTTATGGATGTTTAATGATTGTGTTATCATATGGATGATGCATTTTGGTGAATGATTGTGCACTCATATAGATATTGTATGGGTCGATAGGGTTCTTTCGCATACATAATGGATGCATGGCACTACCATGGTTTGCATATGTTCATACATTAGATAGGGAACATATACACACACTCTTTGCATATGCTCATACATCATTAGAAATTGTTTTAAGGACAATGGATACCCGTGTTTGATGGATTGAGTAGATGGTTGTTTGGATGGTAGGAGATGCATTCTCCTTAGCTTAGAGATTTCGGGGACGAAATCCTTTAAGGAGGGGAGAATGTAACACCCCGAATTTCGGTCAATGCTAAAATTTCACTAATTACAGAATAAATAGTCTCAGACGTGAGAATTGGGGGAAATGGGCTGCGTCATTGCGTTCGTCTCGGAAAAATACGCGAAATAGAGTCCGAGTTTTCGAGAATCGGAGTCCGTATGGCCCGGTTATGGCCCAAAGAAGTTTTCAGAAAATTCAAAGATAAAAATAGAATTTAATATTTAAATAATCAGATTTTGAATTAGGGCCAGTGGGGGCCAGGCGGGAAAAATTCCCGCCCTAGCCATGTCGACAGCGCTGTCGACAGGGCTGTCGACAGGGGTGTCGACTGCCCTGTCGACTTGCCTGTCGACAGGGGTGCGACGCCCAGTAAAACTGGGTGCACCAGTTTGGGTCCTTGTGCTGGCCTAGTGGGCTGGTTCTAGAGATTTCCTAAATCTAAGGGTCCTAATCTAACCTAGGGTTAATCTAAGGGCCTAAAACACTCACCTAATCCTATAAATAAGACCCCAACCCTACCCTAATTCATTCATAATTAGGTCTTGTAACTAAACTATGGCAAAATGGAATTTGAGCATGGCCTCCACAAATTAATGAAGGGTTGCAAGCTAATCAACATCTCCTTCAATTAAAGCCACTAATTCCACTTCATAAGTTTGCTAATCTTGGTTTTGGTGAGTTCCTATAGCTTTAATAATCAATTGTTAAATTGATTATGGTAGGATGTGATAAGACATGGTTATGTTTGTGGATAAGTGAGTTTATGCAAGTTGTATGATATGTGAATTGCAAGTTTTATGCCATATGCAAGTTTATTGCCATGTTTTATGATGTAAAATATTATGTTGAACATTTATGCATATGTAACATGTTATGCAAACTATATGTGAGAACATATGCAAGTATATGTAACATGAAACGCAAGTTATGCATGTGATTTTATGCATGCTAAGTATTTGGTGTTATGCATGCTAAGTATTTGATTTTGTGCATGCTAAGTATTTGATTGTTTGCATGTTAAGTATTGGGTTTTATGCATGCTAAGTGTTTGGGTTTATGCAAGTTAAGTGGTATGTTTATGCATAATAAGAAATTAGTTCTATGCATGCTAAGTAGGTGGTTTTATGCATGCTAAGTGTTTGGTATTATGCATAAATCATGACATGCAAGTTTACCCTCTTAAATGTGATGCATACATATGTGAGATAACATCTTTATATGCTATGCATGTTTACCCTCTTTTAAGATGCAAGTCATATATGCAAGTTCAACATGTTAAGCAAGTTATGTGTATGCTTATATGCAAGATCAACATGTTATGCAAGTATGTGTATGATGTTATGTAAGTTATGTGCATGTTGTTGTGCAAGTTCATATGCAAGTTAGGTGTATGAGATTATGCAAGTTATATGCATGATGTTATGTAAGTTATGTGTATGTTGATATGCCAGTTATGTTTATGATATCATGCAAGTTATGTGTATGATGTTATGCAAGTTAACATGTAACATGTTGTGCAAGTTCACACCTTTAAGACACATGCAAGTTCATCTTTGTATAACCTATGAACACTTATGCAAGTTGCCTTTAGATATGACATATGTATGTTTATGCAAGTTGGGTTATTTAGCAATGCTAGTTGGGTTAATATTATGATGTAAGTAGACACCTTTTAACCCATGTTAATGCTATTGTGTGCTAAGTGAAACCCATGTTAAGTGTGAGAGAATCTTCTCTTGGAAATATGTCGTGTTAGCATAAGTGCGTGGGGAAACGATGGGGTTAATAGACATGTAAATGAATGGTGTGAAATGGTTATGATTAAGCATACCATAAAATGATTAAGCATAAGTGGGAATTTACCTATTGAGTTAGGTCTACCCCATGGGAATTTACCTATTGAGTTAGGTCTACCCATGTTATGAAAACTTGATATTAATTAGGGATAATTAATATGGGGGTGATTAATTAGGTGTAATTAATCAACTAAGACACGAGGTTGGACCCTTTTGTAGCGGAAGTCTGCCCGGAACCGACCGGCCATCCAGCGGCTACAAACGATTGGCCCAATGTGAGAGGTCTTAGTCATAAAGTAAATACATGATTAAAGTAGAGACACGAGGTTAGACCCTTTTGATGACAGAAGTCTGCCCGGAACCAACCGGCATATCCAGCAGTCATAAAAGACGGTCTAATGTGAGAGGTCTTTATGAGGTCATGATCTTAATTAATGAATTAAGAAACACTTAACCATATTAGCATGTAGTGGGACATGAGGGGTTAAGTGGGTGCCTTGGGTGGCATGAGGAGACTAGTGGGTTGCCTCGGATGGCAATGAAAAATACGATTAGAATACTTAACCAAAGTGAAACATGTAATTGAACATGATTAAAGGGTTAAGTAAGTGCCATGGGTGGCATGTGAAAATACGATTAGAGTACTTAACCAAAGTGGAACATGTAAATTAAAACATGGGTGAAGGGTTAAGTAAGTGCTGTGGGTGGCATGCGGAAATCTAGTGGGTGCCTTAAGTGGCAATTTAAATATAATAACAAGCTTAAGTAGTAGCTTGTGGGGGCCTTAAATGGCAATTAAAATATGATTGAAAGACTTAACCAAAAATTTGTAACATGTAGGTGGACATGGTTAACGGGTTAAGTGGGATTCACTAGATAAAATGACAAGCTTAAGTAGTAGCTTATGGGGGCCCATTTCAACCAATATCCCAAACGTATCTTTGTGGGCTCGACCCAGGTCGAGTGACGGGACACGCATATTGGGCTTGACTATAAGAGGCCAAACCGGGTTAGCGGTGGCAACGCGGGACCAACGGGTTTCATATGCGTGTGTGGACCCGGGCTGGTTGGTAAGTCGTTGTTGCATCGTGTAGATATAAAGCCGTGCACTGTTGATATTATCTGGTAGCCACTTTAGGGGAATGATACATCCCAATCGTGGGACCAGCACGGGTATCTACGGTAGGGAGCCGATCGCTTGGGAGTAGTGGGTACACCTAGTAAAGATAGGGGCAGACGGCACCTAGGTAGGGGTACACGAAACTACTGGGTAAAATTACTAAGTACACTTAGTGGGATCAACCTTTAAGTAGGAATTACCCTTGGGTGGGTAGAACTGGTGTGGTGCAGTGTAGGAATTACTCTTGGGTGGGTAGATCTGGGGTGGTGCAATCTAGTAATTATCCTTGGGTGGATAAATGCGTCTTTCCGGTCGTCTTAATATATCCCGTGTTTAGTTGGCTACTTAGTGTAGTCATTATCCCCAGAGGTACCGTACCTTGTTTATGTCATACCCTAATTACTTTAATGGTTGTATTGTTAGGGTTATAGGACTCACTCAGACTTATGTCTGACCCCGTTGTTTTATCTTTTTTCCCAACCCTCAGGTCCTACGGTGGATCCTAGCAGTAGTAGAGCTTGATCGGATTGCTGTTCCAGTCTTTAGGAGCTTGGGTAGATGTAAAGCTCCAGTTATCCAATTATCTTTTCTGGCTATTGTATGAGAGAGTGGGATTATGTACTTCTTTATTTTGATGGATATTGTACTTGACTTTTATCGTGGTTTTATGATGTAACCAGACATGTTTATTTCCGCTGTTATGAGATGATGTTTTAAAAATTTCAAGTACTATTTATATCTGTCTTGTTGTAATTTTTCTGTTCTATATTCACTAAAATACTCCACCGATGCTATGGCATTCCCTTAGTGAGTGACCATAGCGGGCGTGGGGTGTTACAGGTGTACACGACGTATTCCATGTATCACATTTGAGGAAGTGCTTGCACGAGACCGCGGAGGTGGTAGAGCCGAGTTTGCTTAGAGAGGTGGAGATAGAGCGTGATGCGACGATTCGATGAGCTCCTACGCGCATTCTTGGGTCAGAGATCAAGAAGTTGAGGAATCGAGAGGTCAGACTAGTCAAAGTGCAATGGGGAGATGATGAGAGCAATGCTACTTGGGAGACAGTAGAGAAGATGCGTTTACGATACCCTTTTCTTTTTTAGGGTATGTCCTTTAATTTCTCCTTTATCGCTTAGCTTATACTTATCATACCTTTAGTATGTCCTCTCGCTAGTATCCGTGACCTTTAGTTAGGATAATCCTATGGTTGAAACATGTGTTTGAGACATGTTATGTATGGTGGATGCAAAGTGGATGCAAGTTTTTGCTAGTGGTTGCTCGTGGACGCATATACACACACTATTAGGCACTAGATCGGCTCAGTCACTTCATACTGCATATTGCATATAAATGGCTGTATTTAGTAAAATGGATGTATGACGATTGTATTATCAGATGGATGCTGCATTCAGATGATGATTGTGCACGCATATAGAGATAATATGTAGCATTAGGGAACTTTTGCTTACATAATGGACGCATGGCACTATCATGGTTTGCATTAAGGAGGTCAACTAAATCAGTGGACCGCCTGATTTTGCATTAGACAAGGGACATATACACACACTGTGCATTTAAACATGAAAGCATTAGAAGTTTATAAGGACAATGGATGCCTGTGTTTGATGGTTGAGTAGATTGACGATTGGATGTTAGGATATACATTCTTCTTAACTTGAAGATTTCGGGGACGAAATCCTTTAAGGAGGGGAGAATGTAACACCCCGTAATTCTATCAATATTAATATTCACAAATTAAAGAATAACTAATCTCAGACATGAGAATTGTGGAAAATGGGTTATGCCATTGGGTTCGTCTCGGAATTCTGGTTGAAATAGAGTCTGAGTTTGCGTGAATTGGACTTCGTATGAAGAAGTTATGGCCATCGGAAGTTTCATAAAATTCAAAACAACTCGCAGAAAATTTAAAATTCAAACAGAAAGTGCAGAAGCGGGCTGGGCGGGAAAATTCCCGCCCAGGCAGGTCGACTAGGGAGTCGACACTAGTGTCGACCTCTCCCCCCCCCCCCAGTCGACTGCCATGTAGACATGCCCCCCCCCCAGGTCGACTGTAGTGTCGACCTGGGTGTCGACTTGGTCTGGCGGCTAGGGTTTGGGCAGAGCCCAATCCTGAGCTGCTGATGTGTCATTAGGGCTTTGTTGGCAAATTTAATGGTTCAGTTTAGTTCTAAGATGATCTAACGGTCTAAAATAAACCGTAACTCTATAAATAACTAGGTAGTCTCTCATCCTAATTCATAAGAAAAATAGAATAGTTACCGTCATACCGTCACCATGGAAATCAATGGAGCCGCCGCCAACTAAGAAGGAAGAAAAGCTAATTCAATTCTAATTCTCTCAACCCTAAAGCAAAGCAAAACCATCTTTTCTTCTCTAATAGTGAGTATGGTAGTGTTAACAAGATAATTATCATTTTAATTAGGTTAAGTCATGAATGGAGTATGAGTAGATGATGTGAATTGTCGTAAATGTTATCACGTATGTTATTAATCCTATGCTATGTGGTGATGATATCCTATATGTTGTAAATCATGCTATGATGATGTTATGTATGTTGAAAGTTTCTATGCTAAGTTGTGATGAATCATACATGTTAGAGAGCCATCTATGCTAGTTAGTTCATATTAATTAAATCATCATGTTTGGGCTATGTTGATCTATATGACAAGTTACATATGCAAGTTAGATTGATTAGAAAAGTTATGAACATATGCCATGACATCTATTATGACATCTAGAATTATGCTATGACATACGTGATATCCTATGCTAGTTCACACCATCATTATGTTGCCTAAAAACCCCATATGCAAGTTTATGTATAAATTTGGGCTATGATCATATCATGTAAATTGTGACATTTAACAAGTTGACACCTTTTGATCCTTAACATGTGTAGTTTATGCAAGTTTCACCCCTATTATGATTAGATTTATATTAATTGTCTATATGTTGTGATAATTTATCTTTGTGCTATGTGTTAGACTATTCAAGTCTAGCCTATATTATGCGTTGAATAAGCGAACGTATAAACGTGGGGTGGGGGTAATATTAAGGATTTAATAATAAGATGTTGGGATGCATTTGATATGATTTTGCATACCATGAGTGGATGACCATAATTGAGTCAATTATGGAGATCAATAAAAGTGGACATAATTAATGATTTGGATAGGGAATTATTAAAACTGGGGTAAAAGATTATAAGTGATAATCAATGCTTAGGACACGAGGTTGGACTCGTTTGTGACGTAAACCTGCCCGGACCCGCCCGGCAAATCCAGTGGTCACAAATGTCAGCCCAATGTGAGAGGTCCTAGGCCTAAACTAAAGCATAACAGTAGTAAAGACACGAGGTTAGACTCTTTTATGGTGTAAGACTGCCCGGACCCGCCCAGCAAATCCAACTGCCATAAATGCCAGTCTAACGTGAGAGGTCTTTATGAGGTTATGGCTTGAATGAATTAAGAAATACTTAACCAGATAAACATGTAAAGTGGGACATGGGGGTCAAGTAGGTGCCTTGGGTGGCATGAGGAATCTAGTGGGTGCCCTTAGCGGCATGTGAAATATGATAAGTAAGACTTAACCAAACACACGTGTAAATGAACATGACTAAGAGGGTTAAGTGGGATATACTAGTGGTGACAAGCTTAGGTGGGTAGCTTGTGGGGCCCATTTCAACCAGTAATCCCAAACGTATCTTTGTGGGCTCGACCCAAGTCGAGGACGGGACACGCATACTGGGTTTGACTATAAGAGGCCAAAACGGGGAGCGATGGCAATGCAAGTCCAACGGGTTTCATATGCGTGTGTGGACCCGGGCTGGTAAGTAAGACATTGTTGCATCATGTAGGTATAAGCCGTGCATTCTCAAGTTGTATCGGGTTGCCACTTTAGGGGAGTGATACACCCCACTGTGGGGCCAGCACGGGTATCTTCGAGTATGGAGCCGATCAAAAGTGGGTAGTGGGGTACACCTAGTGGAGGTAGGGGCAGACATCACCTATGTAGTCAACTAGGGGTACGTAAGGCTATTTATATGTTTCTGTGTGAAGCAAGTGGGATCAACCTTTAGGGTGACTGGTGCGGTGCAGTGTGGTAATGTGCGGAGCAGTGTAGTAGTTATTCCTTAGTAATTAGGTATGCCTTTACTGTTATCTTTAACGTTATCTTAAACGCTATCTTTATCTTCCTAATAGTTCATAGACATTTACTTTTCTTCCAGCTTATGCCTTAGTCTATTTATTTTGATAATAGTATTGTTAGAATTGTCATACTCACCAGACTTTATGTCTGACACCCTCCATTTCTATCCTTTTTCCCCTCCAGGTCCTCAGGTTGGGCCCAGCTCTAGTGGAGTTTGATTGGATTGCTTCATCTCTTTGGAAAGCTTGGACCGTTGAAGTAAAGTCCAGCTTGTTATCTTCTTTAATGGCCATTTGTGTAATGGGATTATGTAATTTTGTTTTAGCAAGATGGATAATGTACTTGACTATGATTTATGGTTTGATGATGTAACAAACATGTTTAAATTCCGCTGCAATAAAATGAGGTTTTAGATTTCCAAGTACTACTTATTATCTGTCTTGTTGTAATTTTTCTGTTCTATATTCACTTATAACCTCCATGGAAGTTAATGCATTCCCATTGTGAGTGACATTAATGGACGTGGGGTGTTACAACATATCCATATATCATAATAATTTCAGAAAATTATTCATTTCTGTATCAAAATAGTATTTTAGGTGAAAGTATTTCATTTACCCACTTTAAAACAATATTATGTCGAAATTTTCTATTCAAGTGTTTAGAATTTCCAATCGATTTTGTGGCGTCCCACAATTCGATCGGAATTCATTAACCACTCAACAGACAAGTCAACACAACATAAATCAATTGTTTTCATCAATTAACAAATACACGCTCTCTATATATATACCCTCAACTCATTCTAGGGTACAACTGACCCTATCTCTAACGAGTTCAATCCCACAAAAGCCTAGGTATTCGCTCAACCTAAGCTCTGATGCCAACTATAATGGCCCGCAAATCCGTACTATTTGAGTTGACTACATACATCACACGTCCAACCCACATATCACAGAAATACGAATCAGTTTTTTTTAAAAGAAACATGTAGAAGAAGAACAGAAATAAAAACACAGAATCTCACATTACAGCGGAGAAAAATATAATAAATCATAACTTTTGAAATACAAAATTTTAATTGTAACTTACACTTATCAGAGTACAACACTTATAACACAGTGGAAATAAAAATACTATATATCTAACACTGAAGCCTCCGGCTCCAAGCACCTTGGGTTAGATCTGTAAAATCCTGAACTACTTGACTGCCCGTACAAATTTGGGCACCAAAGAGTTTAGGTAAAACAAAACAAAATAAACTCTGTGTCAGTCATAGGACTGGTATGAGTAAACGATTTAAAACAGTTTTAGAAAACAAACGATATCTCATAAGACCACGTCGTATTACACGGAACGGGTTTTTCCCTTATGAGAATCCAAAATAGTTGATTTAACTTTCAAAATCCTTTTGAAAGAAACGATAATCTTTATATCAAAACTCTTTTGATATTATAATAGTGTCTAAATCAAATAAATAGAAATCTAGTGGAACGCATTCATCTCATGCTCCACATATGTAATATACAATCAAAACCGCGAGCACTTATTGGGTAATGAATTTCCAACTATGACAAGGTATGGAACCACCTTACGGTAGTGTATCTCTAGAGGAAAATACTCTAGGTTCAACAAGAATGTCTTGTAATCCGGCCACACATGACCGACCACTCAGTTCGCTTGAGTGTATCGAATGTATATCAACAATGGTTGGGATCAGCAACCGTTTGCCGAATGGGACAACATCGAATAGAACAAGTAATTAAATGAATTCCTCTAGATAGGTGATAATACACCCTAATGGAAGCTGCCCACATAGCCATGCTTCCTGCCCGATTTTTGCCATTTCCCGGTTGTTGAGGCCCGAGGCCACGATTACTTATCATTCATTGATAGCACAATCATTTTGAATGCCACATTGTCAGATCCGTTAATCACTTATTGATTTGCACAAATATATTCGGTATATTATGCTAAGAAAATAAATTCTCCACCACCATATATATTTACACAGACCAACTTATATGATCACAAGAAATACTTCGTTAGACATTCGTCCATACACTTCGTTCTGGCACTGAACGAAACTGATGGCACAATTCTATTAATAGAAAAAGCCCTTGCACTTTACTCCTCTTCGACTATCTTTATATAATCTGATTCGCAATGCTACTGCAAATACGAAGTGGTTCTCGAATAATTATACAACCGGTCTGTCTACATTGACAACGATATTGGAAGACACTTCGATAGTCGATTATTTAACTATCGAAGAAAAACAAATATTCATTCAAAAAAAATCAAATAATCACCGGACCCCTTAATTAATATTTCATTAATTAAATCATTTCTCCATTTCTTTATCAATATTTGTTAACCAGATATTTTCAGTTATCATCTTGGCCTCTTACGCTATTTGGAAAACGTTTCCATATATCGTCTTCTTTATCTTCTATACTTAGAAAATATATTCTATTTATAATTGGAAAACGTTCCAGTTACTTATCTCTTCCACGACCATTCATTTATTTCTATATTCAGGAAATATTTATTATTATATTTCTAAATTTCCACTTCCTTGGGTTAAAACCAATATTTTGTAAAACATCGTTACGACAACCCAAAATACTGCATTCAACTAATCTTATTCAAACATTTATCTTCAAGACTAGATCTTGCTATTTATCGATTAAAAATGAAATCAATCAAGTTGGGGTATAACAACCTCTCAGACCTTGGCCGAAAACATCCTTAACTTCAAAATGGACAAGACAACTTACCTCAAATAGTCAACATCATAAAAACCATTATTCATTTTTAAAACACGTAGACGCTTCTCTTTCTATTTTTACCAAATTTAATTATAGATTTTCTTTTTTGTTTATAATATTCTGTTTTCAAGTTCATTTCCTTATCGAATTCTATATATATC
Organism: Allium sativum; assembly: GCA_030737875.1. Taxonomy (NCBI): domain Eukaryota; kingdom Viridiplantae; phylum Streptophyta; class Magnoliopsida; order Asparagales; family Amaryllidaceae; genus Allium; species Allium sativum. Next base: position 335,575,942 of record CM060913.1, on the reverse strand, counting down.
GATTCACTGATTTCTAACTATTAAATTTTCTTAAAAATATTCTAACTCCTTAAATTTCCGGAAAATTTCGCCATAACCTCCTTTGTACCGGTCAACAGTTCAAACCTCAACTCGCCTCTCTAGGCCCTTTCCATTCAAAAAAAATCAAAAAGCCAAGCGGCTTGCCGATTCGGTGCCTAAAATTTCATATGGAATTAAATACGTACCTCCTTATCGGGCATTCTATTTATATCTCTTTATACACTTCATTCCATACCTGACTAATATATATCAAAACATTGCCAATTTATTCCAATGAATATACAATCGTTTTTAACTCAGTTTGCTAATTCATTCTCTAATTAGCTATTTTTCTTATTTAATTTTTTTTTTTGAACATATCAAGTTTGTATATATTTTAACTTGATTATAAACTAACTGAATTCCATTTTCAATTCAAGTTTTATATTCGATTTCGAATATAAATTCTCAAATCACATTCGCTTATCCAACGCCCAATCTCAATTCAAAACTCGATTAACTAATTATTCTTCAAATTAGTTAATCCTATTCAATAATTAAAAATCTGATTTTTGTTCCAAAAATCATTTCATTTACACAACTAAGTTCGTATTTATTTTACAACTCACATATGGATTTTTAAATTAAAAATCCATACTTTATTAACTTAAAATACTTCAATTTTAATTAGTAAACTGTCATGGTTTTATAATGGTTATGGCGCTGCTTTCCGGAAATTTTGATTTTGACATAAATCAAAATCTATTCGACGAAATCCAGATTTTTTTCTTCCATTAGAAAACTATTATCTAATTGGTCATGAAATTCTTGTTTCAAAGAATTCCGACTTAATATGAGTTCTATATACTCAATTGAAGTTCGAAACGCAAATTCACGAATTGCCGCGCTGCGACAAGTTGTTTTAATTATATTTAATATATAAAAGTTTTGAACTTCGTTTATATATAAATTCCAACTCTATTCTAATATATTTTAATATATTTTAAACTAATTTTCCCAATTCAACTTAATATTTCTGATTATCTATAATTGTCGATTTTTCCTTACTCGGTAATAAATATATTTATACTTCAATCTTCTTTATTTAATTCAAATTTCTTTTATAAATAAATTATTTATAAAATTCAATATAATCAAATTTCAATTAGAAACCTGTTGGATTTTCTCAATTCAGCTTATATTTCGGATTCTGAAATATAATCAACTGTTCTGTTTCAAAACACTTCCCAATTCACTTTTAAATTCATATTTGAATTTAAGCGTCTAAATTATCTAATGATAACTTACTTTGCTAGATTTATAACATCGTTTGTAAATCCATCTTTTTTTGTTTTATATATTAAAACAAGTTTTCCATTTCAAATTCCCTTTGAAATCCAATTCCTTTTATATTCTGAATTCCAAAATAAAAACCGTTATTTCCTTTTCAAATTGATTTCAACTCTCTATTTTTAAATTAAAACTTGAATTTTAAACTTCAAATTATCTAATGACAATTATCTCCCCTTATTTATAAACATCGTTTATAAATTTCCTTTCCCTGTTTTATGTATACCAAAACAAGTTCTCATTTCACAAATTATAATTTCTACTTTAGAAAAATAAATGCCTCTTTTATAATTCACACTTGTATTTACATTTTCCCAATTATCCAATCATAATTCAATTTTCTTCATTTATAAGCAACGTTTATAAATTCACTTCAGTTCCTTGATTATATAATGAAAATCATTCCATTTTATTTATAAACACCGTTTATAATTTTACTTCAATTTCATGGATTGTTTAATTTATAAACATAGTTTATAAATTCAATACTTGTTTTATTTATTCAAAACAAGTTAATATTTCTCAGTCCATTCGAAATTCGGATTCTATTTTTTAGAAAAATAGATTTTCCTTTTAAATCTAAATTATCCTTTTCACGATATTTTATATATCAACATTTGGGCCCAGTGATATTTTAAACATCCAAACCAACCAATTATCAATTCCTAGTTTTTTAACACCTTATATATGATGATATGTATGAAAACAATAATAATAATAATATTTTTGAGGAATCCGGTCAGATCCCTCCAACCTTTTTTCCTGCTTCCACAAACGTTAGCCAACATAAATAATACCCAAACTGCTTCGATGCAGGATATCGCGTTATAGAAGGTCATCCACTATCATAGTGTGGGGCACATAGGGTCATCCGCTAATGATACTGCGGGCATCCGCTAATGTACTACGGGAATCCAACCACCAATATATATATATATATATATATATATATATATATATATATATATATATATTAACCATAAACACCAATCCTATATAACTAATATATATTTAATAATAGGCTTAGTATATTAATGCAACCAAACAACCATCAATTGACGATAAAAATAATTTAAATAGAATTCTTGGGTGAGAATTACTCACATTTGTTTTTTATTTGTCGCTTTTACGTTCTGGTTCCGCTGTACTTCGAACGATATTCGATCCAGATCTAATTTAAGAGAATACAACTCAAGTAAGATTTTATGTTAATCAATTGTGAAGACCCGTAACTTCCCAGGTAAGGAAAGCCCGGATTCTCTGAGAACAACACACATTGGAACACAAACAGAAGAACATTTCATTGCTTATTACAACAATTCCATCAGAATACAAGAATGTAACAGAGTATGAATAAATATTACACAGAAAATATCAGAGATTTAAATTACATTTAAATACATCGCAGCGGAAAACAATACAAAACACAACCGAACGTAATACACGGATACAGAGCTTTCCGAGCATCGTTCCAGCTGTAATTCAGGATCCTGTGAATATAAATCTGCAAAACCAAAATTACTAGCCGCCCGTGTCGAAAATAAGGGCACCCAGAGTTTAGGTTAAAACAATAAACTCCAGTTCAGTCATGTGACTGGTGTGAGAACTAAAATAGTTATTAATCTTTGTTTTTAAAGTTAGGCAAATCAAGGGACCACGCCATATAACACGGAACGGGTTTCCTCCCAAGAATACCAGTGCATAAAACAAACAGCGCAATGCTAAATAAAGAACAATGAAACTATTATAAGACCCAGGTCCCATCACACAATGCAACGCAAGCCAGAGGATTGGGTTTTCCCTTATAATAGCCAAATATGCTTGATACGTTAAATTTCATCTTATATTATTACTATAAGTGAAGAAAACAACTTCAAATATAAATGTATCAATCATAGACGACATGGGTATCATATATCATGTCGCCAATACTAGGCTTTACAATCAAAACCGCAAAATATCGTATTTGGAAATTGGATTTCCATCATGGTGGCTCCTTATTCGAAAGATCGATCACGTAGTGTCATCTACAACGGCTTACGTCTCAGCGAGAGAAAACACCGTAATGCACATTCACACTTTCGGGAAATCGAGTACCACTGCGGCTTACGTCTAAGCGAGACAAAACACTGCTTACTCTATCCCTCAGGAAAATCGTGGGTGAGCCATATCCCTCTGAGCACGAAGCTCAATCTCGGTCGACCGAATTCACGACACCACAAAGGTGTCCATCATCTAAAAAGCATATTGATCAAACCATCAGTTTACCACCATACCGGGGTGTGAGGCTCGCGAATTAACGCTACACAAAGCTAGCTATTCACAGCCCTGCTTTGATCATCATCCATAAAGCTCTGCTTTTCCACAAAAGCTTTGATCACCGCATTTCAGCTTGTCACACTATCAATCCATATCGTACCACTGATTTCTACCAATATATAACCTCTGAGCTCGTATGTCTCAGCGAAGGGCGTTAAGCAAGAGAATAAATTATCCGCCGCCAAACAGATATATATTTAGCAGAGATCAACGAATACAATATAAAGTAATACAATGTCAGACACACCATCCATTTACAAGTCTGTTCTAAGTCTGAACGACACCGGAGGCACTTTCCTCATATATCCGTACAATCAACAAGTACGTCCGGACGGCTACCACTTCAGCCCCCTCCAAGGTAGCTACTCCAATCGTGAGCGTCAGTAGCACCCATCCATTCGATGTGAAGATCGTCGGTCTTGCACCGTCTTCAATCTCTTCGACTTATCGTCGAATCGGTTATTCAGAATGGTTATAGACCCGGCCTTTCTGAATAACCCACGTATATAATAAACAATTGTTATACAAACACAACATACACCTCATTCCAATTCATCAGTCAAATTCACATTCTTAGGGAAAGGTTCCAATTAATTTTATCAAAGATAAATTCTTTGAAATTTATTCTTTAATTCTCCTTTGAATATCATTTCAAACTATTCGGGATTAGCGAACCACACCGAAGTAATTATTTATTTTATTTCCCAATCCCAACCTATTCAACCCATGGAGCAAAACTGTTATCACCCCATAACTAACACCACGGTGTTATCGGTAAATTTAATTACCATTTCACGTTCAAATCTAATTAAAGATTTAACTATCGCTAGGAGAAAAACTGGTGATACTCCCCTTTCGATCATATCCAAATTTTGATAATTTAAATTATCAATTCTCATTTCAATCTAATTAAAGATTCATTAAAACTCCACTTAGTTTTAATCTTTAACTGGGTTAAAGAACTAATGTCCTTTAAAACATAGTTCATGATAAACCCAAAATTCCATTTGATATTAAATACAAGGCTCTGAATAGAAGATATATTGGCTTATATTCAATATCAAATTCTGATTATTTTTAAAACCACTTCAAACCCAATTTATTCAATTAAAAATATTGGATTTTAATTCTAGGTCATAACTAGTTCATTTCGATAAAAATATATTTTTTTTCCTTTCAAATAGGGAATTTTTCATCCCACTTCATTCCAATTCATATATTTTGATTTTACACAAATTATAGATATTTTTAATAATTTTATCAAGGCCCGTACAGTCGATTTCCAATAACGGTGGTCGAACTGCACATACAGCGACCTTTTCTAAATTTGATTTGGACGTATATCCAAATCCAACTGTTAGATTTCAAATTTCTAATATTCATTGGAAAGCTCTTTTCGATACGAACCCAACGGCTCTGGTTTCAGGAGAATCCGACGGTCGGATCTCCCGTAATTTCCGTTCGAATTCAATGGTCGAAATTCACGAACTGCCGCAGCGCGGTGCGTTCTATTCAGGCCATTATATTATATATATCATATATATAATATATTTTTCATCGATTTCTGTTTAAAACGAATTTTATAAAAAGTTTTACATTCGTTTTCAAAACAGTTTCAACTTCATATTCAATTTTAAATCAAAATTGAATTATTTCTTATAAATTCGTTTTAAAAACATTTCAAATTGATTTCAATTCAAATCGATTTTAATTCAATTCTAATTCGAATTCAATTTTATTCAAATTCTAATTCTATTTAATTCAATTTCAATTTGAATTTAATTCTATTCAATTCAAATTCTATTCAATTTCAATTCGACTTCTAATTCGTTTCAATTTCAATTCTAATCAATTTCAATTCAAATTCTATTCAATTTCATTTCAAATTCTAATCAATATCAATTTCAATTCTAATCAATTTCAGTTCAATATCTAATCAATTTCAATTCAAATTCTAATTCGTTTCTAATCAATTTCAATTTTAATTTCTAATCAATATCAATTCAAATCTAATCAATTTCAATTCTAATCAATTCAATTTCAAATTCTAATTCAAATCAAATTCTAATTCCATTCAATTCAAATTCTAATTCAATTCAAATCAAATTCTAATTCCATTCAATTTAATTCGAATTTCATTTCAAAATATTTGATTTTGAAATCACTTTTCGATATTCATTATAAAAACGAATATACTCGATATAAATGTCGTTCGCATCAAAATAGCGCATCTCTAATCAACACGGCTTTATATTTTTCAAAAATTTCGTTATTCTCTTCAACAAATGAATATTTATTCTATTCAACACATGAATCTATATTTCTTTCAACACATGACTAATCTCAACAAATGAGTACTGTCAACACGTGAATCTATATTTTATAATATTCTTTAATTTTCCCAATTGGAATGAGGCCCAATCAATTACCATATAATGTTAATTATATGGATTCCATACAACACATGTATATCACAGCAACGATAAATAATTAACCATCATCCAAAGTGCACAACACAACTGCATAAGCATTAAATATAGATAATTAACGCTTACACAGTCTGTCGACCAATCGATCAACATACAATTAAATAATTGGGATTAGTGTACGACAAATATCATCCCAATACCCGTGTGGGGTTTCAAATCAATAAACACAGATTTTATTTGTGCAGTTGGGCGATGTGTAAAATTTATCGTCCCAATCAGTATCAGTCAAATGTGTGTATATAAACAAATCATCCGATTTGTTTATATTCATTTATTTTATTTTATATACACGTTAAAAATTCTATTTTTAACTATACAATATTTATTTTCTATATAAATATTTTATTTCATTCATATATCACACATTCAATTTTTCACATCAAAATCAAACAACCAAGCATACAAGCCGTCCATGGTCTGTGGATGACGGGTGTCGGGGGCTGCTAAGCACTGTCTGCATCCTAGAATATATATTAACTAGAAATTTAAAATAAAAGTGAGGAGTTCTCACCTTAGAGATCCACTCCTCTATTATCAATTTCTGAACGGTTCAGATAATGCCAAAAAAATCCACTGCGACCGTTTTCTGCTATTCATAGTAAAAATCGCATTTTTAATATGATGCTTATATATTTAAAAATCATATTTTTATATTGTTATATATATATATCGTTTCTTTTCCCATATAGAAATCCATCCTTTTTTAATATAAAAGTTCTGTCTTCTCTGATATAAAAATCGAATTTTTATCGCTACTATATAAAAATTATATTTTTATTCTCGTTGTTATATATATATATATATATATATATATATATATATATATATATATATATATATATAAGCCTCTTCTTTATATGTTATTCATATATAAATAGAAATCACCTTTTTTTTCTTTCTAAATCTCGATCAGGGAAAGGAACGATAAAGGGAAGAGAGAGAGAGATGGTGAGGGGTGTTTATTAATATAATTTAATTATTTAATTTCAAAAAGTTGACTTTTTTATTCGACCTCTAAAGGAGGCCCACTACCTGTCATCCATAGCTAATTACCCCTATTCCGAACACAATGGGATATGTATCGTAAGCTGATTCGATCGTTTCGTTCAGTTTTCGTCAAAATCAAAATATAACTCTATATATTGAATTTGAACGCGTATTTCAATTTAGTAGGGTCACAAACTAACTCGAAAAATTCCACAAATTTTTTTTCTAGCTTCGTATTGACAATACGGTCCTAACAAAACTAATTTTGTCGAATTCTGAGACCATTTGAAAAATGGCCATTTTCCAGTCGATTAAAATCAACTGAATCTGGTCAAACGCATTTTCCTTTGCCACGCTCATATATTGATTCGAAAAATTATGAAAATTGGAATCTAGCAATAACTTGATGTCACGGATCCAAAAAAACTGGTTTCATCGAAATCCGAGGTCGTTTGCAAAATTTCCATTTTTAAGGCCAGAATTCCATAGCGACTATTCTGAAAATTCATTTGGCCATAATTTTTGATTTCCGCTATGAAATCTTGACTTTTCGGATTCGTTGGAAATATATTCTCAAATAGATTCTATTATTTTCGGTTTTGCTAAAATCCGGTTTATTTTGAATCCTGTACATTCATTTGAACTTTGAAACCGAATTATCCAACTACCACGCCATTTTCAATTCCTTTTATAATTTAAAATAAATATTTATATTCTAACGACGATCTATATAACTATATTCGTTCGAATTATATTCAAAATAAATTTTTCGTCGTTATTATTAAAAATAATTCATTTTAAATATTCAAAATTCATAAAAATTGCCAAAATAAAAATTTTAAACTGGCCTAGATTTTCGGGTTGTTAGAATATCTCCCCCACTTAAAACTTTTCGTCCCCGAAAAGGACCGAAGCCGAAAGTTGTTTTAAAAACCAACTCAACTTTCATTGTTTTCTTTATGGCTTAAGTTCTTCATCTTTTCAGTTTCTAAGAACTTCTCAAAATTTTCAAAAATTTGGCTAACACCCTAAATTTTCGAAAAATTTCTCCATAACCTCCCCTGCACCAGGGACTTCGGGATATTTCATATAGTCTCCCATGGCCTTCTTCAATCCAAAAGAAAAAGAAAAAGCCAATCGTCTCATAAAATCACCCAAACTCAAGAAATTAGTAAACATGTACCTATTTGTCGGGAAAACAATTTTATTCCTCTGCCTACCCTCCTTGCTATGACCTGTTCAATGTATAGACATGTATATGCATGCAAATGCGATAAATTTTCAATACAGTTCAATATTTGGTGCTAAATTCAACTTGGTTCACATTTTTCTTACCTTAGTTATATTCTACAATACCAATACATTTTTAAAACAAAAAGCATAATTATGTTCATACAAGCATCATACATATATCCAAAACGCTAGTTCATTACATTAAAATCCAACTTTCTAGGAAGTCGTGCCTTCTTCTTGCATAATTTCCAAAGTTGATAGCTCCTTTCCCTTGGATGTCATATCACCCTTGTTTAACGGGCAATCTCGGGCTAGATGCCCTACTTCTTTGCATCAAAAGCATTTTGTAACACCCCACCTCCACTAGGATCACTCCTTAGAATGTACTAGCTTTGGAGGGGCGTTATTGTGAAGGTAAACATGCACAGAGATATCGCAAGACAGAATATATATAAATAAATATCAGTAAAGCAGCGGTAGCAGATAAAAACCCATCATCATCATCTCAGAAAACCAACATAGTCAAGTACATAATATCAAAATGTCATGATCCAAAATACAACATCAGTCTAGATACGTGATAACAAAATACATGGCAAAACATCAGTACTAATCCCCAGAAATAAAAGATAAGCCACAGCTAGCTCAGGTCCATACATGAGCTATCCAACAAGCAAGTCAAAGATCCACTAAGCAGATGTAGCCCCTCCCTGAGAACCTGTGGGGGGGGGGGGGAAACGGAAGAAAAGAAGCGAAAGAAAACAGGTCAGTCAAAAAGACTGGTAAGCCCTACTACGATCAATCTATAAACTAATAAAGTTAACAGTATGATGGAAACTGAGATGAACATACTGGCAATAGATAAAGGTGACATCACATAGACGAGATTAAACTTTGCACCACAGCGTACTAGCAAAACCCACAAAACAGATCTTGATCCCTTAGCCCAAACTTTGGCCCAATAACTTGAAGTGACCTTAGTATAAGGTCCAGCCCAACAGTCTAGTCGATCGGCTCCCTATAAACCTAACACGTCAAGTGTTGGTGTCCATACGGCCCACATTGATGTAGTCAGACTGTGCTGGGTCCACCTTCGGGTGTATCAAGCCCTAAGGTGTCAACCCAAGACACCTAAGCCATAATGCACAGTCTAAGCCTACTGGTACCCGTGCCTCGAGTTTGTCCAACATCGGACTACGTGCACGTCCGTAGCCCGCCGGACCCGCACCGCTGTACCACTCAGCCGTCGCTTTGGTCGCTTACATCAGTCCAGTAATCGTGCCCCGCCCTAGCCTAGCCTCTAGGGTTGTTAATGATACCAAACTGGGATTACTGCTGGAACAGACCACGTTGCTAGGGTTTCTAAGAGGGTTAAGTGTGGTTTTAACCCCTCACTAATCCTGGATTAAATTAGTTAAGTGTAACCACTTAACCCCATCTAATCCCCGCATCCCCATTATTGGTTAAGTATTAGTGGGCCATGACTTAACCCTAATCATGAGGCATTAATTACTTAACGCACCCAACCTCTCACATTAGACATCCGTGGTTACCTGGGAAGATTTACACCACGTCTAGGTCTAACCTCGGGTCTTACGGTGCAACATGACCAACTACCCACATTAGACCCCACGTTGTGGTTACCTGGGAAGATTTACACCACAACTAGGTCTAACCTCGAGTTGGCCATATTATGTTATCTAATGTCATGTCCACTTTTAAACACATTTACAAGTTAACATATACTTGGGTAGACCTAACTTAATAGGTAAATTCCCAAGGGGTAGACCTAACTTAATAGGTAAATTCCCAATCTTTTAGTTTCATGTATTCTTAAGTTTACCCAAACCCTCCCAACGTCATTATTTCGCTTACATATTCGTCATAACGCATAAGGGTATAAAAGGTAACTTGGCAAAACATACATGATGAACTTCACATATCATAATAAACATGCATACTTGTTAAACTTGCAAATCATGTCATAGTGAACTCGCATAAACATGCATAGCTTATTAAATATGCATAACATGGTAAGATGAACTTGCATAGTCATGCATAACCCATTAAACTTGCATAACATGGTGAGATGAACTTGCATAAACATGCATAATCCATAAAACATGTATGACATGGTAAGGTGAACTTGCATAAGCATGCATAATCCATTAAACATGTAGAACATGACATAATAAACTCGCATAAGCATGCATAACTTGTGAAACATGTTTAACATGGCATTGAAATCTCGCATAAGCATGCATAACTTGTGAAACATGTAAAACATGACATAGTGAGTTCGCATAAGCATGCATAATCAAATAAACTCACATAAATCTCAACTTTCACCACATATTAACTTTAGAGTTTGTAAAGTGAAGGTAAGAGGGTTTACAAATATAAACAAGTCACAAATCCACCAATAAGATGAAGAAGCCCTTTTAAAACCCAAAACAAAGCCTCAAATAAGAAAACCCTTTTGCAAAAATCCCAAAAACACAAACTTAGCAAATCAAACTTGCTACTTAATGAAGTATGCAAGTTATTAAGCATTCATACAACATAGAAAAGGTTGTATGATCATCATATCTTCATAGGATTAAACTTTTAGGAAGGTGGAGGCTAGGGATTTTAGGTGGTGGCCATTTGAGGATTCAAATTGACATAGTTTAGTTGCTAGATTGATTAATGAGGCTTTAGGGTAGGATTAGGGGTATATTTATAGAAGATTAGAGTGTTTTTAGCCCTAGGATTAACCCTAGGTTAATTTTTGCCCGTCAGATCTTAGAATTCTCCAGAACCAAGCCACAAGACCCAACCCAAATCAGAAATGGTGCACCAGGCTGAACTGCCTGGGCACCCCCTGTCGACAGGGCTGTCGACAGGGCTGTCGACACCCTGGGGGCCCTGTCGACATGCCTGTCGACATGGGGCCCCTGGCGGGAATTTTCCCGCCTAACCCTGATTAGCCCTAATCCGTTTTGTTTAATTTGAAATTTAAATCTGTTTTTAGTATATGAATTTCTGAAAACTTCAATGGGCCTTAACCGGGTCGTACGGACTCCGATTTTCGAAAACTCGGACTCTACTTCGCGTATTTTTCCGAGACGAACGCAATGGCATAGCCCGTTTCCCCTGATTCTGATTTTTGAATTAAATTCTGCCTCGATTTATGTTATAACAGTTTATTGAAAATACGGGTTGTTACATTCTCCCCTCCTTAAAGGATTTCGTCCCCGAAATCTTCAAGTTAGGAAGAATATATCCTACCATCCAACACCCATCTACTCAAAACATCATCCACGAGCAACCATTGTCTTTAAAGGATTCTAAATGCTGTATGAACATATGCAAAAGTGTGTGTATATGTACTTATCTAATGCGAAGATCAATGCAAAATATGTTAGTGAAATGTATCCATATGTATGCAAATCCCTATCATAATGTATAATATCTATATGCGTGCTCCATCTTACATCCATATGCAACATCCATGTGATTGCATACAAATTTCATCCAAGAATAAGCATAAACACTCATGCACATGCAATATGAGGAGTGTGTGAGCCGATCTAGTGCCTAATGTGTATCATGCATCCACGAGTAACCACTTGCAAACACTTGCAACCACTTGCAACCATCAAACATAACATGTTTCAAACACATGTTTCATCCAAAAGGGTTTCTACATAAGGTTCTCATGACAAGCTTAGCACGATAACTAGATAAATATGGATAGCAAAGAGAAAGATATACTAACAAAGGAAAGAGATTGGGAGTGTACCCTCAAAAAGGAATGGATAAAGCCCACGCATCTTCTCCTCGGTTTCCCAAGTTGCGTCCTCTTCGGCTTCACCCCATTGAACTTTCACCAATCTGACCTCACGATTCCTTAGCTTCTTGGTCTCTGTCCCCAAGATACGAATCGGAGCTTTCCTTAAAGTTGCTTCTTTCTCTACTTCCACGTCTTCAAGAGTGCTAGGTTCAACCACCTCAGCGGACTCATGCAAGCACTTTCGGAGATGCGAGACATGAAAGACATTATGCACTCCGGACAGCTTCTCGGGCAATTGCACTTTATAAGCCATCTTCCCAATTCTCTCAATGATGGGGAAGGGTCCAACGAATCTCGGTGCTAACTTCCCAACAGCTCCAAACCGGACCACATTCCGTAAAGGAGAGACCTTCACGAAAACCTTGTCCCCAACCTCAAACTCTAATTCGGACCTTCGCCTGTCAGCAAAGGATTTCTGCCGGTCTTGGGCCGCTTTCATCCGTCTTCTAATCAACTCGACCTTCTCGGACGTATCCCTAATCATGTCGGGTCCAAGTATAAGCTTATCCGTGGACTCCCACCAACATGTAGGTGACTTGCACGGCCTCCCATATAAAGCCTCAAACGGCGCCATCCCTATGCTCGCCTGATAAATGTTGTTATATGCAAACTCGACAAGAGGAAGATGGTCTTCCCAAGCACCACCAAAATCCAGAATGCAAAGCCTCAACAAGTCCTCAAGTACCCTATTCACCCTTTCAGTTTGGCCGTCTGTTTGTGGGTGATAGGCCGTACTTAGGTTCAACCTTGTGCCCATAGCCTCCTGCAAACTGTTCCAGAACTGACTAGTAAAGATGGGGTCTCGGTCACTGACTATGCTGGAAGGGACTCCATGTAGCCGTACTATCTCACGAAGATATACTGATGCTAGTCTAGATGCGGTTCTTTTGCTCTTCACTGGGATAAAATGAGCACTCTTCGTAAGTCTATCTACAATGACCCATATGCTCGTATTCCCCTTCCTGGACCTTGGAAGCCCATCAATAAAGTCCATAGAAATGCTCTCCCACTTCCATAGCGGGACCTCTAGCGGATGTAATAGCCCACCGGGCTTCTTTGACTCAGCTTTTACTCTCTGACAAATAACACATCTCGAGACAAACTCCGCCACATCCTTCTTCATTCCAGGCCAGAAGAAAACGCTCTTCATGTCCTTATACATCTTATCACCACCTGGATGTATGGTCATCTTGGAGCGATGTGCTTCCTCAAGAACTTTCCTCACCAAGTCTTCTAACATCGGAACACAAAGCCTTTCATCCCTCCTCAGCCAACCCTTATCGTCTATAGAATATCGAGCAAGGTGACTAGATGTCTCCCCTCGAACCAGCTTGTCCATGATCTCGATTACCTGGGGGTCTTCCTTCTGTGAAGCCCCGACTTGATCTAGAAGGGTAGGCCTGAGCTCTAGAGATGCCAAGGAACCGGTCACCGACTCCATTGCCAAAGAGAAATCAAAGGTCGCCAAGAACTCTAAATTCTTCATCTCAACAAATAGAGGACTTAGTGTCAACCTTTTCCTACTCAACGCATCCGCTACAACATTCCCCTTGCCAGGGGTATAGGATATCTCAAAATCATAGGAAGCCAAAAATTCCATCCATCTTTGCTGTCTTAAGTTCAGATCTTTCTGCGAAAAGAGATACTTCAAAGACTTATGATCAGTATATAGCTCAAATCTCTCTCCCAGAAGATAATGACGCCATGCTTTGAGCGCATATACAATCGCTGCCAGCTCTAGATCATGAGTGGGATAATTCCTTTCATGCACCTTAAGTTGCCTCCCACCAAAACATATAACTCTGCCCTCTTGCATCAGAACGGCGCCCAATCCCGTGCCACATGCATCAGTGTACACGGTAAATATCTTGCCACCATCGGGTAAGGCTAGAACTGGTGCTGAGGTGAGGGCTCTCTTGAGCCTTTGAAAAGCAAGCTCACAATCCATATCCCAAGCAAAGACTAAGTTCTTCTTCGTCAACTTAGTAAGAGGAGCGGATATCTTCGCGAAGTCCTTGATGAACTTCCGGTAAAAACCCGCAAGACCCAGAAAGCTTCTCACCTCGGTTGCACTCCTTGGAGTCTTCCAGTCCTGAACTGCAACCACCTTAGCGGGATCCATCGCCAAGCCTTGCTTGGATACGATATGCCCAAGAAATCTGACTTCCCTTCTCCAAAAGTGGCACTTGGAGAACTTGGCTTTTAACTGGTGTGCTCTGAGTGTGTCCATCACCTCTACTAGGTGCCTCGCATGCTCTTCCTCATCCTTGGAGAAGACTAGAATATCGTCAACAAAGACCACGACAAACTTATTCAAGAACTCCCGAAACACCCTACTCATCAAATCTACAAAATATGCGGGTGCATTCGTCAAACCGAACGGCATAACAAGCCATTCAAAGAATCCGTCTGGAGTTCTGAATGCAGTCTTGTCTATGCTGTCTTCAGCCACTCTGAGCTGATGAAAACCCGTAGCAAGATCAAGCTGAGAGAAAACAGAAGCACCAACAAGTTGGTCAAAGAGATCATCGATCCTTGGTAACGGATGTCTGTTTTTCTTAGTCAGCTTATTCAATTCTCTATAATCCACACAGAGTCGGAGAGAGCCATCTGCCTTAGTTGCAAACACCACAGGCGCTCCCCATTCGGATATACTCCTTCTGATGAAGCCCTTCTCAAGCAATTCTTTCACTTGCTTGCTCAGCTCTCGTCTCTCACGCGGAGCCATATGCTGAACGGGCAAAGAAACAGGCTTAGCATTATCTACCAGATAGATGCGAAAGTCAATCTCTCATTTTGGGGGCAACCCCTTAACTTCTTCAAACACATCTGGATAATCTCAGACCACCCTCACAGACTGGAGGGCCTCCTCTGATGAGTCGAGAGATTCTAGATAGCATATCATGATGGGATTCTTCGGATTGCATGAAATCTCTAAGGTGTTGCCCAGGCGAGTCACAAGCCTTACAACCCTATGCTCACAATCCAGAATGGCTCCATATCTAGACAGCCAATCCATGCCCAAGATCAATCCGTATCCCCTGAAACCTAGAACATACGCCCTACACAAGAACTCAACGCTGAGTATAGAGATCCTTAGATCCTCACATATCATAGATAGATGAGCAGAACCCCCAATGGGATTCGAAACACAAACGGGATCATCCACTAAGCTAGTACTGAGGTGCAAGCTATCAACAAGATCAGACGAAATAAATCTATGTGATGCACCGGAATCAAACAAGGTACGCACTGGAAGATCATAGATATAAACAAGGTTCTCAACAGAAACACTACCTCTCTCGGGAACTGAAGCGGCATTGAGAGCATGAACTTGCCCTCCTGAAGATCCAGCCTGTCCTTTCTTCTTTGGGCATTCTTTGCTGAAGTGCCCAGTCTCTCCACAAGAAAAGCATCCCCCACTAAGCTTCCTTTTCTTCTTCCTGCAATCCTTAGCAAAGTGCCCAGCTATGCCACAGTAATTGCACTTTCCCTTGCCTTTGTTGTTGCCCTTCTTGTTCTTATTCTGGTTTCCTTGACTGCTTTGACCTCCTTGGTTGCCTTTGCCTTGAGAATCAGTCTTCTTTACTTGGGTATCGCCCGACTTGACCTCCTTCTTTCCATCTCCCTGAAGCAGAGCCATATTGACCAAACTCTCGAAAGTGGCTCCATGCGGAATATGTGACATCGCCAAGCCCTGTAGCGGCTCATTCAATCCTCTGGCAAATCGAAGAGCCTTCTTCTCCGGGGTGTTCACTATATCCAAACCAAAGCAGGCCAGCTGATTAAACTTGTTCACATACTCCTTGATAGACATATCACCTTGCTTTAATGAAATGAACTTCTCCATTTGTAAATTCGCCTCGGCTGAAGATAGAAACTTGGTCAAAAATCTAGCCCTCAAATCAGCCCAAGTCTCAACGGGCCTCGTCCCATTGGTGACCTCCCACCAATAGGCCGCCTCATCCTTCAGAAGCCATACCGTCAATAAGATCTTCCTCTCGTCATCTATCCCAAAGATGGCAAACAAGTCCTCCGTGTCCTTGAGCCAATTCCTAGCTTCAACAAAAGATTCCGCGCCTAGGAATTTCTTGCCTCCCATTGCCTTGAAGTCTTTACAAACCTTTGTAAACTCAATCTGAGGATGCTGAGGGGGAGGAGGAGGAAAAGGAGCCTCAGCAACGGGAGGAGGAGGAACATTAGCAACGGGAGGGGGAATATTAACTGGTGGAGGAGGGGGAGCAGGGACCACCGGAGGAGGGATATTAGGGATAGGATTCTCCACTATAGGAGGAGGAGTGGGAGTAGGGTTGGCGGGACCAGCTGCCGCCCTAGCTTCTAGAAGTCTCCTATACCAGAGTGGTACGTTCACTCCAACTGGGATGTCAAGATTCTCAGCCATACTGAAACAAAAGATAAGATAAGATCAGGTCAAGGGAATGAAGGATAACGCTGATGGCTTTTGGGGATTAGCCTTAAAATAATCTAGACTTTATTTTGGAAAATACTTAGTAGGTTTTTGAAAATAGTTTTTCAAAAAGGGTTTCTTTTTCAAAAGTCTTGTTCAATCTTGTTAACCTCGTGCTCTGATACCAAATGTAACACCCCACCTCCACTAGGATCACTCCTTAGAATGTACTAGCTTTGGAGGGGCGTTATTGTGAAGGTAAACATGCACAGAGGTATCGCAAGACAGAATATATATAAATAAATATCAGTAAAGCAGCGGTAGCAGATAAAAACCCATCATCATCATCTCAGAAAACCAACATAGTCAAGTACATAATATCAAAATGTCATGATCCAAAATACAACATCAGTCTAGATACGTGATAACAAAATACATGGCAAAACATCAGTACTAATCCCCAGAAATAAAAGATAAGCCACAGCTAGCTCAGATCCATACATGAGCTATCCAACAAGCAAGTCAAAGATCCACTAAGCAGATGTAGCCCCTCCCTGAGAACCTGGGGGGGGGGGGGAAACGGAAGAAAAGAAGCGAAAGAAAACAGGTCAGTCAAAAAGACTGGTAAGCCCTACTACGATCAATCTATAAACTAATAAAGTTAACAGTATGATGGAAACTGAGATGAACATACTGGCAATAGATAAAGGTGACATCACATAGACGAGATTAAACTTTGCACCACAGCGTACTAGCAAAACCCACAAAACAGATCTTGATCCCTTAGCCCAAGCATTGGCCCAATAACTTGAAGTGACCTTAGTATAAGGTCCAGCCCAACGGTCTAGTCGATCGGCTCCCTATAAACCTAACACGTCAAGTGTTGGTGTCCATACGGCCCACATGGATGTAGTCAGACTGTGCTGGGTCCACCTTCGGGTGTATCAAGCCCTAAGGTGTCAACCCCAGACACCTAAGCCATAATGCACAGTCTAAGCCTACTGGTACCCGTGCCTCGAGTTTGTCCAACATCGGACTACGTGCACGTCCGTAGCCCGCCGGACCCGCACTGCTGTACCACTCAACCGTCGCTTTGGTCGCTTACATCAGTCCAGTAATCGTGCCCCGCCCTAGCCTAGCCTCTAGGGTTGTGAATGATACCAAACTGGGATTACTGCTGGAACAGACCACGTTGCTAGGGTTTCTAAGAGGGTTAAGTGTGGTTTTAACCCCTCACTAATCCTGGATTAAATTAGTTAAGTGTAACCACTTAACCCCATCTAATCCCCGCATCCCCATTATTGGTTAAGTATTAGTGGGCCATGACTTAACCCTAATCATGAGGCATTAATTACTTAACGCACCCAACCTCTCACATTAGACATCCGTGGTTACCTGGGAAGATTTACACCACGTCTAGGTCTAACCTCGGGTATTACGGTGCAACATGACCAACTACCCACATTAGACCCCACGTTGTGGTTACCTGGGAAGATTTACACCACAACTAGGTCTAACCTCGAGTTGGCCATATCATGTTATCTAATGTCATGTCCACTTTTAAACACATTTACAAGTTAACATATACTTGGGTAGACCTAACTTAATAGGTAAATTCCCAAGGGGTAGACCTAACTTAATAGGTAAATTCCCAATCTTTTAGTTTCATGTATTCTTAAGTTTACCCAAACCCTCCCAACGTCATTATTTCGCTTACATATTCGTCATAACGCATAAGGGTATAAAAGGTAACTTGGCAAAACATACATGATGAACTTCACATATCATAATAAACATGCATACTTGTTAAACTTGCAAATCATGTCATAGTGAACTCGCATAAACATGCATAGCTTATTAAATATGCATAACATGGTAAGATGAACTTGCATAGTCATGCATAACCCATTAAACTTGCATAACATGGTGAGATGAACTTGCATAAACATGCATAATCCATAAAACATGTATGACATGGTAAGGTGAACTTGCATAAGCATGCATAATCCATTAAACATGTAGAACATGACATAATAAACTCGCATAAGCATGCATAACTTGTGAAACATGTTTAACATGGCATAGAAATCTCGCATAAGCATGCATAACTTGTGAAACATGTAAAACATGACATAGTGAGTTCGCATAAGCATGCATAATCAAATAAACTCACATAAATCTCAACTTTCACCACATATTAACTTTAGAGTTTGTAAAGTGAAGGTAAGAGGGCTTACAAATATAAACAAGTCACAAATCCACCAATAAGATGAAGAAGCCCTTTTAAAACCCAAAACAAAGCCTCAAATAAGAAAACCCTTTTGCAAAAATCCCAAAAACACAAACTTAGCAAATCAAACTTGCTACTTAATGAAGTATGTAAGTTATTAAGCATTCATACAACAGAGAAAAGGTTGTATGATCATCATATCTTCATAGGATTAAACTTTGAGGAAGGTGGAGGCTAGGGATTTTAGGTGGAGGCCATTTGAGGATTCAAATTGACATAGTTTAGTTGCTAGATTGATTAATGAGGCTTTAGGGTAGGATTAGGGGTATATTTATAGAAGATTAGAGTGTTTTTAGCCCTAGGACTAACCCTAGGTTAATTTTTGCCCGTCAGATCTTAGAATTCTCCAGAACCAAGCCACAAGACCCAACCCAAATCAGAAATGGTGCACCAGGCTGAACTGCCTGGGCACCCCCTGTCGACAGGGCTGTCGACAGGGCTGTCGACACCCTGGGGGCCCTGTCGACATGCCTGTCGACATGGGGCCCCTGGCGGGAATTTTCACGCCTAACCCTGATTAGCCCTAATCCGTTTTGTTTAATTTGAAATTTAAATCTGTTTTTAGTATAGGAATTTCTGAAAACTTCAATGGGCCTTAACCGGGTCATACGGACTCCGATTTTCGAAAACTCGGACTCTACTTCGCGTATTTTTCCGAGACGAACGCAATGGCATAGCCCGTTTCCCCTGATTCTGAATTTTGAATTAAATTCTGCCTCGATTTATGTTATAACAGTTTATTGAAAATACGGGTTGTTACACATTTCTTTTCCTTTCCTAGATATGTGGGTTTCTTCTTTACCATCGGACGCTTATGTACGAAATGCCCTGTCTCTTTGCACTTGAAACAAACTATGTCCATTCTCATCATTTTCTCCCTGCTCTTCATTTTCTCAGGGCACCGAACGACATAGTGTCCTTCTTTTCTGCATATACGACAATAAATACCCACGTACGTTCCTGAGTTCAACTCACGTTCTTTTTATGCTTTCTGGTGAGCTCTCCTTGCTTGTTTCGGGGTCATCCAGAATTCAGTATGAGATAAGCCATAGTCGTCCATATCCTATATAATATTTTTAGGATTTTTTTGTCAAAAGAGTTTGCATTATTCTTCACTTAACAATCATCTTGATTATACTTAACTTATCATTCCAGTATTTTTATTAGTTGAATCAATAATCAAACATCACAGCCATCAATCAATTTGTTGATTACATTTATAAATATATATAATTTTTATATACTCAAAAATCATATTTCAGTGTCAAGTCACAAACAGTAAATTTTAGTTGAGTTTCTGTTCTCACACCAGTCGATTGGAAATTATATAGATATTCACTTTTGAGACTCGAACACAAACACTGATGATGGGATCCCAATCATCGGTATCGTCTCCGGGTGACTAGAGTGTGATTCTATATCCATCTAGTATCTGAGGCTTCGAATATACGCCCCGTCAGGCCTATACTCAAAATCTCCTTATACTAGATAGTCCAATTCAATATAAATATATAATCAAATACGTATAATTTGATATAAATTTCAAAACAAAATTGGTTTTAATTTTAAAAATATACTCTTCACACTCGTTCTAGGATGCTACTGATCCCATCTCTAACGAGTCATTCTCATTGGATTTTGGTAATCCAATTTCTGATGAATTCTTTCGTATGGTTCTAATGTGTCTTATTCTCGAGCTCTGTAAACCAGAGCTCTGATACCAAATGTGAAGACCCGTAACTTCCCCGGTAAGGAAAGCCCAGATTCTCTGAGAACAACACACATTGGAACACAAACAGAAGAACATTTCATTGCTTATTACAACAATTCCATCAGAATACAAGAATGTAACGGAGTATGAATAAATATTACACAGAAAATATAAGAGATTTAAATTACATTTAAATACATCGCAGTGGAAAACAATACAAAACACAACTGAAAGTAATACACGGATACAGAGCTTTCCGAGCATCGTTCCAGCTGTAATTCAGGATCCTGTGAATATAAATCTGCAAAACCAAAACTACTAGCTGCCCGTGTCGAAAATAAGGGCACCTAGAGTTTAGGTTAAAACAATAAACTCCAGGTCAGTCATGTGACTGGTGTGAGAACTAAAACAGTTATTAATCTTTGTTTTTAAAGTTAGGCAAATCAAGGGACCACGCCGTATAACACGGAACGGGTTTCCTCCCAAGAATACCAGTGCATAAAACAAACAGCGCAATGCTAAATAAAGAACAATGAAGCTATTATAAGACCCAGGTCCCATCACACAATGCAACGCAAGCCGGAGGATAGGGTTTTCCCTTATAATAGCCAAATATGCTTGATACGTGAAATTTCATCTTATATTATTACTATAAGTGAAGAAAACAACTTGAAATATAAATGTATCAATCATAGACGACATGGGTACCATATATCATGTCGCTAATACTAGGCTTTACAATCAAAACCGCAAAATATCGTATTTGGAAGTTGGATTTCCATCATGGTGGCTCCTGATTCGAAAGATAGATCGTGTAGTGTCATCTACAGTGGCTTACGTCTCAGCGAGAGAAAACACCGTAATGCACATCCGCACTTTCGGGAAATCGAGTACCACTGCGGCTTCCGTCTTAGCGAGAGAAAACACCGCTTTCTCTATCCCTTAGGGAAAACCGGGTGAGCCTTATCCCTCTGAGCACGAAGCTCAATCTCGGTCGACCGAATCCACGACACCACAAAGGTGTCCATCATCTAAATAGCATATTGATCAAACCATCAGTTTACCACCATACCGGGGTGTGAGGCTCACGAATTAACGCTACACAAAGCTAGCTATTCACAGCCCTGCTTTGTTCATCATCCACAAAGCTCTGCTTTTCAACAAAAGTTTTGATCACTGCATCTCAGCATGCCACACTATCAATCAATATCGTACCACTGATTTCTACTAATATATAACCTCTGAGTTCGTATGTCTCAGAGAAGGGCGTTAAGCAAGAGAATAAATTCTCCGCCGCCAAACAGATATATATTTAGCAGAGATCAACGAATACAATATAAAGGAATACAATGTCAGACACACCATCCATTTACAAGTCCGCTCTAGGTCTGAACGACACCGGAGGCACTTTCCTCGCATATCCGTACAATCAACAAGTACGTCCGGACGGCTACCACTTCAGCCCCCTTCAAAGTAGCTAATCCCATCGTGAGCGTCAGTAGCACCCATCCATTCGATGTGAAGATCGTCGGTCTTGCACCGTCTTCAATCTCTTCGACTTATCGTCGAATCGGTTATTCAGAATGGGTATAGACCCAGCCTTTCTGATTAACCCACACATATAATAAACAATTGTTATACAAACACAACATACGCCTCATTCCAATTCATCAGTCAATTTCACATTCTTAGGGAAAAGTTCCCATTAATTTTATCAAAGATAAATTCTTTGAAATTTATTCTTTAATTCTCCTTTGAATATCATTTCAAACTAGTCAGGATTAGCGAACCACACCGAAGTAATTATTTATTTTATTTCCCAATCCCAACCTATTCATCCCATGGAGAAAAACTATTTTTACCCCATAACTAACACCACGGCGTTATCGGTAAATTTAATAACCATTTCACGTTTAAATCTAATTAAAAATTTAACTATCGCTCGGAGCAAAACCGGTGATACTGCCCTTTCGATCATATCCAAATTTTGATAATTTAAATTATCAATTCTCATTTCAATCTAATTAAAGATTCGTTAAAACTCCACTTAGTTTTAATCTTTAACTGGGTTTAAAAAACTAATGTCATTTAAAACATAGTTCACGATAAAACCAAAATTCCATTTGATATTAAATACAAGGCTCTGAATAGAAGATATATCGGCTTATATTCAATATCAAATTCTGATTATTTTTAAAACCACTTCAAACCCAATTTATTCAATTAAAAATATTAGATTTCAATTCTAGTTCATAACTAGTTCATTTCGATAAAAAAATATTTTTATCCTTTCAAATAGGGAATTTTTCATCCCAGTTCATTACAATTCATATATTTTTATTTTACACAAATTATAGATATTTTTAATAATTTTATCAAGGCCCGTACAGTCGATTTCGAATAACGGTCGTCGAACTGCACTTACAGCGACCTTTTCTAAATTTGATTTGGACGTATATCCAAATCCAACCTTTAGATTTCAAATTTCTAATGTTCATTGGAAATCTCTTTTCGATACGAACCCAACGGTTCCGGTTTCAGGAGAATCCGACGGTCGGATCTCCCGTAATGTCCATTCGAAGTCAATGGTCGAAATTCACGAACTGCCGCAGTGCGGCGCGTTCTATTCAGGCCATTATATTATATATATAATATATACAATATATTTTTCGTCGATGTCTGTTTAAAATGAATTTTATAAATAGTTTTACATTCGTTTTCAAAACAGTTTCAACTTCATGTTCAATTTTAAATCAAAATTGAATTCTTCCTTATAAATTCGTTTTAAATTCATTTCAAATTGATTTCAAATCGATTTTAATTCAATTCTAATTCGAATTCAATTCTATTCAAATTCTAATTCTATTTAATTCAATTCTATTTAATTCAATTTCAGTTTGAATTTAATTCTATTTAATTCGAATTCTATTCAATTTCAATTCGACTTCTAATTCGTTTCAATTTCAATTCTAATCAATTTCAATTCAAATTCCAATCAATTTCATTTCAAATTCTAATCAATTTCAATTTCAATTCTGATCAATTTCAATTCAATATCTAATCAATTTCAATTCAAATTCTAATTCATTTCTAATCAATTTCAATTTCAATTTCTAATCAATTTCAATTCAAATCTAACCAATTTCAATTCAAATCTAATCAATTCAATTTCAAATTCTAATTCAATACAAATCAAATTCTAATTCCATTCAATTCAAATTTTAATTCAATTGAAATCAAATTCTAATTCGATTCAATTTAATTCGAATTTCATTTCAAAATATTCGATTTTGAAATCACTTTCGATATACATTATAAAAACGAATATACTCGATATAAATGTCGTTCGCATCAAAATAGCGCATCTCTAATCAACACAGCTTTATATTTTTTTAAAACTTCGTTATTCTATTCAACAAATGAATATTTATTCTATTCAACACATGAATCTATATTTCTTTCAACACATGACTAATCTCAACAAATGAGTACTGTCAACACGTGAATCTATATTTTATAATATTCTTTACTTTTCCCAATTGGAATGAGGCCCAATCAATTACCATATATTGATAATTTTATGGATTCCATACAACACACGTATATCACTGCAACGATAAATAATCAACCATCATCCAAAGTGCACAACACAACTGCATAAGCATTAAATATAAATAATTAATGCTTACACAGTCTGTCGACCAATCGATCGACATACAATTAAATAATTGGGATTAGTGTACGATAAATATCATCCCATTACCCGTGTGGGGTTTCCAATCAATAAACACAGATTTTATTTGTGCAGTTGGGCGATGTGTAAAATTTATCGTCCTAATCAATATCAGTCAAATGTGTGTATATAAACAAATCATCCAATTTGTTTATATTCATTTATTTTATTTTATATACACGTTAAAAATTCTATTTTTAACTACAAAATATTTATTTTCTATATAAGTATTTTATTTCATTCACACATCACACATTCAATTTTTCACATCAAAATCAAACAACCAAGCATACAAGCCGTCCATGGTCTGTGGACGACGGGTGTCGGGGGCTGCTAAGCACCGTCTGCATCCTAGCATATATATTAACTAGAAATTTAAAATAAAAATGAGGAGTTCTTACCTTGGAGATCCACCCCTCCATTATCAATTTCTGAACGGTTCAGACAATGCCAAAAAAATCCGCTGCGACCGTTTTCTGTCGTTTATAGTAAAAATCGCATTTTTAATATGATGCTTATATATTTAAAAATCATATTTTTATACTGTTATATATATATATATCGTTTCTTTTCCCATATAAAAATCCATCCTTTTTTAATATAAAAATTCTGTCTTCTCTGATATAAAAATCGAATTTTTATCGCTACTATATAAAAATTATATTTTTATTCTCGTTGTTATATATATATATATATAAAGCCTCTTCTTTATATGTTATTCATATATAAATAGAAATCACCTTTTTTTTCTAAATCTCGATCTGGGAAAGGAACGATAAAGGGAAAAGAGAGAGAGAGAGATGGTGAGGAGTGTTTATTAATATAATTTAATTATTTAATTTCAAAAAGTTGACTTTTTTATTCGACCTCTAAACGATGCTCTTCGCCTATCGTCCATAGCTAATTACCCCCATTCCGAACACAATGGGATATGTATCGTAAGCTGTTTCGATCAGTTTTCGTCAAAATCAAAATATAACTCTATATATTGAATTTGAACGCGTATTTCAATTTACTGGGGTCACATACTAACTCGAAAAATTCCACAAAAATATTTTCTAGCTTTGTATTGAAGATACAGTCCTAACAAAACTAATTTCGTCGAATTCTGAGACTATTTGAAAAATGGCCATTTTCCAGTCGATTAAAATCAACTAAAACTAGTCAAACGCGTTTTCCTTTGCCATGCTCACATATTGATTCGAAAAATTATGAAAATTGGAATCTAACAATAACTTGATGTCACGGATCCAACAAAAGTGGTTTCGTCGAAATCCGAGGTCGTTTGCAAAATTTCCATTTTTAAGGGCCAGAATTCCTTAGCGACTATTCTTAAAATTCATTTGGACATAACTTTTGATTCTCGCTATGAAATCTAGATTTTTCGGATTTGTTGGAAAGATATTCTCAAATAGATTCTATTATTTTTGGTTTCGCTAAAATCCGGTTTATTTTGAATCATGTACATTCATTTGAACTTTAAAATCGAATTATCGAACTACCGCGCCATTTTCATTTCTTTTTATAATTTAAAATAAATATTTATATTCTAACGGCGATCTATATAACTATATTCGTTTGAATTATATTAAAAATAAATTTTTCGTCGTTATTATTTAAAATAATTCATTTATAATATTCAAAATTCATTAAAATTGCCAAAATAAAATATTTAAACTAGCCCAGATTTTCGGGTTGTTACATCAATGTTATTAACATTTTATAAACTAAATCAATTAAGTAAATTTACCTTACTGTTACTCCAATTTACAGTCCCATTTCAATTGGGGCTGAGCATCCCAAAATCACAAATCTGAATACCCTTATATCTCACTACAGAACTGCATCAAAACTCCATAGCCTTGATGACCAGACAACATACTCCTATTGACAGACCATTTCCTGCACCCTGTATCATTATCACTTAACGTCCCCATCACAAACTCCCTCAAATGCACACTTTGGTCTCTGTCATCTCCTGAACTGCTACTACACCACCAACACATCTCCTTTAAAATTTGTAAAACTCCACCACCATACGCACTAAGCATCCAAGAGTACTCTAACACCCCACATCCGTTAGTGTCACCCACAAAGGGAATGCACTAAGTTCTGTTGTAACACCCCGTATTTTTAATGTAATTAAAAATGTATATATATCCACAAATAGGATTAATATGGTGATGTATAATGAAAATTAATTAATATATGAAAGAAAGAAAGGATTGGTTGCATGCGATGTAAATATGTTGCATACACTGATTTGCAAACATAATGCATTAACATTAAAAGAAAAAGATTCATGCATTGGTTTAATTTAAGTATTGTAACTAACATGAAAAAGAGAAGTAAGGAAAGAACAATAATTATCATTGTTCTAAGACTTATTAACAAAAGACTTTGTAGCTCAGTTGGTTAAGGCATTGGATTTGTAACATGGAGGTCGGGGGTTCAAACCCCGGCGGCAGCATAATTTTTATCTCTGTTTTAAAGAGGGCCAACTGAACATGCAAATATATGTACATATACAAATTCAAAATTTGAAAGGATAAGAAGTACATATAAGGAAATAAAGAAAATATATGTATATACATGAGAATATATATATATATATATATATATATATATATATATATATATATATATATATATATGCAGAAATATATGTATACGAAAGATAAAGTTTAAGATAAGGCTATAGTAAATGAAATATGGCAAGAATTAAATAACGGTGCAACATTGTTTGAATAGTGAAAATAAAATGAAAGTTGTGCGTATATATATATATATATACGCGTAAAATGGTCGTTAAAGGAATTGTATACATATAAGAATATTTCATGTGAATAAAACAGTTAAATAAATTCCAGAAATTCAAACATTCGAAATTCAAATTTCTGCGCCAAAACAGCTTGTGGGACCCAATGCTGACTTAGCACTGCATGTACGATAAGATTTGGCTAGATTCATCTGCGAACCTGGACTATTTTCTTAGCTAGGTTCAATGCTGACTCAGCGCTGCGTGTACGATAAGGTCTTGAGCAACTATATAAACAGCCCTAGTCTCCTCCTCTATTCACAATTCTTCTCTACCCTTATGCTGCAAAGATTCTGCGTGAACATGGCTTCTTGTCCTCCATTTAAAAGAAATATTAAATAGAATAATATATATAAAATAAATCAAGACGAGGAGATGCTGCTCAAAGACTTTCAAGAAGAGATTCGAATCAAGATTAAAGCTTCAAGATAAGGATCAAAGGCTAACGTCGCGCGAATCATAGCAACGCCATCTTTCTTTTCAAATCTAAATCTCTGTAAGTTAGTTATTTTTAGATTTGAACGTTTTTCATTGTTCGTGACATGAAATTAAAGGAATAAAAGAATATGCCAAATCTCTCTCTCTCTCTATTCGAATCAGTGCCTATATTCTTGGACCTAATCAAGAACTGTTATGATTCAAGGACAAATAAGACTGTGACTATGAAACTATGGACCTTAGAACCATATGCCTCTTTGACTATGAACGTTGCCTATGACTATGGACATTGCCTATGACTATGGACATTGCCTATGACTGTGACTATGAGAATTTTTTCCTTTACTAAGCTTATGCTTTTGATTTGGAAACATAAACTATTTCCTATGACATAACAAGGACAACTGTGACTAAACACCTATGATTTCTGACTAGGAAATTGTTGCTGTGAAATTGGGTCTAAACCTGATCTTTCTGTTCTGTCTATCCTTGGTTTTCGTTGGTTTTAGACCTTGGGAATTTACCAATTAAGTTAGGTCTACCCATGTTCTTGAACCTACGTCTCTATTCTGTCTATTCTTGGTTTTCTTTGGTTTTAGACCTTGGAAATTTACCTATTAAGTTAGGTCTACCCATGTTCTTGAACCGACGTTGTTGTTCAACCCTCTTTATGCCAGTTAGTATGTCTATCTGTTGCATAGCATCTTTGGTTCATTCCTTATTTTCTACGAACCTAGCTTTATTTATAATCTAGACTGAATCACGATTATACGAACGATGGGAATGCGGTTTGGGCAAAACATTAAATTCACTAAAAACGTAGTTTAACTTGAAAATTGGCATAAATTGGGAACATGTATTATGGCATGTTCATAGGAATGCAAACTGGATAAATTCGATTACAAGATGTGTAATTTGAACCTAGTATTGACGTGTAAATCTAGCATTTACATGAATAGTGAACTAGAGTAATAAGTCTAGTTTGACGTGAATTAGAATGTTGAATCGGAATTGGATTAGCTAATTTGGCATGGTAAGTATATTGGCATAAATGTGAAATTGGCCTTAATTGGGAATAACTGTCAGGTATAGCAAAATCATGGTTAGTGACACTTAATTTGGTATAGTTTACATACCAAAAAGCATAAATATGATATAGAGGGGAAAATGGGCCATAGAAATAAATGTAGACAAATTACATTAAAAGATTAATTGGGAAATAAGTAAATTAGGAATAATTTACTTATAGAATTTGTCCTAAATGAGAAATGTAAATTTAGACAAATTAAAGATTTATTAACGACATCTCTTTTAATGAAACACCAGAAACTTCTAGTGTGACAGAGAGGATAGTGTCTAGGCTTGGGTTTGGAAAATACAAGTTTCCTGCTCTCCCTGGCTATCCCTAACTGATCCGACGGACGGGATGGTTAATTTCAAAACCTGATTTGAAAATTAATCAAAACCCTTTGAACTTAACCCGAGGTTAGACTGAGTTGCGATGTAAACCTGCCCGGAACAAACCGGCACATCCAGTATTCGCAACAATATCTGTCTAATATGAGTGGTTGCGGCTTTAATCTATTTAGTTAAAGCTAGAACAAGAATGGTAGGGTTAAGTTAACTAAGACACTTAACCAGTTCAACATGATAACTAAACTGATGGGTGGGGATAGGTTCAAACTGACACTTAGTATAGTTGAGCTAGAATGGGATGGCTAAGTCCATAGAGACACTTAACCAAACTCAAGGTAGAAAGACAAGATTTGTTGGGGTTAAGTAACTAAGAAAATACTAAGCCAAATTAACATGTTAACTAGACTAAGAAGGTGGGGTTAAGTAAAGCTAATACACTTAGCCAATTTGATATGTTAGCTGGGCTAGACCGTAGGGTTAAGTAAACTTGAACACATAACCATCAGGTTGTGATAAAGGAATAAGTCTAAGTCTAAAACATGAAGGGACAATACTTAACCATTAATAACATGGTAGTGAAAACAGACGGGCAAGGTTAAGTTAAAAAGGAACACTTAACCAATACAGGATAATGGGTAGGGTTAAGTAATAAGGAGTACTTAACCAATATAACTTGGTTTGTGGTCGGGTTAAGTCAACATGAATTACAGATAACACTTAACCAGTTTAACAGGATAAATGAATGGGGTTAAGTTAGCTTGAAGTGACTAATGAAACTTAACCAATCCAAATTGACGGGAAAGAGAACTAAGTAGTAAACCTTAGAAAACAACGATTCTGGAAACTAAGTGGTAAAACTTAGTTGACAAAACTAAGTAGTAATTCTTAGTATAACACGAGGAGGAGCGAACGTCCGTCTGATTAAAAAGAAGGCTCCAACGAATTGGGTTACGAAGCCCGAGGCTTCGGGGACGTGAGGGTACTCTTGGTATCCCTTTGTGAGGCTGCAGATGATCCGCCTGGGCCCACAGAGGTTAAGGTCTGCGTAGAAGAACCGGGAGTATGCCTTGGTTGCAATACATGGCAACCTAAAGACTAGGATGGACCGGCGTGATTCGGCGAGAAAACGGTAGCCCTGTGATAGCGACTCGTCGTCTACCATCCATCTTGAGTCAATCGAGATACGTGAAGCGGAAAGGCGGAGAACTCCAAAAGACCATATACTTGCTATCTAGTTATGGTTGCGGATGGCCATAGGATAGTGGGGCACCGTTGGCCGGCGTATAGTTCTCATTTTACAAGGTGTGCCTTTCATTAGTTGAGGGAGGGTTCAAGTGGGACCATAGCCACTGGAATAAAAACAGACCTTAGCATCTGTATCGGCAAATATCTGAAAGCTCCCGACCGAGTTCTATATTCCTTGACTTGCCCTGACACAGGACTCGGACTGCACATTACAGGACATGTGCATCTAGACAAGCGATAACGGTTCGCGATACATGCGTGGAGAAGTATAGGAACATATACCACTCTAGGTAGTGTGTCCTAGACTTGGGGGCATCGATTTGACTAGGGGGCATAAACCCTGAATCCGAGAAGCGTTCAGCAGATAGCATAAACTCTAGTTGAAACTAGAAAGCACTTGATAGAAAACCCTAGATTAGATCCAGGTAACAAATAATAAATGTATGCTTGAAGGCGATGGAAACTACAGGGATTGGGATCACGTTATCGTTACTAGTTGGGACACTAGTTAGGCAGTGCAGAGATACAGAAACCAGTATAACAAGGAAATAGCGAAGCGGCGAAAGTATTAGAGCATATCCAGTTTATCTTAGCTTAGCATATCTTGTGTTAATCTTGTCTAATCTTGCCAACCCTATCATCATGGTGTTATCTTGTAATCAGTTAATTCATGTCGTTTTGTTGTTGTTCCATGTTCATATGCTAGAAGTTACTGAACTTACTCAGGCGTTATGTCTGACTCTGTTTTTCTTTCATCTTCTTTTCTTCCGTTCCCCCCCCCCCCCAAGGTAGTAAAGGAGGAAATAGTATAGCTCAGGTTAAGTTGGACTGTCACTCTCTCCCAGCTTGAAGATTTGTCGAAGTTTGCTTGGATTCTCTTATCAAATGTTGTGGCTGGCTCTTGCTAAAATTGGGGAATATAAATGTTATTTTATGCTTCTTTATTTTGTAAGACAGATGATACTCTGATATTGTAAAGAAATCATTGTACAAATTATTTTATCAATAAGGCAAAGTTTTATTTTCCGCTGTTTAATTTCTGTCTGTCTTGTAATTTATCTGCATCTTTTACCCTAAATGCTCCACAGAACTTAGTGCATTCCCTTTGTGAGTGACACTAACGGATGTGGGGTGTTACACGTGGTATCAGAGCTGAAGGTTACCAGATCAGATAAAGGATTTGAAAAATTATTTTCAAAACGGTTTTTAAAGAAGCATTTTCAAGAGAAAAGATTTGTTTTAAAGACATATTCCCCGAAGCCATACGCACTATCTTCTCTTCCTCTGTTTAAATTCTTGCCTCCTTCTTTCTTGAGTCTCTGGGGCTCCTGGCTTTCTGGGAGGTAACCTCATTGAAGGGAAAAGTAGTGCCCGGCTTCCATCCATAGCCGTAGTTGTTTCATCTGCGGGCAGTTTTCTTTCGAAGCTTATAGGGTTTTCCGGACGATGGAGGCAGTTTTCGAGAGATTTGTCAAAATGACTACACACGGAAGGGGATGAGGAGTTTGGCCAAGGAGCACAACCCAAGGATAAGGAATTCATGGATAGAGACTTGGCTCACCAAGGAGGAAGATATACAAAGCGTAAGACAAGAGGAAGTAGCTTTTCCATGATATAATAGGGCATATAATTAAGGACAAGAGCAAGAACGAGGAACAAGATTTTCATAAGGGCAAGAACCTACTTTCGCCACCAAGCGTACCTAGGAGAAAGGTAGTTAAAGTTCTCTTGGAAGAGTCTAGTTTTGCTATTCGTACTATTTCCTTTGGTTTTATCGCTTCGAATTTGTTCGTATCCACTTCCATAGTTGAGTCTCTGCACCATTGTACTTGTATAGTAGAAAGGTCCCACTAGAGTCTCAAATCCTATTAGTGGTCCGACCAGTTTATTTTTGGTTAGTAGGGATTTGAGAATAGCTATCGAGTCTTCTTATATCATCTCAAGTAGATCGTTTAAATTCAAAGGAGATATTCCTTGGGTGCTTGTCTGATATTGGTTTAGGCCTTTGGGGTGTAGTGACCCGAAAATCCGGTCCAATTTGAGCTGACCAAATAACACAAGTCCAACCCCAAATTGCACTGGAAACCAGGAAACTAATAGAAAGAAGATAGAGGGTGAGGATAGATAAGATAGAAATTATAGAATAGAAGAAGAAGAAGAACATCATCATCAGAGTAAACACGAATCTCACAGTGGAACGAATAAAATATAACATAACATATCTTTGAAATAACATCAGTATATGTATACAATAACACTTATCAGAGTACAATACTTACAACAACAGCGGAAATAATAATAGCTATAGAATCCTGAAGCCTCCTGCTCCAAGCTCTCCAAGTGTATCTGAAAAATCCCGACTACTTGACTGCCCGTACAAATTTAGGCACCCAAGAGTTTAGGGAAAACAACAAAATAAACTCCGGGTCAGTCATGGGATTGGTGTGAATAACCTCAAATCATTTAAACAGGTATATGATATCTCATAAGACCACGCCGTGAATACGGAACGGGTTTCTCCCTTATGAGAATCCAAATAACTTTTCAAAGCAATATCATTCTGATATTATGATAATGTCTAAGTACAAATAAATATCAATCTAGCAGAAACGCTTGCATCTCACGTTACTACATATATAGTACACAATCAAAATCGCAAGCACGTATTGGATTATTGAATTTCCAACTATGACACGGTATGGAACCACCTTTCGATCAGTGTACTCTAGGAACGATACACTGGAGTTCAACAAGAACATCTTGCAACTTAGCCACACATGACCGACCACTCATTTCGCTTGAGTGTATCGAATGTACATCACCAACGGCTGGGATCAGCAACCGTTCCCGTATATATATATGGGGCAGGATTGATAGAATTAAGAAACAAATGAATATTCACTAGATAGGTGATTATACACCCTACTTCGGTGCGACCGACTTAGCCATGCTGCCTACCCGATTTCTGTCATTTACCGGTTGATGAGGCTAGAAGCTACGCTTTATCATCACATCAGATTCACTTCCAATGCCACATTGTCAGATCCATCGAAAATCACTAATTGACGCCTACAACAATACATTACCTGTCATCTGAAAGAAGTTTCCTTCTCCGCTTCCACTCTTGGAACGGTTGAAGAAATCAATGTACGTGACCTTTCTGGAAATACTATGTCAGACATCCATCTTCATTCACTTAGAAATGTCACATCGTCATACCCGCCAAATCACAAATTGACTTATCCAAAAATAACACGGGTATACAGCTAAGAGAAACGAATTCCTCTGCCACCAAACGTGAATACGTTTGAACAGATCAACTTACGCGATCCATTGGATATACTCTGTCAGACCTTCGTCCATACAAGTTGTCCTGGGACTGGACAAACCGAAGGCACTATTCTGTTAAACAGGATAGCCTTGCATTTTACTCTGTCTTCAATTATCTTTGGCATATATGACTCGCGACGCTTATGCCAATACAGAGTGGTTCTTTGGATAAAAATCCAACCGGTCTCTCCATATTAACAACGTTAAAATTGTCAAAACTTCGATAGTCGGTGAGTTAACTATCAAAGAAAAACAAGTGTGCAACCAACGATATTATTTCCAAATGGAAATTATATCGAACAAACATCATTTAACATAAATCTCTTTAGTTCATTTATTTACTTATCTCCTGTTTCCCTATATTCTAAATTCTTATTTTCTTTTATCAGAAAACATTTCTGATTCTCGTTTGGAAAACATTTCCAAAACTCCTTTACGATCAAACCTTAACACTTCTTAGTTAAGAAGGAAGTCACTCAAGTTAGGGTATAATTACCTCTCAGACCTTAACTGAAAAACGTTATAACTTCGAAATGGTCAAATTTTATCTTTTAAATCTTTAACAACTTCTTTACGCCTTTCTCGGATTCAATTTTTACTAATCCACTTCTATATTTAAAACAATGGTTATAACGATAACGCTATAATCCCTACTTTCGAATTATCTAACCTTAATTATAACATCTACTCTTATTAGTGAATAATTAACCTAACACTTATTTATTTATAAATAAATAAATCTCTATTTAAACACTGGAAAAGTATAAGTACTTTCCCGAATTCGATATAATCGAATTTGTCGATTAACTCTCTTCGAGAAATCTCTATCTGATTAACTCTTCTTCGAATAACCTATATTCGATTAACTTCTTCTCGAATAAACGATATTCGATAATCTCTCTTCGAATAACTAATATTCGATAACCCTTCCTTTTCAAATATCCCATATTTGAACATCTCACTTCGATTAAACTATAATTGATAACTCCCTTCGATGAACTAACATCGATAACTCCTTTCGATGAAACTAACATCGATAACTCCTTTCAATGAAACTAACATCGATTAACTCCTTTCGATGAAACTAACATCGATTAACTCCTTTCGATGAAACTAACATCGATTTACTCCTTTCGATGAAACTAACCTTATTTACTTAACTCGATCATCTTGACTTGATAACTTAACTTGCTAACTTAACTCGATTATCTTAACTTAATCACTTGACTCAATCATCTTGACTTGATAACTTAACTTGCTAACTTAACTCGATTATCTTAACTTGATTATCTTAACTTGATTATCTTAACTTGATAACTCATATCGAATAACTAATATTCGATTTAACACCATTCGCTTGACTCTAGATCGCAGCGATCACAATGGTTACGCCTGATTCCCTCAGGAAACATCCGACCGTCGTAGGCTATTTACAGCCCTGCGAATTACGCTAGCAGTCGAACAAGATGGCAGCTTACCCTGAATACTATGTTTGACTAACTCTGTCTCAAATAACTATATTTGATTAACTCTAGTTCGTTTTAACTCTAATCGATTAACTCTAACTAATTAACTCCAACTGGTTAACTCTATTTGATTTACTCTAACTGGTTAACTCTAACTGATTAACTCTAACTGGTTAACTCTAACTGATTAACTCTAACTGGTTAACTCTATTTGATTTACTCTAACTGGTTAACTCTATTTGGTTAACTCAACTGATTTTCTCTATTTGGTTAACTCGACTTGACTAACCCCTTTCGAATGTCTATATTCGATTAACTAACTTCGAATACCATCTTCGATTAACTAACTTCGAATACCATATTCGACTAACTCCTTTCGAATGTCTATATTCGATTAACTAACTTCGAATACCATATTCGATTAACTCCTTTTCGAATGTCTATATTCGATTAACTAACTTCGAATACCATATTAGATTAACTAACTTCGAATACCATATTCGATTTACTTTATAAAGATTTCCTTTTTAACAACGTTTTATTCATTTGAAAAGATTTACTTTTACATAACGGTTCTACACTTTAAAAATGATTTCCCTTTTTTTTTTTACGTTTCCTTTTCAATTCTATTTGTAAATGGTTTACAAATATTTCCTTTTCAAATTTATTCTTGAAATATTCTAACTCCTTAAATTCCCGGGAAAATTCGCCATAACCTCCTTTGTAACGGGAGCATCGGGAAAATCCCCAAACTCGCCACACAGGCCTTTCCATTCAAAAAGAAATGTTTTGAATTTATTTCCATTTCAAATATCTCCTATTTATAAATATTCCAATTTATAAACATTTCTTATTTATAAATATTCCACTTTATAAATATCTCTTATTTATAAATATCCCATTTTATAAATATGTTGTTTTCGATATCACTTTGAAAATTCCCTTATCTACATTCCGGTATGTTATGGTATTCAATCATATCAAATCACGATGTTCAATATCGTCCATACACACACAATCAACAACAGGTTATAATTCACATCATATATTAAAATATATGAAAAACAATAAAACAACTGTTGAGGAATCCAGTCGGATTCCTCCAACCTGTTTCCCTGCATCACAGATGTTAGACCATAGAATAACATCGATTTCACTTCACTGTTAGATATTCTAATAAACAGAATCGACATATAAATATTTAACAGTTTATATATATATATATACATATATATATAATATTTCTACTAACTGACTAGCAGTTCAATCAATCAACGAACACACAGCAATCAGACAATTTTAACAGTTCTAAAAATACAACATGAAAATATAAACTGTTCAGAGTTGGTGAGTTTTACTCACATTGGACTGTTATCGTTAAAACGATTAACTGTCTTTGATATAGACGGACAATTTATTTCGCCATAAATTGTAACGAGCTCGGATGGACTTGCGGTCAGTCCCATTGTGTTGCTCCCGTCCATACGATCCCAACGCAACTTGTTTCGTCTGATTTCGATACCGTATGGATTAGATATAGTATAAACAAGTTGAACTTATTTAAACTAATAATAACACATGGATTTATATAAAACTAATGGGCCTTAACTTTGAAATCTGGCCCATCTACTCACGTTAGAACTTAATCCCGAACTCCTTCTTCCCCGTTCAATACTCCTGCTCATTCCAGTATACCATTCACGCAACATTTCAGCTCACAAATCCGATCACCGCTCCTCCTCTCTTTGATTACCACTCGAACGAAAATCACCATTGTCTCGCTCTTCACAAACCGCTCCTACCCGTCCCTTTAATGCCAACTCCGACGTCTTCTTGCTCATTGCGGCTTCAGGTCCGCCTGTACCTAGAACAACGTCGGACGACCAAAAACATGATCGTACTTCACCAAACAACCCAAAATCAAACCTCTCCAACCTCCTGAACAATAATACGAACTCGAATCTGCTTAATACACGATGGATCAAAAGAAGTCTTCAACCCTAGATCTACGGTGGTGAACATCCACTCCCGAACCGCCATCGAGCAGCCCAAAACCCACCCCAAAATGATGAGAACATTAGCAGGAACTCATAAATATACTTAGAATGATTTATAGACTTGTATATCTTTTGTTTTGATTTTTTTCTACTTTGCTTTTTACTGGAGAACACAAAAAAAATAAACGGCGGAAAAAATATGTTGTTGACCAGAATGAAAATGAGTTTAGGGTTTAAGGGAAGTGTAGAGTATTTATAGAAATAGTTTTATTATTTTTTTATTCGAATATTTTATTTATTTAAAAGCAACTGCTGATTTTATTCGTCCTCTAAAATCCCTGTGATCACATGCGATCCTCAAAAATCATGAAACTTGACATGCAGCTACAGCTCGACATTTCGGTCCCAACGAAACTGGTTTCGTCGAATTCCGACTTCGTATGCTCACATAGCGTATTTTTAACCGTCAAAATACTGACTGTTTTTCACTCTAAAAATCCGTACAGCCACACAGTGACTCTACAAATCACGAAACTGGAAATCTAACAACTATTTGATATTGCGGATCCAACAAACCTGGTTTCGTCGAATTCCGACTTCGTTTGCAAAACCGGCTATTTTTAACGCTCTAAATAGCCTATTTAAATATATAAATATATTTAAATATAATTAAATTAAATATTAAATAATTAATATTTTCGTATATCTTCACATATGATATTATACATCTTCAGAATATCATATCAGAATTTACAGCTTGATATTTCAGATTTCAGATTTATCGATATTCAGTTTATATCGAAAATCCTTTTATAACGTATATAAAGCGTCGCAAATTATAAAGGAAATCCATAGCGACTTTTCCAGAATTTGATTTGGACGTAACTCAAAATCTACACGACGAAATCCCGATTTTTCTCTACCACTAGAAAGATATACTCCACCAGCTCCACACGTTTCTTGTTTCACAGAAATCCGGCTTAAAATGAATCCTGTACATTCAGTTGAAGTTCAAATCGCCAATTTACGAACTACAGCGCCATTTCGAGCTCGTTTATAAATATATTATAAACTATACGTTCAACTGTCGTTGATTCAATATAATCGTTATTATATTTCGAATCGAAACTCCACCAAATCTCGTATGCTATTCAATTCACACGATATTGTGAATTTCACTATTTCTGACTATTTCGACATTATAATATATTTTATTATATTATAATTATTAATTAAATATTCAATATTATTTAATTCACGTTCTCGATATCGATAAATCGATATTAAATAATTAAATAAATTAATTGTTCAACAGCTAAAAATGCGGGTAACTACATTCTTCCCCACTTAAAATAATTTCGTCCTCGAAATTGCTAAGCTAGGGGGCGACCCTATCTACTGGGTAAAAATTTATCTGTTTACCTCTTATCTCCGGTTTCAACTGAACCAATTAATATCGACTAAAATATTAATTTATTCCGACTAACTAAATTTTCAAAAATTCTGAAAATTTTCTAACACCTTAACTTTTCGAAAATTTTTGCCAGCACCTCCTTTGTACTGGTCAATATCTCAAACTCCAACTCGCCTCTCTAGGCCTTCTTTAACCCAAAAGAAAATCAAACAGCCAAGCGGCTTGCCAATTCGGCTCATAAATCTCATATCCATATATAATATAAACTGGTACCTTTTTGTCGGGGATATCCACTCTATCACTTCCATATGCTATCAACTCAGCATATACCAGTGTTATTTCCATCAAACTCCAATCAGTTCATATCCTCAAAACCAAATCGAATTTCATTCGAACCCCAATATCAAATTTCAAATTCTTAACTCATCAACCCAATTCCATAACAGATTATTCTCTAATCCAATTCAATTCTATTTAACTCAGTTCAAGTTAAATTTCAATTTATTTTTCTCAATTTTACCATCTCAATCTCTTTTACTTCATTAGCTAAATTTTTAATTCCAGAACTTAAATTCCTGGGTCTATTTCAAATCAATTTGAGATCATAATTCCAATTCAAAACATTTGAATTTCTAAACCACTTGTTTTCTCAAACAATTCAAAAACAAAACCTTTGGTAGTAGTCCGTCACTTAGAACTCGAAAATGAACACTGATGATGTCGCGATTCATCATTAGAATCTATTTTCCAGCTATCGAAGTGAGTTCAATACTATATCACCTTCAGTTTGAAAAACGTTTTCAAAATCTCCCAGGAACTTAAAATTTCCTTATTTTAATTCCAATCTGATTTAAATTCAGATTTTTCTTCATTTTATTTCATATACTTTACTTATATGAATTCTGATTAGTCATTTATAATCATTTTACCTTTTTATAATCTTACTCGATTATAATAACAACCAACACAACCAATATACTATATCAAATATATTCGGGTAAAATTATTCCATTTACCCTCTTTCAAAGCATACCATGACGGTTCATCGTGTTCAAGTGTTTATAAAACTCCTACCGATACAGTGGATCAAACTGATCGACCAGAATTTATAAGCCACTCAACCAATAAAACTCCACAATATAAAATCATTTTATATTAACTAACAAATACGTTCACTCGTATATATACACTCAAACTCAGTCTAGGATATTACTAATCCCATCTCTACTGAATCACGCCACAGAGCCAAGGTAATAAC
The DNA here is from genome assembly GCA_030737875.1 of Allium sativum. Taxonomy (NCBI): domain Eukaryota; kingdom Viridiplantae; phylum Streptophyta; class Magnoliopsida; order Asparagales; family Amaryllidaceae; genus Allium; species Allium sativum. The sequence continues at coordinate 335,536,205 of CM060913.1, read as the reverse complement.
TAAACCTCGCTCTGATACCAACTATAGTGACCCGAAAATCCGGTCCAATTTGAGCTGACCAAATAACACAAGTCCAACCCCAAATTGCACTGGAAACCAGGAAACTAATAGAAAGAAGATAGAGGGTGAGGATAGATAAGATAGAACTTATAGAATAGAAGAAGAAGAAGAACATCATCATCAGAGTAAACACGAATCTCACAGGGAAACGAATAAAATATAACATAACATATCTTTGAAATAACATCAGTATATGTATACAATAACACTTATCAGAGTACAATACTTACAACAACATCGGAAATAATAATAGCTATAGAATCCTGAAGCCTCCTGCTCCAAGCTCTCCAAGTGTATCTGAAAAATCCCGACTACTTGACTGCCCGTACAAATTTAGGCACCCAAGAGTTTAGGGAAAACAACAAAATAAACTCCGGGTCAGTCATGGGACTGGTGTGAATAAACTCAAATCATTTAAACAGGTATATGATATCTCATAAGACCACGCCGTGAATACGGAACGGGTTTTTCCCTTATGAGAATCCAAATAACTTTTCAAAGCAATATCATTCTGATATTATAATAATAATGTCTAAGTACAAATAAATATCAATCTAGCAGAAACGCTTGCATCTCACGTTACTACATATGTAGTATACAATCAAAATCGCAAGCACGTATTGGATTATTGGATTTCCAACTATGACAAGGTATGGAACCACCTTCCGATCAGTGTACTCTAGGAACGATACACTGGAGTTCAACAAGAACATCTTGCAACTTAGCCACACATGACCGACCACTCATTTCGCTTGAGTGTATCGAATGTACATCACCAACGGCTGGGATCAGCAACCGTTCCCGTATATATATGGGGCAGCATTGATAGAATTAAGAAACAAATGAATATTCACTAGATAGGTGATTATACACCCTACTTCGGTGCGACCGACTTAGCCATGCTGCCTGCCCGATTTCTGTCATTTACCGGTTGATGAGGCTAGAAGCTACGCTTTATCATCACATCAGATTCACTTCGAATGCCACATTGTCAGATCCATCGAAAATCACTAATTGACGCCTACAACAATACATTACGTGTCAGCTAAAAGAAGTTTCCTTCTCCGCTTCCACTCTTTGTACGGTTGAAGAAATCAATGTACGTGACCTTTCTGGAAATACTATGTCAGACATCCATCTTCATTCACTTAGAAATGTCACATCGTCATACCCGCCAACTCACAAATTGACTTATCCAAAAATAACACGGGTATACAGCTAAGAGAAACGAATTCCTCCGCCACCAAACGTGAATACGTTTGAACAGATCAACTTACGTGATCCATTGGATATACTCTGTCAGACCTTCGTCCATACAAGTTGTCCTGGGACTGGACAAACCGAAGGCACTATTCTGTTAAACAGGATAGCCTTGCATTTTACTCCGTCTTCAATTATCTTTGGCATATATGATTCGCGACGCTTATGCCAATACAGAGTGGTTCTTTGTATAAAAATCCAACCGGGCTCTCCATATTAACAACGTTAAAATGGTCAAAACTTCGATAGTCGGTGAGTTAACTATCAAAGAAAAACAAGTGTGCAACCAACGATATTATTTCCAAATGGAAATTATATCGAACAAACATCATTTAACATAAATCTCTTTAGTTCATTTATTTACTTATCTCCTGTTTCCCTATATTATAAATTCTTATTTTCTTTTATCAGAAAACATTTCTGATTCTCGTTTGGAAAACATTTCCAAAACTCCTTTACGATCAAACCTTACCACTTCTTTGTTAAGAAGGAAGTCACTCAAGTTGGGGTATAATTACCTCTCAGACCTTAACTGAACAACGTTATAACTTCGAAATGGTCAAAGTTTATCTTTTAAATCTTTAACAACTTCTTTACGCCTTTCTCGGATTCAATTTTTACTAATCCACTTCTATATTTAAAACAATGGTTATAACGATAACGCTATAATCCCTACTTTCGAATTATCTAACCTTAATTATAACATCTACTCTTATTAGTGAATAATTAACCTAACACTTATTTATTTATAAATAAATAAATCTCTATTTAAACACTGGAAAAGTATAAGTACTTTCCCGAATTCGATATTATCGAATTTGTCGATTAACTCTCTTCGTGAAATCTCTATCTGATTAACTCTTCTTCGAATAACCTATATTCGATTAACTTCTTCTCGATTAAACGATATTCGATATTCTCTCTTCGAATAACTAATATTCGATGACCCTTCCTTTTCAAATATCCCATATTTGAACATCTCACTTCAATTAAACGATAATCGATAACTCCCTTTGATGAACTAACATCGATAACTCCTTTCGATGAAACTAACATCGATAACTCCTTTCGATGAAACTAACATCGATTAACTCCTTTCGATGAAACTAACATCGATTAACTCCTTTCGATGAAACTAACATCGATTAACTCCTTTCGATGAAACTAACCTTATTTACTTAACTCGATCATCTTGACTTGATAACTTAACTTGCTAACTTAACTCGATTATCTTAACTCGATTATCTTAACTTAATCACTTGACTCAATCATCTTGACTTGATAACTTAACTTGCTAACTTAACTCGATTATCTTAACTTGATTATCTTAACTTGATTATATTAACTTGATAACTCATATCGAATAACTAATATTCGATTTAACTCCATTCGCTTGACTCTAGATCGCAGCGATCACAATGGTTACGCCTGATTCCCTCAGGAAACATCCGACCGCCGTAGGCTATTTACAGCCCTGCGAATTACGCTAGCAGTCGAACAAGATGGCAGCTTACCCTGAATACTATGTTTGACTAACTCTGTCTCAAATAACAATATTTGATTAACTCTAGTTCGTTTTAACTCTAATCGATTAACTCTAACTAATTAACTCCAACTGGTTAACTCTATTTGATTTACTCTAACTGGTCAACTCTAACTGATTAACTCTAACTGGTTAACTCTGACTGATTAACTCTAACTGGTTAACTCTATTTGATTTACTCTAACTGGTTAACTCTATTTGGTTAACTCGACTGATTTTCTCTATTTGGTTAACTCGACTTCACTAACCCCTTTCGAATATCTATATTCGATTAACTAGCTTCGAATACCATATTCGATTAACTAACTTCGAATACCATATTCGACTAACTCCTTTCGAATGTCTATATTCGATTAACTAACTTCGAATACCATATTCGATTAACTCCTTTTCGAATGTCTATATTCGATTAACTAACTTCGAATACCATATTCGATTAACTAACTTCGAATACCATATTCGATTTACTTTATAAAGATTTCCTTTTTAACAATGTTTTATTCATTTGAAAAGATTTACTTTTACATAACGGTTCTACACTTTAAAAATGATTTCACTTTTTTTTTTTACGTTTCCTTTTCAATTATATTTGTAAATGGTTTACGAATATTTCCTTTTCAAATTTATTCTTGAAATATTCTAACTCCTTAAATTCCCGGGAAAATTCGCCATAACCTCCTTTGTAACGGGAGCATCGGGAAAATCCCCAAACTCGCCACACAGGCCTTTCCATTCAAAAAGAAATGTTTTGAATTTATTTCCTTTTCAAATATCTCCTATTTATAAATATTCCAATTTATAAACATTTCTTATTTATAAATATTCCACTTTATAAATATCTCTTATTTATAAATATCCCATTTTATAAATATGCTGTTTTCGATATCACTTTGAAAATTCCCTTATCTACATTCCGGTATGTTATGGTATTCAATCATATCAAATCACGATGTTCAATATCGTCCATACACACATAATCAACAACAGGTTATAATTCACATCATATATTAAAATATATGAAAAACAATAAAACAACTGTTGAGGAATCCGGTTGGATTCCTCCAACCTGTTTCCCTGCATCACAGATGTTAGACCATAGAATAACATCGATTTCACTTCACTGTTAAATATTCTAATAAACAGAATCGACATATAAATATTTAACAGTTTATATATATATATACATATATATATAATATTTCTACTAACTGACTAGCAGTTCAATCAATCAACGAACACACAACAATCAGACAATTTTAACAGTTCTAAAAATACAACATGAAAACATAAACTGTTCAGAGTTGGTGAGTTTTACTCACATTGGACTGTTATCGTTAAAAACGATTAACTGTCTTTGATTTAGACGGACAATTTATTTCTCCATAAATTGTAACGAGCTCGGATGGACTTGCGGTCAGTCCCATTGTGTTGCTCCCGTCCATACGATCCCAACGCAACTTGTTTCGTCTGATTTGGATACCGTATGGATTAGATATAGTATAAACAAGTTGAACTTATTCAAACTAATAATAACACATGGATTTATATAAAACTAATGGGCCTTAACTTTGAAATCTGGCCCATCTACTCACGTTAGAACTTAAGCCCGAACTCCTTCTTCCCCGTTCAATACTCCTGCTCATTCCAGTATACCATTCACGCAACATTTCAGCTCACAAATCCGATCACCGCTCCTCCTCTCTTTGATTACCACTCGAACGAAAATCACCATTGTCTCGCTCTTCACAAACCGCTCCTACCTGTCCCTTTAATGCCAACTCCGACGCCTTCTTGCTCATTGCGGCTTCAGGTCCGCCTGTACCTAGAACAACGTCGGACGACCAAAAACATGATCGTACTTCACCAAACAACCCAAAATCAAACCTCTCCAACCTCCTGAACAATAATACGAACTCGAATCTGCTTAATACACTATGGATCAAAAGAAGTCTTCAACCCTAGATCTACGGTGGTGAACATCCACACCCGAACCGCCATCGAGCAGCCCAAAACCCACCCCAAAATGATGAGAACATTAGCAGGAACTCATAAATATACTTAGAATGATTTATAGACTTGTATATCTTTTGTTTTGATTTTTTTCTACTTTGCTTTTTACTGGAGAACACAAAAAAAATAAACGGCGGAAAAAATATGTTGTTGACCAGAATGAAAATGAGTTTAGGGTTTAAGGGAAGTGTAGAGTATTTATAGAAATAGTTTTATTATTTTTTTATTCGAATATTTTATTTATTTAAAAGCAACTGCTGATTTTATTCGTCCTCTAAAATCCCTGTGATCACATGAGATCCTCAAAAATCACGAAACTTGACATGCAGCTACAGCTCGACATTTCGGTCCCAACGAAACTGGTTTCGTCGAATTCCGACTTCGTATGCTCACACAGCGTATTTTTAACCGTCAAAATACTGACTGTTTTTCACTCCAAAAATCCGTACGGCAACACAGTGACTCTAAAAATCACGAAACTGGAAATCTAACAACTATTTGATATTGCGGATCCAACAAAACTGGTTTCGTCGAATTCCGACTTCGTTTGCAAAACCGGCTATTTTTAACGCTCTAAATAGCCTATTTAAATATATAAATATATTTAAATATAATTAAATTAAATATTAAATAATTAATATTTTTGTATATCTTCACATATGATATTATACAGCTTCAGAATATCATATCAGAATTTACAGCTTGATATTTCAGATTTATCGATATTCAGTTTATATCGAAAATCCTTTTATAACGTTTATAAAGCGTCGCAAATTATAAAGGAAATCCATAGCGACTTTTCCAGAATTTGATTTGGACGTAACTCAAAATCTACACGATGAAATCCCGATTTTTCTCTTCCACTAGAAAGATATACTCCACCAGCTCCACACGTTTCTTGTTTCACAGAAATCCGGCTTAAAATGAATCATGTACATTCAGTTGAAGTTCAAATCGCCAATTTACGAACTACAGCGCCATTTCGAGCTCGTTTATAAATATATTATAAACTATACGTTCAACTATCGTTGATTCAATATAATCGTTATTATATTTCGAATCGAAACTCCACCAAATCTCGTATGCTATTCAATTCACACGATATTGTGAATTTCACTATTTCTGACTATTTCGACATTATATTATATTTTATTTTATTATAATTATTAATTAAATATTCAATATTATTTAATTCACGTTCTCGATATCGATAAATCGATATTAAATAATTAAATAAATTAATTGTTCAACAGCTAAAAATGCGGGTCACTACATGGGGCTTGTACTTGAGGAATGTCAAGTTTGACTAGGATGGTTTACGTGAGAGAGGAATAGTTGTGGCAGGCACTCCAAAAAGCACGTAGCGACCTTTTGACCCTTATAGTTATGGCATGATGGATAAGCTAGAAGGAGAGATCTCTGATCATCCTAGTATATACACTTGGTTGACATCTGTTTATTTTGGGAATGGAGGTCAGAAACTTCACAATCGTAAAGTTAAATTGGTTAGGATACAGTGGAGTAAAGCTCAAGAAGACTAGATACTTGCATCATACCCTTTTTCTTAAGGGTGCATCCTTGATTCCATTTTGTAGGAGCTTTACACATAATTGTTTCTCTCTTTCCATAACATATCCTCTAGGTCGTATCTTCAATCTTTAGGTAGAAACTCTTTTGGGTGTAAACATGTATTTGAAACATGTTATGATTGATGGTTGCGAGTGGTTGCTAATGGTTGCTCGTGGATGCATATACATACGTATTAAGCACTAGATCAGTTCAGACGCTTTCATATTGCATTTACGGATATGTATTTGTTTGTAACTTGAACTTGATATGTTATCATATGGGTGTTGCATAAGGATGAATGGCCGTGCACGCATATAGTATTTACATAACTAGGGATGCTTGCATACATGGTTGGACGTATGGCACTGACATGACTCGCATTAAGGAGGTCGACTGAATCAGTAGACCGCCTGATTTCACAATAGATAAAGACATATACACACACTATGCATATGAACATGAAAGCATTAGAAATCTTTTAAGGACAATGAATGCCTGTGATTGAATGGTTGAGTAGATGGGTGATTGGATGGTACGACACATTCTTCCTAACTTGAAGATTTCGGGGACGAAATCCTTTTAAGTGGGGGAGAATGTAACACCCCGTATTTTTAATGTAATTAAAAATGTATATATATCCACAGATAGGATTAATATGGTGATGTATAATGAAAATTAATTAATATATGAAAGAAAGAAAGGTTTGGTTGCATGCGATGTAAATATGTTGCATGCACTGATTTGCAAACATAATGCATTAACATTAAAAGAAAAAGATTCATGCATTGGTTTAAATTAAGTATTGTAACTAACATGAAAAAGAGAAGTAAGGAAAGAACAATAATTATCATTGTTCTAAGACTTATTAACAAAAGACTTTTTAGCTCAGTTGGTTAAGGCATTGGATTTGTAACATGGAGGTCGGGGGTTCGAACCCCGGCGGCAGCATAATTTTTATCTCTGTTTTAAGGAGGGCCAACTGAACATGCAAATATATGTATGTATACAAATTCAAAATTTGAAAGCATAAGAACGTACATATAAGGAAATAAAGAAAATATATGTATATACATGAGAGAATATATATATATATATATATATGCAGAAATATATGTATACGAAAGATAAAATTAAAGATAAGGCTATAGTAAATGAAATATGGCAAGAATTAAATAACGTTGCAACATCGTTTGAATTTTGAAAATAAAATGAAAGTTGTGCATATATATATATACGCGTAAAATGGTCGTTAAAGGAATTGTATACATATAAGGATATTTCATGTGAATAAAATAGTTAAATAAATTCCAGAAATTCAAACATTCGAAATTCAAATTTCTGCGCCAAAACAGCTTGTGGGACCCAATGCTGACTTAGCACTGCATGTACGATAAGATTTGGCTAGATTCATCTGCGAACCTAGACTATTTTATTAACTAGGTTCAATGCTGACTCAGCGCTGCATGTACGATAAGGTCTTGAGCAACTATATAAATAGCCCTAGTCTCCTCCTCGATTCACAATTCTTCTCTACCCTTATGCTGCAAAGATTCTGAGTGAACATGGCTTCTTCTACTCCACTTAAAAGAAATAATAAATAGAATAATATATATAAAATAAGTCAAGATGAGGAGATGCCGCTCAAAGACTTTCATGAAGAGATTCGAATCAAGATTAAAGCTTCAAGATAAGGATCAAAGGCTAACGTCGCACGAATCATAGCAACGCCATCTTTCTTTTCAAATCTATATCTCTGTAAGTCAGTTATTTTTAGATTTGAACGTTTTTCTTTGTTCGTGACGTGAAATTAAAGGAATAAAAGAATATGCCAAATCTCTCTCTCTCTCTATTCGAATCAGTGCCTATATTCTTGGACCTAATCAAGAACTATTATGATTCAAGGACAAATATGACTGTGACTATGAAACTATGGACCTTAGAACCATATGCCTCTTTGACTATGAACGTTGCCTATGACTATGGACATTGCCTATGACTATGGACATTGCCTATTACTATGACTGTGACTATGAGAATTATTTCCTTTACTAAGCTTATGCTTTTTATTTGGAAACATAAACTATTGCCTATGACATAACAAGGACAACTATGACTAAACACCTATGATTTCTGACTAGGAAAGTGTTGCTGTGAAATTGGGTCTAAACCTGATCTTTCTATTCTGTCTATCCTTGGTTTTCGTTGGTTTTAGACCTTGGGAATTTACCTGTTAAGTTAGGTCTACCCATGTTCTTGAACCTACGTCTCTATTCTGTCTATTCTTGGTTTTCTTTGGTTTTAGACCTTAGGAATTTACCTATTAAGTTAGGTCTACCCATGTTCTTGAACCGATGTCGTTGTTCAACCCTCTTTATGCCAGTTAGTATGTCTATCTGTTGCATAGCATCTTTGGTTCGTTCCCAATTTTCTATGAACCTAGCTTTATTTATAATCTAGACTGAATCACGATTATACGAACGATGGGAATGCGGTTTGGGCAAAACATGAAATTTACTAAAAACGTAGTTTAACTTGAAAATTGGCATAAATTGGGAAAATGTATTATGGCATGTTCATAGGAATGCAAATTGGATAAATTTTATTATAAGATGTGTAATTTGAACCTAGTATTGACGTGTAAATCTAGCATTTACATGAATAGTGAACTAGAGTAATAAGTCTAGTTTGATGTGAATTAGAATGTTGAATCGGAATTGGATTAGCTAATTCGGCACGGTAAGTATATTGGCATAAATGTGAAATTGGCCTTAATTGGGAATAACTGTCAGGTTTAGCAAAATCATGGTTAGTGACACTTAATTTGGTATAGTTTACATACCAAAAAGCATAAATATGATATAGAGGGGAAAATGGGCGATAGAAATAAATGTAGACAGATTACATTAAAAGAGTAATTGGGAAATAAGTAAATTAGGAATAATTTACTTATAGAATTTGTCCTAAATGAGAAATGTAAATTTAGACAAATTAAAGATTTATTAACGACATCTCTTTTAATGAAACACCAGAAAGTTCTAGGGTGACAGAGAGGATAGTGTCTAGGCTTGGGTTTGGAAAATACAAGTTTCCTGCTCTCCCTGGCTATCCCTAACTGATCCGACGGACGGGATGGTTACTTTCAAAACCTGATTTGAAAATTAATCAAAACCCTTTGAACTTAACCCGAGGTTAGACTGAGTTGCGATGCAAACCTGCCCGGAACCTACCAGCACATCCAGTATTCGCAACAATATCTGTCTAATGTGAGTGGTTGCGGCTTTAATCTATTTAGTTAAAGCTAGAACAGGAATGGTAGGGTTAATTTAACTAAGACACTTAACCAGTTCAACATGATAACTAAACTGATGGGTGGTGATAGGTTCAGACTGACACTTAATACGGTTGAGCTAGAATGGGAGGGCTAAGTCCATAGAGACACTTAACCAAACTCAAGGTAGCAAGACAAGATTTGTAGGGGTTAAGTAACTAAGAAAACACTTAGCCAAATTAAAATGTTAACTAGACTAAGAAGGTGGGGTTTAGTAAAGTTAATACACTTAGCCAATTTGATATGTTAGCTGGGCTAGACCGTAGGGTTAAGTAAACTTGAACACATAACCATCAGGTTGTGATAAAGGAATAATGCTAAGTCTAAAACATGAAGGGACAATACTTAACCTTTAATAACATGTTAGTGAAAACAGACGGGCAAGGTTAAGTTAAAAAGGAACACTTATCCAATACAGGATAATGGGTAGGGTTAAGTAATAAGTAATACTTAACCAATATAACTTGGTTTGTGGTCGGGTTAAGTCAACATGAATTACTGATAACACTTAACTAGTTTAACAGGATAAATGAAGGGGGTTAAGTTAGCTTGAAGTGACTAATGACACTTAACCAATCCAAATTGACAGGAAAGAGAACTAAGTAGTAAACCTTAGAAAACAACGATTCTGGAAACTAAGTGGTAAACCTTAGTTGACAAAACTAAGTAGTAATTCTTAGTATAACACGAGGAGGAGCGAACGTCCGTCTGATTAAAAAGAAGGCTCCAACGAATTGGGTTACGAAGCCCGAGGCTTCGAGGGGACGTGAGGGTACTCTTGGTATCCCTCTGTGAGGCTGCAGATGATCCGCTTGGGCCCACAGAGGTTAAGGTCTGCATAGAAGAACCAGGAGTATGCCTTGGTTGCAATACATGGCAATCAAAAGACTAGGATGGACCGGCGTGAATCGGCGAGCAAACGGTAGCCCTGTGATAGCGACTCGTCGTCTACCATCCATCTTGAGTCAATCGAGATACGTGAACCGGAAAGGCGGGGAACTCCAAAAGGACATATACTTGCTATCTAGTTATGGTTGAGGATGGCCATAGGATAGTGGGGCACCAGGGGCCGGCGTATAGTTCTCATTTTACAAGGTTTGCCTTTCATTAGTTGAGGGAGGGGTTAAGTGGGACCATAGCCACTGGAATAAAAACAGACCTTAGCATCTGCATCGGCAGATATCTGAAAGCTCCCGACCGAGTTCTATATTCCTTGACTTTCCCTGACACAGGATTCAGACTGCACATTACAGGACATGTGCATCTAGACAAGCGATAACGGTTCGCGATACATGCGTGGGGAAGTATAGGAACATATACCACTCTAGGTAGTGTGTCCTAGACTTGGGGGCATCGATTTGACTAGGTGGCATAAACCCTAAATCCGAGAAGCGTTCAGCAGATAGCGCAAACTCTAGTTGAAACTAGAAAGCACTTGATAGATAACCCTAGATTAGATCCAGGTAACAAATAATAAATGTATGCCTGAAGGCGATGGAAACTACAGGTATTGGGATCACGTTATCGTTACTAGTTGGGACACTAGTTAGGCGGTGCAGAGATATAGAAACCAGTATTACAAGGAAATAGCGAAGAGGATAAAGTATTAGATCATATCCAGTTTATCTTAGCTTAGCATATCTTTGTGTTAATCTTGTCTAATCTTGCCAACCCTATCATCATGGTGTTATCTTGTAATCAGTTAATTCATGTCGTTTTGTTGTTGTTCCATGTTCATATGCTAGAAGTTACTGAACTTACTCAGGCGTTATGTCTGACTCTGTTTTTCGTTCGTCTTCTTTTCCTCCGTTCCCCTCCCCCAGGTAGTAAAGGAGGGAATAATATAGCTCAGGTTAAGTTGGACTGTCACTCTCTCCCAGCTTGAAGATTTGTCGAAGTTTGCTTGGATTCTCTTATCAGATGCTGTGGCTGGCTCTTGCTAAAATTGAGAATATAAATGTTATTTTATGCTTCTTTATTTTGTAAGACAGATGATACTCTGATATTGTAAAGAAATCATTGTACAAATTATTTTATCAATAAAGCAAAGTTTTATTTTTCGCTGTTTAATTACTGTCTGTCTTGTAATTTATCTACAACTTTTACCCTAAATGCTCCACAGAACTTAGTGCATTCCCTTTGTGAGTGACACTAACGGACGTGGGGTGTTATATCTGTGGAGCATTTAGGGTAAAAGATGCAGATAAATTACAAGACAGACAAAAATTACAACAGCGGAAAATAAAACTTTGCTTTATTGATAAAATAGTTTGTACAATGATTTCTTTACAATATCAGAGTATTATCTGTATTACAAAATAAAGAAGCATAAAACAACATTTCTATTCCCCAATTTTAGCAAGAGCCAGCCATAGCATCTGAAAAGAGAATCCAAGCAAAACTTCGGCAAATCTTCAAGCTGGGAAAATGTGACAGTCCAACTTAACCTGAGCTATACTATTCCCTCCTTTACAAATGGGTGGGGGGGAACGGAAGAAAAGAAGACGAAAGAAAAACGGAGTCAGACATAAAGCCCGAGTAAGTTCAGTAACTTCTAGCATGTGAACATGGAAAAACAAAATGACATGAATTAACTGAATACAAGATAACACCATGATGATATGGTCAGCAAGATTAGACAAGATAGTCACAAGATATGCTAAGATAAGATAAACTGGATATGCTCTAATACTTTCACCGTTTCGCTATTTCCTTATTATACTGGTTTCTATATCTCTGCACGACCTAACTTGTGTCTCAACTAGTAACGATAACGTGATCCCAATCCCTGTAGTTTCCATTGCCTTCAGGCATACATTTATTATTTATTACCTAGATCTAATCTAGGGTTTTCTATCAAGTGCTTTCTAGATTCAACTAGAGTTTACGCTATCTGTTGAACGCTTCTCGGATTCAGGGTTTATGCCACCTAGTCCAACTAGGGATTACGATACCTGTCGAACAATGCTCCCAAGTCGAGGGCACACTACCTAGAGTGGTATATGTTCCTATACTTCCCCACGCATGTATAGCGTATCGTTATCGCTTGTCTAGATGCACATGTCCTGTAATGTGCAGCCCGAGTCCTGTGGCAGGGCAAATCAAGAAACACAGAACTTGGTCGGGAGCTTTCAGATATTTGCCGATGCAGATGCTAAGATCTGTTTTCATTCTAGTTGTTATGGTCGCACTCGATCCCTCACTCAACTAACGAAAGGCACACCTTGAAAAATGAGAACTATATGCAGGCCCCCTATGCCCCACTAACCTATGGCCATCCTCACCCATAACTAAATAGCAAGTATATGGTCTTTTGGAGTTCTCCGCCTTTCCGCTTCACTTATCTCGACTGACTCAAGATGGATGGTAGACAATGAGTTGCTATCACAGGGCAACCGTTTTCTCGCCGAATCACGTTGGTCCATCCCAGTCTTTAGGTTGCCATATTTTGCAACCAAGGCATACCCCTGGTTCTTCTAACGCAGAACTTAACCTCTGTGAGCCCAGGAGGATCATCTGCATCCTCACAGATGGATACCAAGAGTACCCTCACGTCCCCTCGAAGCCTCGGGCTTCGTAACCCAATTTGTTGGGGCCTTCTTTTTACTCAGACGGACATTCACTCCTTCCCATGTTATACTAAGAATCACTACTTAGTTTTACTAACTATGGTTTACCACTTAGTTTCCAGAATCATTGTTTTCTTAACTAAGGTTTACTACTTAGCTCCTTTTAACTAAGATTTACTACTTAGTTCTCTTTCCCATCAATTTGGATTGGTTAAGTGTCATTAGTCAATTCAAGCTAACTTAACCCTCTTCATTTATCCTGTTAAACTGGTTAAGTGTTATTAGTAATTCATGTTGACTTAACCCTACAACAAACCAAGTTATATTGGTTAAGTATTTCTTATTACTTAACCCTACCCATTCATCCTGTATTGGTTAAGTGTTCCTTTTTAACTTAACCTTGCCCGTCTGTTTTAACTAACATGTTATTAATGGTTAAGTATTATCCCTTCATGTTTTAAACTTAACCTTATTCCTTTATCACAATCTGATGGTTAAGTGTTCAAGTTTACTTAACCCTATAGTCTAGTCCAGTTAACATATCAAATTGGCTAAGTGTATTAAATTTTACTTAACCCCAACCTCTAGTCTAGTTAACATGTTAATTCGGCTAAGTGTGTTAACTTTACTTATCCCCACCTTCTAGTCTAGTTAACATGTTAATTTGGCTAAGTGTTTTCTTAATTACTTAACCCCTACAAATCTTATCTTGTTACCATGTTAAGTTGGTTAAGTGTCCCTATGGACTTAGCCCTCCCATTCTAGCTTAACTGTGTTAAGTTGGTTAAGTGTTCCTATGGACTTAACCCTCCCATTCTAGCTTAACTGTGTTAAGTGTCTGTATGAACCTAACCCCACCCACTGGTCTGGTTATCATGTTGAATTGGTTAAGTGTCTTAGTTAACTTAACCCTACCATTCTTGTTCAAGCTTTAACTAAATAAATTAAAGCCACAACCACTCACATTAGACAAATATTGTTGCGAATACTGGATATGCCGGTTGGTTCCGGGCCGGTTTACATCGCAACTCAGTCTAACCTCGGGTTAGGCATATTCGTGTTTTCTAAGTTCAAAAGGGTTTTGATTAAGTTTCAAATCGGGTTTTGAAAATAACCATCCCGTCCGTCGGACTAGTTAGGGATAGCCAGGGAGAGCAGGAAACTTGTATTATCCAAACCCAAGCCTAGACACTATCCTCTCTGTCCCCCTAGAACTTTCTGGTGTATGTATTATTAAAAGAGATGTCATTAATAAACCTTTCTTCTGTATATAAATAAATTGTTAACAATTTATCCTCAAAGTTTAACCACTTGTCCTCAAAGTCCATTTTCCCTTTTTAAAATAAATTTGGCCTATACCCTATACATTTGCCATGCCTACTAATGGACTTGTATTCTAGGCCCAAATCTTGATTTGCCTATCTTACAGTTTATAGCAATTTAGATCCGACACCCCCATTTACAGTTCATGCCAAAACTAGATTTTATATTCTAGTTTATAGTTTATGCCAAACTAGATTTCATATTCTAGTTCACCGTTTATGCCCGAAACTTAATTTGCATACCAACTACCTATTTTGTGGCCCATTTAACCATTTACCATTTATGCCCAATGTATGTAAATTATGCTAATATACTTATCGTACTTAATTTAGCCACCCAATTCTGATTAAATATTCTAATTTCAGTTCATGCCAAAACTAGACTTATTATTCTAATTTTCATCTCAATGGTCATGCTATAATGCATGTTCCCAAACTATGCCAATTTCCAAGTTTAGTCAATTTCATGTTTTTCCCCAAAACGTATTCCCATCGTTCGTATAATCGTGATTCAACCTATATCATAAATAAAGCTAGATTCGTGGATAAAAGGGAATGAATCAAAATGCCATGAAAGAACGGACATAGCAACTGGCATAAGATGATAATTCACAGGCATATAGATTACGACATGAAAAGGGTTGAATAGTATAGATTCAAGAACATGGGTAGACCTAACTTAATAGGTAAATTCCCATGATCAGGATCTAAGAATAAACTGAGATAGAAAGTCAAGCCTAGGTCCAATATAATGCCAGTTTGGGGTACAACATGGTTTTGTAACTACAGTGTCATGGCATAAATAATAACCTTATATCCATAGTCATAGGCAATAAATCCTCACAGTTAATGAATCACATTCATAGGCGATGTTCATAGTCAAAGGAAAATAGTTCTCACAGTCATGAGTCACAGTCATAGGAAATGTTCATAGGCAATGTTCATAGTCAAAGAGGCATATGGTTTTAAGGTCCATAGTTTCATAGTCACAGTCATATTTGTCATCATAACAGTTCTTGATTAGGTCCAAGGTTATAAGCACTGATAGAAAGATTTGGCATATTCTTTTATTCCTTTAATTTCATGTCACGAATAGAGAAAACGTTCAAATCTAAATAGTAACCGACTTACAGAGATTATACTAGATTCGTAGAAAAATAGTCGTTGAAGTCGTTTGAATCTTCACTTGAATCCTAGCTTGACTTGAACCTCTTCTTGAAAGTCTTTGAGCAGCATTTCCTCGTCTTGATTTATTTGATATACTATTTTATTTATTTATACATTTTCTCAGAGGCAGCATAAGGATAGAAAAGAATTGTGAATAGAGAAGGAGACTAAGGCTGTTTATATAGGATTAGGCGGATGAACCTAGGCAGAAAACGTGACCAAATACATCAGAACGAACCAGGTTCAGAAAAATAGAAAAAGCGGGGAGGGGGGGTCGACTACCCAGTCGACCTGGGTACCCCAGGTCGACTACCCAGTCGACCTTGGTCTTGGGCGGGAAAATTCCCGACCAGCCCAGATCTGGGTCCGATTTTGAATTTTGAACTCGTTTTCTGACCTGTTTGAATTTTAAATCGAATTCTGAAACTTCTGAAGACCATAACTCCTTCATACGTAGTCCGATTAACGCAACCTCGGACTCTATCTCATGCAGAATTCGAAGACGAACGCAATGGCGCAGCCCGTTTCCCTTGATTTTAATTTTAAAATTTAATTCTGCCTTGATTCATGAATCTTAGTGTTACAGAATTACGGGGTGTTACATTCTCCCCCACTTAAAAGGATTTCGTCCCCGAAATCTTCAAGTTAGGAAGAATGTGTCCTACCATCCAATAACCCATCTACTCAACCATTCAATTACAGGCATTCATTGTACTTAAAAGAATTCTAATGCTTTCATGTTCATATGCAAAATGTGTGTATATGTCTTTATCTAATACAAGATCAGGCGGTCTACTGATTCAGTTGACCTCCTTAATGCGAATCATGTCAGTGCCATGCGTCCAATCATATATGAAAGCATCCCTAGTTATGTAAGTACTACATGTGTGCATAGCCATTCATCCATATGCAACATCCATATGATAACATATCAATTTCAACTTACAAACAAAAACATATCTGTAAATGCAATATGAAAGCGTCCGACCTGATCTAGTGCCTAATACGTATGCATATGCATTCACGAGAAACCATTAGCAACCACTTGCAACCATCAACCATAACATGTTTCAAATACATGTTTACATCCATTGGCTTCTACCTAAGGATCGAAGATATGACCTAGAGGATATACTTTGGAAAGAGAGAAACAATTATGCGTAAAGCTCCTAAAAAAAAAGAAATCAAGGATGCACCCTTAAGGAAAAGGGTATGATGCTAGTATCTAGCCTTCTTGAGCTTTACTCCACTGTATCTTAACTAATTTAACTTCATGATTGTGAAGTTCCTAATCTCCACCAAAATAAACAGATGTCAATCACGGTACCAAGTATATGTACTAAGATGTTTAGAGGTCTCCCTCTTATCCGCCATGCCATAACTATAAGGGTCGAAAGGTTACTACGTGCTTTTTAGAGTGCCTGCCACAACTATTCATCTCTAACGCAAACCATCCTAGTCGAACTCGATATTCCTTAAGTACAAGCCCCAAAGGCCTAAACCAATATCAGACAAGCACCCAAGGAATATCTCCTCCGAATTTAGACGATCTACGTGAGATGATATAAGCAAACTCGATAGCTATTCTCAAATCCCTACTAACCAAAAATAAACTGGTCGGACCACCAATTGGATTTGAGACTCTAGTGGGATCTTTCTACTATACAAGTACCATGTTGCAGAGACTCATCTATGGAAGTGGACATGAACAAATGCGAAGCGCTAAAACCAAAGGAAAGAGTACGAACAGCAAAACTAGACTCTTCCAACAGAACTTTATACTACCTTTCTCCTAGGTACGCTTGGTGGCGAAAGTAGGTACTTGCCCTTCTGAAAAGCTTGTCCTTTCCCCTTAATTACATGCCCTATTACACCATAGTAAATATACCTCCTCTTGCCTTAGGTTTTATAATTCCTTCCTCCTTTGTGAGCTAAACCTACATCCATGAATTCCTCATCCTCTTCCGTGTGTAGTCATGTTGACAAATCTCTCGAAAGCTGCTTCCATCGTACAGAAAACCCTACTAAGCCTGAAAGAAAACCAGCCGTAGGTGAAACTACTACGGTTATAGATGGAAGTCGGGTACTACTTCACCATTTGATGAGGTTACCTCCTAGAAAGCCAGGAGCCCCAGAGACTCAAGAAAGAAGGAGACAAGAATTCGAATAGAGGAAGAGAAGATAATGCGTATGGCTTTGGGGAATATGTCTTTAAAACAAATCTTTTCTCTTGAAAATGCTTCTTTTAAAAACGTTTTGAAAATAATTTTTCAATTCCTTTATCTGATCTGGTAACCTTCAGCTCTGATACCACGTGTAACACCCCACATCCGTTAGTGTCACTCACAAAGGGAATGCACTAAGTTCTGTGGAGCATTTAGGGTAAAAGATGCAGATAAATTACAAGACAGACAAAAATTACAACAGCGGAAAATAAAACTTTGCTTTATTGATAAAATAGTTTATACAATGATTTCTTTACAATATCAGAGTATCATCTGTCTTACAAAATAAAGAAGCATAAAACAACATTTATATTCCCCAATTTTACCAAGAGCCAACCATAGCATCTGAAAAGAGAATCCAAGCAAAACTTCGACAAATCTTCAAGCTAGGAAAGAGTGACAGTCCAACTTAACCTGAGCTATACCATTCCCTCCTTTACTACCTGGGGAGTGGGAACGGAAGAAAAGAAGACGAAAGAAAAATGGAGTCAGACATAAAGCCTGAGTAAGTTCAGTAACTTCTAGCATGTGAACATGGAAAAACAAAACGACATGAATTAACTGAATACAAGATAACACCACGATGATAGGGTCAGCAAGATTAGACAAGATAATCACAAGATATGCTAAGTTAAGATAAACTGGATATGCTCTAATACTTTCGCCGCTTCGCTATTTCCTTATTATACTGGTTTCTAAATCTCTGCACCACCTAACAAGTGTCCCAACTAGTAATGATAACGTGATCCCAATCCCTGTAGTTTCCATTGCCTTCAGGCATACGTTTATTATTTATTACCTAGATCTAATCTAGGGTTTTCTATCAAGTGCTTTCTAGATTCAACTAGAGTTTACGCTATCTGTTGAAAGCTTCTCGGATTCAGGGTTTATGCCACCTAGTCCAACTAGGGATTACGCTACCTGTCGAACGATGCCCCCAAGTGTAACACCCCGCCTCCGCCAGGATGTCTCTTGCAAGCACTCTGACTTTGGAGGGGTGTTTGAATCAGGTAAACATGCATAATGATATATCAAGGCAGAACAAGAACATATGTATATATGTAAACAGAGTAAATATCATAGATAAAACAGCGGAAGATTTCAAAACATTTCAAAACAAGTCTGGTACAACATAGCTTTCCAAATAAATAAGTCTAGATAAAACAACATCAACTGAAAAACTGAAATACACAAGTGCTATCCCCAAATAAGTGGTAACCATAGCTAGCTTCATGTCGAAACCGTACATGAGCTGAAATCCCACAAGCAAGCAATCCGAAATCCAAGCTAAGCTCCAGTATTCCCTCCCTGAGAACCTGGGGGGGGGGGAAACGGAAGAAAAGAGGCGAAAGAAAACAGGTCAGTCAAAAAGACTGAGTAAGCCCTACTACAATCAATGTAAACTGATAAAGTTAAATGGTATGAGCAGCAGGGATGAACATAAGGATAACAACATACTAGCATGATGATTAACTAACAAGGTAGATAAAGGTGTAATCGCATAATCAGGATTAAGGTTTTGCACCACAGGTGTACTAGCAATCTATCATGACTGGAGTAAACAAGTACCGATCCCTTGGCCCAAGCTTTTGCCCAATAACATGAAGTGACCCTCATACGAGGTCCAATAACATGAAGTAACCCTCATACGAGGTCCAATAACATGAAGTGACCCTAACACAAGGTCCAACCCAACGGTCTAGTCGATCGGCTCCCTAAGCCTAACTCGTCACGTGTTGGTGTCAATACGGCCCAAACATAATTGTAGTCGAACTGTGCCGGGTGCACCCTTCGGGTGTATCAAGCCCTAGGGTGTCAACCCCTGGACACCATGAACATGAGTGCACAGTCTCGATCTACTGGTACCCGTGCATGTTTTATCCGGCTACGGACTATGTGCACGACCAGAGTCCGCCCGGAACTACACCGGCGTACCACCCTGTCGTCGTTTATTGGTCGCTTACCTCCAGCCCAGTAATCGTGCCCCCACCCTAGCCTAGTCCCTAGGGTCATGATGATACAAACTAGGGATTACTGCTGGAGTGGACCCCCCCCCCCATTGCTAGGATTTTTCTAGTGGGTTAAGTACGGTTTAACCTCTTTATTAATCATGGATTAACTTGGTTAAGTGTAACGATGAGTTCCCGACTTAACCCCGATTAATTTACCAAGCCCAAATTGGTTAAGTATTAAATGGACCATGACTTAACCCTAATCATGAGGCATTAATTAATTAATGTGCCTTAACCTCTCACATTAGACTTTGTTGCGGTTACTAGTTAAACCGGTCGGTTCCGGGTAGCTTTACACCACAACTTGGTCTAACCTCGGGTCCAAGGTACCACATGACCAACTTCTCACATTGGGTCCTATTGTTTGTAGCAACTAGTTAAGCCGGTCGGTTCCGGGTAGGTTTACGCTACAAACTCAACCCAACCTCGAGTTGGCCACACTTATATTTTCTAAGTGTCATGTCCATCATGTTTCCAAAACACATTACAAGTTTTCAAGCAATTGGGTAGACCTAACTTAATAGGTAAATTCCCAATGGGTAGACCTAACTTAATAGGTAAATTCCCAAGCTTATGTTTTTATGTCTTTTAAGTTTACCCAACCCCAAACGCAATCCCATCGCTTACATATCGCAATAGCGCATAAAGGATAGAAAGAGGGAACTTGGCATAATCATGACATAAAGGTGTTGAAGCCACAAGTTCAACATGGTGGCATATGAACTATACATATGTTCATATACTTGCATTAGGCCTCAAAAGCATGCATAAAACCAAACTTATCATATTGGTGAATACACGGTGATAAATGACATGTAAAAATGGCAATAAGTTCGCATCTAGCCTCACATGCAAGTTATCATAAGAGATATGATAACTTACATGTTGCCAAAATGCAACCTTTGGCATAAAGCTTGAAGCTTTATGTTCATAAACCCAAGATAAGCTTGCATAACATGATAGCATGAACAAAATGTTCAACCCAAACTTGCATAACATACTTGTATATCATATGACAACTTGCATATCAAACTTGCATAACATAACTTGCATATCATATGACAACTTGCATATCAATCTTGCATAACATAATGTGACGAAAAGGAATTTCGCTCGGTCCGAACCAGTCGCTAAACCAACCCAGACCGTTCGAAACGCCCTATCGTTTGAGAACACGACAAAATAGAACGCAGACGGGAGAACATTTCATTGTATATTACAACAATGAATCAGATTACAAGAATATACAGAGTATAAACAAACATATATTACACAGAAATATCAGAGATTACAATAAATTACATAGCAGCGGAAAATAATACAATACACAACTAGAAGGAGATATATGGATACAAAGCTTTCCGGATATCGTTCCAGCTGTAAACCAGGATCCTGTGAAGATAAATCTGCGAAACCAAAACTACTAGCTGCCCGTGTCAAAATAAGGGCACCCAGAGTTTAGGTTAAAACAATAAACTCCAGGTCAGTCATGTGACTGGTGTGAGAACTAAAACAGTTATTAATCTTTATTTTCAAAGGTAAATCAAGGGACCACGCCGTATAACACGGAACGGGTTTCCTCCCAAGAATACCAGTGCATAAAACAAACAGCGCAATGCTAAATAGAGAATAATGAAGCTGTTATAAGACCCAGGTCCTATCACACAATGCAACGCAAGCCGGGGGATAGGGTTTTCCCTTATAACAGCCAAAGAATGCTTGATACGTTTAAAACAAATCATTTGATACTATTATAAGTGCATAGTGTATAAAACAACTTCAAATCATAAGTATCAATCATAGGCGACATGAGCGTCCCATGCCACTATGTCGCCACATATAGGTTTACAATCAAAACCGCAATGTCGTATTGGAAGTTGGGTTATCATTTATGGTATGAACCGAGGCAAAAGATAGTCCTCAACCGATTCGAGACAATCTAGCCTACCATGTCTCAGGATCAGAGCTCGAGTGACCCTTGGATCGTCAGGGCCGGTCCACCGATGTGGATTAAAATGCCTGAACACTACGTTTCCCCGCCCTTTGGGGCGCAAATGAGCCATCAAATGACTCCATCGGACCCGGATCATCCGATCAAACCGAGACGCCTCGCAACAGCAACAACCACATAAGTCAAACTCGTCAGGGCGTGTAAAACCACTGACGCCACTTTTAGCTAGAAAGAAACGCAAGTCCTCCCTGAGGTCCGTCTCCCGTTTTTGGTCCATACCGGGTGTGAAACTCGCGAAGTAAACGTTACACAAAGCTACGCCACAAAGGCCGTGCTTCGATCATCAACCACAAGACTTTGCTTTTCAACAGAAGCCTTGATCATTTGCCACTTAGGCATGCCACACAGGCAATTCACTCCATGCGTTTGATATCCATCAATATATAACCCCTAAGCTCGTACGTCTCAGAGAAGGGCGTTAAGCAAGAGAATAAATTCTCCGCCGCCAAACAGATATATATTTAATAGAGATCAATCACACGGACTAAAATCCAATGTCAGACACACAGTCCATTTACAAGTCCACTCTGGGTCTGAACGGAACCGGAGGCACCTAGTACCCTGCATATCCATCAATCTCCAAGTACGTCTGGACGATCACCAACTGTTTCCATCTTCTTGGGTGTACAGCCCAATCAAGATCATCAGTAATCACCCAAACGACGTGAAGACCTCCGGTCTTCGACCATCGTCTTCATCTTCGACTTATCGTCGTATCAGTTATTCAGAATGGGATAAACCCGGTCTTTCCGAATAGCTCGCGTATATTTTAAATAAGTGTTACACACACAACATACGCCTCATTCCAATTCATCAGTCACTAACCGTAAATTAATCAAGAGAATAATTCCCCAAATATTAACCCCGAAGGCCGAAACCAACATCAGATCAATATCCAGAAAACCATTCTGCTTGGCTAACCGACAGTTAGTTTCTAAATTTCACATTTATAGGGAAAGGTTCCCATTAATTTTATCCAAGATAAATTTCTTGAATTTATTCTTTAATCTATTTTTGAATATCAATTCAATCTAGTCGGGATTAGCGAACCTTACCGAAGTAATCATTTGTTTTAATTTCCCAATCCCAACCTATTCATCCCATGAAGTAAAACTGGTTATACTTCATATCTAAAACCACGGTGTTATCGGTAAATTCAATTACCATTTCACGTTCAAAGCTAATTAAAGATTTAACTATCGCCTGGAGCAAAACTGGTGGTACTCCATTTTCGATCTTTTCAATCTAATTAAAGATTCATTAAAACTCCACTTAGTTTTAATCTTTAACTGGGTTAAAGAATCAGTGTCATTTAAAACACAGTTCACGATAAACCCAAAATCACATTCATTAATTATCGGGTTAAAGAACGAGTGTTATATAAAACATTGTCCACGATAAACCCAAAAATCAATATCAATTCAATTCCAATTAAATATTATTTAATTGGTACACTTCATTAAATCTAAATAAAAAGGTTTAATCTTTTCTCAACTGGGTTCAAGAACAGTGTTAGTGAAGACACCATTGACGACAAACCCAAATCACATTTGATATTCAATACAAGGCTCTGAATAGAAAATATATCGGCTCATATTCAATATCAAATTCTACGATTAACAAATGTCATATTGGAAATAACGATATAGATATATATCTTTCAAATTTCCATAACAGCATCTGTATAATCACGAATTCTAACATTGAAATATTCCGAAGACAATTTCGATTCAAATCCACTCCAATGCAATCATTGGAAATTCTAGTTATTTTTAAAACCCTTTTCAAATTCAATTTATTTATTTAAATATAAATAGAATTTTAATTCTAGTTCAAAACTAGTTCAATTCGATAAAAATCTATTTTTATCTTTTCAAATATGGAGTTTTTCGTCCAAATTCTTTCTAAATCATTTCTTATGATTTTACAAAAATTATTACTATTTTTAATAATTTTATCAAGCCCCGTACAGTCGATTTCCATCAACGGCTATCGAACTGCACTTACAGCGACCTTTTTCAAATTTGATTTGGACATAATTCCAAATCCAACGGTTAGATTTCTAGTTTCTAATATTCGTTAGAAAGCTCTTTTCGATACGAACCCAACGGTTCCGGTTTTAGGAGAATCCGACGGTCGGATCTCCCGTAATGTCCGTTTGAAATAAATGGTCGAAATTCACGAACTGCCGCGGCGCGGCGCGTTCTATTCAGGCCATTATATTATATATATAATATATATAATATATATTTCGTCGATTACTATTTAGAACGAATTTTATAAATAGTTTTGAATTCGTTTCAAAGACAATTTCAACTTCCATCTCAATTCAAATCAAAATTGAATCTTTCCTTATAAATTCGTTTTAAAATTCATTTCTATTCAATTCAAGTTTCAATTCAATTTGAATTCATTTCAATTCGTTTTAAATTCAATTTGAATTCTTTCTATGTTCAATTCATTTCAAAAATCGTTTTAAATTCAATTCATTTCGAAATTGTTTTATATTCAATTCATTTCGAAATCGTTTTATATTCAATTCATTTCGAAATCGTTTATATTCAATTCATTTCATTTCGAAATCGTTTTCAATTCATTTTATTTCGAAATCGTTTTCAATTCATTTTATTTCGAAATCGTTTTCAATTCATTTCAAAATCACTTTTCAATATTCATTTTAAAATGAATAAAATCGATATAAATATCGTTCCCGTCAAAATGGCGTCAATCTAATCAACACGGCTTCATATATTTCTATTTTCAAATATTCTATTCAACAAATGAGTATTTATTCTTGTCAACACACGACTAATCTCAACGAATGAGTACTGTCCACGTGTGACAATTTTTGTTAAATTATTTCGTTCAACACATGACTAATCTCAACGGATGAGTACAGTCAACACATGAACTTTTATGTTATAATATTCTTTATTTTCTAAATTGGAATGAGGCCCAACCAATCACCATATAAAATTAATTATATGGATTTTCATACAACACATGTATATAATAGCATTGAAAAATAATCAACCATCAACCAAAGTGCACTACACTGTATAAGCATCAATTATAGATATATAACGCTTATAACAGCCTGTCAATCAAACGATCGACATATTTAATCAATCAGGAGGAGTGAACTTCAAATTTCATCCCAACACCCATGTGGGGTTTCAAACAATAAAACACAGATTTTATTTGTGCAGTTGGGCGATGTGTGAAATTTATCGTCCCAATCAATGTCCTTCAAGTAGGTGTGCATAAACAAACCCTCCGGTTTGTAAATGAATATTTTATTTTATTTACTTTACGTTAACAATTATATTTTTAACGATAAAACATTTTATTTTAACATATGAATTTCTATTCAGTTAATTCTTTAAATAAAATGATATTTTTATTTTCAAACTTATTTTAGAAAATTTCGGCGGCATAACGGCACGATACTAGAAACGGGACGAGGCCTAGCCTTATCCCCGGTCTAGTGAAGGCCCACGCCATTCACACATCAATCAAATCAATTTCATTTCACCAACCAATTCAAATTTCAATCAAATAATCTAACCAACTACACAACCAAACAATTTAACAAACAAGCCATCCATGGTCTGTGGATGACGGGTGTCGGGTGCTTTTAATAAGCACCGTCTGAATCCTAGTATATATATATAACTAGAAAAGTAGAATTTGAGTGAGAAGTTCTCACCAATTGCTATCCAATCATCTTGACTCTTCTTTGATAGAAATCTTCATCGTTCTTGCCTTTTGTCACTTTCGTTGCTCGTATTCACTACATATGTAAAAATCACATTTTTACTTCGATGTTCAATATATAAAAATCGAATTTTTACTTCGTTGTTCAATATATAAAAATCGAATTTTTACTTCGTTGTTCAATATATAAAAATCGAATTTTTACTTCGTTGTTCAATATATAAAAATCGAATTTTTACTTCGTTGTTCAATATATAAAAATCGAATTTTTACTTCGTTGTTCAATATATAAAAATCGAATTTTTATTTCGATGTTCAATATATAAAAATCATATTTT
The DNA here is from genome assembly GCA_030737875.1 of Allium sativum. Taxonomy (NCBI): domain Eukaryota; kingdom Viridiplantae; phylum Streptophyta; class Magnoliopsida; order Asparagales; family Amaryllidaceae; genus Allium; species Allium sativum. Next base: position 335,510,074 of record CM060913.1, on the reverse strand, counting down.
TACTTCGATGTTAAATATATAAAAATGGAATTTTTACACCGCTACTATATAGATAAAAATTATATTTTCACAACGATGGTCATATAGTAAAGATTATATTTTTATCACGCTATTCTTCATATAAAGATTTCGCCTTTTCAAATATAACATTATAAAAATCACATTTTTATTTTTCTACACATATAAAGATGGTATTTTTTATATTCCTATCATGTAAAAATTATATTTTTAATACTTTAAAAATATAAAGATCATATTTTTATACCTCCTACATAATAAAGATCGAATTTTTATTATCTATATTATATAAAAATTATATTTTTATATCTTCCGTAAATTAAAAAATCATATTTCTAATATATCTATATAATTAAAAATTATATTTTTAATCTATTAATGTTTTGCTACTTATAAAACTGATTTTATAATAGGTCATATATATATATAAACTGAATTTAGAAAATAAATACCGATTGAAAGAATTAAATAAAAATAACAAAGAAAACTTACATTGAAAATTAAGTGAAGGAGGGTCCAGTAGCCACCGAAGAGTGGCCAGAGGAGGGCGCAACACGCTGGTTCGGACGAGGTGGTTGGAGCAGCGGCCGAAGGCGCTGGTTTCCCGGGCTGTGGGTCTTGGGGCTCACGCTGGAGAAGGGGGAGAGGAAAGGGCGCGCAGGGGTCGATGTGGTGGCGGATGGCCAGAGGCGGGCCCCCCCCGTTGATTGGTGGCGCGGTTCTATACGAAGAAGGGGGGTTTGCGATTTCCACTACGGAGAAGGGAGGGAGAAGAGAAGGCGGGCAAGGAGGAGGACTTGGTGGTGGGCGCGCCACCGTCGGCGTCGGGTGGAGGGTGGAGCGGCGCGAGATCGAGGAAGGGGGCGGGTTTCTGATGTTTGACCGTGGGAAATTAAATGAGGGGTTTGACCAATTCAATTTGACCTAGGGTGTATATATATATATTTTATATTATTTAAATTATTTTATTTTTCGCCTAAAAGAAACTTTTATTTTCGACCTCGAAACGAGGTCCACCGCCTGTCGCCCATAGCGTTTTACCCCCATTCCGAACACAATGGGATATGTATCGCAGGCTAATTCGATCGTTTTGATTAGTTTCCGTTGAATTTACATTTAAATCATTATATTGAATTTTAAACGTACATTTCAAATTACCGGGGTCACATACTAACTCGAAAAATTTCAGAAAAATATTTTCTAGCTTCGTATTGACGATACGGTCCTAACAAAACTAGTTTCGTCGAATTCTGAGACCGTTTGAAAAATGGTCATTTTCTAGTCGATTAAAATCAACTGAAACTGGTCAAACGCGTTTTCCTTTGCCACGCTCACATATTGATTCGAAAAATTATGAAAATTGGAACCTAGCAATAATTTAACATCACGGACCCGACGAAACTGGTTTTGTCGAAATCCGAGGCCATTTGCAAAATGTCCATTTTTAAGGGCTTGAATTCCATAGCGACTATTCAGAATTTTCAACTGGACATATCTTTTGATTCCCGCTATGAAATTTTGATTTTTCGGATTCGTTGGAAAGATATTATCAATTAGATTCTATTGTTTTCGATTTCACTAAAATCCGGATTGTTTTGCACCCGGTACATTCAATTGAAGTTTGAAATCGAATTATCGAACTACCGCGCCATTTTCAATTCTATTTATAATTATATATAAATATTTATATTCTAACGTCGACGTGTATAAATATATACCTTCTCATTATATTCAAGATAAATTTCTCGGCGATTTTATTTAAAATAATCTATTTTAAATATTCAAAATTCGCTAAAATTGCCAAAATAAAATTTTTAAACTGGCCCAGATTTTCGGGTTGTTACAATCTCCCCCACTTAAAACTTTTCGTCCCCGAAAAGGAACAAAGTCGAAAGTGGTTTGATTAATCAACTCTATGTTCGATCTGGCTTCCATTCTCCAACTTTTCAGTTTCTGAGAATTTTCAAAAATTTGGCTAACACCCTAAATTTTCGAAAAATTTCGCCATAACCTCCCCTGCACCGGGAGCATCGGGGAATTTCAAATAGCTTCCCCGGTCCTTCTAATCTCAAAAAGAAAAAGAAAAAGCCAAGCGGCTAGCCAATAGGCTCATAAAATCATCATCACCCAAACAAAACAGTAGATTATGTAGTAAACATGTACCTATTTGTCGGGCAAACAAATTTTATTCTCTGGCTCTAGCCTCCTTGCTATGACCTGTTCAATAAAAGTATATGTATATGCAAGCAATTGCGACCAATTTTTAATATAAGTCAATATTTGATTCAATTAGGCTAAATGGCTAAAAATCAGCAAACAAATAAACCAACAACACAAACATCAATCAATTAGTGAATTGGAGTTTCAAATTCATAACTTTGATATATATAAAGAAAATCATGTTTTGAGGTCAAATCACAACAATGTATTCTAGCTATATAAGTTTTGGTTATCACACCAGTCTAATGGAAATATATAGAAAATCACACCTTCGTCACTCGAATATAAATTCCGACGACGAGTACTCAACCATCAGAATCATCTTCGGGCCACTAGAGTATGATTCTATATCTACCCAGTATATTAAAACTTCGAATATACGTTCATGACGCGTATATGTAAAATCTTTATATAGTGGATTGTCCATATTCAAAATAAATAAATATTCAAATACGTATAAAACGATTTAAATTTTCAAAACAAAATTGTTTTCATTTGAAAAATATACTCTTCACACTCGTTCTAGGATACTACGGATCCTATCTCTAACGAGTCATTCTAATTGGATATTACTAATCCAATATCTGATGAATTCTTTCGTATGGTTCTAATGTGTCTTGTTCTCGAGCTCTATAAACCAAAGCTCTGATACCAACTGTGACGAAAAGGAATTTCGCTCGGTCCGAACCAGTCGCTAAACCGACCCAGACCGTTCGAAACGCCCTATCGTTTGAGAACACGACAAAATAGAACGCGGACGGGAGAACATTTCATTGTATATTACAACAATGAATCAGATTACAAGAATATACAGAGTATAAACAAACATATATTACACAGAAATATCAGAGATTACAATAAATTACATAGCAGCGGAAAATAATACAATACACAACTAGAAGGAGATATACGGATACAAAGCTTTCCGGATATCGTTCCAGCTGTAAACCAGGATCCTGTGAATATAAATCTGCAAAACCAAAACTACTAGCTGCCCGTGTCAAAATAAGGGCACCCAGAGTTTAGGTTAAAACAATAAACTCCAGGTCAGTCATGTGACTGGTGTGAGAACTAAAACAGTTATTAATCTTTATTTTCAAAGGTAAATCAAGGGACCACGCCGTATAACACGGAACGGGTTTCCTCCCAACAATACCAGTGCATAAAACAAACAGCGCAATGCTAAATAGAGAAAAATGAAGCTGTTATAAGACCCAGGTCCTATCACACAATGCAACGCAAGCCGGGGGATATGGTTTTCCCTTATAACAGCCAAAGAATGCTTGATACGTTTAAAACAAATCATTTGATACTATTATAAGTGCATAGTGTATAAAACAACTTCAAATTATAAGTATAATTCATAGGCGACATGAGCGTCCCATGCCACTATGTCGCCACATATAGGTTTACAATCAAAACCGCAATGTCGTATTGGAAGTTGGGTTATCATTTATGGTATGAACCGAGGCAAAAGATAGTCCTCAACCGATTCGAGACAATCTAGCCTACCATGTCTCAGGATCAGAGCTCGAGTGACCCTTGGATCGTCAGGGCCGGTCCAACGATGTGGATTAAAATGACTGAACACTACGTTTCCCCGCCCTTTGGGGCGCAAATGAGCCATCAAATGACTCCATCGGACCCGGATCGTCCGATCAAACCGAGGCGCCTCGCAACAGCAACAACCACATAAGTCAAACTTGTCAGGGCATGTAAAACCACTGACGCCACTTTTAGCTAGAAAGAAACGCAAGTCCTCCCTGAGGTCCGTCTCCCGTTTTTGGTCCATACCGGGTGTGAAACTCGCGAAGTAAACGTTACACAAAGCTACGCCACAAAGGTCGTGCTTCGATCATCAACCACAAGACTTTGCTTTTCAACAGAAGCCTTGATCATTTGCCACTTAGGCATGCCACACAGGCAATTCACTCCATGCGTTTGATATCCATCAATATATAACCCCTAAGCTCGTACGTCTCAGAGAAGGGCGTTAAGCAAGAGAATAAATTCTCCGCCGCCAAACAGATATATATATAATAGAGATCAATCACACGGACTAAAATCCAATGTCAGACACACAGTCCATTTACAAGTCCGCTCTGGGTCTGAACGGAACCGGAGGCACCTAGTACCCCGCATATCCATCAATCTCCAAGTACGTCTGGACGATCACCAACTGTTTCCATCTTCTTGGGTGTACAGCCCAATCAAGATCATCAGTAATCACCCAAACGACGTGAAGACCTCCGGTCTTCGACCATCGTCTTCATCTTCGACTTATCGTCGTATCAGTTATTCAGAATGGGATAAACCCGGTCTTTTCGAATAGCTCGCGTATATTTTAAATAAGTGTTACACACACACAACATACGCCTCATTCCAATTCATCAGTCACTAACCGTAAATTAATCAAGAGAATAATTCCCCAAATATTAACCCCGAAGGCCGAAACCAACATCAGATCAATATCCAGAAAACCATTTTGCTTGGCTAACCGACAGTTAGTTTCTAAATTTCACATTTATAGGGAAAGGTTCCCATTAATTTTATCCAAGATAAATTTCTTGAATTTATTCTTTAATCTATTTTTGAATATCAATTCAATCTAGTCGGGATTAGCGAACCTTACCGAAGTAATCATTTGTTTTAATTTCCCAATCCCAACCTATTCATCCCATGAAGTAAAAATGGTTATACTTCATATCTAACACCACGGTGTTATCAGTAAATTCAATTACCATTTCACGTTCAAAGCTAATTAAAGATTTAACTATCGCCTGGAGAAAAACTGGTGGTACTCCATTTTCGATCTTTTCAATCTAATTAAAGATTCATTAAAACTCCACTTAGTTTTAATCTTTAACTGGGTTAAAGAATCAGTGTCATTTAAAACACAGTTCACGATAAACCCAAAATCACATTCATTAATTATCGGGTTAAAGAACGAGTGTTGTTTAAAACATTGTCCACGATAAACCCAAAAATCAATATCAATTCAATTCCAATTAAATATTATTTAATTGGTACACTTCATTAAATCTAAATAAAAAGGTTTAATCTTTTCTCAACTGGGTTCAAGAACAGTGTTAGTGAAGACACCATTCACGACAAACCCAAATCACATTTGATATTCAATACAAAGCTCTGAATAGAAAATATATCGGCTCATATTCAATATCAAATTCTACGATTAACAAATGTCATATTGGAAATAACGATATAGATATATATCTTTCAAATTTCCATAACAGCATCTGTATAATCACGAATTCTAACATCGAAACATTCCGAAGACAATTTCGATTCAAATCCACTCCAATGCAATCATTGGAAATTCTGGTTATTTTTAAAACCCTTTTCAAATTCAATTTATTTATTTAAATATAAATAGAATTTTAATTCTAGTTCAAAACTAGTTCAATTCGATAAAAATCTATTTTTATCTTTTCAAATATGGAGTTTTTCATCCCAATTCTTTCTAAATCATTTCTTATGATTTTACACAAATTATTAATATTTTTAATAATTTTATCAAGCCCCGTACAGTCGATTTCCATCAACGGCTATCGAACTGCACTTACAACGACCTTTTTCAAATTTGATTTGGACATAATTCAAAATCCAACCGTTAGATTTCTAGTTTCTAATATTCGTTAGAAAGCTCTTTTCGATACGAACCCAACGGTTCCGGTTTTAGGAGAATCCGACGGTCGGATCTCCCGTAATGTCCGTTTGAAATAAATGGTCGAAATTCACGAACTGCCGCGGCGCGGCGCGTTCTATTCAGGCCATTATATTATATATATAATATATATAATATATATTTCGTCGATTACTATTTAGAACGAATTTTATAAATAGTTTTGAATTCGTTTCAAAGACAATTTCAACTTCCATCTCAATTCAAATCAAAATTGAATCTTTCCTTATAAATTCGTTTTAAAATTCATTTCTATTCAATTCAAGTTTCAATTCAATTTGAATTCATTTCAATTCGTTTTAAATTCAATTCGAATTCTTTCTATGTTCAATTCATTTCAAAAATCGTTTTATATTCAATTCATTTCGAAATTGTTTTATATTCAATTCATTTCGAAATCGTTTTATATTCAATTCATTTCGAAATCGTTTATATTCAATTCATTTCATTTCGAAATCGTTTTCAATTCATTTTATTTCGAAATCGTTTTCAATTCATTTTATTTCGGAATCGTTTTCAATTCATTTCAAAATCACTTTTCAATATTCATTTTAAAATGAATAAAATCGATATAAATATCGTTCCCGTCAAAATGGCGTCAATCTAATCAACACGGCTTCATATATTTCTATTTTCAAATATTCTATTCAACAAATGAGTATTTATTCTTGTCAACACACGACTAATCTCAACGAATGAGTACTGTCCACGTGTGACAATTTTTGTTAAATTATTTCGTTCAACACATGACTAATCTCAACGGATGAGTACAGTCAACACATGAACTTTTATGTTATAATATTCTTTATTTTCTAAATTGGAATGAGGCCCAACCAATCACCATATAAAATTAATTATATGGATTTTCATACAACACATGTATATAATAGCATTGAAAAATAATCAACCATCAACCAAAGTGCACTACACTGTATAAGCATCAATTATAGATATATAACGCTTATAACAGCCTGTCAATCAAACGATCGACATATTTAATCAATCAGGAGGAGTGAACTTCAAATTTCATCCCAACACCCATGTGGGGTTTCAAACAATAAAACACAGATTTTATTTGTGCAGTTGGGCGATGTGTGAAATTTATCGTCCCAATCAATGTCCTTCAAGTAGGTGTGCATAAACAAACCCTCCGGTTTGTAAATGAATATTTTATTTTATTTACTTTACGTTAACAATTATATTTTTAACGATAAAACATTTTATTTTAACATATGAATTTCTATTCAGTTAATTCTTTAAATAAAATGATATTTTTATTTTCAAACTTATTTTAGAAAATTTCGGCGGCATAACGACACGATACTAGAAACGGGACGAGGCCTAGCCTTATCCCCGGTCTAGTGAAGGCCCACGCCATTCACACATCAATCAAATCAATTTCATTTCACCAACCAATTCAAATTTCAATCAAATAATCTAACCAACTACACAACCAAACAATTTAACAAACAAGCCATCCATGGTCTGTGGATGACGGGTGTCGGGTGCTTTTAATAAGCACCGTCTGCATCCTAGTATATATATATAACTAGAAAAGTAGAATTTGAGTGAGAAGTTCTCACCAATTGCTATCCAATCATCTTGACTCTTCTTTGATAGAAATCTTCATCGTTCTTGCCTTTTGTCACTTTCGTTGCTCGTATTCACTACATATGTAAAAATCACATTTTTACTTCGCTGTTAAATATATAAAAATCGAATTTTTACTTCGTTGTTCAATATATAAAAATCGAATTTTTACTTCGTTGTTCAATATATAAAAATCGAATTTTTACTTCGTTGTTCAATATATAAAAATCGAATTTTTACTTCGTTGTTCAATATATAAAAATCGAATTTTTACTTCGATGTTCAATATATAAAAATCATATTTTTACTTCGATGTTAAATATATAAAAATGGAATTTTTACACCGCTACTATATAGATAAAAATTATATTTTCACAACGATGGTCATATAGTAAAGATTATATTTTTATCACGCTATTCTTCATATAAAGATTTCGCCTTTTCAAATATAACATTATAAAAATCACATTTTTATTTTTCTACACATATAAAGATGGTATTTTTTATATTCCTATCATGTAAAAATTATATTTTTAATACTTTAAAAATATAAAGATCATATTTTTATACCTCCTACATAATAAAGATCGAATTTTTATTATCTATATTATATAAAAATTATATTTTTATATCTTCCGTAAATTAAAAAATCATATTTCTAATATATCTATATAATTAAAAATTATATTTTTAATCTATTAATGTTTTGCTACTTATAAAACTGATTTTATAATAGGTCATATATATATATATAAACTGAATTTAGAAAATAAATACCGATTGAAAGAATTAAATAAAAATAACAAAGAAAACTTACATTGAAAATTAAGTGAAGGAGGGTCCAGTAGCCACCGAAGAGTGGCCAGAGGAGGGCGCAACACGCTGGTTCGGACGAGGTGGTTGGAGCAGCGGCCGAAGGCGCTGGTTTCCCGGGCTGTGGGTCTTGGGGCTCACGCTGGAGAAGGGGGAGAGGAAAGGGCGCGCAGGGGTCGATGTGGTGGCGGATGGCCAGAGGCGCCCCCCCCCCCCCCCGTTGATTGGTGGCGCGGTTCTATACGAAGAAGGGGGGTTTGCGATTTCCACTACGGAGAAGGGAGGGAGAAGAGAAGGCGGGCAAGGAGGAGGACTTGGTGGTGGGCGCGCCACCGTCGGCGTCGGGTGGAGGGTGGAGCGGCGCGAGATCGAGGAAGGGGGCGGGTTTCTGATGTTTGACCGTGGGAAATTAAATGAGGGGTTTGACCAATTCAATTTGACCTAGGGTGTATATATATATATTTTATATTATTTAAATTATTTTATTTTTCGCCTAAAAGAAACTTTTATTTTCGACCTCGAAACGAGGTCCACCGCTTGTCGCCCATAGCGTTTTACCCCCATTCCGAACACAATGGGATATGTATCGCAGGCTAATTCGATCGTTTTGATTAGTTTCCGTTGAATTTACATTTAAATCATTATATTGAATTTTAAACGTACATTTCAAATTACCGGGGTCACATACTAACTCGAAAAATTCCAGAAAAATATTTTCTAGCTTCGTATTGACGATACGGTCCTAACAAAACTAGTTTCGTCGAATTCTGAGACCGTTTGAAAAATGGTCATTTTCTAGTCGATTAAAATCAACTGAAACTGGTCAAACGCGTTTTCCTTTGCCACGCTCACATATTGATTCGAAAAATTATGAAAATTGGAACCTAGCAATAATTTAACATCACGGACCCGACGAAACTGGTTTTGTCGAAATCCGAGGCCATTTGCAAAATGTCCATTTTTAAGGGCTTGAATTCCATAGCGACTATTCAGAATTTTCAACTGGACATATCTTTTGATTCCCGCTATGAAATTTTGATTTTTCGGATTCGTTGGAAAGATATTATCAATTAGATCCTATTGTTTTCGATTTCACTAAAATCCGGATTGTTTTGCACCCGGTACATTCAATTGAAGTTTGAAATCGAATTATCGAACTACCGCGCCATTTTCAATTCTATTTATAATTATATATAAATATTTATATTCTAACGTCGACGCGTATAAATATATACCTTCTCATTATATTCAAGATAAATTTCTCGGCGATTTTATTTAAAATAATCTATTTTAAATATTCAAAATTCGCTAAAATTGCCAAAATAAAAATTTTAAACTGGCCCAGATTTTCGGGTTGTTACAATCTCCCCCACTTAAAACTTTTCGTCCCCGAAAAGGAACAAAGTCGAAAGTGGTTTGATTAATCAACTCTATGTTCGATCTGGCTTCCATTCTCCAACTTTTCAGTTTCTGAGAATTTTCAAATTTTCAAAAATTTGGCTAACACCCTAAATTTTCGAAAAATTTCGCCATAACCTCCCCTGCACCGGGAGCATCGGGGAATTTCAAATAGCTTCCCCGGTCCTTCTAATCTCAAAAAGAAAAAGAAAAAGCCAAGCAGCTAGCCAATAGGCTCATAAAATCATCATCACCCAAACAAAACAGTAGATTATGTAGTAAACATGTACCTATTTGTCGGGCAAACAAATTTTATTCTCTGGCTCTAGCCTCCTTGCTATGACCTGTTCAATAAAAGTATATGTATATGCAAGCAATTGCGACCAATTTTCAATATAAGTCAATATTTGATTCAATTAGGCTAAATGGCTAAAAATCAGCAAACAAATAAACCAACAACACAAACATCAATCAATTAGTGAATTAGAGTTTCAAATTCATAACTTTGATATATATAAAGAAAATCATGTTTTGATGTCAAATCACAACAATGTATTCTAGCTATATAAGTTTTGGTTATCACACCAGTCTAATGGAAATATATAGAAAATCACACCTTCGTCACTCGAATATAAATTCCGACGACGAGTACTCAACCATCAGAATCATCTTCGGGCCACTAGAGTATGATTCTATATCTACCCAGTATATTAAAACTTCGAATATACGTTCATGACGCGTATATGTAAAATCTTTATATAGTGGATTGTCCATATTCAAAATAAATAAATATTCAAATACGTATAAAACGATTTAAATTTTCAAAACAAAATTGTTTTCATTTGAAAAATATACTCTTCACACTCGTTCTAGGATACTACGGATCCTATGTCTAACGAGTCATTCTAATTGGATATTACTAATCCAATATCTGATGAATTCTTTCGTATGGTTCTAATGTGTCTTGTTCTCGAGCTCTATAAACCAAAGCTCTGATACCAACTGTGACGAAAAGGAATTTCGCTCGGTCCGAACCAGTCGCTAAACCGACCCAGACCGTTCGAAACGCCCTATCGTTTGAGAACACGACAAAATAGAACGCGGACGGGAGAACATTTCATTGTATATTACAACAATGAATCAGATTACAAGAATATACAGAGTATAAACAAACATATATTACACAGAAATATCAGAGATTACAATAAATTACATAGCAGCGGAAAATAATACAATACACAACTAGAAGGAGATATACGGATACAAAGCTTTCCGGATATCGTTCCAGCTGTAAACCAGGATCCTGTGAATATAAATCTGCAAAACCAAAACTACTAGCTGCCCGTGTCAAAATAAGGGCACCCAGAGTTTAGGTTAAAACAATAAACTCCAGGTCAGTCATGTGACTGGTGTGAGAACTAAAACAGTTATTAATCTTTATTTTCAAAGGTAAATCAAGGGACCACGCCGTATAACACGGAACGGGTTTCCTCCCAACAATACCAGTGCATAAAACAAACAGCGCAATGCTAAATAGAGAAAAATGAAGCTGTTATAAGACCCAGGTCCTATCACACAATGCAACGCAAGCCGGGGGATATGGTTTTCCCTTATAACAGCCAAAGAATGCTTGATACGTTTAAAACAAATCATTTGATACTATTATAAGTGCATAGTGTATAAAACAACTTCAAATTATAAGTATAATTCATAGGCGACATGAGCGTCCCATGCCACTATGTCGCCACATATAGGTTTACAATCAAAACCGCAATGTCGTATTGGAAGTTGGGTTATCATTTATGGTATGAACCGAGGCAAAAGATAGTCCTCAACCGATTCGAGACAATCTAGCCTACCATGTCTCAGGATCAGAGCTCGAGTGACCCTTGGATCGTCAGGGCCGGTCCAACGATGTGGATTAAAATGACTGAACACTACGTTTCCCCGCCCTTTGGGGCGCAAATGAGCCATCAAATGACTCCATCGGACCCGGATCGTCCGATCAAACCGAGGCGCCTCGCAACAGCAACAACCACATAAGTCAAACTTGTCAGGGCATGTAAAACCACTGACGCCACTTTTAGCTAGAAAGAAACGCAAGTCCTCCCTGAGGTCCGTCTCCCGTTTTTGGTCCATACCGGGTGTGAAACTCGCGAAGTAAACGTTACACAAAGCTACGCCACAAAGGCCGTGCTTCGATCATCAACCACAAGACTTTGCTTTTCAACAGAAGCCTTGATCATTTGCCACTTAGGCATGCCACACAGGCAATTCACTCCATGCGTTTGATATCCATCAATATATAACCCCTAAGCTTGTACGTCTCAGAGAAGGGCGTTAAGCAAGAGAATAAATTCTCCGCCGCCAAACAGATATATATATAATAGAGATCAATCACACGGACTAAAATCCAATGTCAGACACACAGTCCATTTACAAGTCCGCTCTGGGTCTGAACGGAACCGGAGGCACCTAGTACCCCGCATATCCATCAATCTCCAAGTACGTCTGGACGATCACCAACTGTTTCCATCTTCTTGGGTGTACAGCCCAATCAAGATCATCAGTAATCACCCAAACAACGTGAAGACCTCCGGTCTTCGACCATCGTCTTCATCTTCGACTTATCGTCGTATCAGTTATTCAGAATGGGATAAACCCGGTCTTTCCGAATAGCTCGCGTATATTTTAAATAAGTGTTACACACACACAACATACGCCTCATTCCAATTCATCAGTCACTAACCGTAAATTAATCAAGAGAATAATTCCCCAAATATTAACCCCGAAGGCCGAAACCAACATCAGATCAATATCCAGAAAACCATTTTGCTTGGCTAACCGACAGTTAGTTTCTAAATTTCACATTTATAGGGAAAGGTTCCCATTAATTTTATCCAAGATAAATTTCTTGAATTTATTCTTTAATCTATTTTTGAATATCAATTCAATCTAGTCGGGATTAGCGAACCTTACCGAAGTAATCATTTGTTTTAATTTCCCAATCCCAACCTATTCATCCCATGAAGTAAAAATGGTTATACTTCATATCTAACACCACGGTGTTATCAGTAAATTCAATTACCATTTCACGTTCAAAGCTAATTAAAGATTTAACTATCGCCTGGAGCAAAACTGGTGGTACTCCATTTTCGATCTTTTCAATCTAATTAAAGATTCATTAAAACTCCACTTAGTTTTAATCTTTAACTGGGTTAAAGAATCGGTGTCATTTAAAACACAGTTCACGATAAACCCAAAATCACATTCATTAATTATCGGGTTAAAGAACGAGTGTTGTTTAAAACATTGTCCACGATAAACCCAAAAATCAATATCAATTCAATTCCAATTAAATATTATTTAATTGGTACACTTCATTAAATCTAAATAAAAAGGTTTAATCTTTTCTCAACTGGGTTCAAGAACAGTGTTAGTGAAGACACCATTCACGACAAACCCAAATCACATTTGATATTCAATACAAAGCTCTGAATAGAAAATATATCGGCTCATATTCAATATCAAATTCTACGATTAACAAATGTCATATTGGAAATAACGATATAGATATATATCTTTCAAATTTCCATAACAGCATCTGTATAATCACGAATTCTAACATCGAAATATTCCGAAGACAATTTCAATTCAAATCCACTCCAATGCAATCATTGGAAATTCTGGTTATTTTTAAAACCCTTTTCAAATTCAATTTATTTATTTAAATATAAATAGAATTTTAATTCTAGTTCAAAACTAGTTCAATTCGATAAAAATCTATTTTTATCTTTTCAAATATGGAGTTTTTCATCCCAATTCTTTCTAAATCATTTCTTATGATTTTACACAAATTATTAATATTTTTAATAATTTTATCAAGCCCCGTACAGTCGATTTCCATCAACGGCTATCGAACTGCACTTACAACGACCTTTTTCAAATTTGATTTGGACATAATTCAAAATCCAACCGTTAGATTTCTAGTTTCTAATATTCGTTAGAAAGTTCTTTTCGATACGAACCCAACGGTTCCGGTTTTAGGAGAATCCGACGGTCGGATCTCCCGTAATGTCCGTTTGAAATAAATGGTCGAAATTCACGAACTGCCGCGGCGCGGCGCGTTCTATTCAGGCCATTATATTATATATATAATATATATAATATATATTTCGTCGATTACTATTTAGAACGAATTTTATAAATAGTTTTGAATTCGTTTCAAAGACAATTTCAACTTCCATCTCAATTCAAATCAAAATTGAATCTTTCCTTATAAATTCGTTTTAAAATTCATTTCTATTCAATTCAAGTTTCAATTCAATTTGAATTCATTTCAATTCGTTTTAAGTTCAATTCGAATTCGTTCTATATTCGATTCATTTCAAAAATCATTTTATATTCAATTCATTTCGAAATCGTTTTATATTCAATTCATTTCGAAATCGTTTTATATTCAATTCATTTCGAAATCGTTTATATTCAATTCATTTCATTTCGAAATCGTTTTCAATTCATTTTATTTCGAAATCGTTTTGAATTCATTTTATTTCGAAATCGTTTTCAATTCATTTTATTTCGAAACTGTTTTCAATTCATTTCAAAATCACTTTTCAATATTCATTTTAAAATGAATAAAATCGATATAAATATCGTTCCCGTCAAAATGGTATCAATCTAATCAACACGGCTTCATATATTTCTATTTTCAAATATTCTATTCAACAAATGAGTATTTATTCTTGTCAACACACGACTAATCTCAACGAATGAGTATTGTCCACGTGTGACAATTTTTGTTAAATTATTTCGTTCAACACATGACTAATCTCAACGGATGAGTACAGTCAACACATGAACTTTTATGTTATAATATTCTTTATTTTCTAAATTGGAATGAGGCCCAACCAATCACCATATAAAATTAATTATATGGATTTTCATACAACACATGTATATAATAGCATTGAAAAATAATCAACCATTGTAACGACCCAGAAAATCTGAACCAATTTAAAAATTTTAAATTGGCTAAAATAATGGATTTTAAATATTTAAAATAAATATTTTAAACAATGGCGATGAAAACTGAGTTTGAATCGACATTTGAAAACGAATATAATTAATTATAATTATATATAGAATTGAAAATAGCGCGGTAGTTCGATAATTCGATTTCAAACTTCAATTGAATATACCGGGTGCAAAACAATCCGGATTTTAGTGAAACCAAAAACATTAGGATCTAATTGATGATATCTTTCCAATGAATCTGACCAATCGAAATTTGATAGCGGGAATCAAAAGATATGTCCAGTTGAAAATTCTGAATAGTCGCTATGGAATTCAGGCCCTTATAAATGGACATTTTGCATACGACCTCGGATTTCGACGAAACCACTTTTGTTGGATCCGTGATGTCAAGTTATTGCTAGGTTTCAAATTTCATAATTTTTCGAATCAATATGTGAGCGTGGCAAAGGAAAACGCGTTTGACCGGTTTCAGTTGATTTTAATCGACTGGAAATTGGCCATTTTTCAAACGGTCTCAGAATTCGACGAAACTAGTTTTGTTAGGACCGTATCGTCAATACGAAGCTAGAAAATATTTTTCTGGAATTTTTCGAGTTCGTATGTGGCCCCACTAAATTGAAATGTGCGTTTAAATTGAATATATAAAGAAGTACACTTTAAATTCAACGGAAACTGATTGTAACGATCAAATCAGCTTGCGATACATATCCCATTGTGTCCGGAATGGGGGTAAAACGCTATGGACGACTGGCGGTGGGCCTCGTTTAGAGGTAATATGTAAAAGTCAACTTTTTGGCAAATTAAATAATTTAATAAATAAAAAATTCTTTTCTCTCCCCCTTTAACTAAGTCAAACTGCCCCCCCCCCCCCCGTTCATTACTTCCCGATTCAGTTTCAAATAAAAAAAAACCTAAGCCTATCGGGCAGCCGCCCCCCCTCAAGCGAACGCCGCCGACGAAGACGAGCCGCCTGTCCCCCCTCCATCGATCGAAGACCCGAGCCGAACCCTCCCTGCCAATTCGCGAGCCTCCAGAAGCCATCGCGACCCCCAATTCTCGAGCCCCCCCAGCCGAGACCTAGCCACCGCCTGCTCCTCCTTCTGCCGCCGACTCTGACACCCCCCCCCCCCCTCTTCGCAGGTAAACGTACGTTGTTTTTATTTTATTTCATTTTTATTTTTAATCTAAAAATTTCGATTTTAAGGATTTAAAACTGATTTTGTAAAACCGATTTTTAAAAGGGTTTAATTCTGTTTTTTAAAAGCATTTAAAACTGTTTATTTTAAAAAAAAAGGTTAAAACAGATTTTTCTAAAGATTTAAAACTGATTTTAAAAGCATTTAAAAACTGATTTTATTTTAATAAGTAAATTATGATTTTTTTTGTAAAAAGAAAAACTGATTTTAAAAAGATTTAAAACTGATTTTAAATAGATTTGAAAACTGATTTTAAACAGGTTATAAAAACTGATTTTTAAAAGAAGTTAAAAACTGATTTTTTAAGAGTTTAAAACTGATTTGATTTTAAAACTTTAAAAGGAAAAAGGTTTAAACTTTAAATAGAAAAAGGTTCAATCTTTTAAAAGAAAAAGATTTGAACTTTTAAAAGAAAAAGATTTGAACTTTGAATAGAAAAAGATTTGAACTTTTAAAAGAAAAAGATTTGAACTTTGAATAGAAAAAGATTTGAACTTGGAAAAAATAAAGATCATATTTTTAAAATAGAAAAGACGGAATTTTTATTAAATAGAAGAAGTAAAATATGATTTTTATATTTTTAAAGTAATAAAAATATAATCTTTACATCATAGGAATATTAAAAATATAATCTTTATTTTTGAAAAGGCGGAATATATATTTTTGAAATGCAGTTTTTATATATTGAATAACATAGTAAAAATTCGATTTTTACATATGTAGAGAATACGGGGAACGAAAGCGACGAAAGGCGAGATTGGCGAAGATTTCTATAAAGGAAGTGTCGTGCAGTTGGATAGCTATTGGTGAGATTTCTGATTTAAAAATATTATATATGTGTGAAATGAAAGTGAATTGCTATATATAAATATATATATATATATATATATATATATATATATACGCCCCTCGTCCACAAACCATGGACGATATTTATTGGTTGAAATTGTTGTGAAAATTGATTGATAGCGAATGATTGTTTGGGATTGTTTGTGATTGATATTGGTTGATTGTGGTTGAAAAATACCCATTTGTGGTTGAGAAATATTTGGTTGAAACCACATAGGATTAGTTTGTGGAAATGAAATAAATATATACATGCCGCCTGCGTGCGAACTAGATGCATGATCCCCATTGTCAAAAACCGCGAGGTTTTAAGGTAGAGCGAGGAGCCGTACTAGGGACGGTCCCGGTTTTAACTACCCTGCCGTTATGCTGCCGAAATTTTGAATAATATTCGTGTGTTTGAATTATTTTCATATGCTTAAACTATATTTATTCATTGAATAGAAAACCTTCATGTGTTGAATTGATATTCATTCGTTGATTAGAAATTCATGTGTTGAATGCTATTCATATTTTGAAATAAAATTGTTTGATAATAATAATCACCTTTTATCGACTATATGAACTGTGTAAAATAATCTCGTTTTAAAAGAAATTGTTTTATGATAAAAATCCTATTTTTATCACCCATATGAACTATATAGAAAAATAGTGTTTTGAAATGAATTGTTTTACAATAAAAATCACATTTTTATTGTATGCATAAATCGTTGAAATGTGAAGTGATAAAAATAGCCACTTGTTCAAAATAAACATATATGAGTTGAAATATTCATTAATTAGCTAATGAAATGATTTGCACCTATTTATGTAACCTTAGAATGAATGGTGTTTTTAAACAAAATAGAAATCAGATATGAAGTTGAATAGAAAATGATAAATGTTAAGAACTGTATATATATGTACATACATATTCATTGAACAGGTTATAGCAAAGGGGCTAGAGAAGAGGAATAAAATTTTGTGCCCGACAAATAGGTACACATTTACTGTTTTGTTTGGGTGATGATTTTATGAGCCTGTTGGCTTTTTCTTTTTCTTTTTGAGATTAGAAGGACCGGTAAAGCTATTTGCGATTTCCCGATGCTCCCGGTGCAGGGGAGGTTATGGCGAAATTTTCCAAAATTTTAAGGTGTTAGAAAAATATTTGAAGTGAAAACGATATGGAAATCATTGAATGAACTATATTTATATAAATATATAAATATAAATAAAATTAAAACGAAACGTGGCCGTGCAGTTCGTATTTTGAAACCGTGATTTCAAACGACTAGTACGGGAAATCCGACCATTGGATTTTCCCGAAACCGCAACCGTCGGGTTCGCCTTGGAAATATCTTCCCAACGGCACCAACCTTGTAAAAATCCAACGGTTGGATTGTCTGGAATGTTTAAATCAAATCTGATGAAAAACAACGCCAGAAGCGATTATATTTATATATATATATATAAATATAATTATATATTTAATCGAATAACGAAGCTGCAGTTCGTATTTTGAAATCAAAACTTCAAACGATTGTACCGGGAGATCCGCCCGTCGGATTTTCCCGAAACTGGAACCGTTGGATTCGTTTTGAAAAGACCTTTCTAATGATGTAAATTTTGTGAAGATCCAACGGTTAGATTTTCAGATATGTGTAAATCAAATCTGAAGAAAAACAGCGCCACGGCCGCGTTATGGCCCGAAGCGTCGTTTTGAATAAATTGGCGATTTTAAAATAAATAAAAATAGCAATAAATCGTTATAAAATATTATGAACGATATGGAAGGGAAATAAACTGAATTTGCTCGATTTGTGCGGCTTTTGATGGTTGAATGTATTTGGTGTGAAAATTACATTAAAGAACAAAATTGGTGTTGTCGAATAATTTAACCATTGAAATAAATTGATTTGAAATTCTAAATATACATGAATTATTTGAAAAAGCCGAGTTAATTCTCATTTCAAATAATTGATCGACGACTGAAAGTCGAAGATGAAGACGATGGTCAAAGACCGGAGATCTTCACCTCGTTTGGATGGTAACCGAGGTCCTGATTGGGAGGCATCCCGAAATATGGATAATGAGTGGTGAATGTCCAGACGTACATGGTGATCGATGGGTTTGCGAGGTATTTAGTGCCTCCGGTTTTGTTCAGACCCAGAACGGACTTGTAAATGGACTGTGTGTCTGACATTGGAGTTTATTCTGTGTTGATTGATTTCTGTTAAATATACATCTATTTGGCGGCGGAGAATTTATTCTTTTGCTTAACGCCCTTCTCTGAGACGTACGAGCTCAGAGGTTGTATATCGGTGGACATCAATCGCATGGCGTGAATTGCCTGTGTGGCATGCTAAGATGCAGTGATCAGGGCTTCTGTTGAAAAGCAAAGTCTTGTGGTGATGATCAAAGCACCGCCTGTGTGGCGTAGCTTTGTGTATAACGTGAATTCGCGAGCCTCACACCCCGGTATGAACCTAAAACGGGAGAAGGACCTCAGGGAGGGCATGCGTTTCTTTCTAGCTAGGGTGGTGTCAGTGACCTACCAGCCCTGACATTTATATACTTTTCACCTATGTGGTTGTTGCTGTTGCGAGGCACCTCGGTTTGATCGGACGAACCGGGTCCGATGGAGTCATTCGTTGGCTCGTTTGCCCCCCAAAGGGCGGGGAGACGTATTGTTCAGGTATAATAATCCACATCGGTGGACCGGCCCTGACGATCCAGGGGGCAGTTGCGGCTGTTCCTGAGACATGGTAGGCTAAATTGTCTCGAATTCGGTAAGGACTATCTTTTGCCTTGGTTCATGACGGAAATCCAATTTCCAAATACGTGATCGTGCGGTTTTGATTGTATATATATATGGCGACATGATATATGGTACCCATGCCGTCTATGATTGATAGTTATGATTTGAAATTGTTTTCAAAAACATATAAACACTAGCAATAATATCAATTGCCTTTGTTTTATTCGTATCAATCATATTTTGGCCATTATAAGGTAAAACTCTATCCTCCGGTTTGCGTTGCATTGTGTGATGGGAACTGAGTCTTATAACGGCTTCATTTTTATAAAAAGCATAGCGATGTTTAAAAGAAAGATTTGTTTTAAAAGCACTGGCAATCCAATGGAGTAAACCCGTTCCACGAAAGTGGCGTGGTCCTGTGATTAGCCAATTATATATGTGTTGAGTGGATTTCTCATACCAGTCCCATGACTGACTCGTAGTTTGTTTCACTCTCAAACTCGGGTGCCCCTTTTTCTACACGGGCAGCCTTGTATTCAGGTTTAGCTGGTTCTTTTTCTGGATAGCTGGAGCTGAAGATGGATTCTATCATTTATTTCTTTTTATGCTGTTCAGCTCATATTGTACATATTTTGTTTATTTCCGCTGTAGACATTTATGTATAGCTGAACTGTATTTGTACTAAGTAAGATCCTGTATACTGTGTAACTCTGATGATTACTTTTATCCAGCATATTTTATTGTTCATTATCTGGTGTATTTTATTTAATTCTGTTCTTTTATTATCTATTTCTGTGTTATATTCCAAAGATAACCCTGTTTCCGTGAAAACGGGATTTCGGGTCGTCTCAACCATCAACCAAAGTGTATTACACTGTATAAGCATCAATTATAGATATATAACGCTTATAACAGCCTGTCAATCAATCGATCGACATATTTAATCAATCAGGATGAGTGAACTTCAAATTTCATCCCAACACCCGCGTGGGGTTTCAAACAATCAAACACAGATTTTATTTGTGCAGTTGGGCGATGTGTGAAATTTATCGTCCCAATCAATGTCCTTCAAGTAGGTGTGCATAAACAAACCCTCCGGTTTGTAAATGAATATTTTATTTTATTTACTTTACGTTAACAATTATATTTTTAACGATAAAACATTTTATTTTAACATATGAATTTCTATTCAGTTCATTCTTTAAATAAAATGATAATTTTATTTTCAAACTTATTTTAGAAAATTTCGGCGGCATAACGACACGATACTAGAAACGGGACGAGGCCTAGCCTTATCCCCGGTCTAGTGAAGGCCTACGCCATTCACACATCAATCAAATCAATTTCATTTCACCAACCAATTCAAATTTCAATCAAATAATCTAACCAACTACACAACCAAACAATTTAACAAACAAGCCATCCATGGTCTGTGGATGACGGGTGTCGGGTGCTTCTAATAAGCACCGTCTGCATCCTAGTATATATATATATATAACTAGAAAAGTAGAATTTGAGTGAGAAGTTCTCACCAATTGCTATCTAATCATCTTGACTCTTCTTTGATAGAAATCTTCATCGTTCTTTCCTTTTGTCGCTTTCGTTGCTCGTATTCACTACATATGTAAAAATCACATTTTTACTTCGCTGTTCAATATATAAAAATCGAATTTTTACTTCGTTATTCAATATATAAAAATCGAATTTTTACTTCGTTGTTCAATATATAAAAATCGAATTTTTACTTCGTTGTTCAATATATAAAAATCGAATTTTTACTTCGTTGTTCAATATATAAAAATCGAATTTTTACTTCGTTGTTCAATATATAAAAATCGAATTTTTACTTCGTTGTTCAATATATAAAAATCGAATTTTTACTTCTATGTTCAATATATAAAAATCATATTTTTACTTCGATGTTCAATATATAAAAATGGAATTTTTACACCGCTACTATATAGATAAAAATTATATTTTCACAACGATGTTCATATAGTAAAGATTATATTTTTATCACGCTATTCTTCATATAAAGATTTCGCCTTTTCAAATATAACATTATAAAAATCACATTTTTATTTTTCTACACATATAAAGATGGTATTTTTAATATTCCTATCATGTAAAAATTATATTTTTAATACTTTTAAAAATATAAAGATCATATTTTTATACCTCCTACATAATAAAGATCGAATTTTTATTATCTATATTATATAAAAATTATATTTTTATATCTTCCGTAAATTAAAAAATCATATTTCTAATATATCTATATAATTAAAAATTATATTTTTAATCTATTAATGTTTTGCTACTTATAAAACTGATTTTATAATAGGTCATATATATATATAAACTGAATTTAGAAAATAAATACCGATTGAAAGAATTAAATAAAAATAACAAAGAAAACTTACATTGAAAATTAAGTGAAGGAGGGTCCAGTAGCCACCGAAGAGTGGCCATAAGAGGGCGCAACACGCTGGTTCGGACGAGGTGGTTGGAGCAGCGGCCGAAGGCGCTGGTTTCCTGGGCTGTGGGTCTTGGGGCTCACGCTGGAGAAGGGGGAGAGGAAAGGGCGCGCAGGGGTCGATGTGGTGGCGGATGGCCAGAGGCGCCCCCCCCTCCGTTGATTGGTGGCGCGGTTCTATACGAAGAAGGGAGGGTTTGCGATTTCCACTACGAAGAAGGGAGGGAGAAGAGAAGGCGGGCAAGGAGGAGGACTTGGTGGTGGGCGCGCCACCGTCGACGTCGGGTGGAGGGTGGAGCGGCGCGAGATCGAGGAAGGGGGCGGGTTTCTGATGTTTGACCGTGGGAAATTAAATGAGGGGTTTGACCAATTCAATTTGACCTAGGGTGTATATATATATTTTATATTATTTAAATTATTTTATTTTTCGCCTAAAAGAAACTTTTATTTTCGACCTCGAAACGAGGCCCACCGCCTGTCGCCCATAGCGTTTTACCCCCATTCCGAACACAATGGGATATGTATCGCAGGCTAATTCGATCGTTTTGATTAGTTTCCGTTGAATTTACATTTAAATCATTATATTGAATTTTAAACGTACATTTCAAATTACCAGGGTCACATACTAACTCGAAAAATTCCAGAAAAATATTTTCTAGCTTCGTATTGACGATCCGGTCCTAACAAAACTAGTTTTGTCGAATTCTGAGACCGTTTGAAAAATGGTCATTTTCCAGTCGATTAAAATCAACTAAAACTGGTCAAACGCGTTTTCCTTTACCACGCTCACATATTGATTCAAAAAATTATGAAAATTGGAACCTAGCAATAATTTAACATCACGGACCCGACGAAACTGGTTTCGTCGAAATCCGAGGTCATTTGCAAAATGTCCATTTTTAAGGGCCTGAATTCCATAGCGACTATTCAGAATTTTCAACTGGACATATCTTTTGATTCCCGCTATGAAATTTTGATTTTTCGGATTCGTTGGAAAGATATTATCAATTAGATCCTATTGTTTTCGGTTTCACTAAAATCTGGATTGTTTTGCACCCGGTACATTCAATTGAAGTTTGAAATCGAATTATCGAACTACCGCGCCATTTTCAATTCTATTTATAATTATATATAAATATTTATATTCTAACGATGACGCGTATAAATATATACCTTCTCATTATATTCAAGATAAATTTCTCGGCAATTTTATTTAAAATAATCTATTTTAAATATTCAAAATTCGCTAAAATTGCCAAAATAAAAATTTTAAACTGGCCCAGATTTTCGGGTTGTTACACATAACTTGCATATCATATAACAACTTGCATATCAATCTTGCATAACATAAATTGCATATCATATGACAACTTGCATATCATACATTTTAACTTTAGAGTTTAAGTATGAAAGTAGATTAGGGCTTACAATGCTTAAGAAGTCACAAAAATATGACAAAGCCCTTATGAAATCAATAAAACCCAAAATGCAAGCAAAACCCTTGAGCCAAAATGATCAAAATTCTTCCTTTAAGATGCAAATGTAGAAACTTGACTTGAATGCAAGCTAATGATGCTCATAAAAGTTTAAAAACACTTGTATGCATGGAAAATCACTTAGAAATTTATTTAGGAATTTTATGAAGAGAGTGGAGGCCATGAGAGGATTGATTTTGCCATAGTTTAGTTGTAGGATAGATTAATGATGATTTAGGGTAGGTTAGGGTCTTATTTATAGATTAGGCAAGTGTTTTAGGCCATAGGATTGAACCCTAGTTGCAATCTCAGCCCTTAAAACCGAATCTGGCCCCCAAGCTCAACACAATCTCAAAATGGTGCACCAGGCTAAACAACCCGGTTGGACCAAGTCGACAGCCAAGTCGACAGGGTTGTCGACTTGCGTCCAACCAAGTCGACTCCCAAGTCGACAGGGCTGTCGACTTGGGTGCTCTGGTGGGAATTTTCCCGCCTGGCCCAGACTGGCCCAAACTTCCAATTTCAAACTTGAATTTGAAATCTGTTTTTACTTTGAATTTTTCTGAAAACTTCGTTGGGCCTTAATCGGGTCATACGGACTCCGATTCTCGAAAACTCGGATTCTATTTCGCGTATTTTTCCGAGACGAACGCAATGGCATAGCCCGTTTCCCTTGATTCAGATTTTAGAATAAATTCTGCCTCGATTTACGTTATAATAGGTTATTGAAAATGCGGGTTGTTACACCAAGTCTAGGACACACTACCTAGAGTGGTATATGTTCCTATACTTCCCCACGCATGTATCGCGAATCGTTATCGCTTGTCTAGATGCACATGTCCTGTAATGTGCGGCCTGAGTCCTATGGCAGGGCAAATCAAGAAACACAGAACTCGGTCGGGAGCTTTTAGATATCTGCAGATGCAGATGATAAGGTCTGTTTTTATTCCAGTGGCTATGGTCCCACTCGACCCCTCCCTCAGCTAATGAAAGGCACACCTAGAAAAATGAGAACTATACGCAAGCCCCTATGCCCCACTAACCTATGGCCATCCTCACCCATAACTAGATAGCTAGTATATGGTCTTTTGGAGATCTCCGCCTTTCCGATTCACGTATCTCGACTGACTCAAGATGGATGGTAGACGACGAGTTGCTATCACAGGGCTACCGTTTTCTCGCAAAATCACGCTGGTCCATCCATGTCTTTAGGTTGCCATATTTTGCAACCAAGGCATACCCCTGGTTCTTCTAACGCAGACCTTAACCTCTATGAGCCCAGGAGGATCATCTGCAGCCTCACAGAGGGATACCAAGAGTAACCTCACGTCCCCTCGAAGCCTCGGGCTTCGTAACCCAATTCGTTGGAGCCTTCTTTTTACTCAGACGGACATTCTCTCCTTCCCGTGTTATACTAAGAATTACTACTTAGTTTTACTAACTAAGGTTTACCACTTAGTTTCCAGAATCGTTGTTTTCTTAACTAAGGTTTACTACTTAGCTCCTTTTAACTAAGGTTTACTACTTAGTTCTCTTTCCCGTCAATTTGGATTGGTTAAGTGTCATTAGTCAATTCAAGCTAACTTAACCCTCTTGATTTATCCTGTTAAACTGGTTAAGTGTTATCAGTAATTAATGTTGACTTAACCCTAACACAAACCAAGTTATATTGGTTAAGTATTTCTTATTACTT
The DNA here is from genome assembly GCA_030737875.1 of Allium sativum. Classification (NCBI taxonomy): domain Eukaryota; kingdom Viridiplantae; phylum Streptophyta; class Magnoliopsida; order Asparagales; family Amaryllidaceae; genus Allium; species Allium sativum. The sequence goes on along the minus strand of CM060913.1, from coordinate 335,484,872 downwards.
AACCCTACCCATTCATCCTGTATTGGTTAAGTGTTCCTTTTTAACTTAACCTTGCCCGTCTATTTTAACTAACATGTTATTAATGGTTAAGTATTATCCCTTCATGTTTTAAACTTAACCCTATTCGTTTATCACAATCTGATGGTTAAGTGTTCAAGTTTACTTAACCCTATAGTCTAGTCCGGTTAACATATCAAATTGGCTAAGTGTATTAAATTTTACTTAACACCAACCTCTAGTCTAGTTAACATGTTAATTCGGCTAAGTGTGTTAACTTTACTTAACCCCCCCCCCCTTCTAGTCTAGTTAACAAATTAATTTGGCTAAGTGTTTTCATAGTTACTTAACCCCTACAAATCTTATCTTGTTACCATGTTAAGTTGGTTAATTGTCCCTATGGACTTAGCCCTCCCATTCTAGCTTAACTGTGGTAAGTTGGTTAAGTGTTCCTATGGACTTAACCCTCCCATTCTAGCTTAACTGTGTTAAGTGTCTGTATGAACCTAACCCCACCCACCGGTCTGGTTATCATGTTGAATTGGTTAAGTGTCTTAGTTAACTTAACCCTACCATTCTTTTTCTAGCTTTAACTAAATAAATTAAAGCCGCGACCACTCACATTAGACAGATATTGTTGTGAATACTGGATATGCCGGTTGGTTCCAGGCAGGTTTACATCGCAACTCAGTCTAACCTCGGGTTAGGCATATTCGTGTTTTCTAAGTTCAAAAGGGTTTTGATTAATTTTCAAATCAGGTTTTGAAAGTAACCATCCCGTCCGTCGGACCAGTTAGGGATAGCCAGGGAGAGCAGGAAACTTGTATTTTCCAAACCCAAGCCTATACACTATCTTCTCTGTCATCCTAGAACTTTCTGGTGTATGTGTTATTAAAAGAGATGTCATTAATAAACCTTTCTTTTGTATATAAATAAATTGTTAACAATTTATCCTCAAAGTTTAACCACTTATCCTCAAAGTCCATTTTCCCTTTTTAAAATAAATTTGGCCTATACCCTATATATTTTCCATGCCTACTAATGGACTTGTATTCTAAGCCCAAATCTTGATTTGCCTATCTTACAGTTTATAGCAATTTAGATCCGACAACCCCATTTACAATTCATGCCAAAACTAGATTTTATATTCTAGTTTACCATTTATGACAAACTAGATTTCATATTCTAGTTCACCGTTTATGCCCAAAACTTAATTTGCATACCAACTACCTATTTTGTGGCCCATTTAACCATTTACCATTTATGCCCAATGTATGTAAATTATGCTAATATACTTATCATACTTAATTTAGCCACCCAATTCTGATTTAATATTCTAATTTCAGTTCATGTCAAAACTAGACTTGTTATTCTAATTTTCATCTCAATGGTCATGCTATAATGCATGTTCCCATACTATGCCAATTTCCAAGTTTAGTCAATTTCATGTTTTTCACCAAAACGTATTTCCTTCGTTCGTATAATCGTGATTCAACCTAGATCATAAATAAAGCTAGATTCGTGGATAAAAGGGAATGAATCAAAATGCCATGAAAGAACGGACGTAGCAACTGGCATAAGATGATAATTCATAGGCATATAGATTACGACATGAAAAGGGTTGAACAGTATAGATTCAAGAACATGGGTAGACCTAACTTAATAGGTAAATTCCCATGATCAGGATCTAAGAATAAACTGAAATAGAAAGTCAAGCCTAGGTCCAATATAATGCCAGTTTGGGGTACAACATGGTTTTGTATCTACAGTGTCATGGCATAAATAATAATCTTATATCCACAGTCATAGGCAATAAATCCTCACAGTTAATGAATCACAGTCATAGGCGATGTTCATAGTCAAAGAAAAATAGTTCTCACAGTCATGAGTCACAGTCATAGGCAATGTTCATAGTCAAAGAGGCATATGGTTTTAAGGTCCATAGTTTCATAGTCACAGTCATATTTGTCATCATAACAGTTCTTGATTAGGTCCAAGGATATAAGCACTGATAGAAAGATTTGGCATATTCTTTTATTCCTTTAATTTCATGTCACGAATTGAGAAAACGTTCAAATCTAAAAAATAACCGACTTACAGAGATTATATTAGATTCGTAGAAAAACAGTCATTGAAGTCGTTTTAATCTTCACTTGAATCCTAGCTTGACTTGAACCTCTTCTTGAAAGTCTTTGAGCAGCATTTCCTCATCTTGATTTATTTTATATATTATTTTATTTATTTATACATTTTCTCAGAGGCAGCATAAGGATAGAAAAGAATTGTGAATAGAGAAGGAGACCAAGGCTGTTTATATAGGATTAGACGGACGAACATAGGCAGAAAACGTGACCAAATACATCAGAACGAACCAGGTTCAGAAAACTGGAAAAAGTGGGGGGGTCGACCCCAGGTCGACTACCCAGTCGACCTGGGTACCCCAGGTCGACTACCCAGTCGACCTGGGTGCCCCTGGTCGACTACCCAGTCGACTTGGGTCTTGGGCGGGAAAATTCCCGCCCAGCCCCAATCTGGGCCCGATTTTGAATTTTGAACTCGTTTTCTGACCTGTTTGAATTTTAAATCGAATTCTGAAACTTCTGAAGACCATAACTCCTTCATACGGAGTCCGATTAACGCATACTCGGACTCTATCTCATGCAGAATTCTGAGACGAACACAATGGCGTAGCCCGTTTCCCTTGATTTTGAATTTAAAATTTAATTCTGCCTTGATTCGTGAATCTTAGTGTTACAGAATTACGGGGTGTTACAAGTACCACCTCCAAAATTCAACACAAATCCAACTGCACCTTTCAATCAGTGGACAACAAACCTCCATCAAAACAAACGCCATGGTAATCACGTTCCTAGGTCACGACTTTGAGTATCTACACGCACGGTCTCCACAAAATTCGATATCGGATCCTTCAACAATCCCACAACTAGTCCCTCTGATGACCACGACCTTCATTATGTATCGTGACTTCGATTCGATTTCCTCCAGGTCAACGCAACTCAACAAATCCATGGTATACATCGCGACCTTCTTTAAGCACATAATCCCACAAAGTCCCCTTAACTAACTCGAATCCACCTATTGCGAACCAGATTAAAGATTAGGTACCCAAGTCGAGACCTAGCTGTCACCATCGACTATCGAACACCCAAGCTTCATCGTGTTGGAAACTGAGAAGAGGGATTGAAGCCCTTGCGAAATGGAGTGCATCGAACTTTAAATCGTTTGATTTTATTAAATTATTGATTGAGGTAAAAGAGGGCGACTTTGGGTTCCTCTCTCGATTTGGTTGTGAACGATAATGAGAAGACAAATAAAATAAGGGAAAGTAAGGGGTTTCACAATTTAATTTAACCATCATTCTCCCTGATGCTTTCGATTTTATCATATACATAAGAGAACCATTGGAAAATGAGGGAAGAGGATGTCGTGCTTTTATAGGAGAAGAATACTTAGGAATTAAGGCATGAAGTACACATGCTTTAAATATCGATTTGATTTAAAAGATATTTTGTTTCTTTTTAAATAGATATTGATTTGATTTTGATCCTATCCACTATCCAATATCTCGGGGTCCATTAATTTAAATCACGAACCGCTATTCTAGCGTACCGACCGACATTTCAATGTAAAAACTCTATTCTGAACTCAATAGTAAATATTTTGAAATTTAATTTCAACATATATACCATATTAAATTAATACTATATAATTCAAATTCGAAAACCACAAATTCTTTGATAATAAATTATTATTTATTATAGTATATATCAAATAAAATTCCTACTTATCATCTAAATCATTTTGATTCAGTTTTTAACTTCGATTTCAATTATATTTCGAATTACAATAATTCGATATATTTTAAATTATATTATATTCGATTATTAAATCGATAACTCAATATAAATTTTGATTTATAGTAACAACTAAATATATAAAATAAATATTAAATATTTAAAAATAAATCAATAAAAATACGGGTCGTTACACACAAAATCACATTCCATTCCATCAGCCTTTAACCTTGAATTAGCAAGTGAGCAATTCCCTAAGTATTAACCCAGAAGGCCAAAACCATCATCAGATCATTACCCAGAAAATCATTCAACTTAACTAATCTCTAGTTAGTTTCTGATTTTCTTAACTCCATTGGGTCTAAGAACAGTATTATTAAAGATACCATTCACGACAACCCAAAATCTTATTCCTGTTTTCAACAGGGTTAAAGAACCAATGTCCATTGAAACACGGTTCACGATAAACCCAAAATCACATTCCATTCCGTCTGCCTTAAACCGTGAATTAACAAGTGAACAATTCCCTAAGTATTATCCCCGTAGGCTAAAACCAAATTCTGATCAATGCCCAGGAAACCATTCAAATTAACTAATCTCCAGTTAGTTTCTGATTTTCTTAACTCCATTGGGTCTAAGAACATTATTATTAAAGATACCATTCACGAAAACCCAAAATCTTATTCCATTGTTAATCGAGTTAAAGAGCAAGTGTTATTTAAAACATCGTTCACGATAAACCGAAAAACCAATTTCAGTTCAATTCCAGTTTAATATTAATTAATTGGTATACTTCATTAAATCTAAATAAAAAGATTTAATCTTTTCTCAACTGGGTTCAAGAACAGTGTTAATGAAGACACCATTCACGACAAACCCAAAATCTCATTTGACATTAAATACAAGGCTCTGAATAGAAAATATATCGGCTTATATTCAATATCAATTTCTGGAATCAACAAATACCGTATTGGAATAACGATATATGTATATATATACATATATATCTCTTCCAAATTCCTCCACAATATCCGTATAATCACGGAATCCAATATCGAAATATTCCGAAGATAATTTTGATTCAAATCCATTCCAATTCATATTTTGGAAATTCTGGTTTTTTGAAAACCATTTCAAATCAAATTTATTTATTTAAAAATATTAGATTATAATTGTAGTTCAAAACTAGTTCATTTCGATAAAAATTTATTTTTATCTTTTCAAATATGGAATTTTTTATCCTAATTCTTTCCAAATCATTTATTATGATTTTATACAAAATAATGATAATTCTAATAATTTTATCAAGGCCCGTACAGTCGATTTCCATAAACGACCATCGAACTGCACTTACAACGACCTTTTCCAAATTTGACTTGGACATAATTCCAAATCCAACTGCTAGATTTCTAATTTCTTATATTCGTTAGAAAGCTCTTTTCAATACGAACCAAATGGTTCCGGTTTTATGGGAATCCGACGGTCGGATCTTCCAAAATATCCATTTGAAGTCAATGGTTGAAATTCGTGAACTGCCGCAGCGCGGCGCGTTGTATTCAGGCCATTATATATATATATATATATATATATATATATATATATATATATATATATATATATCAGGAAAATATTTAGAAGGACAAAAGTGAAGGCCTTTTTATCCATAAGGACAGCCCACTAAATTTTACTCAGAAGGACAATACACTGAAAATTAATTTCGGCCGCTGCTTTCTTCTTCTCCCTCTCTCACGTCTTTGTCGATTTCATCGTTTATCATGAAATCACCAAAATCACGAAATCATAAATCTCTTAAATCACAAATATGATAATACATTAGAATCAGCCATCTCAATCGAAGACAAAAATCATGTAATCAAAATCATGACCATAATTCAGCCGAAACAAAAATCCTAGAAAACAAAATAGGTCGAACAACAAAAATCCATTCGAAATCACAATTGAATGGAATAAAAATATTTTTCAAACGATGGAAAGCGTATATGAAGAACACGAAATGGTTGAAACAATTTTTTAGGTTGGAAATATTATTTTTTTCATTTTTCCACTACAACAGTTCGTAGGTACCATTTTTCTATTTTTTTAGTTATCATTTTTCCTATTTTAACTTTAAAGCATAGCAGCAGTTTTTAGGTATCATTTTGCTATTTTTGTAGGTATCATTTTTCTTGTTTTTAACTTTAAAACGTAGCAGCAGTTTTTACGTATCAGTTTGCTATTTTTTTGGTTATCATTTTTACCGTTTTAACTGTGTTATATGTTTTTTTTCATGAGATTTTGTTGGTGTGTTAATTTTGAAGTTATATTGTTGTATCAGCTTTGAAACTAAGTCGAACTTTTTTCATTTTAATCAATAAATCTGTGATATAAATTTTTTTCCCATTATTTACTGTAATTTATGTGTTATGTTCATATACGTCTTTTTTTATGTGATAATTTTTGTGACGGTGTACTGTTGCAAAATTAACACAAGAACAAAATCACATGGAAAAAACACAAAACACAGTTAAAACATGAAAACTGATAATTGAAAAAATAGAAAACTGATACTTACAAACTCCATCAATTTTTTAAACAAAAACCAATGCAAAAAATGTTTACATCACTGTTTGATTGAATATAATGAAATAAATTCGATTGAGTTAAAAAGTTGATGCAACAATATAACTTCAAAATTAACATAGCAATAAAATTGCATGGAAAAAAGCATAACACAATTAATAATGTAAAACTGATATCTAAAAAATTACAAAATGATACCTATAAACTTCAGCAATGTTTTGAAGAAAAACTAATGGAAAAAAAATTATATAACTGAAACATAAAATGATAACTAAAAAATATAGAATGAAACATAAAATGAAATAAGTTGGACTGAGTGACGAAGTTGATGCAAAAATATAGTTTCAAAATTAACACAGCAATAAAATCACAACAAAACAACACATAACACTGTTAAAACAGTAACTTAAAAAATATAAAAATGATACATTCAAACTGTTATGATGTTTAACATAACACATAAACTGCAGTAAAAATGATACCATAAAAATATAAAAATGATACATTAAAACTGCTGTGACGTTTAACATAACACATAAATTACAGTAAAAATGATAACTTAAAAAATATAAAAATGATACCTTCAAACTACAGTAATGTGTAACATAACAAAGAAATTACATTAAAAATGATACCTTAAAACTGCTGTGATGTTTAACACAACACATAAACTGCAGCAAAAATGATACCTAGAAAAATAGAAAAATGATAACTAAAACCTGCTGTTATGTTTTAAAGTTAAAATAGGAAAAATGATACCTAAAAAAAATAGAAAAATGATACCTACGAACTGCTATACTAGTAACAAAAAAAAACATTTCCAATCACGAAAAAATTATTTCAACAATTTCGACTTCTTCAACTGCGTTTTCCATCGTTAGAAAAATATTACTATTCAATTCAATTGTGATTTCCAATGGATTTATGTTGTTCGACAATTTTTTTCTAGGGTTTCTATTTCTCGCAATTTTTGTTTCGAATGCTCTCCTTATCGATTTTGATTTCGTGATGTTTGAATTCGATTTCGAATTTCCATTCTCTTATATTCTGAAATTCGCGATTTCGCAATTTATGATTTCGTTATTTTTTATTTTGTGATTATTGATGAATTCGACTTATGCGCGAGAGGAGAGAAGAAGAAAGCAGCGGCCGGTTTTTATTTTCAGTGTATTGTCCTTTAGGATAAAATATTAGGCGGCTGTCCTTATGGATAAATTTTAGTGGGCTTTTGTCCTTGTTGTTAAATTTCCCTATATATTTTAAATATTTCATCGATTTTCCTTTTAAAACGTATTTTATAAATCGTTTTAAATTCGATTTCAAAACGATTTTAATTTCATATTCAATTTCTAATCAAAATTGAATATTCTATATTATTAATATATAAATGATAATATTTTCAGAACATTAGATTTTGAAATCAATTCCTTTTCAATATTCATTATAAAAATGAATAAAATCGATATAAATAACGTTCACGTCAAAATGGCGTTAATCTAATCAATACAGCATTATATATTTATATATATATTCGTGCCCATCCCAAATCGGACATCAAAATCAGATTTCGATCTTTTACTAAATATTATTTTAAAATATTCATTATTTTAAAATATTCGTTATTTTAAAATATTCATTCTTTCTGAACTGGAATCAGACACAGTCAACTGCCATATAATTTGATTATATGGATTTCATGCAACACATGTACAACAATAATCAAACATAGTCAATCGTCATCCAAAGTGCATTCTACACTGCATAAGCATTGAATATAAATATTCAACGCTTACACAGCTTGTCAATCAATCGACCGACGTACAGCTAATTATTGGGATTAGTGTATGTCATATATCATCCCAATACCCGTATGAGTTTTCAATCAACAAATAATGAATTTTATTTTTCATTTGGGCGATGTGTAAAATTTATCATTCCAATCAATATCAGTCAAATCATTATACATAAACAAATCATCCGGTTTGTTTATTAATATTTATTTCATTCATATACACGTTAAAAATTATATTTTTAACTATAAAATATTTTATTCCATTCGACATCACACAATCAATTTTCACAACACATCAAATAAACAAACAAGTCGTCTAAGGCCTGTGGATGACGGGTGTCGGGTGCTGCTAAGCACCGTCTGGATGCTAGTATATATTTTAACTAGAAAATAAAATTCAAAGTGAGAAGTTCTCACCTAGAAGTTAAACCAAACGTCGCGACTCTTCATATGTAGGAAATCTTCGTCGTGCTTCCTAAGAGGTCTATTTCACGTGGTATTTGTTAAAAAAATACATTTTTATTACGATGTTTACATCATGAAAATCCCATTTTTTAACACGATCTTAATATTATTAAAATAACATTTTTTAATTTCGATGTCTTCATAATAAAAATCATATTTTTAGCTTGCTACCTCATATATAAAAATCTAATTTTTATATTTCTATTTTTCATATAAAAATAACATCATTATGTCGCTTTTATATTTATAAAGATCTATTCTTTAATTTGCTAACTTATATATAAAAATCAAATTTTTATATAATGAGAAATTACATCTTTACGATTAAAAATAATCTATTTTCATATTGTTATAAAAAAACAAATCTTTCCTTATATAAAATTTATATTTTTGCATTACAAAAATCAAATCTTTATCTAAATAAAAAAAATCAAGGCATTATAATTAAAAACCAAAGCTTTAATAGAAAAAAGAAAAATCTAATCTTTTTAACCAATAAAAATAAAACCTTTTTATTTAATAAAAAATCAAATCTTTTTATTCAATAAAACCGAAATCTTTTTATTTATAAAACTTCATAGAAAAAACTGATTTTAAAACAATATTTTATAAAGAAAACTCACCATGATTTTATTGATTTCTTTTTCAAAGGAGGGTTGCGTCGTGGGGGGGGGGGGGTTTCTAGCGCGCGGTGGTCTGGGGGTTCGGGTCGCGGTGGTGGTGGCCCAAATTGTCGGTGGCGGCTCAGGGGGAGGTGGTAGCTGTGGTTTAGGTTTGGGCTTGGGGGTTTTCCAGATGGAGAGAGGGGAGAGAGAAGAGGAGCTGCAGAGGAGGGGGGTGTCTGGTGAGGCAGCGACGAGGTGGGGCGTCCCTCCGGCGGCGGATGGTTGCGTGGGTGGGAGGGCACGCCGATTTCTAGGTTTGTTTTCCTTTTTCTTTTTCTGAATGAACACGACGGGGAGAGAAGAAAAGGGGTGTTAGTGAAAATTATATTATTATTTTATTTTTAATTTATTTAATTCTCCACCAAGTTGACTTTACCTTTGAAATCCAAGCGAAACCTAATGACTGCCGCCCTTAGCTAATCACCCTTATTCCAAACACAATGGGATATGTTTCGTAACCCAATTCGGCTGTTACGATCTGATACCGATAAATTTAAAATATAAATCATTATAGTTTAAATTCAAACGCACATTTCAATTTACCGGGCCCATATACAGACTCTAAAAATTCCAAAAAACTTAATTTGGCTATGTCTAGACGATACGGTCCTAACAAAACTAATTTCGTCAAATTTGGAGACCGTTTGAAAAATGGCCATTTTCTGGTCGATCCAAATTGAATAAAACTGTCAAAACACGTTTTACTTCGCCACGCTCACATATTGATTCGAGAAATTATGATTTTGGAATCTAGCAATAACTTGACATCCCGAATCCAACAAAAGTGTTTACGTCGAAATCGGAGGTCGTTCGCTAAATTTCCATTTTAAGGGCTAAAATTCCATAACGACTATTCTGAACTTTCAACTGGGCATAACTTTTTATTCCGGCTATGAAATTTCAATTTTTCGGATTCGTTGATAAGATATTTTAAAATATATTCTAATATTTTGGTTTCGCTAAAATCCGGTTTATTTTTAATCTTGTACATTCATTTGAAATTTGAAATCGATTTTTCAAACTACCGTGCCATTTTCAATTCCAATTATAATTAAAATAAAATATTTATATTCTAACGTCGATTCATATAAAGATACATGTTCTAATTCAATTCAAAGTAAAATTTTCATCGTTATTATTTAAAATAAATTATTTTAAATATTCAAAATTCATTAAAATAACCAAAATAAAATTTTTAAATTGGTTTGGATTTTCTGGGTTGTTACACCGAATAAGACAGGTAGTGACATTGAGAAGATGGGATAGAGAAGAAGATACGGTGAGAAATGTAAACTGTGGTTAAAAACAACATTATTTAGTTTAGGACATTATGCTTAGAGCCACACATTGTTGAAGGGACTGAGGAGAAAAAAATAGAGACTTGAATCAACTTCTTTATACACAAGGGGATTGTTAAAGGGACTCCATTTTTTATTAAGGGAGGGACAACTTTTTAATTTTTGATGAATTACTGGGTGGGGGGACAAAATAAGTTAGACCCCCCTTAACCATATAATTAAAAATTCAATACTATCCATAAGGTCCTCTTATACCTTAAAAACTAAATCCTAATTAATGACTATATGAAATAATAAACGCAACCTACCTACTAACCGTCTGAACAATTTTGAAATCTTCCTAAAACTATATGGCCCTTCGTTGCCGTTTTTGTCGTGAAATCAATAGTGTCGTGTTACCATTTTAATATGCTTATGTCATTCATTTTACAGAAGAACATTTTGATATCCAAACACGAAATTATGCAAAAAAAAAAAAAAATAATTGAAAATCCAATAATGAGACGACATAACTGGACCTTGATTTTGTTTAGTACATAGATGGCTGAAGCAATCTGAGCAGATATGCATTCAAACCATGATTCACCATATCAACAATCACGTGCGATGAAACCATTTTCATCAATTTAGCATCCAAATGCTTTGCCAAATCACTTGAATAAGCGAGTTCATTATTTTTTTTGAAAAATTCCCATTTCGCTTTGATACACTAATTTATACTAAGATTCAGAAGAAAATGAAATGAAGCACGTATAAATTGTGCATGCTAATTGAAAAAACATGCATATTTTTATTTAGAAACCAAAAACTAAAGCTACATAGAACAAAACTTGACCTTCGGGATTGGATATGTGGCATATTGCATGAAAACATAACGTAAAATTAATGAGACCACTATAAATCATACAATTGAGCATCCGAAAAAAAAAAACTTGACACCACAAGGGATTTGGGTTTGGGTTTTTTAATAAATAACAAGGTATGTTTCGATAAAATAGAAGATAACGACAATAAAGGTGGAGAAGATGCTGTTGTTACGAGGGACAATTAAGTCCATGCTTATTTTAAAATAAAAAACCAAACCCTCCCTTAACAATTTTATTTTAAAGGGGAGTCCCCTTAAATACGTCCCCCCTAACAAAAAATAGAGTCCCTTTAACAATCCCCATACACAATAATTCTAATAATTACGAAATTAGAAATCCTATAATAATTTACTATTCGGGATCCTATGAAATTGGTTACATCGAAATGTAAGACAACTTATGGAAGGATATTTTTACATATTAACCAAATCGAGTCATTATAAATGATTTTAAATCACTTAAATTCTTCGATAAAAGAATATTATCATCATTTGTATTCATTCAAGATTATAAATAAATTTTGAATAAATATAATTTCAATTTAGGTTCAAGATTCAGAAATTTGAGTTAGTCCTATATTCAAGTATTAACATAAATTAGTTGTAAGGAATTAATTTCTAGTTCGTTCGTTTTAATATTTAAATTTATTAAATAACTAAGTGCCAAAAATCAGGGTTGTTACATTCTATGTGGGCGTTATTCAACGATTTCTACTTTGTTTTCATATTTTATTCTCCAAACTTACTACTTTGGGTGTTAGTGCCATTTTCGGTGCAAACAACTGTAATGGAAAACATGTGAGAAATGAAATTGATGAGGGAAGGGTGCAAATGAAGAGAAGTGAAGGGTTCGATATTAGTTTATTTTACAATTTTCGACATCCCGTCACATATAATTCCGTTGGTGTATGAACCGTGAACGAAAAAACAAAAATACATTCACGCCAAAAAATGCAGCACGATCTTAGAAAAATAATTATATTGGCTAGCATGTTTTATGGAATCTCAAAATACTAGCATTTATCGCAAAATGTAGAAAACAAAATATTGAATATTATACAAATTATAAATATTGAAAATTGTATAAATTAAATTAAATATGTCATTAAAAGTGATGATTTTTCTAAAATTGATTTTCAAATTATTTATTAAATTAAATTGGAATACTTAAATTATTAAAATATTCAAATTTAAAAAATTTGAACACTGATATGGTCATTACAATATAAAACTGATAATATATGCTAAAATGTTGTAAAATTATCTGCGTACAAGAAGATTTCACATGCTCACCTTTTGTTTGAGTAATAATTGTATTTCCATTGTTTTTACACGACAATTTTTAATATTTATAAACGATGATGTGCCAGCAATAGCGAAAATTGATCTTTAACCCTCTTAATGAGTGAAAAATGACAAATATTTCACTTAATATTTGAAATTGATCGTATTTTTATTCATTCGCTTCAAAATCTACTTTTATTTAACATTTAAATATTTATTTTAAGTAATTTCATGTTAAATTAAAAATATTTGGTTTTTTCTCACATTTTTAAAAAAAATTCATGCATTTGTGGCTATATGCATATCCATACATGCGAGCGTGGTGTACATGCATGCACACACATAACATACATACGCCCACATATATACATACAAGTCTACACACGTTGAATACCAAATACCTACATACATATATATATAAATATATAATATACTACAAAATGTTAACATACTCCTGTCAGACATATGATAATAATGATTGATTGTGAAATCAAAACAAAAGAGGAAATTAAGTATCAGGGCTTTCATTTCATGATAATAAATTATTACTTTTGACCAACTAGTTTTAAGACAAATAGAAGGAAATGATAATTTGATTTATCTTTAAAAGTTATGCAGAAAAATGTTAAATTCATTTATCATTATTTTAGTATAATAGAGAATGATAAATTGATTTTTTTTTTTAAATTGTACTTAAAGCATGTTTTCTTAGTTTATGTGTAACGACCCGGGCATTTTCGACCCTGAAAAAATCAACATAGGACATTATGTCAACTAATCAGACATCGAAAACACCAGATCATTTAGAGAAACAAGTTAGAGGGTAGGAATAGAAAGAAAATTAGAATAGAAGAAGAAGAAGACAAGTGAATTGAATCAGAGTAAATACGAATCTAACAACGGAACGAGTAAAATATATCATAACATAACTTTAAAATACAAACTGTATATATATACACCATTATCAGAGTATAAATCGTAACATCACAGCGGAAATAAACTCTATATATAACTAATGTTGAAGCCTCCTTCTCCAAGCTCCTCGATGTATACCTGTAAAATCCTGACTACTTGACTGCCCGTACAAATTTGGGCACCCAAGAGTTTAGGGTAAAACAAAACATAATAAATTCTGGGTTAGTCATGGGACTGGTGTGAGTAAACTCCAAACATTTGGTTTAACTTTTCAAAATCCTTTTCGAAAGAAAAGATAATCATAAGACCGATCCACACATAAACACGGATGGTTTTTATCTTACGATAATCCAAACATTTTTGAAAACAATATTATTCTGATATTATGATATTGTCTAGATACAAGTAAATAACAATCTAGCAGAACGCTTGCATCTCACGCTCTACATAAATAATATACAATCAAAACCACGGGTGCTCATTGGAGATTGGATTCTGATTATGACAAGGTATGGAACCGCCTGCCGATAGTGTATCTCTATAGATTAATATACTGGGTTCAACAAGAACGTCTTGCTACCTGGCCCACACATGACCGACCACTCATTTCTCTTGAGTGTATCGAATATATTGTCACCTACGGTTGCTAGCAACATAACCGTTCCCGAGAGATACATAAGCGAAAAGAAGTAACAAATATGGATATTCGCTAGATGGTGACAATATACCCTAATGGGGGCGACTGAGACGACCCGAACTTCCCCGTGAAGGAAAGAGCGGATACTTTGAGAACAACACACAATAGAACGCCGACGGAAGAACATTTCATTGTTATTACAACAATTCCATCAGATACAAGAATATACATGTATAAATGAATAAATTACATTCGATAAATATCAGAGATTACAATAAATTACAAAGCAGCGGAAAATAATACAAAATCACAACTAGAAGTGATACACGGATACAGAGCTTTCCGAGCATCGTTCCAGCTGTAAATCAGGACCCTGTGAATATAAATCTGCAAAACCAAAACTACTAGCAGCCCGTGCGGAAAATAGGGGCACCCAGAGTTTAGGTTAAAATAATAAACTCCAGGTCAGTCATGTGACTGGTGTGAGAACTAAAACAGTTATTCAAAACTTTACTTAAAGATAGTAATTCAAGGGACCACGCCGTATAACACGGAACGGGTTTCCTCCCAAGAATACTAGTGCATATAACAAAACAACGCAATGCTTTTTGGGAAAATGAAGCTATTATAAGACCCAGGTCCCATCACACAATGCAACGCAAGCCGGAGGATAGGGTTTTCCCTTATAATAGCCAAACATGCTTGGTACGTTTAAAACAAATCATTTGATACTATAATAAGTGTATAGTGTCAAAACAGTTTCAATCATAAATATCAATCATAGGCGGCATGGGTACCATATATCATGTCGCCATACTAGTTCTACAATTAAAACCGCAATACACGTATTGGAAATTGGATTTTCGTCATGAGTCGAGGCAAGGGGCAAGCTCCTCTCCGCGTTCGAGACACTCTAGCAAATGCCTCAGGACCCCACTTGATCCTTGGATCTTCAGGGCCCGTCCTCTCTTACTTTTGAGGATTGGCAATTCCTGAACACACGTTTCCCGGTCCTTACAGACCTATATCTGAGGCGCCTCGTATCCAACAACCACACAGGTGAAAAGTATATAAATGTCAGGGCTGGTAGGTCACTGACACCACCCTAGCTAGAAAGAAACGTCGTGCTCTCCCTGCAGTCACTATCCCATTTTTGACTCATACCGAGGTGTGAGGCTCGCGAATTCACGTCATACACAAAGCTATGCCACACAGGCCGTGCTTTGATCATAAACCACAAGACTTTGCTTTTCAACAGAAGCCTTGATCAATTGCCACTTACGCATTCCACATTTGCAATTCACTCCATGCGACTGATGTCCATCGATATACAACCTCTGAGCTCGTATGTCTCAGAGAAGGGCGTTAAGCAAGAGAATAAATTCTCCGCCACCAAACAGATGTATATTTAATAGAGATCAATCAACACAGAATAAAACCCAATGTCAGACACACAATCCATTTACAAGTTCGTTCTGGGTCTGAACGAAACCGGAGGCACTTTCCTCGCATATCCATCCATCTCCAAGTACGTCTGGACGATCACCAACTGATTCCCTCATCCTGGGTGTACAGCCCAATCAAGATCATCAGTAATCACCCAAACGATGTGAAGACTTCCGGTCTTCTACCACTGTCTTCATCTTCGACATCTCGTCGAATCGGTTATTCAGAATGGGTATAACCCGGCCTTTCTGAATGACCCACGTATATAATAAACGAATGTTACACAAACACAACAAACGCCTCATTCCAATTCAGAATATTCTTTTATTCCCAAAATCACATTCTTAGGGAAATGTTCCCATTAATTTTATCCAAGATAAATTCTTCTAAATTCATTCTTTAATCCTCCTTTGGATATCATTTCAAACTAGTCGGGATTAGCGAACCACACCGAAGTAATTATTTCTTTTATTTCCCAATCCCAACCTATATATCCCATGGAGAAAACTGCTAATACTCCACATCTAACACCACGGTGTTATCGGTAAAATTAATTACCATTTCACGTTCAAATCTAATTAAAGATTTAACTATCGCTTTGGAGCAAAACTGGTGCTACTCCACTCTCGATCACCTTTCAGATTTGATAATTTAAATTATCAATTCACATTTTAATCTAATTAAAGATTCATTAAAACTCCACTTAGTTTTAATCTTTTCAAAAATCAATATCTTACCTTTAACTGGGTTAAAGAACCAATGTCATCAAAAACACGATTCACGACAAACCAAATCACATTTGACATTAAATACAAGGCTCTGAATAGAAAATATATCGGCTTATATTCAATATCAAATTCTGAAACCAACAAATATCGTATTGGAAATAACGATATAAAATATATCTTTCAAATTCCCAAAACAATATCTGTATAGTCCCGAGATCCAACATCGAAATATTCCGAAGATAATTTCGATTCAACTCCACCTCCACTTCAGAATATTGGGAATATTGATTATTTTTAAAATCACTTTCAAATTCAATTTATTTATTTCAAAAATAAATTGATTTTAATTCTAGTTCAAAACTAGTTCATTTCGATAAAAATCTATTTTTATCTTTTCAAATGTGAAATTTTTCAACCCAATTTTTCCCAAATCATTTCTTATGATTTTACACAAATTATAGATATTTTTGATAATTTTATCAAGGCCCGTACAGTCGATTTCCAACAACGGCCATCGAACTGCACTTACAGCGACCTTTTTCGAATTTGATTTGGACATAATTCCAAATTCAACCGTTAGATTTCAAATTTCTAACATTCATTGGAAAGCTCTTTTCGATACGAACCCAACGGTTCTAGTTTTAGGAGAATCCGACGGTCGGATCTCCCGCAATGTCCGTTTGAAATAAATGGTCGAAATTCACGAACTGCCGCGGCGCGGCGCGTTCTATAAAGGCCATTATATTATATATATAATATATATAATATATATTTCGTCGATTTCCTTTTAAAACGAATTTTATAAATAGTTCTACATTCGTTTCAAAACAATTTCAACTTCATCTTCAATTTCAAATCGATTTGATTTCAATTCAATTCGAGTTCATTTCAATTCAATTCAAATTCAAATTCGTTTCAATTCAATTCAATTCGAGTTCATTTCAATTCAATTCAAATTCAAATTCGTTTCAATTCAATTCAATTTGAATTTACCTTCTATTTGATTCAATTCGAATTCGTTTCAAATTGATTTCAATTCAATTTCAGTTCGTTTTAAATTTCAATTTCAATTTAATTCAATTTGAATTCATTTCTATTTTATTCGAATTCAAATTTGCTTCCTATTCAATTCGAATTTTAATCTAATTCAATTTGAATTTCATTTCAAAATATTTAATTTTGAAATCACTTTTCAATATTCATTATACAACGAATAAAATCAATATAAATATCGTTCGCGTCAAAATAACGCATCTCTAATCCACACGGCTTTATATTTTTCAAAACTTCTTTATTCCATCTAACAAATGAATATTTATCCCATTCAACACATGAATCTATATTTCTTTCAACACACGACTAATCTCAACACATGAGTGCTGTCAACACATCACTATTGTTGTTATGTAAAATATTTTATAAAACTAAGGTATCTATCGTTTGATTTTTAATTAGACTTCTACTGAGAAGTAGTTCTAATTTTAAATATGATAAAGATGTAAATTTCATTGTATAAAATATTTCACTCAACACATGAACATCGTCAACACATGACTATTTTTATATTCAACACATGAATTTTCTTTTATAATATTCATTATTTTCCCGATTGGAATGAGGCCCAATCAATCACCATATAATGTTAATTATATGGATTCCATACAACACATGTATATAATAGCATTGAAAAATAATCAACCATCAACCAAAGTGCACCACACAACTGCATAAGAATCAAATATAAATAATCGACGCTTACACAATCTGTCGACCAATCGATCGAGAATAATTAAATAATTGGGATTAGTGTACGCCAAATATCATCCCAACACCCGTGTGGGGTTTCAAATCAACAAACACACATTTTCGTTTGTGCAGTTGGGCGATGTGTAAAATTTATCGACCAATCAATATCAGTCAAATCAGTGTATATAAACAAATCGGCCGATTTGTTTATAAATATTTATTTATTCACTTTCACGTTAAAAATTATATTTTTAACGACAAAAATATTTACTTCAACACTTGAATTTCTATTCAGTTCATTTATACAATAAAAATGATATTTTTATTTTTCTAACATATTTTAGAAAATTTCGGCGGCATAACGGCACGATACTAGAAACGGGACAAGGCCTAGCCTTATCCCCCGTCTAGTGAAGGCCCACGCCATTCACACATCAATCAAATCAATTTCAATTCACCAAACAATTCAATTTAAAACAAATAGACTAACCAACTACACAACCAAACAATTTAACAAACAAGCCATCCATGGTCTGTGGATGACGGGTGTCGGGTGCTACTAAGCACCGTCTGCATCCTAGTATATAAATATAACTAGAAAAAGAATTTTGAGTGAGAAGTTCTCACCGAAAGCTATCCAATCATCTTGACTCTTCTTTTATAGAAATCTTCTTCATTCTCGCCTTTTTATCATCTTCGTTGCCCGTAGCCACTACATATAGAAATCACACATTTTTATATTTTGATGTCTTTAAAACAAAAATCACATTTTTATTTATCCACTTTCAATTTAAAAATCATATTTTTATAATCACTTCATATATTTAAAAATCGAATTTTTACTATGCGATTCAATATATAAAAATTATATTTCCTTACCGCTAATATATAGATAAAAATTCTATTTTTATAACGCTATTCTCTATATAAAGATTTCGCCTTTTCAAAAATATAGATTTCATCATTATAAAAATCATCACTTTACTTCAACGTATATAAAATAAAAATCAGATTTTTATTTCGCTACATATACAAAGATGATATTTTTATATTCTCTATCCTATAAAGATTATATTTTTAATACTTTAAAAATATAAAAATCATATTTTTAATATTTCTATATAGTAAAGATTATATTTTTAATACCTCTACTTTATAAAAACCATATTTTTAAGCTTCACATTATATAAAAAATATATTTTTAATATTTCTATATAGTAAAGATTATATTTTTAATACCTCTACTTTATAAAAACCATATTTTTAAGCTTCACATTATATAAAAATTATATTTTTATAATGCTAAAATCATATTTTTGACTTGCAAATTATATATAGATAAATCATATTCTTTCACTCACAAAAATTGTATATTCCCATTCATGAAAATCATATACTTCCATTAACAAAAATGATATCTTTTTATTGCTACTCAAACAAAACAAAATTCAAATTTTTATTACTTCATGAACTGGTTGTAATAACCCGAAAATCTGGGCCAGTTTAAAATTTTTATTTTGGCAATTTTAGTGAATTTTGAATATTAAAAATGAATTATTTTAAATATTATCGACGAGAAATTCATTTTGAATATATAATTCGACGTATATATTATATACGTCGTCGTTAGAATATAAATATTTATATATATAATTATAAATAGAATTGAAAATGGCGCGGTAGTTCGATAATTCGATTTCAAACTTCAATTCAATGTACCGGGTGCAAAACAATCCGGATTTTAGTGAAACCAAAAATGATAGGATCTAATTGATAATATCTTTCTATCGAATCCGACAAATTGAGATTTCATATCGGGAATCAAAAGATATGTCCAGTTGAAAATTCTGAATAGTCGCTATGGAATTCAGGCCCTTAAAAATGGACATTTTGCAAATGACCTCGGATTTCGGCAAAACCACTTTTGTTGGATCCGCAGTGTCAAGTTATTGCTAGGTTTCAAATTTCATAATTTTTCGAATCAATATGTGAGCGTGGCAAAGGAAAACGTGTTTTGACCATTTCAGTTGATTTTAATCGACTGGAAATTGGCCATTTTTCTAACGGTCTCAGAATTCGACGAAACTAGTATTGTTAGGACCGTATCGTCAATACGAAGCTAGAAAATATTTTTCAGGAATTTTTAAAGTTCGTATGTGACCCCGGTAATTTGAAATGTACGTTTAAAATTCAATATAGTGATTTAAATGTAAATTAAACGGGAACTGATTCAAACGATCAAATCAGCTTGCGATACATATCCCATTGTGTTCGGAATGGGGGTGAAACACTATGGACAACAGGCGGTGGGCCTCGTTTCGAGGTCGCAAGTAAAAGTCGACTTTTTTTTTATTAAAAAAAAGAATTATATTAAATAAAATTTAAAATATATAATACCCCCCCAATCGTTTTCATTCATCAGAATCAAAATAAAAAAAAGAAAAAAAGAAAAGGAAGAACGAAGGAGGAGCAGGCGCCCCCCCTTCCACTGGCGATCGATCGCCTCTCTCCCCCCCAGCGAAGGCGGCGCCGCCCCAGTCCCTCTCCCCTCCCCTTCTCCTCCTCCTCCCACGACCATCGAACAACCACCGCGACCCCCCCCTTGCATCGAAGAACGCGAGTGCCCAAACCCCCGAAAAACCTAACCTCGAGCGCACCTCCTCCCACCGCCGCCCGCGCCCTGGGCTCCGCCACCATACTAGCGCCGCCTCTCCCCCCCCCCCCTCCGGCGTGATTAACAATGAAGGTAATTTTTATTTATTTTATTTTTCTTTTATGCTAATTATTTAAATATGATAAATCTGAAATTTAATTTGAATTAAAATTGTTTTTAAATCTGAAATTTAGATTATATAAATAAAAGGGAGAGAGAAAAGATTTCTGATTATAAAAAAAAACGATTTGATTTTTTAAAAGTGATCTTTATGTGTTGGAACAAATAAAAATATGATTTTTATATTTTTAAAGGATTAAAAATATAATCTTTATAGGATAGAGAATATAAAAATAACATCTTTGTATTTGTGGCGAAATAAAAATCTGATTTTTATTTTATATACGTTGAAATAAAGTGGTGATTTTTATAAAGGTGAAATCTTTAAATTTAAAAAGGTGAAATCTTTAAATTTAAAAAGGTGAAATCTTTAAATTTAAAAAGGCGAAATCTTTATATAGAAAATAGCGTGATAAAAATATAATTTTTATCTATATAACATAGTAGTAAAAATTCGATTTTTATATATTGAATAGCATAGTAAAAATTCGATTTTTAAATATATGAAGTAATTATAAAAATATGATTTTAAATTGAAAACGAACAAATAAAAATGTGATTTTTATTTTAAAGACATCAAAATATAAAAATGTGATTTTTATGTATATAGTGACTACGGGCAACGAAGATGACGAAGATGGGATAACGAAGAAGATTTCTATAAATGAAGAGTCATGGTATTGGATAGCTTTAGGTGAGAACTTCTCACTCAAATTCTCTTTTTCTAGTTATATATATATACTAGGATGCAGACGGTGCTTAGTAGCACCCGACACCCGTCATCCACAGACCATGGATGGCTTGTTTGTTAAATTGTTTGGTTGTGTAGTTGGTTAGTCTATTTGGTTTAAAATTAATTGTTTGGTGAATTGAAATTGATTTGATTGATGTGTGAATGGCGTGGGCCTTCACTAGACCGGGGATAAGGCTAGGCCTCGTCCCGTTTCTAGTATCGTGCCGTTATGCCGCCGAAATTTTCTAAAATATGTTAGAAAAATAAAAATTTCACTTTTATTGTGTAAATGAAATGAATAGAAACTCATGTGTTGAAATAGAATATTTTATCGTTAAAAATATAATTTTTAACGTGAAAGTGAATAAATAAAATATTCATTTACAAACCGGACGGTTTGTTTATGTACACCTATTTGACTGATATTGATTGGGTCGATAAATTTTACACATCGCCCAACTGCACAAATAAAATCTGTATTTGATTGTTTGAAACCCCACACGGGTGTTGGGATGAAATTTGATGTTCACTCATCCTGATTGATTAAATATGTCGATCGGTCGATTGACAGACTGTTATAAGCGTCAGATATCTATATTTGATGCTTATACAGTGTAGTGCACTTTGGTTGATGGTTGATTGTTTATTAATGCTATTATATACATGTGTTGTATGGAATCCATATAATTAACGTTATATGGTGATTGATTGGGCCTCATTCCAATCGGGAAAATAATGTATATTAGAAAAGAAATTCATGTGTTGAATATAAAAATAGTCATGTGTTGACGATGTTCATGTGTTGAAAATATTCGTGTGTTGAGTAAAATATTTTAAATAATAAAAATTACATCTTTATCATATTTAAAATTAGAACTACTTCTCAGTAGGAGTCTGATTAAAATCAAACGATAGATACCATAGTTTTATAAAATATTTTACATAACAACAATAGTGATGTGTTGACAGTACTCATGTGTTGAGATTATTCGTGTGTTGAAAGCAATATAGATTCATGTGTTGAATGGGATAAATATTCATTTGTTGGATAGAATAAAGAAGTTTTGAAAATATAAAGCCGTGTTGATTAGAGATGCGTTATTTGGACGCGAACGATATTTATATCGATTTTATTCATTGTGTAATGAATATTGAAAAGTGATTTCAAAATTAAATATTTTGAAATGAAATTCAAATTGAATTAGATTAAAATTCGAATTGAATAGGAAGCGAATTTGAATTCGAATAAAATAGAAATAAATTCAAATTGATTTAAGTTGAAATTGAAATTGAAAACGAACTGAAATTTAATGGAATTCGAATCGAAATTAAATTGAAATCAATTTGAATTAAAACGAATTTGAATTTGAATTGAATTAAAACGATTTTGAATTTGAATTAAATTGAAACGAATTTGAATTTGAATTGAATTGAAACGAATTTGAATTTGAATTGAAACGAATTTGAATTTGAATTGAATTGAAATGAACTCGAGTTGAATTGAAATCAAATCGATTTGAAATTGACGATGAAGTTGAAATGGTTTTGAAAACGAATTTAAAACGATTTATAAAATTCGTTTTAAAAAGGAAATCGACGAAATATATATAATATATATTATATATATATATATATATATATATATATATAATGGCCTGAATAGAACGCACCGCGCCGCGGCAGTTCGTGAATTTCGACCATTTATTTCAAACGGACATTGCGGGAGATCCGACCGTCGGATTCTCCTAAAACCGGAACCGTTGGGTTCGTATCGAAAAGAGCTTTCCATTGAATATTAGAAATTTGAAATCTAACGGTTGGATTTGGAATTATGTCCAAATCAATTTCAGAAAAGGTAGATGTAAGTGCAGTTCGATGGCCGTTGATGGAAATCGACTGTACGGGCCTTGATAAAATTATTAAAAATATCCATAATTTGTGTAAAATCATAAGAAATGATTTGGGAAAAATTGGGCTGAAGAATTCCACATTTGAAAGGATAAAAATAGATTTTTATCGAAAAGAACTAGTTTTGAACTAGAATTAAAATCAATTTATTTTTAAATAAATAAATTGAATTTGAAAGTGATTTTAAAAATAATCAATATTCCCAATACGTGGATTGGACTGGAGTTGAATCGAAATTATCTTCGGAATATTTCGATGTTGGATTTCGTGACTATACAGATATTGTTATGGGAATTTGAAAGATATATTTTATATCGTTATTTCCAATACGATATTTGTTGGTTTCAGAATTTGATATTGAATATAAGCCGATATATTTTCTATTCAGAGCCTTGTATTTAATATCAAATGTGATTTGGTTTGTCGTGAATCGTGTTTTTGATGACATTGATTCTTTAACCCAGTTAAAGGAAGAATATTGATTTTTGAGAAGATTAAAACTAAGTGGAGTTTTAATGAATCTCTAATTAGATTAAAAATGTGAATTGATAATTTTAATTATCAAATTTGAAAAGTGATCGAGAGTGGAGTACCACCAGTTTTGCTCCAAAGCGATAGTTAAATCTTTAATTAGATTTGAACGTGAAATGGTAATTAATTTTACCGATAACACCGTGGTGTTAGATGTGGAGTATTACCAGTTTTCTCCATGGGATATATAGGTTGGGATTGGGGAATAAAATAAATAATTACTTCGGTGTGGTTCGTTAATCCCGACTAGTTTGAAATGATATCCAAAGGAAGATTATAGGATAAATTTAGAAGAATTTATCTTGGATAAAATTTATGGGAACGTTTCCCTAAGAATGTGATTTTGTGAATAAAGGAATATTCTGAATTGGAATGAGGCGTTTGTTGTGTTTGTGTAACATTCGTTTATTATATACGTGGGTTATTCAGAAAGGCCGGGTTTATACCCATTCTGAATAACCGATTCGACGAGATGTCGAAGATGAAGACGGTGGTTGAAGACCGGAAGTCTTCACATCGTTTGGGTGATTACTAATGTTCTTGATTGGGCTGTACACCAAAGATGAGGGAAACAGTCGGTGATCGTCCAGACGTACTTGGAGATCGATGGACATGCGAGGAAAGTGCCTCCGGTTTCGTTCAGACCCAGAACGAACTTGTAAATGGATTGTGTGTCTAACATTGGATTTTATTCTGTGTTGATTGATCTTTATTAAATATACATCTGTTTGGCGGCGGAGAATTTATTCTCTTGCTTAACGCCCTTCTCTGAGACGTACGAGCTCAGAGGTTGTATATCGATGGACATCAGTCGCATGGAATGAATTGCCAGTGTGGCATGCGTAAGTGGCAGTTGATCAAGGCTTCTGTTTAAAAGCAAAGTCTTGTGGTGGATGATCAAAGCACGGCCTGTGTGGCGTAGCTTTGTGTATAACGTGAATTCGCGAGCCTCACACCTCGGTATGAGTCAAAAACGGGATACGGACCCAAGGAGTGCACGACGTTTCTTTCTAGCTAGGGTGGTGTCAGTGACCTACCAGCCCTGACATTTTTATACTTTTCACCTGTGTGGTTGTTGGATACGAGGCGCCTCGGATATAGGTCTGTAAGGACCGGGAAACATGTGTTCAGGAATAACTAATCCTCAAAAGTAAGAGAGGACCGGCCTTGGAGGTTCCAAAGGATCATAGTGGGGTCCTGAGGCATTTGCTAGAGTGTCTCGAACGCGGAGAGGAGCTTGCCCCTTGCCTCGACTCATGACGGAATCCAATTTCCAATACGTGATAGTGCGGTTTTATTTGTAGAACCTAGTATGGCGACATAGTGGTATGGGTCATTAATGCCGCCTATGATTGATATTTATGATTGAAACGTTTTGACACTATACACTTCTTATAATATCAAAATAATGTGTTTTAAACGTATCAAGCATGCTTTGGCTGTTATAAGGTAAAAACCCTATCCTCCGGCTTGCGTTGCATTGTGTGATGGGACCTGGGTCTTATAACAGCTTCATTTTTCTTTATTTAGCATTGCGCTGTTTGTTTTATGCACTGGTATTCTTGGGAGGAAACCCGTTCCGTGTTATACGGCGTGGTCCCTTGATTTACCTAACTTTAAAAATAAAGAATTATAACTGTTTTAGTTCTCACACCAGTCACATGACTGACCTGGAGTTTATTGTTTTAACCTAAACTCTGGGTGCCCCTATTTTCCACACGGGCAGCTAGTAGTTTTGGTTTTGCAGATTTATATCCACAGGATCCTGATTTACAGCTGGAACGATGCTCGGAAAGCTCTGTATCCGTGTATCACTTTCAGTTGTGTTTTGTATATTTTTCCGCTGCTATGTAATTTATTGTAATCTCTGATATTTGTTGAATGTAATTTAATCATTTATACTCTGTATATTCTTGTATCTGATGGAATTGTTGTAATAACAATGAAATGTTCTTCCGTCTGCGTCCTTTTGTGTGTTGTTCTCAAAGTATTCGTGCTTTCCTTCACGGGGAAGTTACGGGTTCTTTCACTGGTTCTAAAAATATATTTTCAGAATATAAAAACTGATTTAAAAGAATTCATTTTTAACATAAAAACTCATTTGAATTTAAAAGTAAAAGCTTACATTGAAAAGGGGAAGGAGCCGTGCTTACTTGGGTTTGCTTAGGGGGCGGACGGGAGGTGGTAGGTGGCGCGGTCGCGTGTCAGAGGTGCTGCGGGTCCTCTTCAGGCGGTGGCGGCAGCCCTTGTCTCGATTTGGGGGTTGGGTTCGCAGTGGGCTTCAAGAGGAGGGAGAAGCGGCACAGAAGAGAGGGGGGGTTGATCGGAGGCCGGCGGCGGCGGCGCTCTGGGTCGGAGGCGCGATGCGTTCGTGGGTTTTGGGCGTTTGGGCTTTGCGAAGGGAGGAAGAGGGAGAGAGAGGAGGAGGCGGAGGCGTTAGCAGGGGGCGACTGCCTTGGCAACCGGCGATGCGGCGGTGGACGGGTGGGACGAGGCGGCGGTGCGTTTAGGTCTTCCGCGAATTTTTTTTTTCTTTTAAAATATGAGATCGACTGGTGTGAAGGGCTGGGGAGAGAAAGTAAAGGGTATATATTTATATTAATATTATATTTAATTCCCCAATAGTTGACTTTTTATTTGACCTCCAAACGAGACCCACCGACTGTCGTCCCTAGCTAATTACCCCCATTCCGAACACAATGGAATATGTTTCGTTGGCCAATTCGACTGTTACAATCAGTTTCCGTTAAATTTACATTTAAATCACTTTATTGAATTTCAAACGTACATTTCGAATTACCGGGGTCACATACTAACTAGAAAAATTCCAGAAAAATATTTTCTAGCTTCGTATTGACGATACGGTCCTAACAAAACTAGTTCCGTCGAATTCTGAGACCGTTGGAAAAATGGCCAATTTCCAGTCGATTAAAATCAACTGAAATGGTCAAAACACGTTTTCCTTTGCCACGCTCACATTTTGTTTCGAAAAATTATGAAATTTGAAACCTAGCAATAACTTGACACTGCGGACCCAACAAAAGTGGTTTCGTCGAAATCCGAGGTCGTTTGCAAAATGTCCATTTTTAAGGGCCTGAATTCCATAGCGACTATTTAGAATTTTCAACTGGACATATCTTTTGATTCTCGCTACGAAATTTTGATTTTTCGGATTCGTTGGAAATATATCCACAATTAGATTCCATTACTTTTGGTTTCACCAAAATCCGGATTATTTTGCACCCGGTATGTTCAATTGAAGTTTGAAATCGAATTATCGAACTACCGCGCCATTTTCAATTCCTTTTATAATTATATATAATTATTTATATTCTAACGACGACGTATATAAATATATACGTTCGAATTCTATTCAAAATAAATTTCTCGTCGATATTATTTAAAATAATCTATTTTAAATATTCAAAATTCGCTAAAATTGCCAAAATAAAAATTTTAAACTGGCCCAGATTTTCGGGTTGTTACAGCGACCCACATAGCCATGTTGCCTGCCCGATTTTTGTCATTTCCTGGTTGTGAGGCTTGAGGTCATAACGTATCCTTGGTTAGATCACACCTCCATTCACTTTGAATGCCACCTCATCATCCCGCCAAATCACTAATTGATTTTCCCGAAAATACCGTGGGTATAAAGCTAAGAGAAACAAATTCCTCCACCACCAAACGTGAATACGTTTGAGGAGACCAACTTATGCGATCTATCATATATACCCTGTTAGACATTATTCCATACAAGTTGCCCTGGGACTGGACAAACCGAAGGAACTATTCTGTAAATCCATTTTAGGTAATTTCTACCTATGACCGCCAGAACAACCCTTGCATAACTCCGTCTTTAATTATCTTCATCATATATGATTCGCAACGCCAATGCCCATACGGAGTGGTTTTCAGGTAACAAATCTGATCCCGGTTTTTTCGTTTTGACAATGGAAAAATTGTCAAAAACTTTGATAGCTGGTGATTTAACTAACAAAGGAAGACATCCATACTTCTAACAGTCATATTTCTAAATAAGAACTATACCGATCAGTCATTAATCAACATTCAACCATTTAAATTAATTTCTCATTAATTAATTCATCTCCAAATTTCTCATTTATTTCTTAAAACTTGTCTTAACTTTCCTTGATTCTTGAAAAGCATTTCCATGTATCACAAACTATTTAATTTCTATATTTAGAAAATATCTCTTTTTAACTTTGGAAAATAATTTCATATCTCCGTAACTACTATTTTCTATATTTAGAGAATATACGTTGTTAATATTGGAAAACCTTTCCAAAATCAGTTTATATAGATTTAACGAATCGTTATATAAAACATTGGTTCTAACAATAACGTTATAATAACTACTTCAAAAATATTTAAAATATAATTTTGATCCCTAATTTAAAAATAATCATAATAATAATATTTAATTGATTTAATTACAACTTAATTAGAACGGAAAGTAAATAATATCTTCCTGGATTCGATGTATTTGACTTCCACATATATTTCTCTTTAATCTATATTCGACTAGCATTCTGAACATCGGAATAAATTCACCATTTCAGGTCAACTAAATTTTTAAATTCACTTTTGAATTTCTTACTCCCAAACATTTATCCATTTCCTTTTCTACGCATTTCAATTTGTGAAACGTTTGCTTTAAAAACATTTTTCACTTTAAAACCTGAATATTTTTCTTCACAGAAATCTGGATTCATTACATAGATCAAATATTGATATATGTTTATAATTACCATTACAGGTTAAATTTCCATCCTTCGAGTTATTATATATATTCATACTTATTATACATCCCAAATAACTTGGACTACAAGTAAGTTCTTGTTAATTAAGTTTATAATTAAATCACAACCACATACTCGATTAAATTTTTTTGATTCCAACCCAATATTAAGTACCTTGTCAGAATATAATTTAAAAATTAAATTTATAACATTCGACATAGTCGAATTCAAATAATAAATCCTTACAGATTTATTCATTTCGAACATCGAAATAAATTCCACCATTTCCCTTTGAAAGCAAATTCCCAATTCCCATTTTAGTTTATCGACAAATTAATATTTTCAATTTAATAACAATTATTCCCCATTTATAAATATCAATTTTAAACCCAACTTCTTGTTTTATATAATTCAACCAGTTATAATATTTTACCCCATCGAAATTCAATTTCTATTTTAAAAATAGAAATTCCCCTTTTTAAAAGCCAGTTTCCTTTTCCATTTATTCGAATATATTTTACGGTATTTAAATACCAATTATTTCAGGTCAATGTTGTTCAAACATCCAAAAACACACAGTAATTGTTCATTGGAAACAAAATTTTATTAAATCAATTTTGGGCTTACCACTTTAATTCTTATCGGCCCATTCAAGTTAACTAGCCCGCTTCCTCACTTAAACCGCCGACCCATTTAAAATTTGCTGCTTCTTCATTGGAAACAAAATTTACCGCTTCACTATATTTTTCCCCGCCGTTTCAAAAACATTCTAGTACCCATGCTTTTCAAAACACCGTTTTGTGTTTTCATTTCCAAAAAAATTTATATCTTTTTGTATGGGCTTTTTCAAATCTCGGCCCATCACCATATTTTAAAACCCACGTCCCCCTTTTCTATAGCGCCTCCTTCTTCTCACTTATCAAAACTGCGACTCCTCCTTGATGGATACGCCAATTTTGAAAGTTTTGGTATATGCGTTTATTCTTTCCCTTTTTTTATATTTTTATTTTATTTATTTATATGGGCCTGACTCTTGACGGCCCACCCACTCTATGGTCTGCACGTCAACCTAAATGCTTCAGCTTCTTCTCCGATATACAAACATGTTGGCTGCTCCAATTGAAACACACCATTGCTGAAATTCTAGACATCCTTTCTCCATAAATCTTTCACAGCATTTGAACGGAAATATACCAACATCCTTTACTCCGAGATCTCTTTCTTCTCGTCACAGTTATACCCAACTCGTATGTCAGGAGGAGAAACCCACCTCAGCTTCACTATAGCGGTCTTCTTCCTGTATTCATTTCGAAGACTCCTCCACTGGCCCAAATGTCCCAGTCCCACATCGTCTCTCCCTCTACACTGCAGTAAACCAACCAAAATCCACCTCATCCGAGCCTCCCAATTTCCGTATCAATTACCCCATACCAACCGCCAAAACAGCCTCCAAAGAACTCAAGGACCCTCTCCTTGTTTAAAGAATACCTTTCCTTCGTACACCTATACCGGTACATTCTCCATGATGGTTTCTGTTTATAACGTAGCGTGTCTCCATTTTCCATGTGTTCCTCTCAGTAAAAGGCACTATCCCTCCATTGCCAAGAATGACTCCTTCCCTTTTATATCTGCCACATCAACTCTGGTCCCCCCCTGCAAATGGAAACAACAAACTCTCCACGCACCTACAGTACATCCTCTCCTGAACTACATACTCCAAATGCTTGCTCCTATGTAACCCAATGCTACCAAACACACTCAGCTCTCCATGGCGTTTCCCGGTTCCAGTAACATGTACCTCACCATTTCCAAGCCTCAAGGCTTTAGTTCCGAATACACTGCTCGCGATTACCACTCCATTCGCGGTTCCCAGCAGTTCCTTAGTTCAGAAAGTTCACGATCTCCCTTTATTTTGGATTTGGTTTTTAATTTATAAGCCATGATTTTAAAATTTGAGGAAATAATAAAAATTTAGAGAAGACACCATTCTCTTCCTACGGCAAAACTAAATGGCCAAGCTTGTGTATTTATAGGAGGAGAATGCCTTGGTGGCCGAGGAGTAGTGTATAAGGTAGCTGTTAATAAAATGCTAGGCATGTGTTGTCTATTCTTCTACGTGTACGTATTAGGGTAGAACTAGGTTGCTGTTGATTAGAAAACACACTAATGCTAGTTAAATTTGAAAGGAAGGTTGATGTACGAAATTCAGAGTAGATCGTGCTATTACTTGTGCATGAAAACCTAGGGGATAGACAAGTTTGTATTGCAATTTTATTTTTAATCTGTAGATGTACCCTACTTTAAGTTTCTCATATGTATCTTAGCGTGTCCTACATTTTTGATATATATAGTATCTTATACTAAATGGCGCAATGGCTTTATGATGGATGGATTATATGTATATGGTTATATATATATATATATTTATATTAAGATAAAGCATGTATACACGTTTTGGTTTTCTTCGGGTATTGGTTTACGTTAGCATAATTGTCTTGAAATTTGAACGCCCCTAACAAAATTATTTACACAAATACTACCAAACTAAGGATTGAACATAACCTATACTTTAGTATACTGTATGCTTTGAGAAGACGGTGCACTATGGAGTATATTGTATGATTTGAGAAGACGATGCACTATGGGTGCCAGCACCTCCAAGCTAGTAAAACCTATCATGAAGACGTTTTGTGCAGAGCGGGAGATCCTAGGAACGTGCATGCATATTAGTACCAGAAGGTTGAACCAGGAAATCAAACTATACTAGACAACAAATCATAATTCGTTCCAAGTGTTTTTTTTGTTTGATAGAGCCTTATGTTGATTGTATTTGTTTTGTTTGTCAACTCGCTCTGTTTCATTCCAAGTGTGTTATCCAAGTTAATATCAAATGAAATCCTCATTAATCGATTTTGCATTGTATTTTGATTATTGTGTGCTGTAAGTGCAAAGCGACTTGTCATTGGACCCTTCGTGTATATATAAAGTTTATATACCCTATTGCGCTCAATTTCATTCATTTACGGACCGCTATGGACAAAAGTAAAAAATACGATCGTGTCATCCAAAGCACTATGATCCCAAAAATATAATAAATTAGACAAAATAGCTTATATTGTGAAATCCCAAAATGATGATATAGGGTGTAAAATACTTCAGATAAAAAGATGCTTATTTTCTAAAATAAAATTTGCAGAAAAATTCTAAAAATTAGATTAAGCATACTCTAAGAAATCTTGTCTAAATTCAAAACCGTTATTTAATTATATTTAAATAAATCGTTACGGTTTATAATTGACTTCATAGTGACTATTTGAAACTTTGATTTGTACATAACTTACAATCTACCCAACGAAATCTCGATTTTTCACTCCCAATAGAAAAATACAGTGAATTAGATTTGAACGTTTCTTGTTTAGAAGAAATCCGACATATAACGAAACCTGTATACTCAGTTGAAGTTCAAATCCTAATATTACGAACTACTGCGACGTTTTGGGCTCGATTATAATTTATATTATAATCGATACGTTCAACTATGTATATAAATATATTCGTTATTATAATTCAATTCTAAACTGAATTAAATCTCATATATTATCCAATTCTCGCACTATAGTGAATTCAATTTATTTTCGACCATTCGGAATTGAAGTTATTATTCCATTACTTATATTATTTAAATATTCAAAATATTTGAATTCAGACCATTTAAATTATCAAACCAATATATTATAAAAATTAAATTAATTAATTATTACATCGTTAAAATTTCGGGACGTTACATTCCTTCCGCCTTAAAAGAATTTCGTCCTCGAAATTACTAAGGAGGTAAAATGCTATAAATCTTCATTAACCAGGTTAAAATAATTTGTTCCACTCCTTAACTTCAGTTTCCACTAAACCAATTAATTCCAATTAAAATATTAAAATATTAAATTATTCTTATTAATGAAAATATTCAAAAATTTATGGAAAATTTCTAACACCTTAAATTTCCAGAAACTTTTGCCAGCATCTCCTTTGCATGGTTAAATCGGTACAACTACAACTCGTCTCTTTAGGCCTTCTCTAGCCTAAAAGAAAATAAAAACAGCCAAGTTGCTTGCCAAACTGGCTCATAAATCTAATACCCAATTAAAACATAAACTCGTTCCTTTTTGTCTGTCATTCAATTCTATCACTTCTGTTTGCTATCAATCCAGCATATACATATGCCTTCCAAATTGGTCTTAACTCAATTCATTCTTGAACTAGATCATTTGCTTGTAACCAAGCCAAATTCCATTTCAAACTCTAGTTCAAAACTCGATTCCAAATTCTTACTCAACAATTCAATTCCATTATAGATTATCTCAAATCCAATCCAATTTTACTTAACTCAGTTAAATTCTATTCCAATTCAATTTTATATCTGACTTGTTTTAAGTTAAATTCCAATTTATTTATTTACTTTTACCCTTTTATCCTATTTAACTTCATAAGTAACATTTTAATTTTGGAATTCAGATTCATGGGTTTTAATTCAAAATTAGTTTGAAAATCGTATATATTTACGTATAATAACAACAATTCAAAACATTTGAATTTTTAAACAACTTATTCCCTCAAAACAATTCAAAACAAAATCTTTGGTAGTAATCTGTCACTTGAAACTCGAAAACGAACACTGATGATGCGGCCTTCATCATCAGAATTATTTTCCAATTATCAAAGTGAGTTCAATACTGTATAACTTCAAAACTCATTTCATAAATACTTCCATTTTGAAATTATTTCAAAATATCCTTTTCAATGCTTGAATTTTTTTTTCAAATCACCCAGGATCTTAAAATTCTCTTATACAATTCAAAATTCATTTATGAACCCTTTCCCAAATTCCAGAGTTTTAATTCAAATTTTGGTTTAATTTCAGATTTAATCTATCGGATTTTATATGTTACGATTATACAAATTCTGATTGGTTAATTGCATAATCAACTTAATTATAATTCAATTATAATAGCAATCAACACATCCAATATACTATAATAATCTCAAGATATATACTTGTTTTTATATCAAAATAAATTTTGGGTAAAATTATATTTCTTTACCCAACTTTTAAAACAATATCGTGTCCAATTACTCTATTCAAGAGTTTAGAAACACCTATCGATACAGTTTGCATTAACGTATCGACTAAAATTCATAAACCACTCGACATACCAATCAACACAATAAAAATGGTTTTTATATCAATTTACAAATAAGCGCTCAAATATATACAGTCAAACTCAATCTAGGGTATTACTAATCCCATCTGTACCGAATCACGCCACAGATCCAAAGTAATCATTTAACTTGGCTCTGATACCACTGTAATGACACGGGCATTTTCGACCCCGAAAATATCGACATAGAACATAATGTCAACTAATCAGATATTGAAAACACCGGATTATTTAGAGAAAGAAGTTAGAGGGTGGGAATAGAAAGAAAATTAGAATAGAAGAAGAAGAAGACAACTGAATTGAATCAGAGTAAATACGAATCTCACAGCGGAACGAATAAAATATATTATAACATAACTTTGAAATAAAACTGTATACATATACACCATTATTAGAGTATAACTCGTAACACCAAGCGAAAATAAACTCTATATATAACTAATGTTGAAGCCCCCTGCTCCAAGCTCCTTAAAGTATACCTGTATAATCCTGACTACTTGACTGCCTATACAAATTTGGGCACCCAAGAGTTTAGGGTTAAAAAAAACAAAATAAACTCTAGGTCAATCATGGGACTGGTATGAGTAAACTCCAAACATTCGGTTTAACTTTTCAAAATCCTTTTCGAAAGAAAAGATAATTGTAAGACCGATCCACACATAAACACGAATGGTTTTTATCTTACGATAATCCAAAACATTTTTGAAAACAATATTATTCTGATATTATGACATTGTCTAGATACAAGTAAATAACAATCTAGCAGAACGCTTGCATCTTACACTCTACATAAATAATATACAATCAAAACCGCGGGTGCTTATTGGAGATTGGATTTTGATTATGACATGGTATGGAACCACCTGCCGATAGTGTATCTATAGAGAGGAATACACTAGGTTCAACAAGAATGTCTTGCAACCCGGCCCACACATGACCGACCACTCATTTCTCTTGAGTGTATCAAATATATTGTCACCTACGGTTGCTGGCAACATAACCATTCCCGGGAGATACATAAGCGAAAAGAAGTAACAAATATGGATATTCTCTAGATGGTAACAATATACCCTAATGGGGGCGACCCCCATAGCCATGTTGCCTGCCCGATTTTTGTCATTTCCCGGTTCTGAGGCTTGAGGTCATAACGTATCCTTTGTTTGATCACACCTCCATTCACTTTGAATGCCACATCGTCATACCCACCAAATCACAAATTGATTTCCCCAAAAATACCACGGGTATAAAGCTAAGAGAAACGAATTCCTCTGCCGAACATGAATACGTTTGAAGAGATCAACTTACGCGATCTATAAGATATACTCTGTCAAACATTCGTCCATACAAGTTGCCCTGGGACTGGACAAACCGAATGAACTATTTTGTAAATCCATTTTAGGTAATTTCTACCTAGGATCGCCAAAACAGCCCTTGCATAACTCCGTCTTTAATTATCTTCATCATATTTGATTCGCAATGTCAATGACCATACCGAGTGGTTTTCAGGTAATAAATCTGATCCTGGTTTCTCCATATTGACAACGGAAAAATGGTCAAAAACTTTGATAGCTAGTGATTTAACTAACAAAGGAAGACATCCATACATCCAACAGTCATATTTCTAAATAAGAACTATACCGATCAATCATTAATCAACATTCAGCCATTTAAATTAATTTATCATTAATTAATTCATCTCCAAATTTCTTATTTATTTCTTAAAACTTGTCTTAACTTTCCTTGATTCTTGAAAAGCATTTCCATGTATCACAAACTATTTAATTTCTATATTTAGAAAATATCTCCTTTTAACTTTGGAAAATAATTTTGTATCTCCGTAACTGTTATTTTCTATATTTAGAGAATATACAATGTTAACATTGGAAAACCTTTCCAAAATCCATTTATATAGATTTAACGAATCGTTATATAAAACATTGGTTATAACAATAACGTTATAATACCTGCTTCAAAAATATTTGAAATATAATTTTGATCCCTTATTTTAAAATAATCATAATAATAATATTTAATTGATTTAATTGCAACTTATATGGATTCGATATATTTGACTTCCACTTATATTTCTCTTTAATCTATATTCGACTTTCGTTCTAAGCATCGGAATAAATTCACCATTTTAGGTCAACTAGATTTCTAAATCCACTTTTGAATTTACGACTCCTAAACGTTTAACCATTTCCTTTTCTACCCATTTCAATTTGTGAAACGTTTGCTTTACAAACATTTTTCATTTTAAAACCTGAATATTTTTCTTTACAGAAATCTGGATTCATTATATAAATCAATTCTTGATATATGTTTATAATTACCATTACAGGTTAAATTTCCATCCATTGAGTTATTATATATATTCATACTTATTTTACATCCCAAATAACTTGGACTACAAATAACTTCTTGTTAATCAAGTTTATAATTAAATCACGACTACATACTCGATTATAAATCTTTGGTTCCAACACAATATTAAGTACCTTGTCAGAATATAATTTAGAAATTAAATTTATAACATTCGACATAGTCGAATTCAAATTATAAATCCTTATAGATTTATTCATTTCGAACATCGAAATAAATTCCATCATTTCCCTTCGAAAGCAAATTCCCAATTCCCATTTTAGTTTATCGACAAATTTATATTTTCAATTTAATAAAAATTATTCCCCATTTATAAATATCAATTTTAAACCTAAATTCTTGTTTTATATAATTAAACCAGTTATACTATTCTACCCAATCGAAATTCAATTTCTATTTTAAAAATAGAAATTCCCCTTTTTAAAACCAAGTTTCTTTTTCCATTTATTCGAATATATTTACTGTATTTAAAAACCAATTATTTCAGGTCAATGTTTTTCAAACATCCCAAAATACACAATAATCCATCATCGATTATTTATCACATCATATAAGCAATATATGAAAATCAACAATAAAACTGTTGAGGAACCCAGTTGGATCCCTCCAACCTATGTCCCTGCATCCATAGACGTTAATCAACAGAAATAAATTTATTTCATATCAATATGAAATATTAGAATCAATATTTGCAACCAATTAATTAGCTAATCATCCAAACGATCATCACATACAGCATTCAATCAATTTTATCAATAATAAATAACATTGATAAAATTATAAAACTAGATAGAGCTAGTGAGTTTACTCACCTTGGTCGTTATTCATTGAAAATGATTAACGGTCGATGATTCGAATCAGTCGTTTAATTATGCCACAAGTTCAAACGAACTCTAAATAATTCCAATTTGACGTCATCGCATAGTCTACATCAATACAATCCTATTGGATCCTGTTTCATTAAATTTGGATATTATATGAGCATAGTGTAGCATTTTAAAGTTTATATGTATTTAAATATAACTTGAACTAAATTTTATTAAATCAATTTTGGGCTTGCCACTTTAATTCTTGTCGGCCCATTCAAGTTAACTAGCCCGCTTCCTCACTTAAACCGCCGACCCATTTTCAATTTGCTGCTTCTTCTTTGGAAACAAAATTTGCCGCTTCACTATATTTTTTCCCCACTATTTAAAAAACATTCTAGTAACCATGCTTTTCAAAACACCATTGTGTGTTTTCATTTCCAACAAAATTTATTCCTTTTTGTATGGGCTTTATCAAATCTCGGCCCATCACCATATTTTAAAACCCACGTCCCCCTTTTCTACAGCGCCTCCTTCTTCTCAGTTATCAAAACTGCGACTCCTCCCTGATGGATATGCCATTTTCGAAAGTTTTGTTATGTGCGTTTCTTCTTCCCATTTTTTTAATTTTTTTATTTATGTGGGCCTGACTCTTGACGGCCCACCCACTCTATGATCTGCACGTCAACCCAAATGCTTCAACTTCTTCTCCGATATACAAACACGCAGGCTGCTCCAATTGAAACACACCATTGCCGAAATTCTAGACATCCTTTCTCCAAAAATCCTTCACAGCATTTCAACGAAAATATAATAACATCCTCTACTCCGAGATCTCTTTCTTCCCATCACAGTTATACCCAACTCGCATGTCAGGAGGAGAAACACACCTCAGCTTCACTACAGCGGTCTTCTTCCTATATTCATTCTGAAGACTCCTCTACTGCCCCAAATGTGACGACCCAAAACCCAGTTGGATGGTGGCAAGGGTAATCTTTGGAATATAACACATAAACAAATAATAGCAGAACAGAATTAAATAAATCCACCAGATAATGTACAAATAATACACTGGATAAACCTAATCATCAGAGTTACACAGTATACAGGATCATTGTTAGTACAAATGTAGTTCAGCTATACATAAATGCCTACAACGGAAAACAAACATATTATGTACAATAGGAGCTACATAGCATAAAAAGAGATAAATGATAGAATCCATCTTCGGCTCCAGCTATCCAAAAAGAGCCTGCTAAAACCTGAACACAAGGCTGCCCGTGTAGAAAAAGGGGCACCCGAGTTTGCAAGTGAAATAAGCTACGAGTCAGTCATGGGACTGGTATGAGAAATCTACTTAACACATTTTATAATATGGCTAATCACAGGATCATGCCACTTTCGTGGAACGGGTTTACTCCATTGGATTTCCAGTGCTTAAAACAAGTAAATCTTTTAAACATCGCAATGCTTTTTACAAAAATGAAGCCATTATAAGACTCAGTTCCCATCACACAACGCGACGCAAACCGGAGGATAGAGTTTTTACATTATAATGGCCAAAATATGCTTGATACTAATAAAACAAAAGAATTTGATATTATTACTAGTGTTTATATGTTTCAAAAACAATTTCAAATCATAAGTATCAATCATAGACGGCATGGGTACCATATATCATGTCGCCGTATATAGGTATATAATCAAAACCGCACAGTCACGTATTTGGAAATTGGATTTCCGTCATGAACCAAGGCAAAAGATAGTCCTTACCGAATTCAGGACGCTCTAGCCCGTGTCTTAGGGCAAGTACTCAGTCAAGCCCTTGGAGTGACAAGGTCGGTCCACCGATGTGGATTAAAATGCCTGAACACTGCGTTTCCCCGCCCTTTGGGGCGTAAATGAGTCCTATGACTCCATCGGCTTCACATAGTAACCGATACATCCAAGGCTCCTCGCAACAGCAACAACCACACAGGTGAAAATAATATAAATGTCGGCCAGTTTAAGCACCGATACCACCTCTAGCTAGAAAGAAACGCATGTCCTCCCTGAGGTCCTCTCCAATTTCTGGCTCATACCGGGGTGTGAGGCTCGCGAATCCACGCTATACACAAAGCTATGCCACACAGGCGGTGCTTTGATCATCTACCACAAGACCTTGCTTTTCAACAGAAGCCTTGATCATCTGCCACTTAGGCGTGCCACACAGGAAATTCATGCTATGCGATTGATTTCTATCGATAAATAACCTCTGAGCTCGTACGTCTCAGAGAAGGGCGTTAAGCAAGAGAATAAATTCTCTGCCACCAAACAGATATATATTTAATAGAGATCAATCATCACTGAACAAAATCCAATGTCAGACACAAGTCCATTTGGAAGTTCATTTTGGGTCTGAACGAAACCGAAGGCACTATATACCTCGCACACCCATCGATCTCCACGTACGTCTGGACGATCACCACTTATTATCTATATTTCGGGATGCCTCCCAATCAAGGCATCAGTTACCATCCAACCGAGGTGAAGATCTCCGGTCTTCAACCACCGTCTTCATCATCGACTTCTTATCGCCGATCAATTATTTGAAATGAGATTTAACTCGGCCTTTTCAAATAATTCACGTATATTTAGAATTTAAATCAATTCATTTCAATGGTTAAATTATTCGGCAACAACTCACGCCAAACACATTCAACCATCAAATATCCACTAAACCGGGTAAATTTGGTTTATTTCCATTCCATATCGCTTATAATATATTATAACGATTTATCGCTATTTTTATTTATTTAAAAATAGCCAATTTATTCAAACGACGCTTCAGGCCATAACGCGGCCGTGGCGCTATTTTTCTTTAGATTCGATTTACACATATCTGAAAATCTAACTGTTGGATCTTCACAAATTTTATATCATTAGAAAGATCTTTTCAAAATGAATCCAAGGTTTTAGTTTTGGGAAAATCCGACGGTCGGATCTCCCTGTACACTCGTTCGAAGTTTCGATTTCAAAATATGATCTATAGCGTAGTTATTCAATTTAATTTAATTATATTTATATATATAAAAATATAATAGATTTTGGCGCTGTTTTTCTTCAGATTTGAATTAAACATTCCAGACAATCCAACCGTTGGATTTTCACAAAGTGGGTATCGTTGGAATGATATTTCCATAGCGAACCCAACGGTTTCAGTTTCGGGAAAATCCGATGGTCGGATCTACGGCACTAATCGTTTGAAATCACGATTTCAAAACACAAACTACAGCTTCATTATTCGATATATTTTAATTATATATATATATAGATATAATCGATTCTTCGATTTCAAAACCATTTTCACTTCACATATTTGATAAAAACTATATTTTTATCCAACAGATATTTATTTCAACACATGATTTTTTTATATTTTATTTCCACATCGGAATTTCTATTTAACACATGAATTTCTATTCAACACATGAATTTTATTTATTTTATTTCCATACAGGAATATTTATTCAATACATGAATTTCTATTCAACACATGAATTTTGTTTCAACATACGACACATGAATATTTTCTATAGTTTATATATATATAATAAAAATGTGATTCTTATTGCAAAACAATTTATTTCAAAACACGATTATTTTATATATATAAGGTAAAAATGTTATTTTTGGTGTTAAAAACAATTTATTTAAACCACCAATATTTTATATAGTCCATATATATGATAAAAATGTTATTTTTATCTTTCAAAGAATTTATTCAATACACGAACTCCATTCAACACATGAATTTATTTCAACACATGAATTTCTATTCAACGCATGAATTTATATTCAACACATGAATATAGTTTCAGCACATGAAAATAATTCTAACACATGAATATTATTGAAAATTTTGGCAGCATAATGGCAGGGTAGTTAAAACCGGGACCGTCCCTAGTACGGCTCCTCGCTCTACCTTAAAGCCTCGCAGCTTTTGACAATGGGGATTTCATGCATCTAATTCATACGCAAACGAGCATGTTTATTATTCTTTTCCACAAACTAATCCCATGTGGTTTCAACCAAATAATTCTCAACCACAGTATTTTTCAACCACAATCAATCAATTCCAACCCCAAACAATTCTAATCAACCATTCACTATCAACCAATTTTTCACACCAATCACAACCAATAAATATTGTCCATGGTTTGCGGACGAGGGGCGTGTATATATATATATATATATATATATATATATGTATGTGTGTATATATATATATATATATATTATACAAGTATATTTCACTTCCTTTTCAACACATATATAATTTTTACAACGCATATATAACTTATACATTAAACGCACAACTTATACAATGCTTATACATGAGGTGTACAACGCTTATATAACTCATACATTGACTATATAATTTATACATCGTCGTTTTCCATATCGTTTATAATTTGAAATCTCACATTGGGTTCCACTCCAACAAAAATAGCAGAAGGCTCAGAAAAATATCCGGTCTCTTCTAGAATGTAGAAGACGTCCACACGAGTCCACTATCTCTTGTTTCACTGGATTTCGACCAGAAACGAAAAAGATATGATTTTAACAAGCTACTCATGTTTTGCGACCGTTTTAAACTATTGAAATCAGTTCAAAAGTTCAAAACCGTACCTTTCAGCCTTTGATTCCAAATTAGGTTTCAACTTTGCGATCAAACCGCTGCACGATACCAGAATCAGGTTGCGCCACGAAGTGGAGCTTGGAGTCGCGCATGTGTAATAACCCGGAAATGCGAGCCAGTTTAAAATTTTTATTTTGGACATTTTAATGAATTTTGAATATTTAAAATTCATTATTTTAAATAATATCGACGAGAAATTTATTTTGAATATAATTAGAACGTATATATTTATATACGTTGTTGTTAGAATATATAATTTTATTTATAATTATTTATAGAATTGAAAATGGCGCGGTAGTTCGATAATTCGATTTCAAACTTCAATTGAACATACCGGGTGCAAAATAAACTGGATTTTAGTTAAACCAAAAATAATAGAATATAATTGTGAATATCTTTCCAACGAATCAGAAAAATTGAAATTTCATAGCGAGAATCAAAAGATATGTCCAGTTGAAAATTCTGAATAGTCGCTATGGAATTCAAGCCCTTAAAAATGGAAATTTTGCAAACGACCTCGGATTTCGACAAAACCACTTTTGTTGGGTCCGTGACGTCAAGTTATTGCTAGACTCCAAATTTCATAATTTTTCGAATCAATATGTGAGTGTGGCAAAGGAAAACGCGTTTCACCAGTTTCCGTTGATTTTAATCGACTGGAAAATGGGCATTTTTCAAACGGTCTCAGAATTCGACGAAATTAGTTTTGTTAGGACGGTATCGACAATACGAAGTTAGAAAATATTTTTCAGGAATTTTTAGTGACTATATGTGGCCCCGGTAAATTGAAATGTACGTTTAAAATAGAATATATAGAGTTATATTTTAAATTCAACGGAAACTGATCGTAACGGTCGAATTGGCCTGCGATACGTATCCCATTGTGTTCGGAATGGGGGTGATTAGCTATGGACGATAGGCGGTGGGCCTTGTTTCGAGGTCGAATGAAAAAGTTACCTTTTGAAATTAAAATAATATAAAATTAAAATAATTCCCCCTTTCCAAATCCTTTCTCTCTGCCCCCCCCCCCTCATTCTTCATCCATTCACGGAAAAAAAGAGAAATAAAGGGGATCCGGATCGATCCCCGTGCCATTGCCGCCCCCCTGCGCTCCGCCTCCTTTTCCCTCGCCTTCTCCTCCCTCGCGTTCACCTCCTCCTCCTTCCTCCCTTCTCCTCGTGCGATGCTGGACCCCCCTGCTTCCACCTCGCGACGCAAACCCCGAGACCCCTGCCATTCGCCTGGCACCACCGCAGCAAGCACCCCGACGCCGCCTGAAGCCCCCTCTTCTTCCTTCCCTCGCCTGCGCGTACAGCCCAACCCCATTCAACCTCTCCGCCGCGAATCGGTGAGTGTTCTCCCCCTTTCCTTCCTTTTTTATTTTATTTTTTTATTATTCATTATTATTCATTAATGACGGGATTTTAAAATAAAAATTAACAGGATTTTAGGACTGAAATTAGAATTGTTTTAAAATATATATACATCGAAGTAAAGTTAGGATTTTTAGCTTAGTAAAAATATAATTTTTGATTGCAAAAAGGAGCGATTTTTAGTTATAAAAAGAAATGATTTTTGTTGGGTGAAGTAGATAATAAAAATATGATTTTTAGCATATGTGGAGTATAAAAATATAATCTTTTATATTGTAGAAGTATAAAAATTTAATCTTTTATGTAGGTAAGATAGTAAAAATATCATCTTTATATTTCAAAAGTTGAAATCTTTATATTTGAGAAGGCGAAATCTTTATATTTGAAAAGGCGAAACCTTTATGTAGAGAATAGCGTGATAAAAATATAATCTTTATTATATGAACACCGTTATAAAAATAGAATTTTTATCTATATAGTAGCGGTGTAAAAATAGAATTTTTATCTATATACTAGTGGTGTAAAAATAGAATTTTTATCTGTATAGTAGCAGTGTAAAAATAGAATTTTTATCCATATGGAGTGATTAT
Organism: Allium sativum; assembly: GCA_030737875.1. NCBI lineage: Eukaryota > Viridiplantae > Streptophyta > Magnoliopsida > Asparagales > Amaryllidaceae > Allium > Allium sativum. Next base: position 335,440,889 of record CM060913.1, on the reverse strand, counting down.
AAAAATATGATTTTTATATATACATAACAACAATATAAAAATGTGATTTTTATATATGTAGTGGCTACGGATAGTGAAAGTGACAAAAGACGAAAAGGTGAAGATTTCCTACATAAGAAGAGTCGTGGCGTTTGGATTAGCTTTGGTGAGAACTTCTCACTTTAACTTTTCTTTTCTAGTTATATAAATATATACTAGGATGAAGACGGTGTTTAGTAGCACCCGACACCCTGTCCACATACCATGGACTTGTTTGTTTGGTTGCATAGATTAGTTAGATTATTTGATTTGAAGTTGGTTGTTTGGTGAATTGAAATCAAATTGATTGATATGTGTATGGCGTGGGCCATCACTAGACCGGGGATAAGGCTAGGCCTTGTCCCGTTTCTAGTATTGTGCCGTTATGCCGCCGAAATTTTCTAAAATAAGATTGAAAAATAAAGATATCATTTTATTTATTAAATGAATCAAATAGAATATTCATAGGTTGAAAAAAAAATTAGTCGTTAAAAATATAATTTTTAACATGAACGTGAATAAATAAATATTCCTTTACAAACCGGACAGTTTGTTTATGTACACCTATTTGAATGACATTGATTGGGACAATAAATTTTACACATCGCCCCACTGCACAAATAAAATCTGTGTTTGATTGTTTGAAACCCCAAATGGGTATTGGGATAAAATACGGCATAGACTAATCCCAATAATTAGTTGTATGTCGATCGATTGATTGACAGGCTGTTATAAGCGTTAGATATCTATATTTGATGCTTACACAGTGTAGTGCACTTTGGACTATGGTTGATTATGTATCGTTGCTATTATATACATGTGTTGTATGGAATCCATATAATTAACTTTGTATGGTAATTGATTGGGCCTCATTCCAATTTAGAAAATAAAGAATATTATAAAATAAAGGTTCATGTGTTGACCGTACTCATCCGTTGAGATTAGTCATGTGTTGAACGAAATATTTTAACAATAAAATTTACATCTTTATCATATATAAAATTAGAAACTAATTGGAAAATAGATAATATGAGTGGTCTCCTGGATATCGATCTGATGTTGGTTTCAACCTTCGGGGTTAATATTTAGGGAATCGTTCTCTTACTAATTAACGGTTGGAGTCTGATTTGAAATCAAACAATAGATACCATAATTTTTATAAAATATATTAAATAACAAAAATAGTCACACGTGGATAGTACTCATTCATTGAGATTAGTCATGTGTTGACAAAAATATAGATTCATGTATTGAATAGGATAAATATTCATTTGTTGAATAGAATAACGAAATTATTGAAATATACAAAGCCGTGTTGATTAGAGATGCGCTATTTTGATGCGAACGATATTTATATCGATTATATTCGTTTTTGAATTGAATCGAATAGAAAACGAATTTGAATTGAATCGAATAGAAAACAAATTTGAATTGAATCGAAAACGAATTTGAATTGAATCGAATAGAAAACGAATTTGAATTGAATTGAATAGAAAACGAATTTGAATTGAATCGAATAGAAAACGAATTTGAATTGAATCGAATAGAAAACGAATTTGAATTAAATTGAATAGAAAACGAATTTGAATTGAATTGAATAGAAAACGAATTTGAAATAGAATTGAAATCGATTTGAATTTGAAATGAATGTTGAAATTGTTTTCGAAACAAATTTGAAAACGATTTATAAAATTCGTTTAAAAAGGGAAATCGACGAAATATATAATATATATATATATATATATATATTATATATAATGGCATGAATAGAACGCGCCACAGCGCGGCAGTTCGTGAATTTCGACCATTGATTTCGAAAAGACATTACGGGAGATCCGACCGTCGGATTCTCCAAAAACTGGAACCGTTGGGTTCGTATCGAAAAGAGCTTGCTAACGAATATTAGAAATTTGAAATCTAGCGGATGGATTTGGAGATACATCCAAATCAAATTTGGAAAAGGTCGTTGTAAGTGCAGTTCGATGGCCGTTGATGGAAATCGACTGTACGGGCCTTGATAAAATTATTAAAAATAGTAATAATTTGTGTGAAATCATAAGAAATGATTTGGGTAAATTTAGGATGAAAAAATCCATATTTGAAAAGATAAAAATAGATTTTTATCGAAATGAACTAGTTTTGAACTAAAATTAAAACCCACTCATTTTTAAATAAATAAATTGGATTTGAAATGGGTTGTAAATAGAATTGATTTGTGGGTTTATCGTGAAGTGTGTTTTAAAAACCACTTTTTCTTTAACCCGATAATAAATGGAATGTGATTTGGGTTTATCGTGAACTGTATATTAAATGACACTAGTTCTTTAACCCAGAAAAGGGAGTTTTAATGAATTTGTAATTAGATTGAAATGTGAATTGATAATTTAAATTATCAAATATAGAAAGTGAGCGAGAACGGAGTATCACAAGTTTTGCTCCAAAACGATAGTCAAATCTTTAATTAGATTTGAACATGAAATGGTAATTAATTTTACCGATAACACCGTGGTGTTAGATATAGAGTATTACCAGTTTTGCTTCATGGGATGAATAGGTTGGGATTGGGAAATAAAATAACTAATTACTTCGGTGTGGTTCGCTAATCCCGACTAGTTTGGAAAACCATAATTTGGTTTGAAATGACATCCAAAGGAAGATTAAAGAATAAATTTAAAGAATTTATCTTGGATAAAATTAATGGGAACTTTCCCCTAAGAATGTGAAATTTAGAAACTAGCTATAGGTTAGTTAAGAAGAATGGTTTCCTAGGTATTGATCTGATGTTGGTTTCGGCCTTCGGGGTTAATATTTGGGGAATTGCTCTCTTACTGATTTACGTTAGTGACTAATGAATTGGAATGAGGCGTATGTTGTGTTTGTGTAACATTTGTTTATAATATACGCGGGTTGTTCGGAAAGGTCGGGTTTATACCCATTCTGAATAACCGATTCGACGACATGTCGAAGACGAAGACGGTGGTTGATGACCAGAAGTCTTCACATCGTTTGCGTGATTACTAATGATCTTGATTGGGCTGTACACCCAGGATGAGGGAATCAGTTGGTGATCGTCCAGACGTACTTGGAGATCGATGGATATGCGAGGAAAGTGCCTCCGGTTTTGTTCAGACCCAGAACAAACCTGTAAATGGATTGTGTGACTGACATTGGATTTTATTCTGTGTTGATCGATTTTTGTTAAATATATATCTGTTTGGCGGCGGAGAATTTATTCTCTTGCTTAACTCCCTTCTCTGAGACGTACGAGCTTAGAGGTTATATATCGATAGATATCAATCGCATGGCATGAATTGCCTCTGTGGCACGCTGAGTTGCATGGATCAAGGCTTCTGTTGTAAAGCAAAGTCTTGTGGTTGATGATCAAAGCATGGCCTTTGTGGCGTAGCTTTGTGTATAACGTGAATTCGCGAGCCTCACACCTCGGTATGAGTCAAAAACGGGATAAGTACTACAGGGAGAGCATGAAGTTTCTTTCTAGCTTTGGTGGTGTCAGTGACTTACCAGCCCTGACATTTATATACTTTTCACCTATGTGGTTGTTGGATGAGGCGCCTCGATTTTAGGTCTGTTAGGACCGGGAAACGTGTGTTCAGGAATTGTCAATCCTCAAACGTAAGAGAGGACTGGCCCTGAAGATCCAAGGGTTGCCCAAAGTGTGTAATCCTGGGACATTTGCTAGAGTGTATCGAATCGTAGAGGAGCTTTCCCCTTGCCTCGACTCATGACGGAAATCCAATTTCCAATACGTGTATTTCGGTTTTATTTGTAGAGCCTAGTATGGCGACATGATAGATGGTACCCATGCCGCCTAGGATTAATATTTATGATTGAAATTGTTTTGTCACTATACACTTATTATAGTATCAACTGATTTGTTTTAAACGTACCAAGCATGTTTGGCTATTATAAGGGAAAACCCTATCCTTCGGCTTGCGTTGCATTGTGTGATGGGAGTTGGGTCTTATAATAGCTTCATTTTTCGAAAAAGCATTGCGTTGTCTTTTCTATGCACTAGTATTCTTGGGAGGAAACCCATTCCGCGTTATACGGCGTGGTCCCTGGAATTACTCTCTTTTGAAAGTAAAGTTTTTAAATAACTGTTTTAGTTCTCACACTAGTCACATGACTGACCTGGAGTTTATTGTTTTAACCTAAACTCTGGGTGCCCTCATTTTCCGCACGGGCAGCTAGTGGTTTTGGTTTTGCAGATTTATATTCACAGGATCCTGATTTAAAGCTGGAACGATGCTCGGAAAGCTCTATATCCGTGTATTACTTTCAGTTGGGTTTTCTATTGTTTTTCCGCTACTATGTAATTTATTGTAATCTCTGATATTTATTGAATGTAATTTATTCAGTTATACTCTGTATATTCTTGTATCTGATGGAATTGTTGTAATAAACAATGAAATGTTCTTCCATCTACGTTCATTAGTGTGTTGTTCTCAAAGTATCCACTCTTTCCTTCACGGGGATGTTACGGGTTCTTTCTTTTGGTATCAGAGCTTTGGTTTACAGAGCTCGAGAACAAGACACGTTAGAACCATAAGAAAGAATTCATCAGATATTGGATTAGTAATATCCAATTAGACTGACTCGTTAGTGGTGGGATCAGCAGTGTCCTAGAACGAGTGTGAAGAGTATATTTTCCATATGAAAACACTTTTGTTTTGAAATTTAAAGCGTTTTATACATATTTGAATATATATTTATTTTGAATTTGGGCAATCCAGTATATAAATGTTTTGCATATACGCGTCATGAACGTATATTCGAAATTTTAATATACTAGATAGATATAGAATCACACTCTAGTCGCCCGGAGATGATTCTACTGATGACTATATAGCACCAGCAGTGTGTGTTCGAGTTTCGAAGGTGTGATTTTCTATATATTTCCATTAGACTGGTGTGAGAACCAAACTAGATAGGTTTAATGTTGTGAATTGGCATCGAAAACATGATTTTTTGTATATGTATCAAAATTATGAATTTGAAACTTTAATCCACTAATTGATTGATGGTTGTGTTGTTTGTTTATTTGTTTGATAATTTTGAACCATTATGCCTAATTGAATCAAATATTGAATTGTATTGAAAATTATTTGCAATTGCATGCATGTACATATATATGTGTGAACAGGTCATAGCAAGGAGGCTAGAGCAGAGAAATAAAATTGTTTGCCCGACAAATAGGTACATGTTTACTATAATTTACTGTTTGTTTGGGTGATGATGATTTTATGAGCCGATTGGCTAGCCGCTTGGCTTTTTCTTGTTCTTTTTGAGATCAGAAGGCATGTATGGCAATTTCGGGATTTTCCCGGTGCTCCCGGTGCAGGGGAGGTTATGGACAAATTTTTCCAAAATTTAGGGTGTCAGGCAAATTTTTGAAAAATTTGTAAAGTTTTTAGAAACTGAAAAGTTGAAGAACTTAAGCCATAAAGAAAATACTGGAGGTTGAGTTGATTTGTGAAACAACTTTTGGCTTCGTTCCTTTTCGGGGACGAAAAGTTTTAGGTGGGGGAGATTGTAATAACCCGGAAATGCAAGCCAGTTTAAAATTTTTATTTTGGCAATTTTAATGAATTTTGAATATTTAACATGAATTATTTTAAATAATATCGACGAGAAATTTATTTTGAATATAATTAGAACGTATATATTTATATAGGTCGTTGTTAGAATATATAATTTTATTTATAATTATTTATAGAATTGAAAATGGCGCGGTAGTTCGATAATTCGATTTCAAACATCAATTGAACATACCGGGTGCAAAATAAACCGAATTTTAGTGAAACCAAAAATAATAGAATCTAATTGTGAATATCTTTCCAACAAATCAGAAAAATTGAAATTTCATAGCGGGAATCAAAAGATATGTCCAGCTGAAAATTCTGAATAGTCGCTATGGAATTCAGGCCCTTAAAAATGGAAATTTTGCAAACGACCTCGGATTTCGACGAAACAACTTTTGTTGGGTCCATGATGTCAAGTTATTGCTAGATTCCAAATTTCATAATTTTTCGAATCAATATGTGAGCGTGGCAAAGGAAAACGCGTTTGATCAATTTTAGTTGATTTTAATCGACTGGTAAATGGCCATTTTTTAAACGGTCTCAAAATTCGATGAAATTAGTTTTGTTAGGACCGTATCGACAATACGAAGTTAGAAAATATTTTTTGGGAATTTTTAGTGACTATATGTGGCCCCGGTAAATTGAAATGTACGTTTAAAATAGAATATATAGAGTTATATTTTAAATTCAACGGAAACTGATCGTAACGGTCGAATTGGCCTGCGATACATATCCCATTGTGTTCGGAATGGGGGTGATTAGCTATGGACGACAGGCTGTGGGCCTTGTTTCGAGGTCGAATGAAAAAGTTACCATTTGAAATTAAAATAATATAAAACTAAAATTAAAATAACTCCCCTCCTTCCATATCCTTTCTCTCTGCCCCCACCCCTCATTCTTCATCCATTCACGGAAAAAAAAGAAGAGAAAAAGGTGATCGGGATCGATCCCCATGCCATCGCCGCCCCACCCCCCCACCCCCCACCCCCCTCCCCCCCCACCCCGCGTCTGCCTCCTTCCTCTTCCCTCGCCTTCTCCTCCCTCACGTTCACCTCCTCCTTCTTCCCTTCTCCTCGTGCGACGCTGGACCCCCCTGCTTCCACCTCGCGATGCAAACCCCGAGACCCCCGCCATTCGCCTGCCACCACCGCAGCAAGCACCCCGACGCCGCCTGAAGCCCCCTCTTCTTCCTTCCCTCGCCTGCGCGCACAGCCCAACCCCATTCAACCTCCTCCGCCACGAATCGGTGAGTGTTCTCCCCCTTTCCTTCCTTTTTTTATTATTTATTATTATTCAATAATGACGGGATTTTAAAATAAAAATTAACGGTATTTTAGGACTGAAATTAGAATTGTTTTAAAATATATATACATCGAAGTAAAGTTAGGATTTTTAGCTTAGTAAAAATATAACTTTTGATTGCAAAAAGGAGCGATTTTTAGTTATAAAAAGAAATGATTTTTGTCGGGTGAAGAAGATAATAAAAATATTATTTTTATATTATAAAAAGAATAAAAATATGATTTTTTTAGCATATGTGAAGTATAAAAATATAATCTTTTAGATAGTAGAAGTATAAATATATAATCTTTTATATAGGTAAGATAGCAAAAATATCATCTTTATATTTAAAAAGTTGAAATCTTTATATTTGAGAGGGCGAAATCTTTATATTTGAAAAGGCGAAACCTTTATGTAGAGAATAGCGTGATAAAAATATAATCTTATTATATGAACACCGTTATAAAAATAGAATTTTTATCTATATAGTAGCGGTGTAAAAATAGAATTTTTATCTATATAGTAGCAGTGTAAAAATAGAATTTTTAACCATATGGAGTGATTATAAAAATACGATTTTTATATACATAACAACAATTTAAAAATGTAATTTTTATATATGTAGTGGCTACGGATAGTGAAAGTGACAAAAGACGAAAAGGTGAAGATTTCCTACATAAGAAGAGTCGTGGCGTTTGGATTAGCTTTGGTGATAACTTCTCACTTTAACTTTTCTTTTCTAGTTATATAAATGTATATTAGGATGCAGACGGTGTTTAGTAGCACCTGACACCACTGTCCACAGACCATGGACTTGTTTGTTTGGTTACATAGATTAGTTAGATTAATTGATTTGAAGTTGTTGTTTGGTGAATTGAAATCGAATTGATTGATATGTGTATGGCGTGGGCCATCACTAGACCGGGGATAAGGCTAGGCCTTGTCCCGTTTCTAGTATTGTGTCGTTATGCCACCGAAATTTTCAAAAATAAGATAGAAAAAATAAAGATATCATTTTATTTATTAAATGAACCGAATAGAATATTCATAGGTTGAAAAAAAAATTAGTCGTTAAAAATATAATTTTTAACGTGAACGTGAATAAATAAATATTCATTTACAAACCGGACAGTTTGTTTATGTACACCTATTTGAATGACATTGATTGGGACGATAAATTTTACACATCGCCCAACTGCACAAATAAAATATGTGTTTGATTGTGTGAAACCCCACACGGGTATTAGGATAAAATACGGCATACACTAATCCCAATAATTAGTTGTATGTCGATCGATTGATTGACAGGCTGTTATAAGCGTTAGATATCTATATTTGATGCTTATACAGTGTAGTGCACTTTTGATGATGGTTGATTATGTATCGTTGCTATTATATACATGTGTTGTATGGAATCCATATAATTAACTTTGTATGGTAATTGATTGGGCCTCATTCCAATTTATAAAATAAAGAATATTATAAAATAAAGATTCATGTGTTGTTCGTACTCATCCGTTGAGATTAGGTATGTGTTGAACGAAATATTTTAACAATAAAATTTACATCTTTATCATATATAAAATTAGAAACTAATTGGAAAATAGATAAGATGAGTGGTCTCCTTGATATTGATCTGATGTTGGTTTCGGCCCTTGGGGTTAATATTTAGGGAATCGTTCTCTTACTAATTTACGGTTGGAGTCTGATTTGAAATCAAACGATAGATACCATAATTTTTATAAAATATATTAAATAACAAAAAATAGTCACACGTGGACAGTACTCATTCGTTGAGATTAGTTATGTGTTGACAAAAATATAGATTCATTTATTGAATAGGATAAATATTAATTTGTTGAATAGAATAACGAAATTATTGAAATATACAAAGCCGTGTTGATTAGAGATGCGCTATTTTGACGCGAACGATATTTATATCGAATATATTCGTTTTTGAATTGAATCGAATAGAAAACGAATTTGAATCGAATAGAAAACGAATTTGAATTGAATCGAAAACAAATTTGAATTGAATTGAATAGAAAACGAATTTGAATTAAATGGAATAGAAAACGAATTTGAATTGAATGGAATAGAAAACGAATTTGAATTGAATTGAATAGAAAACGAATTTGAATTGAATTGAATAGAAAACGAATTTGAATTGAATTGAATAGAAAACGAATTTGAAATAGAATTGAAATCGATTTGAATTTGAAATGAATGTTGAAATTGTTTTCGAAACAAATTTGAAAACGATTTATAAAATTCGTTTAAAAAGGGAAATCGAAGAAATACATATAATATATATGTATATATTATATATATAATGGCCTGAATAGAACGCGCCGCTGCGCGGCAGTTCATGAATTTCGACCATTGATTTCAAATGGACATTACGGGAGATACGACCGTCAGATTCTCCTAAAACCGGAACCGTTGGGTTCGTATTGAAAAGAGCTTTCTAACGAATATTAGAAATTTTAAATCTAGCGGTTGGATTTGGAGATACGTCCAAATCAAATTTGGAAAAGGTCGCTGTAAGTGCAGTTCGATGGCCGTTGATGGAAATCGACTGTACGGGCCTTGATAAAATTATTAAAAATAGTAATAATTTGTGTAAAATCATAAGAAATGATTTGGGAAAAATTAGGATGAAAAACTCCATATTTGAAAAGATAAAAATAGATTTTTATCGAAATGAACTAGTTTTGAACTAAAATTAAAACCCATTAATTTTTAAATAAATAAATTGGATTTGAAATCGTTGTTAATAGAATTGATTTGTGGGTTTATTGTGAAGGGTGTTTTAAAAACCACTTGTTCTTTAACCCGATAATAAATGGAATGTGATTTGGGTTTATCGTGAAGTGTGTTTTAAATGACATTAGTTCTTTAACCCAGAAAAGGGAGTTTTAATGAATCTGTAATTAGATTGAAATGTGAATTGATAATTTAAATTATCAAATATAGAAAGTGAGCGAGAACGGAGTATCACCAGCTTTGCTCCAAAACGATAGTCAAATCTTTAATTAGATTTGAACGTGAAATGGTAATTAATTTTACCGATAACATCGTGGCGTTAGATATGGAGTATTACCAGTTTTTCCTCATGGGATGAATAAGTTGGGATTGGGAAATAAAATAAATAATTACTTCGGTGTGGTTCGCAAATTCCGACTAGTTTGTAAAACCATAATTTGGTTTGAAATGACGTCCAAAGGAAAATTAAAGAATAATTTTAAAGAATTTATCTTGGATAAAATTAATGGGAACTTTCCCCTAAGAATGTGAAATTTAGAAACTAGCTGTAGGTTAGTTAAGAAGAATGGTTTCCTGGGTATTGATCTGATGTTGGTTTCGGCCTTCTGGATTAATATTTGGGGAATTGCTCTATTACTGATTTACGGTTAGTGACTAATGAATTGGAATGAGGCGTATGTTGTGTTTGTGTAACATTTGTTTATAATATACGCGGGTTGTTCGGAAAGGCCGGGTTTATACCCATTCTGAATAACTGATTCGACGACATGTCGAAGACGATGACGGTGGTTGAAGACCAGAAGTCTTCACATCGTTTGGGTGATTACTGATGATCTTGATTGGGCTGTACACCCAAGATGAGGGAATCAGTTGGTGATCGTCCAGACGTACTTGGAGATCGATGGATATGCGAGGAAAGTGCCTCCGGTTTCGTTCAGACCCAGAATGAACTTGTAAATGGATTGTGTGTCTGACATTGGATTTTATTCTATGTTGATTGATTTCTGTTAAATATATATCTGTTTGGCGGCGGAGAATTTATTCTCTTGCTTAACGCCCTTCTTTGAGGCGTACGAGCTTAGAGGTTATATATCGATAGATATCAATCGCATGGCATGAATTGCCTGTATGGCACGCTGAGTTGCATGGATCAAGGCTTCTGTTGAAAAAGCAAAGTCTTGTGGTTGATGAACAAAGCATGGCCTTTGTGGCATAGCTTTGTGTATAACGTGAATTCGCGAGCCTCACACCTCGGTATGAGTCAAAAACGGGATGAGGACTGCAGGGAGAGCACGACGTTTCTTTCTAGCTTTGGTGGTGTCAGTGACTTACCAGCCCTGACATTTATATACTTTTCACCTATGTGGTTGTTGGATGAGGCGCCTCGATTTTAGGTATGTTAGGACTGGGAAACGTGCGTTCAGGAATTGCCAATCCTCAAACGTAAGAGAGGACCGGCCCTGAAGATCCAAGGGTTGCCCAGAGTGCGTAATCCTGGGACATTTGCTAGAGTGTCTCGAATCGGAGAGGAGCTTGCCCCTTGCCTCGACGCATCAGGCGGTGAACGGCGGTGGGTTGAACGTGACTACTTCGGGGCTTCGAAACTCGACGGACACACAATGGAAATACTCAATTCTGGTATGGATTTAAAGAGGAGACGGAGCTCTTCAAAATGGATCAAGAATCACTTGATTTCGTTTAGTGGCTGAGGAGAAAAGGAGGAGAGAAGTTTGGAGTTCTTTTCCGCCGTCGCCTGGGAGGTTTAGTCGGGGAGAGAGAATATAGATGAACCAATGATATTTTATTTTTTATTTATATATTTTTAAAATCCAAAAATACCCTTCTTTACATACTAGCTCCAATCCAAACCCAACGACTATCGTCCCTAGCCAAATACCCCCATTCCGAACACAATGGGATATGTTTCGTAGGCCCATTCGACTGTTTCAGTCAGTTTTCCCTCAAATTAAAATATAAAACATTCAATACTTAATTTGAACGTACATTTCTATTTGCCGGGGCCACATACTGATTCTTAAAATTCCCGAACAATAAATCTAGCTATGTTTTGACGATACGGTCCCAACAAAACTAGTTTCGTCGAATTCTGAGACCGTTTGAAAAATGGCCATTTTCTGGTCGATCCAATTTAACAGAAATTCACCAAACACATTTTCTTTTGCCACGCTCACATATTAACTTCAAAAATTATGAAATTTGAAACCTAGCAAAAATTTGACATCCCGGATCCAAAAAAAGTGGTTTCGTCGAATTCCGAGGTCGTTTGCAAAATATCTATTTTCACGGGCTATATAAATTCTGTAACGACCTTTCTGAAAATTCATTTGGCCATAACTTTTGATTCCCCGTATGAAACTTCGATTTTTTAGATTCGATAAAAAGATATTCACTAACTGATTTAAATATTTTTGGTTTCACTAAAATCCTTTTTATTTTGCACCTGGTACAGTCAGTCAAAGTTTGAATTCAAATTTTGAAACTGCCGCGCCATTTCAGGCTTTGCTTATAATTCAAAGTAATTATATTTATTTTCAAATGTCGATTCAAACACACTTTCGTCATTATTATTTAAAATATTTTATTTTTAATATTTAAAATCTACCAAAATAGCCAATTTAAAATTTTCAAACTGGTTCAGATTTTCCAGGTTGTTACAATCTCCCTCACTTAAAACTTTTCGTCCTCGAAAAGGAACAAAATCGAAAGTGTTTTAATTTACTAACTCAACTTTCAATCGGGCTTCCATTCTCCAATTTTTCAGTTTCTGAGAATTTTCTAGTTCTTCAAAAATTTGGCTAATACCCTAGTTTTTCGAAAAATTTTGCTTCAACCTCCTTTGTACGGGGAGGGGTTTGGAAATTTATTGGGTCCTATTAGGTACCCAATAAATCCTAATAAGCATGCACATATTTATAGTGATATATTCCGGTGTCCACAGGGGAGTGTGTATAAATCATAACTCCAGAGAATAAATTCTCGTCACCCTATAAATGGTTTTTATGCCTTAATGACCAGAGAGACGTGTTTATTGTCATCTCCAGACTCGTGTGGAGTTTTTATTAATCTTGCAATTTACCGTTACATTTTATATGTTCCATATCAGTCATCAGTTCAACCTGTAATATATAGTCATCGCCGTACAAGCCTCTCGCTCATATGGTAAATCTTCAACCTCGTCACATAAGCTCCAAATGCTTATGTGGTATATGATGAAGTATGCCTATCTTCAAGAAGTATGCCATGTAGTGTAGTTCAAAATTAATTGTTACTATCCTGTGGCGACGTTTATTATTACACACAGAACAACCAACACTCCGCATCCAATGACATTCACAGGAGTTGATATAATAAAAAAATTGCACATCCAACTCATTAAGGTTTACCTATTTGTCGGCATGCAAATAAATTCTTTACTCAACAGCTAATCCTCTTCCCTGTTCAAACATATATAATGCACATGTATATATTTCTATCTATTTTTAAATCAGTTTAATACGTGATTTAATTTCATGGATTTACCCTTTATTCTCTTCTTGATTAAATTAACTATCATTCTAATAATTTAATTAATCAAACCCACTATAACACAACACAAACAACAATCAATTTGTTTTTAACTTTTCAAATATATCTTTTATATATTCAAAAATCATATTTCTAAAACCAGACTATATATATAATCATAAATACGTTATTTATAAACATATAACTCTCAACTCGTTCTGGGGCACTTCTGACCCCGTCTCTAACGAGTTATTCGGATTCTGCTATACTCCTACTAGGATATTACTGAGCCTATCGGTAATGAGTTTTTCGTCCTAGAACACTACTGGTTCTATCTCTGACGAGTTCGATAATATGTTATATTCCAGCACTAAGCTTAACCAAAGCTCTGATACCACGTTGTGACGACCCAAAACCCCGTTGGACGGTGGCAAGGGTAATCTTTGGAATATAACACACAAAAAGATAATAGCAAAACAGAATTAAAAAAATACATCAGATAATGTACAAATAATACACTGGATAAACATAATCATCAGAGTTACATAGTATACAGGATCATACTTAGTACAAATACAGTTCAGCTATACATAAATGTCTACAGCGGAAAACAAACATAATATGTACAATATGAGCTGAACAACATAAAAAGAGATAAATGATAAAATCCATCTTCACCTCCAGCTATCCAGAAAGAGCCTGCTAAAACCTGAACACAAGGCTACCCATGTAGAAAAAGGGGCACCCGAGTTTGCAAGTGAAACGAACTACGAGTCAGTCGTGGGACTGGTATGAGAAATCTACTTAACACATTTTATAATATGGCTAATCATAGGACCACGCCACTTTCGCGGAACAGGTTTACTCCATTGGATTGCCTGTGCTTAAAACAAGTAAATCTTTTAAACATCGCAATGCTTTTTACAAAAATGAAGCCATTATAAGACTCACTTCCCATCACACAATGCAACGCAAATCGGAGGATAGAGTTTTTACCTTATAATGGCCAAAATATGCTTGATATGAATAAAACAAAAGAATTTGATATTATTACCAGTGTTTATATATTCCAAAAACAATTTCAAATCATAAGTATCAGTCATAGACGGCATGGGTACCATATATCATGTCGCCGTATATAGGTATACAATCAAAACGCACTGTCATGTATTAGGAAATTGGATTTCCGTCATGAACCAAGGCAAAAGATAGTCCTTAGTGAATTCGAGACGCTCTAGCCTGTGTCTCAGGACAAGTACTCAGTCAATCCCTTGGAGCGAAAAGGCCGGTCCACCTATGTGGATTAAAATGCCTGAACACTGCGTTTCCCCACTCTTTGGGGCGTAAATGAGTCCTATGACTCCATCGGCTTCACATAGTCACCGATACATCCGAGGCACCTTGCAACAACAACAACCACACATGTGAAAATAATATAAATGTCATCCAATTTAAGCACTGGCACCACCTCTAGCTAGAAAGAAACGCATGTCGTCCCGGAGGTCCTCTCCCGTTTCTGGCTCATACCGGGGTGTGAGGCTCGCGAATCCACGCTATACACAAAGCTATGCCACAAAGGTGGAGCTTTGATCATCTACCACAGGACCTTGCTTTTCAACAGAAGCCTTGATCATCTGCCACTTAGGCGTGCCACACAGGCAATTCACGCTATGCGATTGATTTCTATCGATATATAACCTCTGAGCTCGTACGTCTCAGAGAAGGGCGTTAAGCAAGGGAATAAATTCTCCGCCGCCAAACAGATATATATTTAATAGATATCAATCAGCATAGAACAAAATCCAATGTCAGACACATAGTCCATTTGCAAGTTCGTTCTGGGTCTGAACGAAACCGGATGCACTATATACCTTGCATACCCATCGATCTCCACGTACGTTTGGACGATCACCACTTATTATCTATATTTCGGGATGCCTCCCAATCAAGACATCAATTACCATCCAACCGAGGTGAAGATCTCCGATCTTCAACCACCATCTTCATCATCGACTCCTTATCGCCGATCAATTATTCGAAATGAGATTTAACCCGGCCTTTTCAAATAATTCACGTATATTTAGAATTTAGATCAATTCATTTCAATGATTAAATTATTCGATAACAACTCACGCCAAACACATTCAACCTTCAAATATCCACAAAACCGAGTAAATTCGGTTTATTTCCATTCCATATTGTTTATAATATTTTATAACGATTTATCGCTATTTTTATTTATTTCAAAATAGCCAATTTATTCAAACGGCGCTTCAGGCCATAACGCGGCCGTGGCGCTGTTTTTCTTTAGATTTGATTTACACATATCTGAAAATCTAACCGTTGGATCTTCACAAATTTTATATCATTAGAAAGATCTTTTCAAAACGAATCCAACGGTTTTAGTTTTGGGAAAAATCCGACGGTCGGATCACCCTGTACACTCGTTTGAAGTTTCGATTTCAAAATACGAACTGTAGAGTCGTTATTCGATTTAATTTAATTTTATATATATATATATAATCGATTCTGGCGCTGTTTTTCTTCAGATTTGAATTAAACATTCCAGACAATCCAACCATTGGATTTTCACAACGTGGGTATCGTTGGAAAGATATTTCCAAAGCTAACCCAACGGTTTCGGGAAAATCCGATGTTCATAGCTCCTACACTAATCGTTAGAAATCACGGTTTCAAAACACGAACTGCCGCTTCGTTATTCGATATATTTTAATTATATATATATATATACATATATATATATAATCAATTCTTCGATTTCAAAACAAATTTCCACTTCACATATTTGATAAAAACGATATTTTTATCCAACAGATATTTATTTCAACACATGAATTTTGTTTATTTTATTTCCATACAGGAATTTCTATTCAACACACGAATTTTATTTATTTTATTTCCACAAAGGAATATTTATTCAACACATGAATTTCTATTCAACACATGAATTTTGTTTCAACATTCGACACATGAATATTTTCTACAGTTTATATATATATATAATAAAAATGTGATTTTTATTGCAAAACAATTTATTTCAAAACACATTTATTTTATATATTTTATATATATAAGGTAAAAATGTTATTTTTGGTGTTAAAAACAATTTATTTAAACCACTAATATTTTATATAGTCTACATTTGTGATAAAAATGTTATTTTTATCTTTCAAAGAATTTATTCAATACACGAACTCCATTCAACACATGAATTTATTTCAACACATGAATTTCTATTCAACACATGAATTTCTATTCAAAACACGAATATAGTTTCACCACATTAAAATAATTCTAACACATGAATATTATTGAAAAATTCGGCAGCATAATGGCAGGGTATTTAAAACCGGGATCGTCCCTAGTACGGCTCCTCGCTCTACCTTAAAGCCTCGCAGCTTTTGACAATGGGGATTTCATGCATCTAATTCGTATGCAGATGAGCATGTTTATTTTTCTTTTCCACAAACTAATCCTATGTGGTTTCAACCAAATAATTCTCAACCACAAACGGGTATTTTTCAACCACAATCAATCAATTCCAACCACAAACAATTCTAATCAACCATTC
The DNA here is from genome assembly GCA_030737875.1 of Allium sativum. Classification (NCBI taxonomy): domain Eukaryota; kingdom Viridiplantae; phylum Streptophyta; class Magnoliopsida; order Asparagales; family Amaryllidaceae; genus Allium; species Allium sativum. Next base: position 335,424,104 of record CM060913.1, on the reverse strand, counting down.
GCTATCAACCAATTTTTCACACCAATCACAAAAAATAAATATTGTCCATGGTTTGTGGACGAGGGGCATACATATATATATATATATATATATATATATATATATATGTTATATAAGTATATTTCACTTCCTTTTCAACACATATATAATTTTTACAACGCATATATAACTTATACATCGAACGTACAACTTATACAATGCTTATACATAAGGTGTACAACGCTTATATAACTCATACATTGACTACATAATTTATACATCGTCGTTTTCCATATCGTTTATAATTTAGAAATCTCACATTTGGTTCCACTCAACAAAAAATAGCAGAAGGCTCAGAAAAATATCCGGTCTCTTCTAGAATATAGAAGACGTCCACACTTGTCCACTGTATCTTGTTTCACTGGATTTCAACCAAAAACGAAAAAGATACGATTTTTATAAGCTAATCATGTTTTGCGACGGTTTTAAACTGTTGAAATCAGTTCAGAAGATCAAAACCGTACCTTTCAGCCTTTGATTCCAAACTAGGTTTCAACTTTGCGATCAAACCGCTGCATGATACACTACTAGCTGCCCCAGTGAAAATGAGGGCCCATAGAGTTTAGGTTAAAACAATAAACTCCAAGTCAGTCATGTGACTGGTGTGAGAACTAAAACAGTTATTTAAAACTTTACTTTAAAGTTAGGTAAATCAAGGGACCTCGACGTATAACACGGAACAGGTTACCTCCCAAGAATACCAGTGCATAAAACAAAACAGCGCAATGCTTTTTGGAAAAATGAAGCTATTATAAGACCCAGGTGCTATCACCCAATGCAACGCAAGCCGGGGGATAGGGTTTTTCCCTTATAATAGCCAAACATGCTTGGTACGTTAAAAACAAATCATTTGATACTATAATAAGTTCATAGTGTCAAAACAATTTCAAATCATAAGTATCAATCATAGACGACATGGGTACCATATATCATGTCGCCATACTAGGCTCTACAATCAAAACAGCAAATGTCACGTATTGGAAGTTGGGTTTCCATCTGTGAACCGAGGCAAAAGATAGTCCTCACCGATTCGAAACTAACTAGCCCGAGCCTCAGGATCAAAGCTCGAGTGACCCTTGGATCGTCAGGGTCGGTCCAACGATGTGGATTAAAATGCATGAACACTACGTTTCCCCGCCCTTTGGGGTGTAAATGAGCCAACCAATGACTCCATCGGCTCCACAAAGTCACCGATACATATGAGGTGCCTCGCAACAGCAACAACCATATAAGTCAAACTCGTCAGGGTGTGTCAAACCACTGACGCCACTTCAAGCTAGAAACAAACGCATGTCCTCCCTGAGGTCCACTCCCGTTTCTGGTTAACAACCGGGGTGTGAGGACCGGGAATCAACGCAACACAAAGCTATGCCACACTGGCCGTGCTTTGGCCATCACCCACAAGACTTTGCTTTTCAACAGAAGCCTTGATCATTTGCCACTCAGGCATGTCACACAGGCAATTCACTCCATGTGTTTGATATCCATCAATATATAAGCTCTGAGCTCGTACGTTTCAGAAAAAGGGCGTTAAGCAAGAGAATAAATTCTCCACCGCCAAATAGATATATATTTATTAGCAGGTAAAACCCACCGTGGCTTCCAACTGGTCCCCCAGTACACTTGTTTTACGGCGACCCTCTCGAGCCTTCCGACCACTACCTAACCAACCCTCGCAAGGGACATGTAGTGGTAAGAGCCCACCGTTCGCCACCAAACCGCATGGTGAGAACCCTCCATCATGACAGCAACAAGAACTGGTGATACTCCATATCTAACACCACAGTGTTATCAGTAAAGTTAATCACCAATTTTGTTCCAAGAGATAGTTAAATATAAAAATCATATTTTTAATATTTCTCTCAACTGGGTTTAAGAACAGTGTTAATGAAGACACCAATCATGACAAACCCAAATCCCAATTGATATTAGATACAAGGATCTGAATAGAAAATATATCGGCTTAAATTCAATATCAAATTCTACGACCAACAAATATCGTATTGGAAATAACGATATAAATATATCTTTCAAATTCCCATAACAATATCTGTATAATCACGAAATCATCCATCGAAATATTCCAAAGACAATTTCGATTCACATCCCTTCCAATTCAATTATTGGAAATTCTGGTTACTTTTAAAACCATTTCAAATCCTCTTTATTTATTTTAAAAGTGAATAGAATTATAATTCTAGTTCAAAACTAGTTTATTTCGATAAAAAATCTACTTTTATCTTTTGAAATATGGAGTTTTTCATCCCAATTCTTCCCAAATCATATCCAGTCCCACAACGACTCTCCCTTTACACTGCAGTAAACCAACCAAAAACCACCTCATTCGAGCCTCCCCCTTTCCATATCAATTACCCCATACCAATCGCCAAAACAACCTCCAAAGAACTCAAGGACCCTCTCCTTGTTTAAAGAACACCTTTCCTTTGTACACTTGTACCAGTACATTCTCCACGCTGGTTTTGGTTTACAACGCAGTGTGTCTCCATTTTCCATGTGTTCCTCCCAGTATAAGGCACTATCCCTCCATTGCCAAGAATGACTCCTTCCCTTTTATATCCTCCACATCAACTCGGGTCCACCCTGCAAATGGCAACAACAAACTCTCCACACACCTACAGTACATCCTCTACTGAACAACATACTCCAAATGCTTGCTCCAATATAACCTAATGCTACCAAACACACTCAGCTCTCCATGGTGCTTCCCGGTTCTAGTAACATGTACCTCACCATTTCCAAGCCTCAAGGCTTTAGTTCCGAATACACAACTCGAGGTTACAATTCCATTCGCGGTTCCTAGCAGTTCCTTAGTTCAGAAAGTTCACGATCTCGCTTTATTTTAGATTTGGTTTTTAATTTACAAGCCATGATTTTAAAATTTGAGGAAATAATAAAAATTTAGAGAAGACACCATTCTCTTCCTGCGGCAAAACTAAATGGCTAAGCTTGTGTATTTATAAGAGGAGAATGCCTTGGTGGCCAAGGAGTAGTTTATAGGGTAGCTGTTAATAAAATGCTAGGCATGTGTTTTCTGTTCTTCTGCGTGTATGTATTAGGATAGAACTAGGTTGCTGTTGATTAGAAAACACACTGGTGCTAGTTAAATTCGAAAGGAAGGTTGATGTAAGAAATTCAGAGTAGATCGTGCTATTAATTATGCATGAAAACCTAGGGGATAGACAAGTTTGTATTGCTATTTTATTTTTAATCTGCAAATGTAACCTACGTTAAGTTTCTCATATGTATCTTAGCGTGTCCCACTTGTTTGATATATACAGTATCTTATACTAAATGGCGCAACCGCTTTATGATGGATGGATTATATGTATATGGTTATATATATATATATATACATATATATATCTATATATATATTAAGATAAAGCATGTATATGCGGTTTGGTTTTCTTCTGGTATTGGTTTACGTCAGCATAATTGTCTTGAAATTTGAACGCCCCTAACAAAATTAATTAAACAAATACTACCAACCTACGGATTGAACATAACATATGCTTTAGTATATTCTATACTTTGAGAAGACGGTGCACTATGGAGTATATTGTATGATTTGAGAAGACGGTGCACTATGGGTGCCAGCACCTCCAAGCTAGTAAAACCTATCATAAAGAGGTTGTGTGCAGAGCGGGACATCCTAGGAACGTGCATGCATATTAGTACCAGAAGGTTGAACTAGGAAATCAAACCATACTGGACAACAAATCATAATTCGTTCCAAGTGTTTTCTTTATTTGATATTGTTTTATGTTGATTGTATTTGTTTTATTTGTCAACTCACTCTGTTTCTTTCCAAGTGTGTTATCCAAGTTAATTTTATATGAAATCCTCATTAATCGTTTTTGCAATGTATTTTGATTATTGTGTGTTGTAAGTGCAAAGCGACTTGTCATTGGACACTTCGTGTATATGTAAAGTTTATATACCCCATTGCGCTCAATTTCATTCATTTACGGAACGCTGTGGACAAAAGTAAAAATACGATCGTGTCGTGCAAGGCTCCACGATCCCAAAAATATAATAAAATAGACAAGATAGCTTATATTGTGAAGTCCCAAAATGTTGATATAGGGTGTAAAATACTTCATATAAAAAGATGCTTATTTTCTAAACTAAAAATTGTAGAAACATTCTAAAAATTAGATTAAGCATACTATAAGAAATCTTGTCTAAATTCGAAACCGTTATTTAATTATATTTAAATAAATCGTTACGGTTTATAATTGACTTCGTAGCGACTATTTGAAACTTTGATTTGTACATAACTTACAATCTACCCAACGAAATCTCGATTTTTCACTCCCATTAGAAAAATACAGTGAATTAGATTTGAACGTTTCTTGTTTAGAAGAAATCCGACTTATGACGAATCTTGTATACTCGGTTGAAGTTCAAATCGTAATATTACGAACTACTGCGACGTTTCAGGCTCGATTATAATTTTTATTGTAATCGATACGTTCAACTGTCGTATATAAATATATTCATTATTATAATTCAATTCTAAACTGAATTAAATCTCATATATTCTCCAATTCACAAACTATTGCGAATTCAATTTATTTTCGACCATTCGGAATTGAAGTTATTATTCTATTACTAATATTATTTAAATATTCAAAACATTTGAATTCATACCATTTAAATTATCAAACAAATTTATTATAATAATTAAATTAATTAATTATTACATCGTTAAAATTTCAGGATGTTACACTATGAAAGCTCATTAAGTGAAGATTTCTAAAACAAAAAGCACGGGCTAAACGTCCTTTATACCTTCAAATTTTCTTTTTTGATAAAATATTCATTGTTAACATATGCCCATTAGCATATTAATAAAATCAATATAGACACGTATTTTTATATCTAAAAATGGCTATAGCATCTAGCTGATTGCAAAAGCACCACCGCTTGATGGGGAAAAAATGAATAAAACAGTAAAAATAAATGAAACTGAAAGAAACGGTAAGCAGGAAAGAAGAGACTTAATTGTATAGTGGTTTAGCTTGAGATCAAGCCTGCATCCACATTGAATACTTTTATTATAATCTTGTCCAAGCCAATTACAAAGGAGCACAGATAATTACAATGATCTCCATAGTAAAGATTAACACAAAATACAAGTACTAGTGGTTATTGGAGGATAATGATAACCAATCTAGACGACCTAAGTTTTGTTGTCTCTGGGGATGGAGCCTTGATATTGAAAGTGATTAGTGGTTGCTAGAAGAGAAGATCTACTTTGACAGAGATTTGGCAAGGAAAGGAAATCAATCCCCTTTCATGTTGAAGCATTTGGGATATTTATAGGAATTATAGATAGGCTTCGTCCAAGATAACACGCTGAAGACCATGAAACCACGCGCAGATCAACTACCCAAGGTCGCGTCCCAAAATAATTAAACTATATGGATCGGTACCAATCCATGAGGGATGGATCGGTACCGGTCCATAGGGGATGGACCTGTAGTGGTCCATAAAGATAACTTTTTTTACACAGTTTTTGTCCTTTTCATCTTATTCTTAGTCTTCAAGTAGGATATTGCTTTAAATCGACTTCTCTAGATGCATATCGAGCTTTGATAATGGCACAAATGTGCTTTGACTTTTATCCATTGAGCAACTTGTGACCACCTTTACTTGATCGATATGAAATTTAACATATAGCCTCCAGATAAGATTATACGGACAATGGTATGTGTCGCAAGCCCATATGGACAAGCACCATAGGTCGGTACCAGTCCATTGTGTATGGATCGGTACCGGTCCATTGTGTATGGATCGGTACTGGTCCAATGTGTATGGACCGATACCAGTCCACGTACATAGTTCATTTGGGGATCATATTTTAAGAATGCTTTGTCTTGGTCTTTAGGTTCCTCCTGTAAGGTTTCATCTACTACTAGGGGCCAGACGATCTTGCTCTTTACTTAGATTCTATGCGAATATCTTTCGGGTTCATAGTCGGGTTAACACGTATGTACATATGTATATATCTTCTCACAGGCCATACTTTTCAAAAAAAGATTTTATAGTTATAAATCGATAGCACGAAACGCCGTCCTAGGATAATACTAGGAGTGTACAAATAATTTACGTTTTAAAAATAAAGTTCATGGAAACTTGTCAAAATTAGTAATTTAATTTATGCTCAAAATAACCCCTCTTGAAATCTCTAATAATAGCCACTACATAAATCAACTACTAAATCGAAGAAAAGATGTAATAAATAAAATATTTTGGATGGATTTTAAGTTGTCCATTTACAAAGAGATTTCAAATGCTTACCTATTTTATAATGAATATTTAAATTTTCAATAAATTTATATGGAAATATATCAATATTCACAGATGGTAGTGTGCTAGTTGGAATCTATTAATTAAAATTTATCCTCATTTAAAGTAATATGTTTATCAACTGAAACAATAATTGGAAAATTATAAATATTTACAATTATTTTTATATTAGTACACTGTAATTCCATTGCATTATATTGCAGTATATAAATATTCATAAATGGTGATATACTAAGAAGATTCTATCAATAAAAAATTATGTTTATTTTAGGTTTAATATTTAAAAAACTTAGTAATATGGGAAGAATAATAAATGGTAAATATTTACTATTACTTTCTGTCAATGCAGTATAATACATAATGATTTTTAGTCTTTCTAGAAGTAAAAAGATATCATTTTTATTATAATTAAATTAATACACCCATTCATTCATATTTATTACCATAGTATATATGATAGGTTTGTAAATAAGTATATCAATTATTGTCATTTTTTGGATAAGATTTAAAATTTAATCTTATATATAATCTAAGTTCTCACAACTATCTCTCTATATATAGGTGTGTGTATGTGTGTGTATAAATATACATAGTGCTTGTTGCTTTAGAAGTACTAAATTGAACAAAAAGTAAATAAAAATATAACAAGAAAATAAATATTCAATGGAGAAATTTCCCATTATTAACATGGAGAAGCTTAATGGAGGGGAGAAAGGAGATTCAATGAAAGTTCTTCAAGAGGCATGTGAGAACTGGGGTTTCTTTGAGGTGATTTCATTGTTATTTGGTAGATAAATTATATGTATTTTTATCAAATAAGCTTCGTAATGTATTTTTATTTATTAACACCATTAGGTAGTGAATCATGGAATTTCGACTGAGTTATTGGATAAGGTAGAGTTGATGAATAAATTGCATTACAATAACTGCATGAAGCAAAGGTTCGCTGAATTTGCTAAACAAGCAATTGAAAAGGGCGAAGAAGTAGATACTAGTAGTATGGATTGGGAAAGCACCTTCTTTATAAAGCATCTTCCAGAGTCTAATATTTTAGAAATACCCGACCTTCAAGATGAATACAGGTATAATGCACAATTTAGATGGTATAGGTGGTCCAATAATCAACCAAAAAATAGACTATTTTAAAACATTATATTTTTGTTTTAGGAAAGTGATGAAGGAATTTGCGGTGGAGTTAGAAAAACTAGCAGAAACATTGCTTGACTTACTGTGTGAAAATCTAGGACTGGAAAAGGGATATTTGACATGTGCACTACAAGGATCGAAAGGTCCAACTTTTGGCACAAAAGTAAGCAATTATCCACCATGTCCAGATCCAGAACAATTTTTTGGACTTAGAGCACATACTGATGCTGGTGGCATCATATTGCTGTTACAAGATGACAAGGTTTGTGGCTTACAATTGTTAAAAGATGGAGCTTGGATCGATGTTCCTCCAATGCGCCATTCTATCGTGGTCAATCTAGGAGACCAAATAGAGGTATATTTTTCTAACTCCATATCTTCTCTTTTTTGTGATAATTTTTATCTACAATATTAACAACTTATCAATTTGTTTTGAACTTGATATATTCTGAAACAAATTTTTCTTTGCATTTTTTTATTTTCTGAGGAATATGATTATGAGGGTATGCATTCGATCCTTTATTTATGAGATAACATATTTTGCATTCACAACACATTTGATAGTTCGAAAATAACTCCTGGTTATTTTTGTTCAAGTAAATACTAGCTTTAGGACGAAGACTTACCAATTTTCATATAGACACACACACACTCACACACACACACACACACACACACACATATATATATATATATATGTGTGTGTGTGTGTGTGTGTGTTTGTGTGTGTGTGTATGTATGTATGTATGTATGTATGAAAAATCCCCAGAAAGGCCTGTTAAGAGCTTACCATGTGCATATGCTAAGATCAACCACTTATGTGGTGCTCGTGGAAGGGGCAAGGTTCACTAGGGGGGTTTTACAACTCTAGTCAGCTTCCCCCTAAACAAATTCAAAAAAAATAAAATTCGAACCATTGTTATTATCAATCAGAATAACAATTGTTTGATGTTTGATATTTGTTGTACATGAAAAAGGTAAAGTCAAATTTAGTTAAATATTTATATATTTTGATAATTCCAAGGCATTGTTAATGATATGATGCAGGTAATTACTAATGGTAAGTACAAAAGTGTGATGCATCGTGTTGTTGCACCGACCAATGGAACAAGAATGTCAATTGCTTCGTTCTACAATCCTGGCAGTGATGCTGTGATATATCCAGCACCATCTTTAGTTGAAAAGGAGGAAGGGAAGCAAACTCAAGTTTATCCAAAATTTAGGTTCGAGGATTACATGAATTATTATCTTACTGTGAAGTTTCAAGATAAGGAACCACGGTTTGAAGCCATGAAGACTAAGGAAGTTGTGGTTGCATAAGTGGTCTGGATAAATTGGAGCATGCGATCTAAGTAAATAAATAATATCAAAATAATGTTTTCATTATAGCTCATAATGTAACTATGAATGTTATAATAAAGGTGATATAATATACAATATATGTCACATGATTTATCTTATTTAAATTCCTTACTTTGCTAATTCTTATTTAACTAGGATGTAACACCCCGTATTTACTGTTAAAGTTATAGTAACGAATTAAAGAATATTTAATTTCAAATGTGAGAATTAAGGGATACGGGTTACGCCATTGTGTTCGTTTCGGAATTCTACTTGAGATACAATCTGAGTTTGCATAAAACGGACATCGTATGAAGGAGATATGGACAAACGAAGTTAAAGTAGAAAACCAGAAGAAAAAATGCACTGGCGCACTTGGGAAGTGTGTCAGTACAAAAGTTGCGCTGGCGCACCTGCCAAGTGCGCCCAGGCTGAGCAGAGAGCCTGCACAGCTTTCAGGTGTGATCTGATCCATACTATGAGTCATTGCTCAGTCCTTTTTGACTCCCTGCTAAGTCATTAGGGCTGAGGTGTCACCCTATCCTGACTGAATGGTTGTGGTTAACTCTAGGATCATCTGACGGCTCAAATTAAATTGAAATTCTATATAAAAAGCCCATTGTTCAAACTTAAAAATCACACAAAAATAATCTTGGAACTATCACGCCATCAATAGAGAACTTGTTGTAGCCGTTACCAATTCAAAGACAAGATAAAAACCTGAATAAAAATCAAATTAAAAGTAATCAAATTCAACGATCTACATCAAAGGCGAGCTTACCAATTTTAGAATTCAGATTTCAGGAATCAAGAATTCCTTTTTAGTTTTAAGTTGGTTATTACGCAAATTTAAACGTTCTTTCAAATGAATCATGACATGTTGTAATACAAATATAGAATGATGCTTATGTATAAGATAAATAAAGTTTGATTCTTAAACTACCGTTGCGATTGATCATGTCTATAAGTTTATGATCTAAAGCACATGCTTATATGTTAGATCTACATTCTTGTATATTTAGATCCATGTTAAGTTGAATCTATTTATGTTGCTAGATTTGATTTGTAGCTCTCTTATGTTTAACACACATAAGTATCATGCTAAGTTGTGATTCGAATATGTTTATATTAGCTCTCTTATGTTTAACACACAAAAGTCATCATGCTAAAGTTGTGATTCGAATATGTTTATAATAGATCTCTTATGTTTAACACACACAAAAGTTAATATGCTAAGTTGTGATTTAAATATGTTTATAGTAGCTTTCTTATGTTTTGACATACATAAGTTAATATGCTAAGTTGTGGCTTAAAATTGTGTTTATATGTTAAACATCCATGCTAGACCTATATCAAGTTTACATGACAATTAGATCCAACTTATTCACAAGTTCAACTTTACCCATTTAATTAAGTCAATGATACTTCTATGCCAAGTTACACATGATAAGTTAAATGTGTGCTATTTTATGCCTATTTCATGTCCCTTGTTTATTACCCCTTTTTGTTTATGGGTTTGGGCTAATTTACTAGACCAACATTTTATGTGATTCATGTGTACGTTCCACGGTGATAGCAACGGGAAAATATGAAAATTCGTGGCATAGATCTGTTCATAAAATGGTATATTTGATGTACCATTTATTGTGAGCATAATCAAAGGATAATTATGGCATGATTAAATTAAAATTAATTTACATAAAGAAATTAGACATATATAAAAAATATGTGAATTTAGAAAGGACGAATATGCCTAACCCGAGGTTAGATTGAGTTGTTGTGTAAATTTTTCCGGAACCAACCAGCATATCCAGTGACCAAACAAGACCTGTCTAATGTGGGTGGTTAGTGCATCAATCCCAAGAAGATCCGAGGTTAGACTGATTTGTAGTGTAAAACTGCCTGGAACCGACCAGCATATCCAGTGACCACAACAAGACCTGTCTAATGTGAGTGGTTGGTGCTTTAATGAATAAATTAAAGCTAAGTCAGGATTGGTAGGGTTAAGTCAATTAGGGAAACACTTAATCGATTCAACTTGTTAACTAAACGGATGGGTAGGGTTAGGTAAACTTGGACACTTAACCAAATAAACATGTTGATTAGAAAACCCTAGTAACGGGGAACCACTTCAGCAGTAACCCACATAGATGTATCATGGTACTCTGAAACTAGGCAGGGTGGGGCACGATTACTGGGCTGATTATAAGAGGTCAAAACGTCGGCGGTTGGTGCGGCGGTGTAGGTTCCGACGGAGTATGGGCATGCACGTACTCCGGAGTGGAAAAAGCAAGCTTTGGGCATCAGTAGTATACACTGTGCATCTTGAATCGTGCCGAGTTTCCACCAGAGGGACTGATACAACCCATGGTGGGACCAGCACAGGTATCTACAGTCAAGAGGGGCTGAATGACACAGGATATGAATGCATTTGAGTAGGAGCCGATCATTAAGGGGATCGTTTGTTATGAACATGTGGGGCTGGTTGAACCAATGGTTAAGTAGGTGCAGAGACTATAGTAACGGGTGCGATCACATGTTCCTCTTACTTATATTAGAGTATTGTCCTATGTTATTTTATTACTGTCATGATTCCTTTCCTTGTTTAAATACTAGTAATCACTGAACTTACCAGACTTATTGTCTGACCCGTTTTCTTTCGTCCTCTTTTCTTCCGTTCCCCCCTCCCCAGGTCCACAAGGAGGGAATACTCCAGCTTAGTCAGACTCTTTGCAAGCTTCAAGAAAGTAGATGTATGATTGGGACTCTCTCACCTAGGCTATGGCTTTTAGACACTACCCTTGGGGATTTATGCAGTTTTATTTATGGTCTATGCTACTTTATTAAATAATCAAGATAGAAATTATGGTGCAATGTTTTGGAAGTTATTGTGAGACAATTTGATGTAATGCTTTTGTATTGAACCACGTATGCAATAAATATTTGATTTTGCTACTTATATTTATCTGTCTTGTAAATTTTTCTGTGTCTTGTACCTATAACCCTCCACCAAAGTTAAGGCATTCCCTTTGTGAGTGACCTTAACGGAGGTGGGGTGTTTCACTTGGTATTAGAGAAAAGGTTTACCAGATCAGATAAGAGTTTTTGAAAACTATTTTCAAAATAAATATATATATAAAGAAACATTTTACAAGAAAAAGTGTTGTTTTAAATTTAAAAAAGGCATAATCCCAAAAGCCATATGGACCATCTTTCTATCCTTCATTTTGAATCTTTTCTTTTCCGTTTCAGCATGTCTGGGAATCTTAACCATCTAGAGGGTGTACCGATACCTCGCTGGTTTAGGAGGTACTTAGAGGCTAGGGCCAACGACGTAGGCCAAGAAGATATTCCTCCTCCTCCATCTGCAGCAGTACCTCCTCCTCCTCCTCGTGCAAATGCTTTCTCTAAGATTTGTAGAGACTTTAGGGCCATGGATGGAAAGGATTTCAAGGGAACTGAATCATTCGTAGAAGTAAGGAACTGGCTCAAAGAAACTGAGGATCTGTTCGTTATCTTCAAGGTGGACGATAGGCAGAAGATACAATTGGCTGTATGGTTGCTCAAAGACGAAGCTTCCTATTGGTGGGAAGTCACTAACGCTGAAAGGCTGGTTGAAACATGGATGGATTTCAGAATAAGGTTTGAGATGAAATTCCTCTCACAAGCTGAACGAAGTTTACAGCTGGAAAAGTTCTTATCTCTTAAGCATGGAAGTATGACGGTCAAGGAGTACGTCAACCAATTCAATCAGCTGGCTCGATTTGGACTGGACTTAGTGAATACTCCTCATAAGAAGGCTCTCCGTTTTGTCAATGGATTGAATGAGCCAGTTCACAGCTTGGCTATGACCCATGTACCTATGGGGGCTACTTATGAGAGGTTAGTGGACATGGCACTCTTACATGAGGAAGACAAGGGCAAGAAAGAGGCAAAAGAGGAAGTGCCTCAAGATAAGAAGGGGGAGGGGTAGCAGAACAAGAAGGCTAATTCAAGGAAAGGCTGAAAGAACAACAAACCCCGTGATAAGAGAAAGTGTAATTTCTGTGGCATTCCTGGACATCTGATCAAAGACTGCAAGAAGACGAAAAGGAAGATAGGTGGCTGTTTCCACTGTGGTGAGACAGGACACATGGCTAGGGCCTGCCCAAGGAAGCAAGTGCAGGGAGCTGGACCTTCTTCTAGAGGACAAGTTCACGCTCTCACGTCACCTCCGCAAGAACGAGGTAGAAATATTTCTGTCGAAAGTTTAGTCTATCTTTTTGATCATCTTGTTCGTACACTATTTGATTCTGGCGCATCACACTCTTTTATATCTACTGCTTTAGTGGAATCTATGCACCTAGACACCAGTATAGTAGAAGATCCCTTGGTTGTTTCAAATCCAATTGGGGGCTCAGCTTATTTGTCAATGGTCTGTTTGGATTTGAAAATATTTACACTAAGCGTTGGGCTTAGATGTAATGCCTTTGTTTTGGGCTTCACGGGCTATGGGTTGATTCTAGGCATGGACTGGCTATGCAGTAATGGTGCCGTCCTCGATTGTGAAAAGAGAGTGGTTAGAATCATGACTCACCTCGATAACACTCTCGAAATTTCCTGTAATCCCATGAACTCCGTCATGCTTAGTTATCTAAAATTTCTTAATGCGTCTGTTGAGAACTTGCAGTCTGTAAGGGTAGTCCGTAAATACTTGAATGCGTTTGAAGAGGGAAAGGGCTTACCTCCGAAGCGGGAGATAGACTTCTGCATATACCTCGTCGAAAACGCAACACCCGTTGCTTTACCCGTTAGACACATGGCTCCAAGGTAGAGGAAAGAACTCAACAAGAAAGTTAAAGAATTGCTTGAGAAGGGGTTTATAAGGCAGAGTATTTCTGAATAGGGTGTTTCAATAGTGTTCGCAACTAAAGCGGATGGTTCGCTTCGCCTGTGCGTTGATTATAGGGAGTTAAACAAGCTGACCAAGAAGAATAGGCACCCACTCCCGATAATAAATGATTTGTTCGATCATCTTGTAGGTGCATCGGTTTTCTCCCAATTAGATTTAGCTACCCGGTTTCATCAGCTAAGAGTGGCTGAAGATAGCACTGATAAGATCGCGTTCAGAACTCCAAATGGTTTCTTCGAGTAGCTTGTCGTTCCTTTCTGCTTGACAAACGCACCCGCTTACTTCGTTGATTTAATGAGCAGGGTGTTCCGAGAGTTCCTCAACAAGTTTGTGGTGGTCTTCGTAGATGATATTTTGATCTTCTCAATGAATGAGGAAGAGCATGCTCAGCATCTAACGGAAGTCATGGATACTCTCCGTGAACATCAGTTGAAAGCTAAATTCTCCAAGTGCCATTTCTGGAGAGAAGAAGTTAGGTTCCTTGGACACGTGGTGTCCAAAGGGGGGATAGTTGTGGACCCAGCGAAAGTGGTTGCTGTGCAAGATTGGAAGGTTCCTCGAAACGCAACCGAAGTTCGAAGATTTCTCGGGCTAGCAGGCTTTTATCGAAAGTTCATCAAGGATTTTGCAAATATCTCAGCTCCACTTACATGTTTAACAAAGAAGAACCTAGCTTTCAATTGTGATTTGGATTGCGATATTGCTTTCCAACGTTTGAAAAGGGCTCTAACAACAGCCCCAGTTCTGACATTGCCTGATGGATGCAAGATGTTTATAGAATACACAGATGCATGCGAAACGGGACTAGGTGCTGTTATGATGCATGAAGGGAAGGTTGTGGCTTATGCTGGAAGGCAGTTGAAAGTACATGAGAAAAACTACCCAACCTACAACCTAGAGTTGGCAGCCATCGTTTTTACGCTTAAGTCTTGGCACCATTGTCTACTAAGTGAGAAATTTGAACTCTATACTGAAAATTAATCATTGAAATACCTTTTATCGCAAAATCTCTACTTGAGGCAGCAAAGATGGATGTAGTTTCTTGCCTCATACAATTTGAGATCTCCTACACTCCTAGCAAGGGCAATGCAGTAGCAGACACCTTGAGTAGAAACAAACTGACCTTAAGCCCTCTCTTTGTGGAAAGGCAAAGCTTGGAGTTCAAAGCAAGCTTCAACTTCAGACCCTCCCCTGAATTTGTACCTGGCCTGCTAGCAATGTTAGAAGTGCGGCTAACTCTATTAGACTCAATCGGAGCCACGCAAAGAGAAGACCCTCAGCTAGCTGATGGGTTGGACGAGTTAATTAGGGGTGAGACTTCTAGTAACCTCAATAGATACTCTATTGATGCCAAGGGCTGGTTGAGATGAGATGGAAGACTATGTGTCCCACAAGAAGGGGCAATACCAGCATTCAGGAAATAGTGGACAGGCTCACAAAAAGCGCCCACTTTATACCCTTCAACAGTAGAAGGACTGCCTCATCTCTAGCATCCATATATCTTAAAGAGATAGTTCGACTCCATGGGATACCCTCCAGCATAATGAGTGATCGAGACCCTATCTTCATGAGCGAGTTTTGGAAGAGTTTACAAGAGGCTGTAGGCACACAGTTATGCTTAAGCACGGCCTATCACCCTCAAACCGATGGCTAAACAGAAAGAGTCAACAGAGTATTAGAAGACCTCTTGAGATTATGCATTATTGACTTCGTAGGTACATGGGAGGATCATCTACCTTTGGTGGAATTATCTTACAACAATAGCTACCAAGCCATCATATGCATGTCGCCTTTCGAAGCTCTATATGGAAGACCGTGTAGGTCACCAACTTACTAGTGGGAGTCCACAGACAAGCTCATACTTGGACCAGACATGATTAGGGAAACTTCAGAGAAAGTAGACTTGATATGAAGAAGAATGAATACTGCCCAAGATAGACAGAAGTCCTACACAGACAAATGAAGAACTGACCTTGAGTTCGAAGTTGGAGACAAGGTGTCCCTTAAAGTATCTCCTTTAAGGAACGTCGTTCACTTTGGATCTGCAGGAAAATTAGCACAAAGATTTGTAGGGCCATTCCCTATCATCGAGAAGATTTGGAAGATGGCTTATAGGGTACAACTGCCCGAAAGATTGGCCGGGGTTCATAATGTCTTTTATGTCTCTCACCTGCGGAAGTGCTTACACGAGTCTGCGAAAGTGGTAGAACCAAGCATGCTAGAGGAAGTAGAAGTTGAACGAAAAGCAACTGTGAGGAGAGTTCCAACCCATATCTTAGGAACAGAAGTAAAAAAAGCTACTCAACCTTGAAGTTAAACTCGTCAGAGTTCAATGGAGCGACGCCGAGGAAGACGCAACTTGGGAAACTGAGGACAGAATACACGCAACCTACACTTTTCTTTTTAAGGGTACATCCTTGATCTCTTTTTCCTTAAGTTTATGCTCGTATCTACCTTTTTAGGTATATCTCCTCAATCCTATCCTTTATCCTTAGGTAGAAACCGATTTGGATGAAAACATGTAATTGAAACGTGCTATGGTTGATGGTTGCAAGTGGTTGCTAGTGGTTGCTCGTGGATGCATACACACACACACATTAGGTATTAGATCGGCTTAGTCACTTTCATATTGCATACGCATATATGTATTTGTATATGTATTGAAACTTGATGCGTTATCATATGGACGCTGCATTTGTATGAATGATTATGCACTCATGTAGGAAATTTTGAGTAGGAAAAAATTGCATTCATAATGGATTCATGGCACTGACATAATTTGAATTAAGGAGGTCAACTGAATCAGTAGACTGCCTGATTTTGCAATAGATAAGGACATGTACACACACAATGCATATGATCTTGAAGCATTAGAAGTCTTTTAAGGACAATGGACGCCTATGTTTGATTGTTGGGTTGATGGGTTATTGGATGGTAGGATATAAGTTCTTCTCCGACTTGAAGATTTCGTGGGCGAAATCCTTGGAGGAGGCTAGAACAACCCGTATTTTCTGTTAACGTTATAGTAACAAATTAAATAATATTTAGTTTCAAATGTGAGAATTAAGGGATACAGGTTACGTCATTGCGTTCATCTCGGAATTCTACTTGAGATAGAGTCCGATTTTGCGTAAAACGGACAATGTATGAAGGAGATATGGATGAACGAAGTTAAAGCAGAAAACCAGAAGAAAAAAATGCACTGGTGCACTTGGGAAGTGCGCCAATACAAAAGTTGCACTGGCGCACCTGCCAAATGCGCCCAGGCCGAGCAGAGAGCCTGCACAGCTTTCTGGTGTGATCTGATCCATACTGTGATTCATTGCTGAGTCCTTTCTGACTCCATGCTGAGTCATTAGGGCTAAGGTGTCAACTTATCCTGACTGAATGGTTGTGGTTAACTCAAGGATCGTCCGACGGCTCAAATTAAATTGAAATTCTATATAAACAACCCAATGCTCAAACCTAAAAATCACACAAAAATAATCCTGGAACTATCATGCCGTCAATAGAGAACCTGGAGTAGCCATCACCATATTGAAAGTTATTGGAATCTATTATGATTTGGTAATGGATTTATTATGCCAACTAAAATGTGAAACATGTCGTGTTATAATTTGGTGGTTACTTGCAAGTTTATGATCTAAAGCACATGCTTGTATGTTAGATCAACATTCATGTATATTTAGATCCATGTTAAGTTGAATCTATTTGTATTGCAAGATTTGATTTGTAGCTCTCTTATATTTAACACACATAAGTATCATGCTAAGTTGTGATTTGAATATGTTTATAGTAGCTCTCTTATGTTTAACACACTAAAGTCATCATGCTAAAGTTGTGATTCGAATATGTTTATAATAGTTCTCTTATGTTTAACACACACACAAGTTAATACGCTAAGTTGTGATTTAAATATGTTTATAGTAGCTTTCTTATGTTTTGACATACATAAGTTAATATGTTAAGTTGTGGCTTAAAATTGTGTTTATATGTTAAACCTCCATGCAATACCTATATCAAGTTTACATGACAATAAGATCCAACTTAGTCACCTTTACATGTTAATTAAGTCAATGATACTTCTATGCCAAGTTACACATGATAAGTTAAATGTATGCTATTTTATGTTTATTTCATGACCCTTGTTTATTACCCTTTTTTTTATGGGTTTGGGCTAATTTACTAGCCAAACATTTTGTGTGATTCATGCGTACGTTCCACAGGGATAGCGATGGGAAAATATGAAACTTCATGGCATAGATTTGTTCACAAAATGGTATATTTGATATACCATTTATTGTAAGCATATTCAAAGGATAATTATGGCATGATTAAATTAAAATTAATTTACATAAAGAAATTAGATATATATAGAAAATATGTGAATTTAGAAAAGACGAATATGCGTAACACGAGGTTAGACTGAGTTGTGGTGTAAATCTGCCCGGAACCGACTGGCATATCCAGTGACCACAACAAGACCTGTCTAATGTGGGTGGTTTGTGCATCAAGCCCAAAAAAAACCCGAGTTTAGACTGAGTTATCGTGTAAAACTGCTCGGAACAGACCGGCATATCTAGTGACCCCAACAAGACTAGTCTAATGTGAGTTGTTGGTGCTTTAATGAATAAATTAAAGCTAAGTCAGGATTGGTAGGGTTAAGTCAATTAGGGAAACACTTAACCGATTCAACATTTTAACTAAACGGATGGGTGGGGTTAGGTAAAATTGGACACTTAACCAAATAAACATGTTGATTAGAAAACCCTACTAACGAGGACCCATTTCAGTAGTAACCCACATATATATATCATGGTACCCAAAAACTAGGCAGGGTGGGGCACGATTACAGGGCTGATTATAAGCGGTCAAAACGTCGGTGGTTGTTGCGCCAGTGTAGGTTCCGACGGAGTATGTGTAACACCCCACGCCCGCTAAGGTCACTCACAAAGGGAATGCCTTAGCTTTGGTGGAGTATTTTTAGTGAGTATAGAACAGAAAAATTACAACAGGACAGATATAAGTAATACTTGAAAATTTAAAACATCATTTCATTAACAAAACATGTTTGGTTACATCACAAAACCGTAACAAGAGTCCAGTACATAATATCCATCCTGATAAAATAGAAGTACATAATCCCATTACATAGACAATAGCCATAATAGAAAAGATAAACCGAGCTTTACTTCTACGATCCAAGCCCAAAAGATAGATATATCAGTCTGATCCAAGCCCACTAGTGCTAGGCCCACTCTGATAACCTGAGGGTTGGGAAAAAGATAAAAACAACGGGGTCAGACATAAGTCTGAGTGAGTCCTATAACCCTAACAATACAACCATTAAAGTAATTAGGGTATGACATAAATAAGGTACGGTACCTCTGGGGATAATGACTACACTATGTAGCCAACTAAATACCGGATGTACTACGATAACCGAAAAGACGCATTTATCCACCCAAGGATAATTCTTACACCACCCCAGACTTATTCACCCAAGGGTAATTCCTACACTGCACCACACCAGTTCTACCCACCAAGAGTAATTCCTACTTAAAGGTTGATCCCATCTAAAGTCTTGGAAAATATAACTAGTAGTTTCTGGTACTTCTAGCTGACCACGTAGGTGCCGTCTGCCCCTACATCCATTAGGTGTATAACTGACCACGTAGGTGCCGTCTGCCCCTACATCCACTAGGTGTACCTAGTAATCTTACCCAGTAGTTTCGTGTACCCCTACACAGGTGCCGTCTGCCCCTATCTTTACTAGGTGTACCTACTACTACCCATCGATCGGCTCCCTACCGTAGATACCCGTGCTGGTCCCACGATTGGGGTGTATCATTCCCCTAAAGTGGCTACCAGATAATATCACGGTGCACGGCTTTATATCTACACGATGCAACAACGACTTACCAACCAGCCCGGGCCCACACACGCATATGAAACCCGTTGGTCCCGCGTTGCCACCGCTAACCCGTTTTGGCCTCTTATAGTCAAGCCCAATATGCGTGTCCCGTCACTCGACTTGAGTCGAGCCTACAAAGATACGTTTGGGATATTGGTTGAAATGGGCCCCCACAAGCTACTACTTAAGCTTGTCATTTAATCTAGTGCATCCCACTTAACCCTTTAACCATGTCCCCTTACATGTTATAAATCTTGGTTAAGTCCTTTAATCATATTTCGATTGCCACTTAGGGCACCCACTAGATTTCCACATGCCACCCATGGCACTTACTTAACCCCTTAATCATGTTTAATTACATGTTCCACCTTGGTTAAGTATTCTAATCGTATTTTTCTATTGCCACCCAAGGCAACCCACTAGTCTCATCATGCCACCCCAACGCACCCACTTAACCCCTCATGTCACACTACATGCTAATATGGTTAAGTGTTTCTTAATTAATTAAGACCGTGATCTCCCATAAAGACCTCCCACATTAGACTGGCTGTTATGACCGCCTGGTTAAGCCGGTAGAGTCCGGGCAGTCTTACGTCATAACAGAGTCTAACCTCGTGTCTTTACCTTAATCACGTATTTAATTTATGGCTAAGACCTCTCACATTGGGCTGACATTTGTAGCAACTGGTTAAGCAGGTCGGGTCCGGGCAGTTTTACACTACAAATGAGTCCAACCTCGTGTCTTAGTCGATTAATTATACCTAATTAATCACCCCCATATTAATTATCCCTAATTAATATCAAGTTTTCCATAACATGGGTAGACCTAACTCAATAGGTAAATTCCCATGGGGTAGACCTAACTCAATAGGTAAATTCCCACTTATGGTAATTTATTTTTATGGTATGCTTAATCATACCCAATCATACTTTTATTAACATATTTATTACCCCATTGTTCCCCACGTAAATCGTTCTCATTTCACGACATAATAAAGGGAAAGATCCATCACAAATATCATGGGTTTAACATATAACTTTGTCATGGGTTAAGAGGATGTCAACTTGCATATATGAACATATATTAACCCAACTACATATAACCCAAACTTGCATATTATCATACACATGATTTGCATAACATGTTGAACTTGCATATAGGCATTCTCATAACTTGCATAACATGTTAATCATGCATTTAAGCATACACATAACTTGCATAAGCATTCATATACTTGCATAAGCATTCACATACTTGCATGAGCATTCACATACTTGCATGAGCATTCACATACTTGCATGAGCATTCACATACTTGCATGAACATGCATAACTTGCATATCACATTAAACTTGCATTTAAGCATATACATAACTTGCATAACATCACGCTCATAACTTGCATAATCTCATAAACTTAACTTGCATAACATTATGCACACAACTTGCATACCCTCATACACATAACTTGCATAATATGTCGAATCTTACATATATGACTTGCATCTTAAAGGAGGGTAAATATGCATAGCATATAAGGGTGCCATCTTGCATATGTATATACCATATTTAAAAGGGTAAACTTGCATGTCATGATTTATGCATAATACCAAACACTTAGCATGCATATAACCACTTACTTATCATGCATAGAATCAAATACTTATTATGCATAAAATCAAATACTTATTATGCATAAAACCAAATACTTATTATGCATAAAATCAAATACTTATTATGCATAAACCAACCACTTAACTTGCATAAGCCCAAACACTTAACATGCATAAAACCCCATACTTAGTATGCATACAATCAAATACTTATCATGCATAACGTCAAATACTTTAGCATGAATAACATCAAATACTTAACATGCATAACACCAACTACTTAGCATGCATAAAATCACATGCATAACTTGCATATCATGTTACATATAACTTGCATATATCCTCACATATAGTTTGCATAACATGTCACATATGCATAAATGTTTAACATGGTGTTTTGCATCATAAAACATGGCCTTAACTTGCATTTAACATAAAACTTGCAAATCACATATCATACAAACTTGCATAAATACATTTATCCACAAACATAGCCATGTCTTATCACATCCTACCATAATCAATTTAACAATTGATTATTAAAGCCATAGAAACTCACCAAAACAAGATTAGCAAGTTAAATGAAGCAAATCCCAATGATTAAGTAGAAGAAGATGTAGATTAGCTTGCAAACACTCTTAGGATTTTTAGTGGAGGCTCTCCAATTTTCTAAGTGGTGGCATAATGGCCTTAGATCTATTTTTGGTAAGGATAAGGGGGTATTAGGGTGTATATATAGATTAGTTAGATGTTTTAGGACCATAGGATATACCCTAGAACCAATCCTAGCCTTTAAAGCATGTCTTGGGGAAGAAGTCAAGTGTAGGAACCATTTAGGGCCCAAAAAAAACAGCCCAAAACTCATCCCGGGCCTCAAAACATGAGCAGTTTTCGTTTTTGATTTTTCGTGAAACTTTGACGGGCCATAACTTGGTCATACGGACTCCGATTTACGAAAACTCGGACTCTATTTCGCGTATTTTTCCGAGACAAACGCAATGGCACAGCCCGTTTCCCCTGATTCAGAATATTAAATTTAATTCTGCTCTGATTTATGTTATAACAAGTTATTTAACATACGGGGTGTTACATTCTCCCCTACTTAAAGGATTTCGTCCCCGAAATCTCTAAGTCAAGAAGAACGTATCCTACCAACCAAACAACCATCTACTCAACCATCAAACACTGGCATCCATTGTCCTTAAAGTTTCTAATGCTGTATGAACATATGCAAAAAGTGTGTGTATATGTTCCCTATCTAATGCAAAATCAGGCGGTCTACTGATTCAGTTGACCTCCTTAATGCAAACCATGATAGTGCCATGCATCCAATATGTATGCGAAAGAACCCTATCGACACATACGATTTCTACATGCGTGCACAATCATTCACCGAATAAATGCATCATCCATATGATAGCACAACCATCATACATCCATTAATATAGCTACCTACACACATTTATATGCAATATGCAATATGAAGTGATTGAGCCGATCTAGTGCCTAAAGTGTGTGTATATGCATCCACGAGCAACCACTAGCAAACACTTGCATCCACTTGCATCCATCAATCATAACATGTCTCAAACACATGTTTCAACCATAGGTTTACCCTATCTAAAAGGTCAAAGGTGCTAACAAGAGGACATACTAAGGACAAGATAAGTACAAGATAGGCAATAAAGGAGAAGTTAAAGAACATACTCTCGAAAAGAAAAGGGTACAAAGAACGCATCTTCGCTTCCGTCTCCCAAGTAGCATTGCTCTCGTCATCTCCCCATTGCACTTTGACTAGCTGAACCTCTCTGTTTCTCAACTTCTTAATCTCTGACCCAAGGATGCGAGTAGGAGCTCGTCGAATAGTCGCATCATGCTCTGCTTCCACTTCTCTAAGCAAACTTGGCTCTACCACCTCTGCGGTCTTATGTAGGCACTTCCTCCCATGGAATACATCATGTACACTACTAAGTCTGTTGGGCAGCTCCACCAATGGAAGATGCTCTTCCCATGTACCTCCAAAATCCAAGATACATAGCCTCAAATGGTCTTCTAAAATATGATTCACCCTCTCGGTCTGGCTGTCCGTCTGAGGATGATATGCGGTACTCAAACGCAACTGAGTCCCTACTGCCTTTTGCAAACTCCTCCAAAACTCTCTAGTGAAGATAGGATCTCAATCACTCACTATACTGGAGGGTACCCGATGCAATCGAACTATCTCTCGAAGATATACAAAAGCTAGCCATGGAGCAGTCCACTTACTCTTCACAGGTATGAAATGGGTGTTCTTAGTAAGTCTGTCTACCACCGCCCAAATTCCTGTATTACTCTTTCTCGATCTGGGTAACCTGTCAATAAAATCCAACGAGACGCTGTCCCACTTTCATTGCGGAACCTCCCATGGGTGAAGCAACCCACCTGGTTTCTTTTGCTCCGTCTTCACTCGTTGGCACACCAAGCATCGAGCGACATGCTCGGCCACATCTTTCTTCATACCGGCCCAGAAGAAAGCCCTCTTCATGTCTTGGTACATCTTACCCCCACCGGGATGAATGGTCATCCTAGAACGGTGTGCGTCATCAAGAATAGCCTTCCTCAAACCCTCGTCTTGCGGTACACAAAGTCTACCGTCTCAACGCAAGCACCCTCTATCATCTAGGGTGTACCTACTCAAATGGCTGGACGACTCCCCCCTTATGAGCTTCTCTACTAACTCAACCAACTGTGGGTCGCCCCTCTGTGCTTCTCCAATCCGCCCCAAAAGAGTAGGTCTAACTTCCAAAGAAGCTAGCAAACCGGGTACAAAGTCAACGGAAGGTCTAAAGTCAAACTTAGAAATAAACTCTAAGCTCCGTCGTTCAACGAACAATGAACTCAAGGACAACCTTTTTCTACTTAAGGTGTCCGTTACCATGTTACCCTTACTCATAGGACGCTAAGGATCCCATCCACTTTTGCTGTCCTAAGACTATGCGCTCGAAGTGTCTCCAACACTTCCCTAAGATGTAGGGCATGCTCTTCTCCACCAGGATATCATCCAAAATCATCACAACTGTCTCCCACGCAGACCACCCTAGTCGAATTCGGCATCCCCCAAATGCAAGCCCCAAAGGCCTAAACCAATATCAGACAAACACCCAAGGGATACCTCCTTCGAATTCAGACGACTTACGTGAGATGATACTAGTAAAAATGGCTAAATAATTAAGCCCTCGTCCAATTTTGGATGTTCTCGCCAGTCTCGCTCCAAAACCGTCGTTTGTCCTATACTGGCTCTGCTCAGCCTATTGAGCACATACGAAAACTTATTTCGCTCCAGATGTCATCTACAAAGACCATCACGAACTTATTTAGGTACTCCCTGAACACCCTTCTCAACAAAGTATGCGGGGGCGTTCTTCAAACCCAATGGCATCACCGGCCACTCATAAAAGAAATCATCCGGAGTCCTAAAGACAGTCTTCTCTATACTATTCTCAGCCACTCTCAACTGATGAAGTCCCGTGGCTAAGTCCTACTACACAAAAAATACTGAGGCGCCAGCCAACTGATCAAGGAGATCATTAATCCTCGGCAATGGGTATCTATTCTTCTTTGTGAGTTTCTTTAGCTCTCTTTAGCCTACACAAAGTCTGAGGGACCCATGCGCCTTCATAACAAAAACTACTGGAGCGCCCCACTCCAATATACTTCGTCTTATGAACCCCTTCTCAAGCAAATCGCCTACTTACTTATGGAGTTCCCTCCTCTCACTAGGAGCCATGTGGCACACTGGCCAAGATACTGGTTTAGCATTATCCATCAGATATATTCGGAAGTCAATCTCCCGCTTCGGAGGTAAGCCCTTCACCTCCTCAAACACATCCGGATATTCCCGGACCGCTCTAGCAGATCGCAGACTCTAGACCAACGTGTCAAGCGATTCTAGATACCTTAGCATAACAGATTCTATGGGATTACAAGAGATCTCGAGAGTGTTACCCAGGCGGCCCATAAGCCTAACAACTCTTCCTTCAAAATGAAGAACAGCACTCCTACTGGATAACCAGTCCATGCCCAAAACTAACCCATAACCCGTGAAGCCCAACAAGCATCACATCTAAACTCAATGCTAAGTATAGAAACTTTCAAACCCAAACATATCATGGAGCCCCAATTGGGTTTGCAACAACTAAGGGATCATCTACCAACTGGTGTCTAAGTGCAGTGACTCAACTAACCATGATGAGATAAACGAACTCGATATATCAGAATCAAATAAAGCTTGGATCGGATAATAAAGAAATCCAAATTCCAACCTAAACGGTCATATCCCCATCTGGTACCCAAGTCGTGAGGGAATACAACTACCCTCCAGAAGATTCCATACCTTGCCTTTGCTTCTTTGGACAATCCTAATAACGTGTCCTATTCCTCCCAAAAGGATAACTACCAGCCTTCTTCTTCCCTATTCTCCACTCATAACTTCCCACCAATGAGGTCTCATCTTTCATTAACCAAACAACTATTTGAGCCTTCCTCCCATCGTTTATCCAATAGATACCTACCAGTCCTCCTCCTTCTTGAACCAACTTCTAATCCGACTAACGTCTAAGTCCCTTGAAGTGGTTTTCCATCCTTATCTATCTTAGAAAGATCATCTATACGCGGAGGGGAAACTCAAAACGGGAGAAAGGAAGAGATTCAAAATGGAGAATTCGAAAGATATAGATATGGCTATTGGGGATTATGCTTTTCTTTCAAAAACTTTTCTCTTAAAAGACATGTTTTTGAAAATACTCCTTTCCAAAAATATTCTTAGAAAATAGTTTTTCTAAAAATTTTATTTGTTCCGGTAACCTTAAGCTCTGATACCACGTGTAACACCCCACGCCCGCTAAGGTCACTCACAAAGGGAATGCCTTAGCTTTGGTGGAGTATTTTTAGTGAGTATAGAACAGAAAAATTACAACAGGACAGATATAAGTAATACTTGAAAATTTAAAACATCATTTCATTAACAAAACATGTTTGGTTACATCACAAAACCGTAACAAGAGTCCAGTACATAATATCCATCCTGATAAAATAGAAGTACATAATCCCATTACATAGACAATAGCCATAATAGAAAAGATAAACCGAGCTTTACTTCTACGATCCAAGCCCAAAAGATAGATATATCAGTCTGATCCAAGCCCACTAGTGCTAGGCCCACTCTGATAACCTGAGGGTTGGGAAAAAGATAAAAACAACGGGGTCAGACATAAGTCTGAGTGAGTCCTATAACCCTAACAATACAACCATTAAAGTAATTAGGGTATGACATAAATAAGGTACGGTACCTCTGGGGATAATGACTACACTATGTAGCCAACTAAACACCGGATGTACTACGATAACCGAAAAGACGCATTTATCCACCCAAGGATAATTCTTACACCACCCCAGACTTATTCACCCAAGGGTAATTCCTACACTGCACCACACCAGTTCTACCCACCAAGAGTAATTCCTACTTAAAGGTTGATCCCATCTAAAGTCTTGGAAAATATAACTAGTAGTTTCTGGTACTTCTAGCTGACCACGTAGGTGCCGTCTGCCCCTACATCCATTAGGTGTATAACTGACCACGTAGGTGCCGTCTGCCCCTACATCCACTAGGTGTACCTAGTAATCTTACCCAGTAGTTTCGTGTACCCCTACACAGGTGCCGTCTGCCCCTATCTTTACTAGGTGTACCTACTACTACCCATCGATCGGCTCCCTACCGTAGATACCCGTGCTGGTCCCACGATTGGGGTGTATCATTCCCCTAAAGTGGCTACCAGATAATATCACGGTGCACGGCTTTATATCTACACGATGCAACAACGACTTACCAACCAGCCCGGGCCCACACACGCATATGAAACCCGTTGGTCCCGCGTTGCCACCGCTAACCCGTTTTGGCCTCTTATAGTCAAGCCCAATATGCGTGTCCCGTCACTCGACTTGAGTCGAGCCTACAAAGATACGTTTGGGATATTGGTTGAAATGGGCCCCCACAAGCTACTACTTAAGCTTGTCATTTAATCTAGTGCATCCCACTTAACCCTTTAACCATGTCCCCTTACATGTTATAAATCTTGGTTAAGTCCTTTAATCATATTTCGATTGCCACTTAGGGCACCCACTAGATTTCCACATGCCACCCATGGCACTTACTTAACCCCTTAATCATGTTTAATTACATGTTCCACCT
This sequence comes from Allium sativum, assembly GCA_030737875.1. Taxonomy (NCBI): domain Eukaryota; kingdom Viridiplantae; phylum Streptophyta; class Magnoliopsida; order Asparagales; family Amaryllidaceae; genus Allium; species Allium sativum. The sequence continues at coordinate 335,396,599 of CM060913.1, read as the reverse complement.
TAGTTAAGTATTCTAATCGTATTTTTCTATTGCCACCCAAGGCAACCCACTAGTCTCATCATGCCACCCCAAGGCACCCACTTAACCCCTCATGTCACACTACATGCTAATATGGTTAAGTGTTTCTTAATTAATTAAGACCGTGATCTCCCATAAAGACCTCCCACATTAGACTGGCTGTTATGACCGCCTGGTTAAGCCGGTAGAGTCCGGGCAGTCTTACGTCATAACAGAGTTTAACCTCGTGTCTTTACCTTAATCACGTATTTAATTTATGGCTAAGACCTCTCACATTGGGCTGACATTTGTAGCAACTGGTTAAGCCGGTCGGGTCCGGGCAGTTTTACACTACAAATGAGTCCAACCTCGTGTCTTAGTCGATTAATTATACCTAATTAATCACCCCCATATTAATTATCCCTAATTAATATCAAGTTTTCCATAACATGGGTAGACCTAACTCAATAGGTAAATTCCCATGGGGTAGAGCTAACTCAATAGGTAAATTCCCACTTATGGTAATTTATTTTTATGGTATGCTTAATCATACCCAATCATACTTTTATTAACATATTTATTACCCCATTGTTCCCCACGTAAATCGTTCTCATTTCACGACATAATAAAGGGAAAGATCCATCACAAATATCATGGGTTTAACATATAACTTTGTCATGGGTTAAGAGGATGTCAACTTGCATATATGAACATATATTAACCCAACTACATATAACCCAAACTTGCATATTATCATACACATGATTTGCATAACATGTTGAACTTGCATATAGGCATTCTCATAACTTGCATAACATGTTAATCATGCATTTAAGCATACACATAACTTGCATAAGCATTCATATACTTGCATAAGCATTCACATACTTGCATGAGCATTCACATACTTGCATGAGCATTCACATACTTGCATGAACATGCATAACTTGCATATCACATTAAACTTGCATTTAAGCATATACATAACTTGCATAACATCACGCTCATAACTTGCATAATCTCATAAACTTAACTTGCATAACATTATGCACACAACTTGCATACCCTCATACACATAACTTGCATAATATGTCGAATCTTACATATATGACTTGCATCTTAAAGGAGGGTAAATATGCATAGCATATAAGGGTGCCATCTTGCATATGTATATACCATATTTAAAAGGGTAAACTTGCATGTCATGATTTATGCATAATACCAAACACTTAGCATGCATATAACCACTTACTTATCATGCATAGAATCAAATACTTATTATGCATAAAATCAAATACTTATTATGCATAAAACCAAATACTTATTATGCATAAAATCAAATACTTATTATGCATAAACCAACCACTTAACTTGCATAAGCCCAAACACTTAACATGCATAAAACCCCATACTTAGTATGCATACAATCAAATACTTATCATGCATAACGTCAAATACTTTAGCATGAATAACATCAAATACTTAACATGCATAACACCAACTACTTAGCATGCATAAAATCACATGCATAACTTGCATATCATGTTACATATAACTTGCATATATCCTCACATATAGTTTGCATAACATGTCACATATGCATAAATGTTTAACATGGTGTTTTGCATCATAAAACATGGCCTTAACTTGCATTTAACATAAAACTTGCAAATCACATATCATACAAACTTGCATAAATACATTTATCCACAAACATAGCCATGTCTTATCACATCCTACCATAATCAATTTAACAATTGATTATTAAAGCCATAGAAACTCACCAAAACAAGATTAGCAAGTTAAATGAAGCAAATCCCAATGATTAAGTAGAAGAAGATGTAGATTAGCTTGCAAACACTCTTAGGATTTTTAGTGGAGGCTCTCCAATTTTCTAAGTGGTGGCATAATGGCCTTAGATCTATTTTTGGTAAGGATAAGGGGGTATTAGGGTGTATATATAGATTAGTTAGATGTTTTAGGACCATAGGATATACCCTAGAACCAATCCTAGCCTTTAAAGCATGTCTTGGGGAAGAAGTCAAGTGTAGGAACCATTTAGGGCCCAAAAAAAACAGCCCAAAACTCATCCCGGGCCTCAAAACATGAGCAGTTTTCGTTTTTGATTTTTCGTGAAACTTTGACGGGCCATAACTTGGTCATACGGACTCCGATTTACGAAAACTCGGACTCTATTTCGCGTATTTTTCCGAGACGAACGCAATGGCACAGCCCGTTTCCCCTGATTCAGAATATTAAATTTAATTCTGCTCTGATTTATGTTATAACAAGTTATTTAACATACGGGGTGTTACAGTATGGGTGTGCACGTACTCCAGAGTGGATAAAGAAGGCATTGGGCATTAGTAGTATACATAGTTCATCTTGAATCGTGTTAGGTTGCCACCAGAGGGACTGATACACGCCATGGTGGGACCAGAACAGGTATCTATAGTCAAACGTGGTCGAATGGCACAGGATATGCATGCATGCGAGTAAGAGCCGATCATTAAGGGGATCGTTTGTTATTAACACGTGGGGCTGGTTGAACTAATGGTTAAGTAGGTGCAGAGACTATAGTAATGGGTGTGATCACATGTTCCTCTTATCTTGTTTTAGAGTATTGTCCTATGTTCTGTTATTACTGTCATGATCCGTTTCCTTGTTTAAATACTAGTAATCACTGAACTTACCAGACTTATTGTCTGACCCATTTTCTTTCGTCCTTTTTTCTTCCGTTTGCCCCCGGTCCATAGGGAGGGAATACTCCGGCTTAGTCGGACTCTTTGCAAGCTTCAAGAAAGTAGATGTATGATTGGGACTCTCTCACCTAGGCTATTGATTTTGGACACTACCCTTGGGGATTTATGCAGTTTTATTTATGGTTTATGCTTCTTTATTAAATAATCAAGACAGAAATTATGGTGGAATGTTTTGGAAGTTATTTTAAGACAATTTGATGTAATTCTTTTGTATTGGACCACGTATGCAATAAATATTTGAATTTCGCTGCTTATACTTATCCGTCTTGTAAATTTTTCTGTGTCCTGTATCTATAACCCTCCACCAAAGTTAAGGCATTCCCTTTGTGAGTGACCTTAACGGAGGTGGGGTGTTTCATAGGCATTCTTCTTCGCAATAGCAAGGTGGAGAACTATTATAGTTGTTCCATACAAATTTTTCATTTAATTTAGCACCCCAATTTATGATACTTTTATTATTTTTCTATTTGAACATTGATGGTCGTTACAACACAAAACCATTAATATGTGCTAAAATGATTTCAAGTTATCCTTTATAAAGAGATTTCACATGCTCACCATCTTTTTGAGTAAAAATTGTATTTCCATAATATTTACACCGTAATATATTAATATTCATAAATGGTAATTTGACAGCAATAGTTGGAATTTATCTTTATTTTAGGTATAGTATTTTGCTAACCCTCTTAATGAGTGAAAAATGACAAATATTTTACTTAGTATTTGAAATTTATCGTATTTCGATTTATTCACTTCAAATTATGTTTTTATTTGACATTTGAATATTTTATTTATGTATTTTTTAGTTAAATGATAAATTATTTAGTTTTTTGCGCATCTATAAATAACATTCGTAAACTTATAACTAGATGTATCAGCATACATGCGAGGTTGGTGAAGATGCATGCAAATACATACATACGCCCACATGTATACATATGTATCTACAAACATACATACTTGCATACTTAGATACATGTAGATATAGGTATATAATGCACAACAAAATGTAAACATACACCTATTGGACTTTTGACAACAATAATTGATTGTGAAATAAAAACAAAAGCAACAATTAGGTTGTAACACCCCACCTCTGTTAAGGTCACTCACAAAGGGAATGCCTTAACTTTGATGGAACGTTTTAGTAGACAGAACAAAATGTTACAAGACAGATATAAAATAGTACTTGAAAAACTTTATAACTTTATTGCAGTGGAAAAAAAACAGAAATCAGTTTGGTTACAACTTTACCAAAAACTCTAGTACATATATATCAGCCTTGATCAAAACCATCAGAGTACAAAACTTTAAAATCATAATCCCCACAGAACAGAAGCTATAAAGAGCCAAGACATACATTAAGCACTTCAAGCAGAAGGAATCCGGATCAAGCTAGAGTATTCCCTCCTTGGAAACCTGGGGGGGGGGGGAGAATGGAAGAAAAGAGGCGAAACAATAAGGGTCAGACATAAAAGTCTGGCAAGTCCAGTGACTTTCAGCATATGAACATATAATAATAATCATAACATGAAAATAAAGCTGGTTAAGAGATGACAGCAACAAGAGTAACAGATATACTTAAACTAAACAGAAGAAATAGGATGATATAAGCTATTACTTTTCACTTCACTGCACTAATACTAGTATAAAGGATTAGGTGTCACCCCAATGTCTAAACTGAAAGAGAATCAGGAACAGAATAATTTCCATAGAAGAGAATGCTAGTAATGGGCCTTTACCACCCCAACAGAAAGTACAGAAACATAATGCTAATAATGGGCCTTTACCACCCGAAGAGAAGGTACAGAAACAGAATGCTAATAATGGGCCTTTACCACCCGAACAGAAGGTACAAAAATAGAAACAGATTAATCCCTACAGAAACAGAATGTAGAATTAGGTGTACACTAGTAAATGGGCCTTTACCACCCCAACAGATGGTACCACGCAGAAACAGACAGGTGTTACCACCCAACAGAAAACAGATGGTACCCCACAGAAACAGATAGAGCTAAGTGTACCCTAAGTCCTATCCCCTGCGATCGGCTCCCTAATACATAAATACCCTGTGCCAGCCCCCACAGAAGGGTGCATCACTCCCTAAAGTGGCAACCTTTGAATGACACAGACCTATTTACAGATGTCACGGCGTCTTACATCCTCAGAGGCAGACCGGGATCCATGCATGCACATGACCCGGTTGGAACGCACCATAAACACCCCTCGCCATTATCAGAATGAACCGCTTATAATTAGTTCAGTAAGCGTGCCCGGACCCTACCTACTATTGGGTCATAGATTTTGATACCAAAAAGGGTTACTGACTAATATGGGTCGCAAACAACAGATGACACAAGTAATTTCCCTCCTAACCTTGTGTCCCCAGACTAACAGATTTCAGGTTAACTTGTTTACAAGTTCAGACATACAGAGTTCAGATCAACTAGTTCACAGATCAGACAACTAAGTTAACAGGTTTTCAGACTAACGGATTAGATATACGGATTTAATAGATTTACAGATTTGTCTAACTTTGTATTGGGCCTACAGATGCACGAAACGGGTTTGTTAAATTCATTAGTCCAGTTGGTTTAACCCTATCTACCCAACACGTTTTAGACATCATATTTATCTTAGATTTGCATTAATTAATTATTAATGCGCAGACCTCTCACATTAGGTCGCTAGCTTGTGGCCGCTGGATGTGTCGGGCGATTCCGGGCAGACTTCTGCCACAAGCCAGACCTAACCTCGTGTCTAAGCATATTTTAGTTATGCCTACGACCTCTCACATTAGACTGACGGTTTGGGTTGCTCGTTAAGACGGTTGGTTCCAAGCAGGCTTCCACCGCAAACGGAGTCTAACCTTGTGTCATATTCCCTTACAGAAAATATCAGACTAATTATGTTCATTTAACAAATTTAACTTCTTCTCAAGTCGCAGCAGATTAATCAAATTAACATGATTTACTCAATCTTAGGTTGCCTACAAATTACAATTATTCATTTTTTCAATAGATTTAACAAATTAGGCGACACAACAGATTTAGCATATTAGGCAGTTTAACATAATTAGCAGATTTGGTGTTTCAACATATTTAGCAGTTTAGGCAATTCAACAGATTAAACAGATAACAGATTTAGCAGATTAGGCAATTCAATAGATTAAACAGATTTAGCAGATCTAAAACATTCCTTAAGGTTTCATTGACAATTCTTGCCTAATTATAAATTAGGCCTAAATTCACATGCCTAAATCATGGTCATGATTCATAATATGACATATACCCAAATTTTAGTTAAATTTGCATAGTACAAAATATGCTCAAAAATCCCAATCGTGATTCACACATAAATTATTCCAAATATAACGATTAATCACAATGCATGCCACATATCCAAAAATCCTCATTTAGGTGTACTCACACTTAATAGTTATCAAATCTTAATATAGATTTTTACACCTAATTCATATGCAAATTTAATCCTTTTTTTTTCAAATTACAGATTATAATATGTATAGTATGTCCAGATCTAGATCTTGAATTACATCTTGTACTATGCATCCAAATTAGTTACATGTTCACAGTTAAATTTTACGCCCCAAATCCCATGTCATATGTCCAATATTCTTTATACCTCAAAACTATGTTCAATTATATGCCTCAGATTTATGTTTCTAAGTTGCAACCTATTTTATGTTTTAAGTCACAATAATCCTCTTCTTCCAAGTCATAGGTCATCTTATGCAATATGCCTCAAATTTATGTCCAGAATTACAACATGTGTTGTGTCCTCAAATTAGTTACAAATCAATTATGCCCAAATATGCCTCATTCAATATTCTTCCCAAAATTTAGCGTTTATACGTTCATCTCTTATGAGATTTGGCTCAGGCTCATGGTAGCCTGGCTATCAAACAAAAAGAAAGAAAGAAGGAAGAAATACATAACAAACAAAATAATAACAATAAAGCAGAAGAACAGATCTGATAAACAGAAAAAGACATAACCTCAGATTCAGATTCATTATTATGCTAGGATCATAATTAAATTTCATATCATAAAATAACTGTACTTGCCTTGGTTGGATTCTAAAAGAAAAAGTTGTTGTAGTTGTTCTCTTTTAATCCTAATCAGAATTGGAGGAAGAAGAAGCGCAAGTCCTAGCTTAGGTTTCAGCAGAGTAGAGACGCCATTGATTTATTTATTTTTAGAGAAGAAGAGAGCAATGGAGGCTAGAGAATTGTGAAAGAGATTTAGGTTTAGGTTAGGGATGTATATATAGGTGTAGGAAGTTATTTAGGTTTAGGTTAGAGATTTAGGTTTAGGTTAGGGATGTATATATAGGTGTAGGAAGTTAACTCCGATTTTCGAAAACTCAGACTCTATTTCATGTAAAATTTTGTGCAAAACGCAATGGAGTAACCCGTTTCCCTTGATTCTTATTTTAAAAATTAATTATACCCTGATTTCTAGTTTCAAAATGTTATTAAAGTTCGGGTTGTTACATACATCCTCAGAGGCAGACCGGGATCCATGCACGCACATGATCCGGTTGGAACGCACCATCAACACCCCTTAAAATTATTAGAATGAACCGCTTATAATTAGTTCAGTAAGCGTGCCTGGACCCTACTACTGTTGGGTCATAGTTTTTGATACCAGAAAGGGTTACTGACTAATATGGGTCCCAAGCAATAGATGACACAAGTAATTTCCCTCCTAACCTTGTGTCCCTAGACTAACAGATTTCAGGTTAACTTGTTTACAAGTTCAGATATATAGAGTTTAGATCAACTAGATCACATATTAGACAACTAAGTTAACGAGTTTTCAGACTAACGGATCAAATATACGGATTTAACAGATTTACAGATTTGTCTAATTTTGTATTTGGCCTACAGATGCACAAAACGGGTTTGTTAAATTTATTAGTCCAGTTGGTTTAACCCTATCCACCCAACACATTTTAGACATCATATTTATCTTAGATTTGCATTAATTAACTATTAATGCGCAGATCTCTCACATTAGGTCGCTAGCTTGAGGCCGCTGGATGTGCCGGGCGGTTCCGGGCAGACTTCTGCCACCAGCCATACCTAACCTCGTGTCTAAGCATATTTTAGTTATGCCTACGACCTCTCACATTAGGCTGACAGTTTGCGGTTGCTGGTTAAGCCGGTTGGTTCCGGGCTGGCTTCCACCGCAAACGGAGTCTAACCACGTGTCATAGCCACTTTATTCCCTTATAGAAAATATCAGACTAATTATGTTCATTTAACAAATTTAACTTCTTCTCAAGTCGCAGCAGATTAATCAAATTAACATGTTTTACTCAATCTTAGGTTGCCTACAAATTACAATTATTCAGCTTTTCAACAGATTTAACAGATTAGGCGACACAACAGATTTAGCGAATTAGGCAGTTTAACATAATTAGCAGATTTGGTGTTCCAACAAATTTAGCAGTTCAGGCAATTCAACAGATTAAACAGATAACAGATTTAGCAGATTAGGCAATTCAATAGATTAAACAGATTTAGCAGATCTAAAACATTCCTTAAGGTTTCATTGACAATTCTTGCCTAATTATAAATTAGGCCTAAATTCACTTGCCTAAATCATGGTCATGATTCATAATGTGTCATATACCCAAATTTTAGTTAAATTTGCATAGTACAGAATATGCTCAAAAATTCCAATCGTGATTCACACATAAATTATGCCAAATATAACCATTAATTACAATGCATGCCACATATCCAAAAAATTTTAGGTGTATTCACACTTAATAGTTATCAAATCTTAATATATATTTTTACACCTAAGTCATATGCAAATTAATTCTCTTTTTTTTTCAAATTACAGACTATAATATGTATAGTATGTCCAGATCTAGATCTTGAATTACAACTTGTACTATGCATCCAAATCAGTTACATGTTCACAGTTAAATTTTACGCCCCAAATCCCGTGTCATATGTCCAATATTCTTTATACCTCAAAACTATGTTCAATTATATGCCTCAGATCTATGTTTCTAAGTTGCAACCTATTTTATGTTTTAAGTCACAATAATCCTCTTCTTCTAAGTCATAGGTCATCTTATGTAATATGCCTCAAATTTATGTCCAGAGTTACAACATGCATTGTGTCCTCAAATTATTTACAAATCAATTATGCCCAAATATGCCTCATTCAATATTCTTCCCAAAATTTAGCGTTTATACGTTCATCTCTTATGAGATTTGGCTCAGGCTCATGGTAGCCTGGCTATCAAACAAAAAGAAAGAAAAAAGGACGAAATACATAACTGACAGAATAATAACAATAAAGCAGAAGAACAGATCTGATAAACAGAAAAAGACATAACCTCAGATTCAGATTCATTAGCATGCTAGGATCATAATTAAATTTCATATCGGAAAATAAATGTACTTTCCTTGGTTGGATTCTAAAAGAAAAAGGTGTTGTAGTTGTTCTCTTTTAATCCTAATCAGAATTGGAGGAAGAAGAAGCACAAGTCCCAGCTTAGGTTTCAGCAGAGTAGAGACACCATTAATTTATTTATTTTAGAGAAAAAGAGAGCAATGGAGGTTAGAGAATTGTGTAAGAGATTTAGGTTTAGGTTAGGGATGTATATATAGGTGTAGGAAGTTATTTTAGACCATTAGATTAACCCTGAACCATGAGAACCAATCAGATGAAAAATTTGCATTTGAGCGAATCGGCCCACGGGTTGATAGCCAAACACCCTAGATTAACCCCTAGTCGACCCAACGAGGCTCGGGTCGACCTCAAAAATGGGTCGGTTTTGTTATTCCCCCTCCCAATTCACTGTTTTGAACCTTTTTGCATATTTATTTATTTATTTTATATATATATATCTATATATATATATATATATATATATTTCTCTCATATGCATACAAACTTCAAGGCTTAATAACTTCTTCATAATTAACCATTTTCACACTAAACAACTTTTTTTGAACTGCGTTCATACTAAGCCACTTTTTAGCTATTCCACTAAAACAAATATATGGCGCTAGCGGGGATCAAACTCTTTACCTCTTGTATGCAAGTCACATGTTCTAACCAACTGAGCTACTAAGTCTTTTGCTTACAAACCTTAGAACAAAGCTAAACATTATTCTTTTCTCATTCCTTTTTTTCAATTTAATTATTCTTTAATTTGTTATTTTAATATTCTCAGAAAATACGGGGTGTTACATAGGTTGAAGTCCTCATTTCAACATAATAAGTTTGTACTTTCGAACAATTAGTTTTAGGATAATTACATGAAAATGATAATTTGATTTATCTTTATAAGTTATATAGAAAAAAAATCATCATTATTGGTGAACAACATAAAATGATAAATCAAATTTATTTTTTCTTTAAATTGTCCTCAAAGCATGTTTTAATAGACTATAGGAGCTATATGAGTGAAAAATTCTGTGACGACCCCAAAACCCCGTACGACGGTTTTAAGGGTAATCTTTGGAATATAACACATAAACAAATATAAGCAGAACAGAATTAAATAAATACACCAGATAATGCACAAATAATACACTAGATAAACGTAATCATCAGAGTTACACATTATACATGATCATACTTAGTACAAATACAGTTCAGCTATACATAAATGTCTACAGCAGAAACAAACATAATATGTACATTAGGAGCTGAATGGCACAAAAAGAGATAAATGATAGAATCCATCTTCAGCTCCAACTATCCAGAAAGAGCCCGCTAAAACCTGAACACAAGGTTGCCCGTGTAGAAAAAGGGGCACCCGAGTTTGCAAGTGAAACAAACTACCAGTCAGTCACGGGACTGGTATGAGAAATCTACTTAACACATTTTATAATATGGCTAATCACAGGACCACGCCACTTTCGCGGAACGGGTTTACTCCATCGGATTGTCGGTGCTTTACAACAAGTAAATCTTTTAAACAACGCAATGCTTTTTATAAAAATGAAGCCGATATAAGACTTAAGTCCCATCACACAATGCAACAAAAACCAGAGGATAGAGTTTTACCTTATGTCGACCAAGATATGCTTAATACGTGTAAAGTAAAATCACTTAAAATGTAAATTTTATCTTTTAATTCTTAATTAGACTGCAACATAAATTAGTAAGAGAACGATTCCCTAAGTATTAACCCCGAAGGCCGAAACCAACATCAGACCAATACCCAGGAAACCACCCATCTTAGCTCGTTTTCAGTTAGTTTCTAATTTTATAAACAATCATAAATATCAATCATAGACGACATGAGCATCCCATGCCACTATGTCGCCAAATATAGGTTTACAATCAAAATCGCACGAGGTCGTATTTGGAGATTGGATTTCCGTCAGGAACCAAGGCAAAAGATAGTCCTTACCAAATTCGAGACGCTCTAGCCCGCCCCTCAGGAACCACACTCAGGTGGGCCCTTGGAGCGACAGGTTCGGTCCACCGATGTGGATTAAAATGCCTGGACACTGCGTTTCCCCAACCTTTGGGGCGTAAATGAGCCAACGAATGACTCCATCGACTTCACATAGTCACCGATAAATCCGAGGCGCCTCGCAACAGCAATAACCACACAGGTGGATATAATATAAATGTCAGCCAGTTTAAGCACTGACACCACCTCTAGCTAGAAAGAAATGCATGTCCTCCCTGAGGTTCTCTCCCGTTTCTGGCTCACACCTAGGTGTGAGGCTCGCGAATTCACGTTATACACAAAGCTATGCCACATAGGCCGGTCTTTGATCATCAACCACAAGACTTTGCTTTTCAACAGAAGCCTTGATCACTGCATCTTAGCATGCCACACAGGCAATTTACACCATGTAACCGATGGCTATCAATCACGCAGAATGAATTCCAATGTGAGACACACAGTCCCTTTGCAAGTTCGTTCTGGGTCTGAACGAAACCGGAGGCACTATATTCCTTGCATACCCATCGATCTCCATGTACGTCTGGACGATCACCACTTATTATCTATATTTCGGGATGCCTCCCAATCAAGACATCGGTTACCATCCAAACGAGGTGAATATCTCCGGTCTTCAACCACCGTCTTCATCATCGACTTCTTATCGTCGATTCAGTTATTCAGAATGGGATAACCCCAGTCTTTCTGAGCAACTCGTGTATATAATAAACAAGTGCAACACAAACACAACATATGCCTCATTCCAATTCATCAGTCGCTAACCGTAAATCAGTAAGAGAACGATTTCACAAGTATTAACCCCGAAGGCCGAAAACAACATCAGATCAAAACCCAGGAAACCATTTGACTTAGCTAACATTCAATTAGTTTCTAAATTTCACATTCCATATCGTTTATAATATTTTATAACGATTTATCGCTAATATTATTTATTTAAAAATAGCCAATTTATTCAAACGACGCTTCAGGTCATAATGCAGCTGTGGCGCTGTTTTTCTCCAGAATTGATTTACACATATCTGAAAATCTAGCCATTGGATCTTCACCAATTTTATAACATTAGAAAGATATTTTCAAAACGAATCCAACGGTTCCAGTTTTGGGAAAATCCGACGGTCGGATCTCCCGGTACAATCGTTTGAAGTTTCGATTTCAAAATACGAACTACAACATCGTTATTCGATTTAATTTAATTATATTTATAAATATATATAAATATAATCGATTTTGGCGCTATTTTTCTTCAGAATTGAATTAAACATTCCAACAATCCAACCGTATGATCTTCACAAAGTGGGTGTCGTTGGAAAGATATTTCCAAAGCGAACCCAACGGTTTCGGTTTCAGGAAAATCCGATGGTCGGATCTCCCGCACTAATCGTTTGAATTCATGGTTTCAAAACACGAATTGCAGCTTCGTTATTCAATTAATTTTGATTATATATATATATATATATATATATAAAATCTATTATTCGATTTCAAAACCATATTCTTTTCATACATTTGATAAAAATGATATTTTTATCCAACAGACATTTATTTCAACACTTCACTATTTTTAACAATTCATGTATATATTAAAATTTTGATTTTTAATGTAAAACAATTTATTTCAAAACACGACTATTTTATATAGTTTATTTAGATGATAAAAATATGATTTTTATTATAAAACAATTTATTTCAAGCACGAATACCATTCAACACATGAATTTCTATTCAATGAATGAATTTCTATTCAACACATGAATGTTTTCTATAGTTCGTATATATAAAATAAAAATGTGATTTTTATTGTTAAAACAATTTATTTAAAACACGAATACCATTCAACACATGAATTTCTATCCAACGAATGAATTTCTATTCAACGCATGAATGTTTTCTACAGTTCGTATATATAAAATAAAAATGTGATTTTTATTGTTAAAACAATTTATTTAAAACACGAATACCATTCAACACATGAATTTCTATACAACACATGAATATTTTCAATAGTTCATATATATAAATTAAAAATGTGATTTTTATTGTTAAAACAATTTATTTAAAACACGAATACCATTCAACACATGAATTTCTATTCAACGAATGAATTTCTATTCAACACATGAATGTTTTCAATAGTTCGTATATATAAAATAAAAATGTGATTTTTATTGTTAAAACAATTTATTAAAAACACGAATACCATTCAACACATGGATTTCTATTCAACGAATGAATTTCTTCTCAACACACAAATATAGTTTCAACACATGAAAATAATTCTAACACATGAATATTATTGAAAATTTCGGCAGCATAACGACAGGGTAGTTAAAACCGGGGCCGTCCTTAGTACGGCTCCTCACTCTACCCGAAAGCCTCACAGCTTTTGACAATGGGGATTTCATGCATCTAGTTCGCACGCAGGAAGCATGTTTATATTTTTCTTTTCCACAAACTAATCCTATGTGGTTTCAACAAAATAATTCTCAACCACAAATGGATATTTTTCAACCACAATCAATCAATTTCAACCACAAACAATTCTAATCAACCATTCGCTATCAGCCAATTTTCACACCAATCACAACCAATAAATATCGTCCATGGTTTGTGGACGAGGGGCGTGTATATATATATATATATATATATATGTATGTATGTATGTATGTATGTATGTACATATATATATTTATATAAGTAATTCACTTATATTTCAACACATATATAATTTTTACAATGCATATATAACTTATACATCAAACATACATCTTATACAACGCTTATACATGAGGTATACAACGCTTATATAACACATACTTCGAATATATAATTTATACATCGTCATTTCCATATCGTTTATAATTCAGAAATCTCACATTGGGTTCCACTCCACCAAAAATAGAAGAAGGGTCAGAAAAATATCCGGTCTCTTCTAGAATGTAGAAGACGTCCGCACGAGTCCACTGTCTCTTGTTTCAATGAATTTCGCCATGAAACGAAAAAGATATGATTTTTACAGTGAAATCAAAAACCGTAGCGCTTTAAAGTGCTATAGAATAGTTTAATTTAAAATCAGCCGTACCTTTCAAAATCTGTTCAAAACTAGGTTTTGATTTCTCGTGAAATCCGTTTCTCGATATGACGATCAGCCACTACCACGAGGAAGAGCTTGGAGAGGCACGCCAGGGGACCCCTCCTCTTATGAACTCGACGGCGTGTAGGCTGGGTGGCGGCGGTTGAAAGGTCGCGCCTTCCCGAGGTCGATACGAGCTCTACAGGTCACGAAAAAATCCAATCTTCATATGGATGTGAAGATCGTGAGGAGTACTACAGAATTCTCAACTGGGTCGATGGCTATCGATGCGTGGTTGGGTCGGAAATTGGCTGAGAAGTTTTGAATCCCCTTTCGTCGTCAATCCGGAGGTTTTACGAGGAGAGAGAAATATGTTGACCAATGATATTTTTTTATATTTATAAATTTTAAAAATCCAAAAATACCCCTTATCTCCTACGAACACCAATCCAAACCCAACGACTATCGTCCCCAGCTAAAAACCCCCATTCCGAACACAATGGGATATGTTTCGTAGGCCCATTCGACTGTTTGAGTCAGTTTCTCTTCAAATTAAAATATAAAACATTCAATATTTATTTCGAACATACATTTCAACTTGCCGGGGCCACATACCGATTCTAAAAATTCCCGAAAAATAAATTTAGCTATGTTTTGACAATACGGTCCCAACAAAACTAGTTTCGTCGAATTCTGAGGTCGTTTGAAAAATTGCCCTTTTCTAGTCAATCCAATTTAATAGAAATCGACCAAACACATTTTCCTTTGCCACGCTCACATACTAGCTTCAAAAATTATGAAATTTGAAACCTAGCAATAATTTGACATCCCGGATCCAACAAAAGTGGTTTCGTCGAATTCTGAGGTCGTTTACAAAATGGCCATTTTCACGGGCTATATAAACTCTATAGCGACCTTTCTGAAAATTCGTTTGGCCATAACTTTTGCTTCCCACTATGAAACTTCGATTTTTCAGATTCGTTAGAAAGATATTCACTAACAGATTTAAATATTTTTGGTTTAACTAAAATCCATTTTGTTTTGCACCCGGTACAGTCAATCAAAGTTTGAATTCAAAATTTGAAACTACCACGCAGAATTAATTATACTTATTTTCAAACGTCGATTCAAACACATCTTTCGTCCTTATTATTTAAAATATTTATTTTAAATATTTTAAATTCACTAAAATAGCCAAATTTAAATTTTCAAACTGGTTCAGATTTTCTGGGTTGTTACAATCTCCCCCACTTAAAACTTTTCGTCCCCGAAAAGGAACAAATTCGAAAGTGGTTTGATTAATCAACTCTACTTTCAGTCTGGCTTCCATTCTTCAACTTTTCAGTTTCTAAGAATTTTCGAATTTTTCAAAAATTTGGCTAACACACGAAATTTTCGGAAAATTTCGCCATAACCTTCTTTGTACGGGGAGGGGTTTGAAAATTTATTGGGCCGTATTAGGTACCCAATAAATCCTAATAAGCATGCACATATTTATAGTGATATATTCCGATGTCCACAAGGGAGTGTGTATAGATCATAACTCCAGAGAATAAATTCTTGTCACCCTATAAACGGTTTTTCTGCCTTAATGACCAGAGAGACGTGTTTATTGTCATCTCCAGACCCGTGTGGGGTTTTTATTATTCTGGAAATTTACCGTTACATTTTATATGGTCCATATCAGTCATCAGTTCAACCTTTAATATATTGTAACAACCCGCATTCTACTTATCGGAGGATCGTAGAATATTTATTTCTTTCCCACATGAAGTTGTATGGTCATGTAACTTTGGGAAACAACCATTAGACTCATTTCCCATGTTCATGATTTTTGTCGATTTTTAAATGACCATTTTGCCCCTAGCTGATCTTGTTTTGGCCATACCTTTTGATTGGAAAGGAATTTTGACCTGAAACCACTTCCAACTGATTCGTTCGATGGTTTACCTTTCCGTAGAATGGTCATAATAGCCAAACGGACTTACCATTTGGGAGATATGGTTGAAATAAGGTTTGGAAGGTGAAAAACTGCTTAACCGGGCCAAATAGGGTGATTAGTGAATAGGCCCATAACCCATTTCGGGATTAAGGTTATGGGGAGGCTGAAATGAGTTAGAGAATCATTCCATTTCAGTTTTCTAGCCTCCACTTATCACCAAGGAACCCTAAAAATGGCCTCCAACCTCTAAATCACCTCCGAATCATCTTTTGATCAAGGATTAAGCTTAACAACATCAAATCAAGGGAGATCTACACCAAATCAACATTGGAGCTGCTGTTTAGCATTGGGATTCGCATCAAATCAGAGATTTATTTCAGATTTTTGTTTATTTGTGGCTAAGGTGAGTGATTTGCATAGTTCCTCACTAATTATGGCTAATTAAGTGTAATTAGTGTTAATTAGCGAATTTAAACATGATAAAATTCTGGAAAAATGTTCATAAATTCTTAAATGATGTTTTAGACCTCTGATATGAATTTGGGTTAATTTGGTTAAGTTTTGCTAATTCTATCATTAGTTTCACCTAAACACGTTTAAGGGGAAATATGGGGTTTTGGGTATGTTTGATCCATTTTAACCTATCATGTTGATGTTTTGATGTTTGCGGTTGATTATGCAAGTTGCTATGACTGTATGATATGTTTTGTGATTGATTTCAATAGTTAGAATGGTCGAAAATGTCGTCGAATGGCGTAAAACACTTGCTGGAAAAAGTTGCAGGAAAAGTGCAGGATCTGGACCGGATCGAATCAGATATGGGGGGCTCGGATCGGATAAGTTGAACTGGGCAAGGGATTCGATCGGATCGGAACTTGACACTTGAGAACCCTGGCAAAAAGGAAGGCCATGTTGGTTAAGCTGGGGATCGGATCGGCCTAAGGACGAAGGGCTCGGACCGGAGTATGGTGAAAGGATCGGATTGGATTAGAATAGGGAACGGGACCAGACGAGGCACAGGAACTGGAGCACGAACTGAATGGGAGATGGCAACCCGAGCCGACCTGAAGTGGGACACCTGACCCGAACCGACACAATGCAGTGAACCCGAACCGAACCGTTACTAGAGGAAGACCATGAACCGACGCAATGCAGTGGACCCGACCCGAACCGATAGCTTGAAGGGAACCCGACCCGACCCAGTATTAACCAATAACCCGAGATGCAAAGGTAGTCCAATATGGGAAGTTAGAGCTCAGGATCCAATTGGGAACCGATGATTTCACTTCATGGTTGGGCTTTGCTGCGGGACGTGTGCTAAGGAGTTTTCCATATTCATAACTTCGATTCACCACTTAAATGGGACGATGGGCTACTTATCAGTGCAGTAGAGTCATTGCGACTCGAGGGGCAAGGTGATGGTAGTAAGACTACGTTATTAGTGCAGTAGAGTCATTGTGACTTGAGGGGCAAAGTGATGCGTAGTAAGACTATGAGCCAGTGCAGTGGGGTCATTATGACTCCATGGGGCAGAGTGGACATATTAAAGGATTGGTAAGGCTATGAGCCAGTGCAGATGGGGTGAATAACTCCATGGGGCAAGTGGACATAGCGAAGGATTAGTGGCTATGTTATCAGTGCAGTGAAGCCATTTATGACTTCATGGGGCAGAGTGATCGTAGCAAGGTATGTTGGGTGATTGAAGTGGTGAATATCATATGCTTTACGCACTGAGTGAGAGATGTGAGGATGGTTGCTATGTTTGATTATTTGCCATCACTATGACATGCACACCCCCACCTCCGTATCTTTACACCTTTTGATATGGCAACTTAGAGTGTTGTACAGTATGTAGTGCTAACTCTTTGGTTGCAGGTCCAGGTTCAGGTATGTTTTAGTCTACCTGTTATTGTTCTGTTTAGATTTTTATCGCTCATACCAGGCTTTATGTCTGACCCAGAGTTTTATGTCTCCTCTTATTACTCTGGGTGCTCACACGAGCAGACTAGAGACAGGTTAGCTGGTGATGAGCAAGTAGCTGATTCGGAGGCGGGCAGGAGGCTTCCACGTATGATATATAGATATTCTCCTTGTGTCGTTGGTGGTTGCTACTTGGGCATTAGTAGTGTACCTCCTTTACCTTGGTTTTGCTTTTGAGACAGTTTGAAAAGTTGTGATAATGTTTAACTTTGGATCATAAGCTGTTTTTGGATTTTCCGCTGCTATGTTAGTTGTTTCAGCTTATGCACTGTCTCGCCTGTTTTATGTCAAGTATGTTATTATTATATTTTATCCTATGCGCTGTGATACATTTTATAGGTTCCTTGTTATTCATTTCCTTCTTCATTTTTCTTCTGACGACCCGTTCCGTGCTAACTGGACATGTGTATAGCGCACCTTTGGAGTAAATGTCAGTTGGTGCGGGGCGGGCCGTCACATATATAGTCCTCGCCATACAAGCCTCTCACTCATATGGTAAATCTTCAACATCGTCACACAAGCTCCAAATGCTTATGTGGTATATGATGAAGTATGCCTATCTTCAAGATGTATGCCATGTAGTGTAGTTCAAAATTAATTGTTACTATCCTATGGCGACATTTATTATTACACCCAGAAAAACTAGCACTCCGCTTCCAATGGCATTCACAGGAGTTGATGTAATAATAAAATTGTGCATCACTCATTAAGGTTTACCTATTTGTCGGGCACGCAAATAAATTCTTTACTCAACACCTAATCCATTTACCTGTCCAAGCATATATAGTTCACATGTATATAGTTCTATTTATTTTTAACTCAGTTCAATGTGTGATTTAATTAACTATCATTCCAATAATTTAATTAATCAAATCCACTATCACACAACACAAACAACAATCAATTTTATTGATTAACTTTTCAAAAATATATCTTTTATATATTCAAAAAACATATTTCTAAAACCAGACTATATATATAATCACAAATACGTTATTTATAAACATATAACTCTCAACTCGTTCTGGGGCACTTCTGACCCCATCTCTAACGAGTTATTCTGACTTTGCTATACTCATACTAGGACATTACTAATCCTATCTGTAACGAGTTATTCGTCCTAGAACACTACTGGTTCTATTTCTGACGAGTTCGTTATTATGTTATATTTTGCACAAAGCTTAACCAAAGCTCTGATACAACGATGTGACGACCCCAAAACCCCGAACGACGGTGTTAAGGGTAATCTTTGGAATATAACACATAAAAAAATATAAGTAGAACATAATTAAATAAATATACCAAATAATGCACAAATAATACACTGGATAAACGTAATCATTAGTGTTATACAGTATACAGGATCATACTTAGTACAAATACAGTTCAGCTATACATAAATGTCTACAGCGGAAACAAACATAATATGTACAATAGGAGCTGAACAGCATAAAAAGAGATAAATGATAGAATCCATCTCCAGATCCAACTATCCAGAAAGAGCCCGCTAAAACCTGAACACAAGGCTGCCCATGTAGAAAAAGGGGCACCCGAGTTTGCAAGTGAAACAAACTACATCGGTAATGGAACTGGTATGAGAAATCTACTTAACACATTTTATAATATGGCTAATCACAGGACCACGCCACTTTCGCGGAACGGGTTTACTCCATCGGATTGTCGGTGCTTTACAACAAGTAAATCTTTTAAACAACGCATTGCTTTTTATAAAAATGAAGCTGATATAAGACTCAAGTCCCATCACACAATGCAACGCAAACCGGAGGATAGAGTTTTACCTCATATTGACCAAGATATGATTAATACGTGTAAAGTAAAATCACTTAAAATGTAAATTTTATCATTTAATTCTTAATCAGACTCCAACTGTAAATTAGTAAGAGAACGATTCCCTAAGTATTAACCCCGAAGGCCGAAACCAACATCAGACCAATACCAAGGAAACCACCCATCTTAGCTCGTTTCCACTTATTTTCTAATTTTATAAACAATCAAAAATATCAATCATAGACGACATGAGCGTCCTATGCCACTATGTCGCTAAATATAGGTTTACAATCAAAACTGCACGAGATCCTATTTGGAGATTGGATTCCCATCATGAACAAGGGCAAAAGATAGTCCTTACCAAATTCGAGACGCTCAAGCCCACCCCTCAGGACCCAGACTTAGGTGGGCCCTTGGAGCGACAGGGTTGGTCCACCGATGTGGATTAAAATGCCTGAACACTGCGTTTCCCCGCCCTTTGGGGCGTAAATGAGCCAAAGAATGACTCCATCGACTTCACATAGTCACCGATGAATCTGAGGCGCCTCGCTAGAGCAACAACCACACAGGTGAAAATAATATAAATGTCATCCAGTTTAAGCACAGACACCACCTCTAGCTAGAAAGAAACGCATGTCCTCCCTGAGGTCCTCTCCCGTTTCTGGCTCATACCGGAGTGTGAGGCTCGCGAATTCACGTTATACACAAAGCTATGCTACACAGGCCGGGCTTTGATCATCAACCACAAGACTTTACTTTTCAACAGAAGCCTTGATCACTGCATCTTAGCATGCCACACAGGCAATTCACACCATGCAACTGATGGCTATCAATCACACAGAATGAATTCCAATGTCAGACACACAGTCCCTTTGCAAGTTTGTTTTGGGTATGAACGAAACCGGAGGAATTATATACCTCACATACCCATCGATCTCCACGTACGTCTGGACGATCACCGCTTATTATCTATATTTCGGGATGCCTCCCAATCAAGACATTAGTTACCATCCAAACGAGGTGAAGATCTCCGGTCTTCAACCACCGTCTTCATCATCGACTTCTTATCATCGATTCCGTTATTCAAAATGGGATAAACCCG
The DNA here is from genome assembly GCA_030737875.1 of Allium sativum. Taxonomy (NCBI): domain Eukaryota; kingdom Viridiplantae; phylum Streptophyta; class Magnoliopsida; order Asparagales; family Amaryllidaceae; genus Allium; species Allium sativum. The sequence continues at coordinate 335,375,486 of CM060913.1, read as the reverse complement.
CTCCTTCTGAGCAACTCGCGTATATAATAAACAAGTGCTACACAAACAAAACATACGCCTCATTCCAATTCATCAGTGGCTTACCGTAAATCATTAAGAGAACGATTTCCCAAGTATTAACCCCGAAGGCCGAAACCAACATTAGATCAAAACCCAGGAAACCATTCGACTTAGCTAACCTTCAATTAGTTTCTAAATTTCACCTTCCACTTCGTTTATAATATTTTATAACGATTTATAGCTATTCTTATTTATTTAAAAATAGCCAATTTATTCAAACGACGCTTCAGGCCATAATGCGACCATGGTGCTGTTTTTCTTTAGATTTGATTTACACATATCTGAAAATCTAACTATTGGATAGTCACAAATTTTATATCATTAGAAAGATCTTTTCAAAACGAATCCAACGGTTCCAGTTTTAGGAAAATCCGACGGTCGGATCTCCCTGTACAATCATTTGAAGTTTCGATTTCAAAATACGAACTGCAGCGTCGTTATTCGATTTAATTTAATTATATTTATAAATATAGATAAATATAATCGATTCTGGCGCTGTTTTTCTTCATATTTTAATTAAACATTCCAGACAATCCAACCGTTGTATCTTCACTAAGTTGATGTCGTTGGAAAGATATTTCCAAAGCGAACCAACGGTTTCGGTTTTGGGAAAATCCGACGGTCGGATCTCCCGCACTAATCGTTTGAAATCATGGTTTCAAAACACGAACTACCACTTCGTTATTCGATTTATTTTAATTATATTTATATATATATATATAATCTATTCTTCGATTTCAAAACCATATTCTTTTCATATATTTGATAAAATGATATTTTTATCCAACAGACATTTATTTCAGCACTTCACTATTTTTAACAATTCATGTATATAATAAAAATGTGATTCTTAATGTAAAACAATTTATTTCAAAACACAACTATTTTATATAGTTTATATAGATGATAAAAATATGATTTTTATTATAAAACAATTTATTTCAAACACGAATACCATTCAACACATGAATTTCTATTCAACGAATGAATTTCTATTCAACACATGAATGTTTTCTATAGATCGTATATATAAAACAGAAATGTGATTTTTATTGTTAAAATTGTTAATTTAAAACACGAATACCATTCAACACATGAATTTCTATCCAACGAATAATTTATATTCAACACACGAATGTTTTATATAGTCCGTATATAGAAAATAAAAATGTGATTTTTATTGTTAAAACAATTTATTTAAAACACGAATACCATTAATTACATGAATTTCTATTCAACACATGAATGTTTTCTATAGTTCGTATATATAAAATATAAATGTGATTTTTATTGTTAAAACAATTTATTTAGAACACGAATATCGTTCAACACATGAATTTCTATTCAACGAATGAATTTCTATTCAACACATGAATGTTTTCTATAGTTCATATATATAAAATAAAAATGTGATTTTTATTGTTAAAACAATTTACTTAAAACACGAATACCATTCAACACATGAATTTCTATTCAATGAATGAATTTCTATACAACACACGAATATAGTTTCAACACATGAAAATAATTCTAACACCTGAATATTATTGAAAATTTTGGCAACATAACGGCAGGGTAGTTAAAACCGGGGTCGCCCCTAGTACGGCTCCTCGCTCTACCCGAAAGCCTTGCAACTTTTGACAATGGGGATTTCATGCATCTAGTTCGCACGTAGGCGGCATTTTTATATTTTTCTTCTCCACAAACTGATCCTATGTGGTTTCAACCAAATAATTCTCAACCACAAACGAGTATTTTTCAACCACAATCAATCAATTTCAACCACAAACAATCCTAATCAACCATTCGCCATCAACCAATTTTCACACCAATCACAACCAATAAATATCGTCCATGGTTTGTTGACGAGGGGCGTATATGTATATAAGTATTTCACTTCTATTTCAACACATATATAATTTTTACAACGCATACATAACTTATACATCGAACATACAACTTATACAACGCTTATACATGAGGTGTACAATGCTTATATAACTCATACTTCGAATATATAATTTATACATCGTCATTTCCATATCGTTTATAATTCAGAAATCTCACATTGGGTTCCACTCCACCAAAATTAGCAGAAGGCTCAGAAAAATATCCAGTCTCTTCTAGAATGTAGAAGACGTCCGCATGAGTCCACTGTCTCTTCTTTCACTGAATTTCATCAAGAAACGAAAAAGATATGATTTTTACAGTGAAGTCAAAAACCGTAGCGCTTTAAAGTGCTATAGAGTATTTTAATTTAAAATCAGTCGTACCTTTCAAAATCTGTTCAAAACTAGGTTTTGATTTCTCGTGCAATCCGTTGCTCGATACGACGATCGTCCACTGCCACGTGGAAGGGCTTGGAGAGGCGCGCCAGCGGACCCCCCTCTGATGAACTCGACGGCGTGTAGGCTGGGCGGCGGCGGTTGAAAGGTCGCGCCTTCCCGAGGTCGATTCGAGCTCTACAGGCCACGAAAAAATCCAATCTTCATATGGATGTGAAGATCATGAGGAGCACTACAGAATTCTCAACTGGGTTGAAGGCTATCGATGCGTGGTTGGGTCGAAAATTGGCCGGGAAGTTTTGAATCCGTTTTCGTCGTCGATCTGGAGGTTTTACGGGGAGAGAGAAAGATGTTAACTAATGATATTTTATTTATTTATAAATTTTAAAAATCCAAAAATACCACTTATCTCATACGAACACCAATCCAGACCCAATGACTGTCGTCCCCAGCTAAAAACCCCCATTCCGAACACAATGGGATAAGTTTCGTAGGCCCATTCGACTGTTTGAGTCAGTTTCTCCTCAAATTAAAATATAAAACATTCATTATTTATTTTGAACGTACATTTCAACTTGCCGGGGCCGCATACTGATTCTAAAAATTCCCGAAAAATAAATCTAGCTATGTTTTGACAATACGGTCCCAACAAAACTAGTTTCGTCGAATTCTGTGGTCGTTTGAAAAATGGCCTTTTTCTGGTCGATCCAATTTAATAGAAATCGACCAAACACATTTTCCTTTGCCACGCTCACATACTAGCTTCAAAAATTATGACATTTGAAAACTAGCAATAATTTGACATCCCGGATCCAACAAAAGTGGTTTCGTCGAATTCTGAGGTCGTTTGCAAAATGGCCATTTTCACGGGCTATATAAACTCTATAGCAACCTTTCTTAAAATTCGTTTGGCCGTAACTTTTGCTTCCTTCTATGAAACTTCGATTTTTCAGATTCTTTAGAAAGATATTCGCTAATAGATTTAAATATTTTTGGTTTCACTAAAATCCATTTTGTTTTGCATCCGATGCAGTCAGTCAAAGTTTGAATCCAAATTTTGAAACTATCGCGCCATTTCAAGCCTTGTTTATAATTAGAATTAATTATATTTATTTTCAAACCTCGATTGAAACACATCGTTCATCGTTATTATTTAAAATATTTATTTTAAATAATTTAAATTCACTAAAATAGCCAAATTAAAATTTTCAAACTGGTTCAGATTTTCCTGGTTGTTACAATTTCCAAAACAAAAACCATGGGTTAAACATCCTTTCTACCTTGGAATTCATTTTTGTTTTCTTGCCCAAATATTCATTGTTAACATTTTCCCATCAGCTCATTAACATATGTCTATAGCAGTAGCCTAGCGATTAAGGACTTTGTGCCGTGTTAATAGTGGCGCCGGTTCAAAACCCGAAAATGACTCTGGTCAGTTTTCCTCCTGAACAAATTCAAAAAAAAAAAAATCATCTCACAACGCAAACCTTTTCATAAATAGATTTCGTAGTCCTAAATTAATAACAATGATAGCACTTAGGATTTATAAATAATTTAAGTTTTCTATATAAGCTTCATGGAAACTTGTTTATTATATTATATGAAAGAAAAATATTTCCTCAAAGTCCCTTCAGTTCCACTTTTGTCAAAAAAACATGATGTTGCTATCTATCCTACACATACAATCATTCGGCCCCAATTTCGTCATGAATAGAATACCCCAGCAATCATTCACCTTTTTCCTTTTATTCATTTTCGGTTAGCGTATACATCATCAGTCACTCCCCTTCTCTTCTCTTTTTAGCTTTTACTCACAGATCTCTTTTACCCAAAAATCGCTCCCCTCCCCTTCTCATATTACCCACAGATCTATTGAACCCGAAAATCGCTCCAATCCCTTTATCACTGTTTGCGCCACACCTACCGGACCTCATAGTTTCGAACTACCTAACCGTTTGTCGGACCCAGTCTTCCCTTATGTCTCGATTCTGGTGGCTAATCTTCTCTACCTTCAACCGACGCCTACTTCGCAGACTCCGTTGGCTACCCTCCTCCTCCACCCTACAACAAGTACACATATTTCTTCTCCTAATTTACCCACTGTCGTTTATATCTTTTGATTCACTTATTAATTTTTTCCTCGGTCGTGTATTATTATTTCTTTGCGGTGGATATTGCTTTACTTAGAAGCTGAGTTATTTATCACATTTCAGTAGTAGAATTCCTGATTTTTTAACTACCATATTTTTGTTTTCAGTTCGGTTCTTGCTTATCATTCTGGTTCTAGCTTAAAAATATATTTGGGAAGCATTTTGAATACAAATATATTTTTTGGTTGCATAACCAAATTTTTTTTTGAATTACCAACCATGTTGGCTGTGCAAGCGTAAAAGTCTTAACAAAAACATGTTTAAACCATCTCCTTCCGCAATTATTATTTCCCAATTATGCATGTCATGAGCATTGAGCATGCCGTGCTACAATTTGCCCAGCTCATCTCCACCGCATCTCGCTGCACCCTATGTACGGCCTTATGGTTTACCATGCTTAATTTTCCTTCACTATATATAAATACTAATGTGTGACCCATGCATTGCATACGAAAAATATTTTAAAAATAGTATTTACATGTTCAAATGAGAATTTATTATGTAGTATATGATAAATTTTAATGTGGAATACATAACATATTAATTATTATTGTTGGTGTAATTGTTCACGTGTAATTTTATTTTCTATAGCTTACACAAACACCAAATACGTGTGTTTTTGAGAATTTTTAAAATCATTTTTGTTAATATATATATATATACACACACACAGATACACACACATGTTGAAATTGATGTATGTTAATAATTTATTTGAAGAGTTAGCAAATATCATTTAATAGGATTTTTTTTCAAATAAGTTAAGTGTAATATGACGAAGTTAGCTCAAGTGCATAGCATGACATGAAGAATTGAAAAGAAATTTGTAATATGATTGCATAAATTGTTGTGGAGTTATTGAATTTTAATTTTTTTTAGGGGTGTTTACCCTCAAGGACAAAAGGAACAAAAAATTGTTCCGTAAGGACAAGGGAGCAAAATTTTATTCTCAAGGATAAAATTTAGTGTAAATGGAGGAATTTAGGGGCCCATTATAATTCCTCCCTTTACACGAACACTTGTCCTTATGGATAAATTTTTTCCTCCTTGCCCTTGTGGAATAATTTTTTGTTCATTTTGTCCTCCAGGATATTTTCCTATTTTTTATGATATAATATATGGTAAATTCATGATATAAATGAATCATAACTAATTTACAAATGACTTTGTCATAATTGTTGATATACATAATTTATGTTATGTGATTTGTACATTTTTATAGTTGCATGGGAAACCACAATTTCCTAATATTAATATATATAATAAAATTAACGTATAGTTTTAAGAGCTATTAGACAAATAGACTAAATACGCTTTGCTAAAAAAGACAGATTAAATATTCTCTAAGATTATTTAGATAATTCACTACAAGAATATATGCTACTGATTGCATCAACGTATAGTGTTTCGGCCTAACTCCATCAAACAATGTGTAATATTGGATTTATGAACACTAACAAAGGAGTAATAATGCATGTTGATGCTATATAATGAAAAGAACGGAAAATAATTTCATTTATGTGCGAATAAAAATAAATGCGCTAACCGTCCTTGGCGTATTCCAGAAAATGGACCTCTAGAGCATCTCCAAGAAAGCCTTGATTCAGCCTCTTTATCAAGAATTGTGCCATATTTTGTTCCCAACGGGTATCCTTCCCCTAAAAATTCGAGGGAAAATTACGGGGCCAATTCTGAATCTTGAATTGGCCCCGCACGCTGAATTTATTGGCATGTCATGCTACAAGCCGACTTTTCGGCATGCGCCGAAAAATTCGCCTCGCATGACACGTCGATAAATTCGGCGCGCCAATTCCAAACGGCTAGTAACAGTTGCATTTTAAATACAGAACAATAAAACGATCTTGTTTTCCCAAAAGCTATAAAACAGTCAAAAAAATTTAAACGACTATATTTCATTTATAAATTGGATCCTTTCTACCATTCTACATCACAACATATTATTTTCTATCACTTTAAACTAAAGAAACTCTAAATGTATAATGACGTCACCATTCAGAGATTTTTTACATCTAATGATAGACGGAAGCCCATTTTCATAAGCCAATACGAGCAATGTCTTGGGTAATCAAGCAAACAAACAAGGTACTATGCCGTGGGCAGACGATGTAATAGCCCGGAGAATTTGCGACCTTGGTAATTGACATAAACTCAATGTTGACTATTCAAGAATCGGAAATACCAAAATGCTTATAGAAAGAAATCAGAGGGTGAGGATAGACAAGATAGAAAATTAGAATAGAAGAAGAAGAAGAAGAACATAACAGCAGAATCAGAGTAACACGAATCTCATAGCGGAACGAATAAAGTATAGTATACAACATAACTTTGAAATACAATTTGGTCATTTGTATAAATATATATATATATATCATCATTATAGTATAACACTTACATCATAGCAGAAATAAACAATAGCTAAAAAATGCTGCTGAAGCCTCCTGCTCCAAGCTCCGTCTAGTGTATCTGTAAATCCTGACTATTTGACTGCCCATACAAATTGGGAACCCAAGAGTTTAGGGAAAACAAAACAAAATAAACTCGGGGTCAGTCATGTGACTGGTGTGAGTAAACTCCAACCATTTGTTTAACTTTTAAAATCCTTTTAAAAGAAAGAATAATCGTAAGACTGATCCACACATAACCGTGGATGGATTTTACCTTATGATAAACCAAAACATTCTTTTAAAATCCATACTCTTCTGATATTATAATAATGTCTAAATCAAATAAATGGCAATCTAGTGGAACACTTTCATCTTACGTTCCACATATATAATATATAATCGAAAACCGCGGGCGCATATTGGGTAATGGATTCCAACTGGCAAGGTATGGGACCACCTTCCGACAGCGTATCTCTAGAGAGGAATATACCTGGTTCAACAAGAACATCTTGTAAAGCAGGTTAAACATGCCCGGTCACTCATTTCGCTTGAGTGTACCGAATGTATTATCACCAACTGTTGGGATCAGTAACTGTTTCCCGAAAGGGACAACATCCAAATAGATTAAAAAAGTAAATGGAATTTCTCTAAATCAGGTGACAATACACTATAATTGGCAGCTAACCACTTAGCCATGCGACCTACTCGATTTTATACCATTTCCTGGTTGTGAGGCTTGAGGCCACACTTATCTCTGATAGATCACATCTTTATTCACTTTGAAGGCCACATCGTTATGCTCACCAAATTAAAAATTGATTTCTCCAAAAATACCACGGGTATACAGCTAAGAGAAACAAATTCCTCCGCCAGCAAACATAAATACATTTAAAGAGATCAACTTACGTGATCTATTAAATATACTCTATCATACATTCTTCCATACAAGTTGTCCTAGGGCTGGATAAACCGAAGGCACTATCCATCTTAGGCAATTTCTACCTAGGCTTTGCCAGAACAGCTCTTGCATAAACTTCATCTTCAATTATCTTCATCATATTTGATTTGCACTGCTAATGCCCATATGGAGTGGTTTTCAGGTAATAAATCTAATCCTGGTTTCTCCATATTGACAACGGAAATGGTCAAAAACTTTGATAGTCAGTTATTTAACTATCAAAGGAAAACATGTGTTCAAACAACAGTCGTATTTCCAAATGGAAATCTTACTGAGAAAATCATCAATCAACACTAATCCTTTTTAATTTAATTTTTCATCCAATTTAATTCGCCATTTTCCAATTTTCCATATATTTCTTAAAACCAGTTTAGCCTCTCACTATTCTTGGAAAACGTTTCCATCTGTTATAACTACTTATTTTCTATATTAGAAATTATTTCGGATTCTTATTGGAAAAAACATTTCCAAAACTCCATCTTTAGATTTAAATAGATGTTTAAATAAAACATTGCTATGCCAACTCGAACCATTAACACTTATTAACTAAATTCACTTAACCAACCTTCACTATAGAACCTTAACCATTCCTTAGTTAAAAATGACGTCAATCAAGTTGGGGTATAACTATCTGTAACAACCTGGATAAACCGAACCAATTTAAAAATTTTATTTTCGCAATTTTAATGAATTTCGAATATTTAAAATGAATTATTTTAAATAACAATGACAAGAAATTTATTTTGAACAGAATTAGAATGTATATATTTATATAGATCATCGTTATAATATAAATATTTATTTTAAATATAAAAGGAATTGAAAATGACGCGGTAGTTCGAAAATTCGATTTTAAATTTCACATGAATGTACATGATTCAAAATAAACTGGATTTTAGCGAAACCAAAAATATTAGAATCTATCTGAAAATATCTTTCCAACGAATCCGAAAAATTGAAATTTCATAGCAGGAATCAAAAGTTACGCCCAGTTGAAAATTTCGAATAGTCGCTATGGAAATATAGCCCTTAAAAATAGAAATTTTGCAAACGACCCCCATTTTCGATGAAAGCACTTTTTTTGAATCCGGATGTCAAATTATTGCTATATTCCAAAATTCATAATTTGTGGAACCAATATGCGAGCGTGGCACAAGAAAACGTGTTTTGTCAATTTCAGTCAATTTGGATACACCAGAAAATGGCCATTTTTCAAACGGTCTCGAAATTTGACGAAATTAGTTTCGTTAGGGTTGTATCGTCCAAACAAAGATAAATAATTTTTTTGGAATTTTTGGGGTTAGTATGTGACCCCAGTAAATTGAAATGCGCGTTCAAATTCAATACATAGATTTATACTTTGATTTTAAAAAAACTGCTCGAAACAGTTGAATCAGCTTGCGGGGCATATCCCATTGTGTTCAGAATGGGGGTAATTAGATAGGGGCGACAGTCGTTGGGTTTTATTTGGAGTTCGAATTAAAATTTTTCTTTTTGGAATTTAATTAAATAAATTAATATATATATATATATTTAAAAAAAGTTGACCCCACACATTCATTATTAACTCGCCATTCAAAGAGAAAGGGGGAAAACCGATTTCCCATCGCTCCCGTCCGGATCCACGCCGCCCACTACCACGTTGCGCCACCAGCCCCGATACGCCCTCTCCTCCTCTGGCCACCACCTTCTTCCTCCTCCTCTCCATTCGAACACCCGAACCCCTAAATTGCTGGAACCCTAGCGCCGCCACACGTGTAGGCCCACCTCCGACCTTCGACCCGCCAACGGTGCTTCCACCTTCTCTTGAGCCGCCAATGAAACCCCCCTCGAAATTTCTACTGTAAGTTTTCTACTTATTTATTTCCATTTATTTCATGCGATTAGTTTATAAAAAAGGGGGTTTTAAATCAGTTTTTATATGAAAAGGGTATAGTTTAAAAACTGAATTTTTTTATATATATCATAGTATAATAAAAACTAAATTTTTATGTATGTAAAGTTTCGATTTGTATATGTATATCGGGGGAAAAGATAGATTTTTAAATATAGAAAAGATCAATTTTTAAATATAGAAAAGGTAGATTTTTAAATATAGAAAAGATCGATTTTTAAATATAGAGCAGATAGATTTTTAAATATAGAAACGATAGATTTTTATCGTATGAAATATAATTTTTAGTGAAGATAAAATATAATTTTTAGCGAAGTAAAAATATAATTTTTAGCGAGGTAAAAATATAATTTTTAGAAGTGAAATAAAAAAGTGATTTTTACTATGAATAGCGTGAAGAAGATTGCGTTGGAATTTCAGGCAAGTCAACACTGTTCTAATATTCAGAAAAGAAACGACGGAGTGGATCCCAAAGGTGAGAACTTCTCACTTTTATTTTATTTCTAGTTAAAATATATACTAGGATGCAGATGGTGCTTAGCAGCACCCGACACCCGTCGTCCATAGACCATAGATGAATTGTTTGTTTGGTTGATGTGTTGTGAAAAATTGATTATGTGATGTGGAATGGAAATAAATATTTTATATTTAAAAATATAATTTTTAATGTGTATATAATAAAGTAAATATCCATAAACAAATCGGACGATTTGTTTATGTACACACATTTGACTGATATTGATTGGGACGATAAATTTTACACATCGCCCAACTGCACAAATAAAACCTGTGTTTGATTGTTTGAAACCCCACATGGGTATTGGGATGATATATGACATACACTAGTCCCAATAATTAGTTGTATGTCGATCGAATGATTGACTGGCTGCTGCAAGCATTGAATATTTATATTTGATGCTTATGCAGTATGGAATGCACTTTGGATGATGGTTGACTGTGTTTGATGGTCGTTGTGTACATGTGTGTATGAAATCCATATAATTCACATTATATGGTAATTGACCGTGTCTGCTTCCAGTTTAGAAAGAATGAATACTTTAAAATAACGAACATTTTGAAGTAACGAATATTTTAAAATAATATTCAGAAAAGAATTAAAATATGATTTTGATGTCCGACTTGGGATGGACATGAAAATATTTAAATATATATTGTAGCACCCCAACTCCGCTAGGGTCACTCACAAGGGAATGCACTAGCATTGGAGGAGTATTATTGGTAAACATGTACAGAATTATTACAAGACAGAACATATAAAACAGCGGAAGTAAAACCAAACTTTCATATCATTAATAAATAAGGTCTAAAGCGTTTTACATCAGAGAACTTCTTACATGAAAACCTGTCTTGCAATAGTAAAGAAGCATAAAAACCTTTTTATAAATTATACCCCAAGTGATACAGTAAAGTAGCCATAGCCAAGAAAAGTCCAAGTCATACATGATGACCTTCAACAGAAGAAGTCCGAACTAACAATAGCATTTCCTCCCTGCAACCTGGGGGGGGGGGGGAACGGAAGACAAAGAGGCGAAAGAAAACGGGGTCAGTCATAAAGACTGGTAAGTCCTATCTACTTCCAGTATAAAAACAGGTAAAGGTAACATGACATGCATAAACTGAAAGTAAACATAAGGATGACTACAAGATAGATAAACTTAACCAGGGTAATAGGCTGAACTACTGTAGCAAGGTAAACTAAGATATCATGATTAAACTACGGTGTCATGATAAATCAAGGTATCGCATCGTCAGGTTCCTATCAAGTATACTATCCCAAGGTATCCACCCTGTATAACATCCCACGATATCTATCATGTATATTTGCTCTTGGTTCTAACATGTATGTTTGCTCTGCACCTCTCGTACTGGTGTCCCAACCCGCGTCATGTGTTAACTATGAATGTCCCCTGCCCACTGTCATGTAATGGTCCGTGTCAACCTAATATATAGCATATGTAGGTTTTCCCCACTCGTATGTTTCTTTCCATGTATACGTTCAGTCCTTTGCCATGTAAACGTTTTATCCTTGAAGTTGTTTTGGACTGTCACCCTTGATCTAGTTATGTTTCCTTACCATGAACTATCGCGCGTTCACTTAGGATTTATGCCACCTAGGCCCACTAGGGATTATGCTACCTAATGAACGTTTCCGTGTCTCGGTTTGGGTTTTGGCCACCTAGGACCACTAGGGATTATGCCACCCGTCAACTGCGCCCTTCATCCCACGTGTGTATCGTGAATCGTTTCCCATGTCTAGACGCACATGTTCCCCAATGTGCCATCCGAGTTCCGTGCCAGGGCAAACCAAGAAATACGGAACTCGGTCGGGAGCTTTAAGTCGTCTGCTGATGCAGATATCAAGGTCTGTTTTTGTACCCGTGGCTATGGTCCCACGTGACCCCTCCCTCAACTACTGAAAGGCAACCCAAGAAAAAATCATGTATGAGAACCTCATCCCGACCACACTATAGCGCCACTTTCCTACGGGCCTACCTCACCCATGACTTGATAGCAAGAACATGGTCTGTTGGGGGTTCCCTGCCTTTCCGTTCGTACACGATTGACTAAAGATGGTAGGTAGTCGACGACGTGCTATCCAGGGCAAAAACCAAGAATCGTCAACTCCACGCTAATCCATCCCAGTCTTTAGGTCGCTCGCATAGCAACCAAGGCATACTCTTGGTCCTTCTAACGCAGACCTTAACCTCTCATGGGCCTAGTATAATTACTTGGTAGCCTACAGAGGGATCCCAAGAATATCCTCACGTCCCCTGAAGCTTCCACTTCGGCACCCAGTGCGCTGGAGCTTTTATCCAAGTCAGATAACTTGCTCCTCCTCGTATACTAAGCGATGACCTACCGTATCAGGTTACTCATCGCTTTGTGAATTAATCCTATGTCCTTAGCTAAGAATTATTACTTAGTTACCCTTAACTAAGTTTTACCACTTAGCTTCCTTTCCCGTTGCCCTTGACTAACCACGATTCTATACCTAGTTCCTCTAACTAGGGTTTGTCTTATTGGGTTAAGTGTTATCATTCAAGTCCATGCCTTAACCCGTCCACGAATCACGTCAAGATTGGCTAAGTATTTAAGTTCAAGACTTAGCCCTACAAGTTGGTTAAGTGTACCCAGAGGCTCATGACTTAACCCTATCAAGTCAAATCGGTCAAGTACTAGCTTACCTTAACCCTATCGGATTATCTTGCTAGATCGATTAAGCATAGATTATCTTAATCCCATCAAATTATCGAGTCGGATTGGTTAAGTATAGGTGGGCTTAACCCCATCCTCTAATCGTACTACAATGGTTAAGTATATTCTAAAAAGGTCTTGTGACTTAACCTTATCAGGTCCGCGTATTAGATTGGTTAAGTGTGGGTTACTTAACCCCATCAAATCATCATGTATAATTGGTTAAGTATAAGTTGCTTAATCCCATTAAATTATCACGTTAAGTTGGTTAAGTATTGGTTACTTAACCTCATTGAATTACCAAGTTTAAGTTGGTTAAGTGTTTAACTTAACCCCATCGAATTACCGTGTTTAGATTAGTTAAGTGTAGATTACTTAACCCCATCTAATTACCGTGTTTAGATTAGTTAAGTGTGGATTACTTAACCCCATCTAATTACCATGGTTAGATTAATTAAGCGTCAATTACTTAACCCCATCTAATTACCGTGTTTAGATTAGTTAAGTCTTAATTACTTAACCCCATCTAATTACCAAGTCAGATTAGTTAAGTGTAAATTACTTAACCTCATCCCCTAATCATCTTGCATGGTTAAGTGTCATTAAGAAATCAAGTCCGGTCCCACTTAACCTACCCATTCGTGTCATATCGGTTAAGTGTCATTAGTCAAATTTACTTAACCTTATCATGTGGCATTAATTTAATTAATGCACCCTCAACCTCTCACATTAGACCTTGTTGTGGTTACTAGTTAAGCCGGGCGGGTCCGGGTAGATTTACACCACAACCTAGTCTAACCTCGGGTCTCTAGCGCGACATGACCAACTTCTCACATTGGATCCTATTGTTTGTAGCTACTAGTTAAGCCGGGCGGGTCCGGGTAGCTTTATGCTACAAACTCAACCCAACCTCGAGTTGGCCACTTCCATGTTTGGTCTAGTGTTATATTACACTTACAACCCATATGTGTCTAATTTCAAGTCCCAAGTTTACCCCACGTGTCATGCCCCCATTTTGGTTCAACTTACATGTCGTGTTCACATGTAACCTCAAGTCAAGTTTTCATCTCATATTCAAGTCAAGATTTCGCGTCATGTTCATGTTTATCTAACTACTCCAAAGTCGTGTTTTCCAACGCAAGCAAAAGCGAGTCAACATAGTAAGGATACTACGTCACATATTGGCCTCAAAACATGCATGATGCCAAAAAGGGATTGGCTTCCACATGCACAACCTTGGCCAAAAACATGCATAGTGTCATAAGGTGATTTGGCCACAAACATGCATAGTATCTCAAGGGGATTTGGCCACAAACATGCATAGCATAAAAGGGGATTACTTGCATAAGTGTTCATGTCATAAACCTATCATGAAGGGATGAACATGCCCATGTTACTCATGTGATAAAAAGGTAAACTTGCATATTATTATAAGGGATTTCGGGTTCATATGCTTGCATAGCCTCAAAGTCACATTCATGCACATGTTTCATGAGTCAAAGTGGATTCAAGGGTGCATGCTAACATACCACAAGCAAAGGTCAAATCTTGCATGGCAAACTAGGTCCAATGTAACATGAATAGCATGGTTTAGTCTCTACAACATAACCCAAAGTCGTATGTTCATGCTAAAGGGGCAAACTAGGTTCCCCTAGGCTAACATACTCATGTTACTTTGCATTTTATCCCATGTCACATCAAGATTATCGTTTAAATCTACAAGTAGCTAGAACTTACATAGCATGGCAAGAGGACTAGGAGCATGAATCGTTTTGACGAAGAAAGGTGGCTCCTTTGATGAAGATCCGTCATGAAACTCGCATAGCAACGTTGATTTGGCCTCTATTTAGTGTAGCAAGCTTGCACCTTTTGATTTGAACCCGATTTGAATACATAGGCTCTACGGATTGGAGATGGAGGCCATGATCAAAATTGATTTTGGCAGCACTTAGTTGCTAGGTTTGATTTTTAGGGATTTAGGTTAGGTTTAGGGTCTTTTTATAGAGATTAGGATAGTTTTAGGCCCTTAGATTAACCCTAGGATAGATCTGAACCATCAAACCACGTCAGAAAGCTTCCAGAACAAGACCAGGGATCAGTGCAGGTGCACCAAGCTAGGAATGCTCGTCTGAGCCAAGTCGACAGCCAAGTCGACAGGGCTGTCGACTTGGTCAGACCAAGTCGACTCCCAAGTCGACAGGGCTGTCGACTTGGGTACTGTGGCGGGAATTTTTCCCGCCTGGCCCAACTGGCCCAATTTTCCAAATTCAAGTTTGAATTTGAAATCTGTTTTTACTTAGAATTTTTCTGAAAACTTCGTTGGGCCTTAACCGGGTCATACGGACTCCGATTTTCGAAAACTCGGACTCTATTTCGCGTATTTTTCCGAGACGAACGCAATGGCATAGCCCACTTCGCTTGATTCAGAATTTAAAATTAAATTCTGCCTTGATTCTCGTCTTAATCATGTTATCGAAATACGGGTTGTTACATATATAGCCGCGTTGAATGGATTAACGCCATTTTGACGTGAACGATATTTACAGTGATTTTATTCGTTTTTATAATGAATATCGAAAAGGAATTGATTTCAAAATCTAATGTTTTGAAAATATTATCATTTATATATCGATGATATGAAATATTCACTTTTGATTTGAAATCGAATATAAAGTTGAAATCATTTTGAAAACGAATATAAAACTTTTATAAAACATGTTTATATGTATATATAATATAATGGTCTGAATAGAACGCGCCGCGCTGCGGTAGTTCGCAAATTTCGACCATTGACTTCGAATGGACATTACGGGAGATCCAACCGTCAGATTCTCTTTAAACTGTAACCGTTGGGTTCGTGTCGAAAAGAGTTTTCCAATGAATATTAGAGATTTGAAATATAATGGCTCGATTTGGAATTATGTCCAAATCAAATTTGGAAAAGGTCGTTGTAAGTGCAGTTTGATGGCCGTTTATGGAAATCGACTGTACGGGCCTTGATAAAACTATTAAAAAATATCAATAATTAGTGTAAAATCATAAGAAATGATTTGAAAAGAATTGGGATGAAAAATTCCATATTTGAAAAGATAAAAATAGTTTTTTTATCGAAATAAACTAGTTTTCAACTATAATTACAATTCTATTATTTTTTAAAAATAAATAAATTGGTTTTGAAATGGTTTAAAAAATAACCAGAATTCCCTATATACAAATTGGAACTGGATTTGTATCAAATTTGTCTTAGGAATATTTCGATGTAGGATTTCGTGATTATACAGATATTGTTATGGAAATTTGAAAGATATATATATATATATATATATATATATATAATAACCCGGAAATCTGAGCCAATTTAAAATTTTTATTTTGGAAATTTTAGTGAATTTTGAGTATTTAAAATGAATTATTTTAAATAGTAACAACGAGGAATTTATTTTGAATAGAATTAGAATGTATATATTTATTTGAATTGACGTTAAATATAAATAATTATTTATAATTATAAAAGGAATTGAAAATGGCGCGGTAGTTTGAGAATCCGATTTCAAATTTCAAATGAATGTACAGGATTCAAAATAAATCGGATTTTGGCAAAACCAAAAATATTAGAATATATTTGAGAATATCTTTCCAACGAATCCGAAAAATGAAAATTTCATAGTGGGAATAAAAAGTTATGCCCAGTTGAAAATTCAAAATAAACGTTGAGGAATTTTGGCCCTTAAAAATGGAAATTTTGCCAACGACCTTTGTTTTCGACGAAACCACTTTTGTTGGATCCGAGATGTCAAATTATTGCTAGATTCCAAAATTCGTAATTTTCTGAGTCAATATGTGAGAGTGACACAGGAAAACATGTTTTAACAGTTTTAGTCAATTTCTATCGACTAGAAAATGACCATTTTTCAAACTATCTCAAAATTTGACGAAATTAATTTTGTTAGGACCGTATCGTCAATACGAAGCTAGAAAATATTTTTCGGGAATTTTTAGAGACTGTATGTGGCCTCGGTAAATTGAAATGTTCGTTTAAAATTCAATATAGTGATTCATATTTTAATTTGAATGGAAACTGATCGAAACGATCGAACTGGCTTTCGAAACATATCACATTGTGTTCGGAATGGGGGTAATTAGCTAGGGACGACAGTCGGTGGATTTGATTTTGAGTTAAAAAAAAAAGTTACTTTTCGGATTTTAAAATTAAAATAAAATAATATATATTTATTCCTCGTCAACCCTTTTCCCTCTTACCTCCTCCCACCGGTCATTGATTTCATTTCAGAAGAAAAATAAAAAAATAAAAAAAACGCATCAAAGAAACGCGTCTGCCCCTCGCCGTCGACCGCTACCGGAGTGCCCCTATCCCCAGCCCGCCGTCGAGCCTCTCGGCCATCCCCCTTTATCTCGCCCAGGCGCCAGCTCCTCCATCTCCATTCTATTTTTTCCTTAAAGCCAAAATGCCAGCAATCACCCAAACCACCAGACTCCGGCTTCCCCTGGCCCACCACTCCACCGTGACTCCACCTCGCCACCAACAAGCGCCGGTGCTGCCCCTTCCTCCGATTCAATCATCAAATCCTCTTTTTGCATTGTGAATTTTTATTAAATTTTATTTTCAGTTTTGATTTAAAACATAAATAAAAATCTGATTTTTAACTTGAATGAAGATTAGATTTTTATAATTTTAAAGATCCGATTTTTATATGTATGATAGCAAGATAAAGATTCAATTTTTATTTATATCGTGTCAAGATAAAAATGCGATTTTAACACGGAAAAGATTATATTTTTAACATGAAAAGATTATATCTTTATATTTAGAAAAGTTTGATTTTTATAATGTAGAAAGGGTTAGATTTTTAGTGATATAAAAATATGATTTTTAATTACGTAGATTAATAAAAGTATAATTTTCATTATATGAGAAGTGAAACAGAAATATAATCTTTACAGCATATGAAGTGAAATAAAAATATGAACTTTATTTTTACCATGAAGTAGTGAGAATAAAGATTCGATTTTTATGAGTAGCGGATTAAAAATAGGATTTTTATATAGTAGAGATTATAAAAACATGATTTTTATAAAGCAGATATATAAAAATATAATTTTTATATAGAGAGAAGCATTGAAAAAAAAAAATATGAAGTAGAAATAAAAATATGATTTTTATTTATTGGAATGAAGCAAAAAAATATAATTTTTATTATGAACAGCGTGGTAAGGACTGCATTGGAGTTTCAAATAAATCCAAACAGTACAGAAGTAAAACTGGCGGAGTGGAACCCAAAGGTGAGAACTCCTCACTTTTATTTTAATTTCTAGTTTGAAATATATTCTAGGATGCAGACGGTGCTTAGTAGCTCCAGCACCTGTTGTCCACAGACCATGTATGTCTTGTTTGTTTAATTGATGTGTTGTGAAAGTTGATTGTGTGATGTGGAATGGAATAAAATGTTTTATAGTTAAAAATATAATTTTTAACGTGTATATAAAATAAATATTTATAAACAAATCGGACAGTTTGTGTATGTACACCCATTTAACTGATATTGATTGGGACGATAAATTTTACACATTGTCCAACAGTACAAAAAAAAATCTGTGTTTGTTGATTTGAAACCCCACACGGGTGTTGGGATGATATTTGGCGTACGCTAATCCCAAATAATTAGATGTATGTCGATCGATTGATTGACAGGCTGTTATAAGCGTTAAATATTTATATTGGATGCTTATGCAGTGTGGAATGCACTCTGGATCATAATTGATTATTTATGGTTGCTATTATATACATGTATTGTAGGGAATCCATACAATTAACATTATATGGTAATTGATTGGGCCTCATTCCAAGTTGGAAAATAAAATATATTCATGTGTTGAATAAAAGAAAATTCATGTGTTGAATAAAATATATTCATGTGTTGAATAAAAGAAAATTCATGTGTTGATTAAAATATATATTCATATGTTGAATAAAAGAAAATTCATGTGTTGAAGAATATATTCATATGTTGAATAAAAGAAAATTCATGTGTTGTATATAATATATATTCATGTGTTGAATAAAAGAAAATTCATGTGTTGAATAAAATATATATTCATGTGTTGAATAAAAGAAAGTTTATGTGTTGAAGAAAATATTCATTTATTGAATAGAATAACGAAGTTATTGAAATATATAAAGCCGTGTTGATTAGATATGCGCCACTTTGACGTGAACGATATTTATATCGATTTTATTCATTTTTATAATGAATATAGAAAAGGAATTGATTTCAAAATATAATGTTTTGAAAATATTATTATTTATATATCGATGATATGGAATATTCAATTTTGATTAGAAATTGAATATGAGGTTGAAATCGTTTTGAAAACGATTTATAAAATACATTTTAAAAGGAAATCGATGAAATATATATATAATATATATATAATGGCTTGAATAGAACGCGCCGCGCTGCGGCAGCTCGCGAATTTCGAACATTCACTTCGAACGGACATTACGGAAAATCCGACCGTCGGATTCTCCTAAAACCAAAACCCTTGGGTTTTTATCGAAAAGTGCTTTTTAACGAATATTAGAGATTTGAAATCTAACGGTTGGATTTGGAATTATGTCCAAATAAAATTTAGAAAAGGTCGCTGTAAGTGTAGTTCGATGGTCGTTTATGGAAGTCGAATGTACGGGCCTTGATAAAATTATTAAAAATAGCAATAATTTGTGTAAAATCATAAGAAATGATTTGGAAAGAATTGGGATGAAAAATTCCGTATTTGAAAAGATTAAAATAGACTTTTGTCGAAATGAACTAGCTTTAAGTCGTGAATGGTTTCTTCATTAACACTGTTCTTAAACCCAGTTGAGAAAAAGATTAAATCTTTTTATTTAGATTTAATGAAGTATACCAATTAAATGGTATTTAATTGGAACTGAATTTTAATTTGAACTGATTTTTAGGTTTATCGTGAACGGTGTTTTAAATAACACTTGTTCTTTCACCCGATAATTAATGGTATGTGAATTGGGTTTATCATGAACTGTGTTTTAACGACATTCGTTCTTTAACCCGATTTAAAGTGAAATGTGATTTGGAATTTATTAATCTTTTGTTAAGATCTAAAGGTGATTTTCCAAAGTAAAGTTTTCCAATTTAATAAAATAAATTGGAATGGAATGGAATTCGATTTGGTAATAATCGAAGTGAATTTCCATGGAGGAAGACAACTAATATATCTGGAATTTAAAAGGCTTTGCCGTTATTCCATTTATATTATTAGTCGGATATGGAAGTTTATATCGATTATATATATTGATTTGTTTTCCATGAAGATTTCATTGTAAATAGAATGTGATTTTGGGTTGTCGTGAACGGTATCCTTAAAAATATTGTTCTTAGACCCAACGGAGTTAAGAAAATTAGAAACTAACTGAAAATTAGTTAAGTTGAATGGTTTCCTTGGTATTGATCGGATGTTGGTTTCAGCCTTTGGGGTTATTACTTAGGGAATTGTTCACTTTCTAATTTACGGTTAAAGGCTAATGGAATGATATGTGATTTTGGGTTTATGGTGAACCGTGTTTTAAATGACATTGGTTCTTTAACCCAGTTAAAGACAGGATATGATTTCCCAAGTTAAATAATCATTAATAGTGATTTTTGGGAAGATTAAAACCAAGTGAAGTTTTATTGAATCTTTAATTTGATTGAAATGATCGAGAATGGAGTATCACCGGTTTTGCTCCAGGCGATAGTTAAATCTTTAATTAGCTTTGAACGTGAAATGGTAATTGAATTTACCGATAACACCGTGGCGTTAGATATGAAGTATTACCAGTTTTACTTCATGGGATGAATAGTTTGGGATTGGGAAATTAGAACAAGTGATTACTTCAGTAAGGTTCGCTAATCCTGACTAGTTTGGATAAACCATAATTTGGTTTGAATTGATATTCAAAAGAAGATTTAAGAATAAATTTAAAGAATTTATCTTTGATAATATTAATGGGAACCTTTCCCAAAGTATAAGAATATTTGAATAAAAGAATATTCTGAATTGGAATGAGGCGTATGTTGTGTTTGTGTAACACTTGTTTATTATATAACGCGAGTTATTCAGAAAGACCAGGTTTATCCCATTCTGAATAACTGATTCGACGATGTGTCGAGAATGAAGACGGTGGTCGAAGACCGGAGGTCTTCACATCGTTTGGGTAATTACTGATGATCTTGATTGGGCTGTACACCCAAGAGGTGGGAATCGGCTGGTGATCGTCCAGACGTACTTGGAGATCGATGGATATGCGAGGTACAAGGTGCCTCCGGTTTCGTTCAGACCCGGAACGGACTTGTAAATGGACTGTGAGTCTGACATTGGATATCTTTCTGTGTGATTGATGGATTTCGGTTGCATGGAGTGGTTTGCCTGTGTGGAATGCTAAGATGCAAATGATCAAGGCTTTTGTTGAAAAGCAAAGTCTTGTGTTTGATGATCAAAGCACCGCCTATTTGGCATAGCTTTGTGTAGCGTTAATTCGCGAGCCTCACACCCTGGTATGAACCAAAAACGGGAGAAGGACCTCAGGGAGGGCATGCGTTTCCTTCTAGCTAAGGTGGTGTCAGTGACCTACCAGCCCTGACATTTATATTATTTTCACTTGTGTGGTTTTTGGATTGTGAGGCGCCTCAGATATATCGGTGACTATGTGGAGCCGATGGAGTCATAGGACTCATTTACGCCCCAAAGGGCGGGGAAACGCAATGTTCAGGCATACTAATCCACATCGAGTGGACCGGCCCTGACGATCCAAGGCTTGCCTACGCACTTGCCTGAGGGGCAGGCTAGAGCGTCTCGAATTCGCTAAGGACTATCATTTTCCTTGGTTCATGATGGAACTCCAACTTCCAAATACGACATTGTGCGGTTTGGATTGTAAATATTTGTGGCGACACGATATATGGTACCCATGCCACCTAGGATTGATACATTTATATTTGAAGTTGTTTTATACACTATGTACCTATAATATTATCAAATGATTTGTTTTAACGTACCAAGCATGTTTGGCTATTATAAAGGAAAACCCTATCCCTCGGCTTGCGTTGCGTTGTGTGATAGGACCTGGGTCTTATAATAGCTTCATTTTTCCAAAAAGCATTGCGTTTTTACAATATGTGCACTGGTATTCTTGGGAGGAAACCCATTCCGTGTTATACGGCGTGGTCCCTTGATATACCTTATTTAAAGGTAAAGTTTTAAATAACTGTTTTAGTTCTCACACTAGTCACATGACTGAAATGGAGTTTATTGTTTTAACCTAAACTTTGGGTCCCCCTATTTTCCGCACGGGCAGCTAGTAGTTTTGGTTTTGCAGATTTATAATCACAGGATCCTGATTTACAGCTGAAGCGATGTTCGGAAAGCTCTATATCCGTGTATTACTTCCAGTGGTCTGTTGTATTATTTTCCGCTGCTATGTAATGTAATTAAATCTCTGATATTTTCTGTGTAATATTTATTCATACTCTGTAATATTCTTGTATTCTGATGGAATTGTTGTAATAAGCAAAGAAACGTTCTTCTGTTTGTGTTACGATGTGGCTTGTCCTCAACTCAATCCGTGCTTTCCTTACCGGGGAAGTTCGGGTCGTAACAATATATATATATATATATATATCGTTATTTCCAATACGATATTGGTTGATTTCAGAATTTGATATTGAATATAAGCCGATATATCTTCTATTCAGAGCCTAGTTTTTAATATCATATTGGATTTTGGGTTGTCGTGATGGGTATTTTTAATAATTCTACTCTTAAATCCAATGGATTTAAGAAAATTAGAAACTGACTGGAGATTAGTTAAGTTGAATGGTTTCCTGGATATTGATCTGACGTTGGTTTCAGCCTTCGGGGTTAATACTTAGGGAATTGTTCTCTTACTAATTTCTGGTTAGAGACTGATGGAATGTGAATTGGGTTTATTGTGAACTGTGTTTTTAATGACATTCGTTCTTTAACCCTATTTATAGTAAAATGGGATTTGGAATTTATAAATCGTTTGTTAAGATTTAAAGGAGATTTTCCAAAGTAAAGTGTTCCGATTTAATATATTAAATTGGAATTGAATGGAATTCGATTTGGTAATAATCGAAGTAAGCTTTTGTAGAGGAAGACGGTAAATATATATGGAATTTATAAGGCCTTGTTGTAACAACCCGTGTTTTTATAACGTGTAATAACCATAAGTCAAGGCAGAATTAATTTTTAAAATAAGAGTCAGAGGAAACGGGTTGCGCCATTACGTTTGTCACGAAATTCTGCTTGGAAACGAGTCCGAGTTTTCGAAAATCGGAGTTTGTATGACCAAGTTATGACCATCCGAAGTTTTCAGAAATTTTCAAATTCAAAACAGACTCAATTCGAATTTCAAACCTCCAAATGGACTGAGCGGGAAAAATCCCGCCCAGGACCAGGTCGACCTGGGGGTCGACTATGTAGTCGACCTACCCAGGGCCAGGTCGACCATAGTGTCGACCTGGGGGTCGACCTGGTGCCCGAGCCCATTTCTGAAGCTAGAATCACTCTGATGTATTTGGCCTCATTTTTGTCCACATTCATTGACCTGACCCTATAAATACAGCCCCTAACACCAGTCTCTCTACACCAAATTTCTTTCTGACCTTATGCTGCTCTGATTCTGGTTGAAAAGTTTGAGAGAGGGAGCGCTTCTACTACGTTGAGACTGCGTTAAGGGGATTGCTGATTAGGGAACTTCTATTAGGACTTGACTAAGCAACAAACGACTCTCTTTTTCTAATTCTCGAACCACGATCTGGAAGCCCCCGGTTATTTTCAGATTTAAACTGTAAATGTATTATGAATATGATGTAAATTGAAATTGGGCCTATGTATGATAACTGTTTACATTCATTCTCGTTCATCTTGGATTTTGACTCTTGAATATTACTATGACATTGACTTGGGGCCTATTCATGTTGTAAGTCAAAAAGAGAAACCCCTCTTATTATCATGTTGAATCTGTTATTAGTCACATGTTTATGACTATCACCTTATGACACTCGTTACCATGATTATACTATCACCTTATGACAGTTGTATCATGAATATACTATCACCTTATGACAGTCGTTACCATGACTATATTATCACCTTATGACAACTGTTATCTCAACTAGTACCTTATCTTGCTAGATTTGGAATCTTTATGTTTGAGGCCAATATTTCATTTGCCAGTAATGTTTTATTTCAAGTCATATCATCCTATGCTAGTAATCACTCTTGCCTCCTGATACCCATTTCTTTTTAGGTCACTCCCTAATTAGATTTATTTGTGTCGATTCGAACTTTCAGGCGATGGGAATACGATTTGGGTAGACTAGGTAAAACACAAATTAGCTTTAAACTTGAACATGAACGTTATTATGACTTGAACCTGAATATGGACATGAACTTGACACGATTTGACATGAAACATGACTTGAAAACTCGACATGAATCTAGACATGAAAAATTGAGCGTGGGCATGACAATTAGATAAACTTGAAAATGGCCAACTCGAGGTTGGGTTAAGTTTGCATTGTAAATCTGCCCGGAACCGCCCGGCAAATTCAGTGGATGCAAACAATAGGATCCAATGTGGGTAGTTGGTCATATCACACGTAAAAACCCGAGGTTAGACTATGTTGTGGTGTAAATCTGCCCGGAACCGCCTAGCAAATCCAATAACCACAACAGTCAGTCTAATGTGAGAGGTTGGCATGCACTATTGAATTAATACCACATGATAGGGTTAAGTCATGAACCACTTGAATATACTTAACCATCTTGACACGATGAATTGATAGGGTTAAGTCATGAACTGCTTGAACACAATTAACCAACTTGATAAACGATCTCGATAGGGTTAAGTCACGAATTTGAATGACAACACTTAACCCATTAGAAACCCTAGTTACTCGGTCCTTTTTAGCAGTAACCCACTTAGATGTATCACGATACCCTGGGACTGGGCAGGGTGGGGCACGATTACTGGGCTGATTGTAAGCGACCAGAACGACGACTGAGTAGGTGCGCCATTGTAGGTTCAGGCGGGCTATGGTCATGCACGTAGTCCGGATTTGAAAAAGCAGGCATTGGGCACCCATAGATTTACACTGTGCGTGCTTGATTCGTGTCGGTGATTGGCACCATAGGACTTGATACACCCTGTGGTGGACCTAGCACAGGTAACTACATTACTAGATAGGGTTGTATGACACAGACACATGGCGAGCTAGGACTTGTAGGGAGCCGATCGATTATTAGATCGTACTGTAGGACCCCGTAATGGGTCACTTCATGAAACTGGGCTAAGGGATCATTTCATGGTTAATACTTGACATGGTTTAGAATACTAGTACAGTTGGTGCAGCGAACCTTGAACATGCGATGCTAGACTTGACTTATCTTGTAATCTAAATTATCCTACTAGTTATGTTATCATCCTTATGTTTAATTCCAGTTTTCACATATCATGTTACCTTTACTAGTTTTCATACTGAAAGTCACTAGGGCTTACCAGTCTTTATGACTGACCCTTTTTCTTTCGCCCCTTTTTCTTTCGTCCCCCACCCCTCCCAGGTTCTCAGGGAGGAAACACTAGCTCTTAGCTTGGATTCAACTTGCTTTCTGATAGCTCATGTACGGTTTGGTCCTGGGCTTTGCTATGGCTGCTTCTGCTATTTGTGGGGAATAATTTAATTTTGTTTTAAGTTATGCTTCTTTATTATGAACTTGATGTATTGGAATAATTTGTATCCTGAATATATGACCTTTTGACTCTTTTCTGGAAAATAATAAAAAGTTGGTTTTTAATTGTTATCGCTGCATTATTTCTGTTCTGCCTTGTGATATCTCTGTGCATGTTTACCTAGATAATACTCCACCAAAACTAGTGCATTCCCTTTTGTGTGTGACCCTAGCGGAGGTGGGGTGTTACAATTCGGTATCATAGCAGAAGGTTACCAGGGTGGATAAAAGTTTTAAAAACCTGCTGAAACTATTTTCAAAACCATTTATAAAGAAGCATTTTTCAAGAAAAGTTTTATGTTTAAAAAAAGTTAATCCCCAAGAAGCCATTAGCACTTTCCTTTGTTTCCTCATTTGAATCTTTTCTTTTCGTTTTTCAGCATGGCCGATCTTAAACTTCCTGAGGGAATACCCGTGCCTGGATCGTTCCGAAGGTACTTAGAAGCTAGGGCCAACGACACGGTCACGGCAGACATCCCTCCTTCTCCTCCCCCAGTAGCTGCGGTTCCTCCTCCTCCTGGTACCGCCTTTGGCAAAATATGCAAAGACTTTAAAGCAATGGGCGGCAAGAACTTCATTGGAATTGAAACCTTTGTTGAGGCACAAAACTGGAAAAAGGAGAAAGAAGACTTGTTTATTATCTTTGATATGGAGGACCATAGGAAAGTCCAGTTGGTAGCATGGTTGATGAAAGGGGAAGCTGCATTTTGGTGGGAAGTCACCAATGATACCAGACCAGTTGAGACTTGGGCAGACTTTAGAGAGAGGTTTGGGCTTAAATTCCTATCATCGGCAGAGGAGAACCTTCAGATGGAGAGGTTCCTAGCACTCAAGCAAGGGGATATGTCTGTGAGGGAGTACGTGAATAAGTTTAATCAGCTTGCTCGGTTTGGTTTGGATTTGGTCAACACAGCCCAGAAAAAGGCTGTACGCTTTGCTCGAGGATTGAACGAGCCACTACACAGCTTGGCCCTAACTCATATACCCATGGGGGCGACCTTTGAAAGCTTGGTGGATATGGCTCTACTCCATGAGGAAGACAAGAATTGCAAGAAGGAGGTTAAGCCTACTAAAACCCAGAATAAGAAAGATGATTTAAAGAAGGGGAACAACAAGAATAGCAAAAATAACAAGAGCAACAACAAATCATGTGAGACGATGAAGTGCAACTTCTGTGGTATTACTGGACATCTAGCTAAAGATTGTAGAAGGAAGAAGAGGAAGTTGGGTGAATGCTTTCATTATGGAGATACTGGACACATCAACAAGGATTGCCCTATGAAGCAAGGACATGGGCAAGGGCAGACCCAGCGAGCAGGACCTTCTGGAGGGCAGTTGCATGCTCTCAAAACCACTCCAGCTCCTGAGCGAGGTAGTAATATTTCCGTCGAAAGCCTTGTTTACATTTCTGACTTTCCTGTTCGAACTTTATTTGACTCTGGCGCATCACATACTTTTATTTCTTCTGATATTGTTGAAAATCTGCACCTAATTACTAGTCCGGTTGAGGATCCTGTTATAGTTTCAAATCCAATTGGGGCCTCCACCCATTTATCTATGATGTGTGTGGATTTGAGGATCTCTATCTTAAGCGTAGAATTCACGTGTAATGCTTATGTTCTCGGATTCATGGGATACGGTTTGATCCTAGGTATGGATTGGTTGTCCGATTATGGAGCCATTCTTGATTGTGAACGAAGGGTAGTGAGGCTCATGACTCGCCTTGGCAATACTCTTGAAATTTCTTGTAACCCTAAGGGTCCGTTCATGTTATGTTATCTTGAATCCCTTGACTCATCCGACGATAATTTGCAATCTGTAAGAGCGGTCCGAGAATATCCAGATGTCTTTGATGAAGTGAGTGGATTACCTCCTAAACGCGAGATGGAGTTCCGAATTTATCTTGTTGATAATGCCAAGCCAGTTTCATTGCCCGTTAGCCACATGGCCCCGCGAGAAAGAAGAGAGCTCAGTAAACAAATTAATGAGTTGCTTCAGAAAAATTTCATAAGACGAAGCATTTCTGAATGGGGTGCTTCGGTGGTATTTGCTACTAAGGTGGATGGATCGCTTCATCTGTGCATAGATTATCGTGAATTAAACAAGCTGACGAAGAAGAATAGGCACCCGCTACCAAGAATCGACGATTTGTTTGACCAGCTTGTGGGAGCATCTGTTTTCTCTCAGCTCGATCTAGCTACATGATTCCATCAGCTCAGAGTGGCTGAGGATAGCATTGAAAAAACTGCGTTTAGGACTCCAAATGGGTTCTTCGAATGGCTCGTCATGCCGTTTGGGTTAACGAATGCACCCGTGTACTTTGTAGACTTGACGAGCAGGGTGTTTCGGGAGTTCCTTAACAAGTTTGTGGTAGTTTTCATGGATGATATTTTTATCTTCTAAAAAGATGAGGAAGAGCATGCTAGACACCTCAAGGAGGTCATGGAAACGCTTAAAGCACACCAGCTAAAGGCTAAGTTCTCCAAATGCCATTTTTGGAGGAAGGAAGTTCGGTTCCTTGGGCATGTAGTTTCTAAGCGAGGCATAGCCATGGACCCTACGAAGGTAGTTGTGGTACAGGATTGGAAAATTCCTAAGAATGCAACGGAGGTGAGGAGCATTCTCGATTTGGCGGGCTACTACAGGAAGTTCATTAAGGACTTCGCTAAGATTTCAGCCCCTCTTACCAAGTTAACAAAGAAGAACCTACCTTTTGCATGGGACATAGAATGTGATGCTGCTTTTCAGAGACTTAAGAGATCCCTCAACACAGCTCCAGTTTTAGCATTACCCGATGGAGGTAAGATGTTTACGGTATACACTGATGCATGCGGCACGGGATTAGGCGCTGTCCTAATGCAGGAAGGAAGAGTAATATGCTACGGGGCAGACAACTTAAAGTTCATGAGAAAAATTGTCCCACGCATATTGGCCGCGATTGTTTTTGCACTTAAAGCTTGGCGCCATTATCTTCTAGGGGAGAGGTTCGAGCTTTATACTGACCACAAATCGCTTAAGTACCTCTTCTCACAGAAAGACTTGAATCTGAGACAACAGCGGTGGATGGAGTTCTTGGCATCATATGACTTCGATATAGCTTATACCCCTGGCAAGGGTAATGTGGTGGCGGACGCGCTAAGTAGAAAAAGGTTGACTTTGAGCCCCTTGTTTGTTGAAATGAAAAGCCTTGAGTTTATAGCAACCTTTGATTTTACACCTGTTGTTGAGTCATTGACTGCTACGTTAGCATCTCTTGAGCTAAGACCTACACTTCTAGATCAAGTAGGAACCTCACAGAAGGAAGACCCACAGATAGCTGAAATCATGGACAAGCTGATTAGAGGTGAGACTTCAAGTCACCTCAGTAGGTATGCCATAGATGACAAGGGATGGCTAAGGCGCGATGGAAGGCTATGTGTCCCACGAGTGGGAGACCTTGTAAGGAATGTTCTCGAAGAAGCGCACCACTCGAAGATGATTATACATCCCGGAGGGGATAAGATGTACAGAGATATGAAATGAATTTTCTTTTGGGCTTGAATGAAAAAGGATGTGGCAGAGTTCGTTTCGAAGTGCATGGTGTGCCAACAAGTAAAGTCCAAGTCGAAGAAACCTAGTGGGCTATTACATCCTTTGGAGGTTACGCAATGGAAATGGGAGAGTATCTCTATGGATTTCGTGGGTGGATTTCCTAGGTCTAGGAAGGGAAATACTAGCATATGGGTCATAGTTGACAGACTCACGAAAAGTGCTCACTTCATTCCGGTGAAGAGCAAGAGGACCGCATTAGGGCTAGCGTCTATTTACCTTCGAGAGATAGTACGATTGCATGGAGTTCCTTCTAGTATAGTTAGTGATCATGACCCGATTTTCACTAGCTAGTTTTGGAATAGTCTGCAAGAAGCAATGGGAACACGACTGAACTTAAGCACGACCTATCACCCACAGACAGATGGACAAACCGAAAGGGTAAATAGGGTACTAGAAGATCTCCTAAGGCTATGAATTCTGGACTTTGGTGCTACTTGGGAAGACCATCTTCCTCTCATGGAGTTTGCATATAATAACAGTTACCAAGCTAGCATCGGAATGGCACCGTTCGAAGCCCTGTATGGAAGACCGTGCAAGTCACTAACTTGTTGGTGGCAGACGACCGACAGGCTTATACTTGTCCCTAATATGATAAGGGACACTTCTGAGAAGATTGAGTTGATACGAAGACAGATGAAAACGGCCCAAGATATTCAGAAATCTTATGCGGACCAGAGAAGGACAGACTTAGAGTTCGAAGTCGGAGATATGGTCTTTATAAAAGTTTCTCCGTTACGCAATGTAGTTCGTTTTGGAGCCGTTGGAAAGCTAGCACCAAGGTTCGTAGGACCGTTCCCTATCGTTGAGAGGATTGGACGGATGGCCTATAAGGTAGACTTACCCGAGAAGTTGTCTGGAGTACACAATG
Source organism: Allium sativum (assembly GCA_030737875.1). NCBI lineage: Eukaryota > Viridiplantae > Streptophyta > Magnoliopsida > Asparagales > Amaryllidaceae > Allium > Allium sativum. The sequence goes on along the minus strand of CM060913.1, from coordinate 335,345,231 downwards.
CCTTTCACGTCTCACATCTCCGGAAGTGCTTGCATGAGTCAGCCGAAGTGGTTAAGCCAAGCATCCTTGAAGACGAAGAAGTGGAAAAAGAAGCGACATTGAGGCGAGTTCCGATTCGTATCTTAGGAACGGAGATTAAGAAGCTAAGGAATCGAGAAGTCAAGCTAGTGAAAGTGCAGTGGAGTGAAGCCCAAGAGGACGCAACTTGGGAAACCGAAGAGAAGATACGCACACTTTACCCAGTTCTTTTTGAGGGTACATTCTCGATCTCTTTTTCCTATAAACTTGAAAACCTTTTCGTATCATGCTTCTAAAATCTACGTTTGTCTTGTTATCTTCTCGATCTTTAGGTAGAACCATATGGATGTAAACATGTGATTGAAACATGTTATGGTTGATGTTTGCAAATGGTTGCAAGTGGTTGCATGTGGTTGTTAGTGGATGCATGACACACATTAGGCACTAGATCGGCTCAGTCACATTTTCATGTTGCATATGCATGGGTGCTTATGCTTGTACATGGATGGAACTTGTTATGCTATCACTTAGATGTTGCATATGGATGAATGTTTGTGCACTCATGTAGAGATTATAAACTATGCTAGGAATTTTCATAAATGTTGGATTCATAACATTAACATATTTTGCATTAAGGAGGCTTACTAAATCAGTAACCGCCTGATCTTGTGCATTAGATAAGTACATATACACACACTTTCTGCATATGTTCATACAGCACTAGAAATCTCTTAAGGACAATGGTTGCCTGTGGATGATTCTTTGAGTAGATGGATAATGGATGGTAGGACATATCCTCCCTAACTTAGAGATTTCGGGGACGAAATCCTTTAAGGAGGGGAGAATGTAACAACCCGTGTTTTTATAACGTGTAATAACCATAAATCAAGGCATAATTAATTTTTGAAATAAGAATCAGAGGAAATGGGTTGTGCCATTGTGTTCGCCTCAAAATTCTGCTTCGAAACGAGTCTGAGTTTTCGAAAATCGGAGTCCGTGTGACCAAGTTATGACCATTCGAAGTTTTCAGAAATTTTCAAATTCAAAACAGACTCAATTAGAATTCAAAATTCAAATATCAAACCTCCAAATGGACGGGGCGGGAAAAATCCAGCCCAGGACCAGGTCGACCTGGGGGTCGACTGTGTAGTCGACCTACCCAGGGCCAGGTCGACCATAGTGTCGACCTGGGGGTCGACCTGGTGCTCGAGCTCATTTCTGAAGCTAGATTCACTCTGATGTATTTGGCCTCATTTCTGTCCACATTCGTTGACCTGACCCTATAAATACAGCCCCAAACACCAGTCTCTCTACACCAAATTTCTTTCTAACCTGATGCTGCTCTGATTTAGTTTGAAAAGTTTGAGAGAGGGACCGCTTCTACTACGTTGAGACTGCGTTAAGGGGATTGCTGATTAGGGGACTTCTATTAGGACTTGACTAAGCAACAAATGACTCTCTTTTTCTAATTCTCGAACCACGATCTGTAAGCCCCAGTTATTTTCAGATTTAAACTGTAAATGTATTATGAATATGATGTAAATTGAAATTGGACCTATGTATGATAACTATTTACATTCATTCTCGTTCATCTTGGATCTTGACTCCTGAATATTACTGTGACATTGACTTGGGGCCTTTTCATGTTGTGAATCAAAAAGAGAAACCCCTCTTATTATCATCTTAAATCTGTTATTAGTCACACGTTTATGACTATCACCTTATGACAGTCGTTACCATGATTATACTATCACCTTATGACAGTTGTATCATGACTATACTATCACCTTATGACAGTCGTTACCATGACTATATTATCACCTTATGACAACTGTTATCTCGACTAGTGCCTTATCTTGCTAGATTTGGAATCTTTACGTTTGAGGACAATATTTCATATGCCATTAATGTTTTATTTCAAGTCATATCATGCTATGCTAGTAATCACTCTTACCACCTTATAACCATTTCTTTTTAGGTCACTCCCTAATTAGATTTATTTGTATCGATTCGAACTTACGTGCGATGGGAATACGATATGGGTAGACTAGGTAAAACATAAATTAGCTTTAAACTTGAACATGAACGTTATTATGACTTGAACCTGAATAAGGACATGAACTTGACACGATTTGACATGAAACATTACTTGAAAACTCGACATGAATCTAGACATGAAAACTTGAACGTGGGCATGACAATTAGATAAACTTGAAAATGGCCAACTCGAGGTTGGGTTGAGTTTGCAGTGTAAATCTGCCCGGAACCGGCCGGCAAATCCAGTGGCTGCAAACAATAGGATCCAATGTGGGTAGTTGGTCATATCACACGTAAAAACCATAGGTTAGACTATGTTGTTGTGTAAATCTGCCCGGAACCGCCCGGCAAATCCAGTAACCACAAAAGTCAGTCTAATGTGAGAGGTTGACGTGCACTAATGAATTAATGCCACATGATAAGGTTAAGTCATGAACCACTTGAATATACTTAACCATCTTGACACGATGAATTGATAGGGTTAAGTCATGAACTGCTTGAACACACTTAACCAACTTGATACACGATCTGGATAGGGTTAAGTCACGAATTTGAATGACAACACTTAACCCATTAGAAACCCTAGTTACGCGGTCCTTTTCAGCAGTAACCCACTTAGATGTATAACGATACCCTACAACTAGGCAGGGTGGGGCACGATTACTGGGCTGATTGTAAGCGACCAGAACGACGGCTGAGTAGGTGCGCCATTGTAGGTTCAGGCGGGCTATGGTCGTGCACGTAGTCCAGAGTTGAAAAAGCAGGCATTGGGCACCCGTAGATTTGCACTATGCGTGCTTGATTCGTGTCGGTGGTTGGCACCATAGGACTTGATACACACTATGGTGGACCTAGCACAGGTAACTACATTTCTGGATAGGGCCGTATGACACAGACACATGACGAGCTAGGACTTGTAGGGAGCCGATCGATTAATAGATTGTACCGTAGGACCCCGTAATGGTCACTTCATGACATTGGGCTAAGGGATCATTTCATGGTTAATACTTGACATGGGTTAGAATACTAGTACAGTTGGTGCAACAAACCTTGAACATGCGATGCTAGACTTGACTTATCTTGTTATCTAAATTATCCTACTAGTTATGTTATCATCCTTATGTTTAATTCCAGTTTTCACATATCATGTTACCTTTACTAGTTTTTATACTGAAAGTCACTATGGATTACCAGTCTTTATGACTGACCCTTTTTCTTTCGCCCCTTTTTCTTTCGTCCCCCCCCCCCCAGGTTCTCAGGGAGGAAACACTAGCTCTTAGCTTGGATTCAACTTGCTTTCTGACAGCTCGTGTACGATTTGGTCTTGGGCTTTGCTATCGCTGCTTCTGCTATTTATGGGGAATAATTTACTTTTGTTTTAAGTTATGCTTCTTTACTATGAACTTGATGTAATGGAATAATTTGTATCCTGAATATATGAGCTTTTGACTAGTTGGTTTTTAATTGCTACCGCTGCTTTATTTATGTTCTGCCTTGTGATATCTCTGTGCATGTTTACCTAGATAATACTCCACCAAAACTAGTGCATTCCCTTTTGTGAGTGACCCTAGCGGAGGTGGGGTGTTACACTTGTCGTTATTCCATTTATATTATCAGTTGGATACAGAAGTTTATATCGATTTGTTTTCCATGAAGATTCCACTGTAAGTGGAATATGATTTTGGGTTGTCTTGAGTGGTATCTTTAATAACATTGCTCTTAGACCTAACGGAGTTAAGGAAATCAGAAACTAACTGGAGATTAGTTAAGTTGAATGGTTTTTTGGGTATTGATCTGATGTTAGTTTCGGCCTTCGGGGTTAATACTTAGGGGATTGTTCACTTGCTAATTCACAGTAAAAGGCTGATGGAATGGAATGTGATTTTGGGTTTGTCATGAACCGTGTTATAAAAGGCATTGGTTCTTTAACCCAGTAAAAGGCAGTGAGATGACCCGAACTTCTCCGTGAAGGAAAGCCCGGATTGCTTTAAGGACATGGCGAATCCGAACACAAACAAAAGAACATTTCATTTCTTATTACAACAATTCCATCAGAATACAAGAATGTACAGAGTATGAATAAATATTATACATTAGAGAAATATCAGAGATTTAAATTACATTACATAGAAGAAGAAAATATTACAAAACACAACTGAAAGAGACAAACGGATACAAAGCTTTCCGAATATCATTCCTGCTGAAAACCAGGATCCTGTGAATATAAATCTGCAAAACCAAAACTACTAGCTGCCCTTGCGGAAAATAGGAGCACCCAAAGTTTAGGTTAAAACAATAAACTCCAGGTCAGTCATGTGACTAGTGTGAACTAAAAAAGTTATTTAAAACTTTACTTTAAATCAGATATATCAAGGGACCCCGCCGTATAACACAAAACGTGTTTCTTCCCAAGAATACTAGTGCATATAACAAAATAGTGCAATGCTTTTTGGAAAAATGAGGCTATTATAAGACCCAGGTCCTATCACATAATGCAACGCAAGCCGGGGGATAGGGTTTTCACTTATAATAGCCAAACAACCTTGATACGTTAAAACAAATCAATTGATACTATAATAAGTGCATAGTGTTTAAAACAACTTCAAATATAAATGTATCAATCCTAGACGGCATGGGAACCATATATCATGTCGCCAATACTAGGCTCTACAATCAAAACCGCAAATGTCACGTATTGGAAGTTGGATTTCCATCTGTGAACTAAGGCAAGGGATCGTCCTTACCGCTTCGAGACTCTCTAGCCCGAGCCTCAGGAAAGTACTCTGTCAAGCATCTAGATTGTTAGGGTCGGTCCACTCGATGTGGATTAAAATGCCTGAACAATGCGTTTCCCAGACCTATGGGGTGTTAATGAGCCAAATTACTCCATCTATCCCGTATCGACTGATATAACTGAGGCGCCTCGCTATCCATCATCCACATAAGTAAAATGCCAAGGCGTCCAAAACGCTGACACCACTCCTAAATGGAAAGAAACGCATGCCCTCCAAGATGTCCTCTCCCGTTTTTGGTTCACACCGGGGTGTGAGGCTCGGGAATTAACGCTACACAAAGCTACGCCACAAAGGTCGTGCTTTGATCATCAACCACAAGACTCTGCTTTTCAACAGAAGCCTTGATCAATTGCATCTCAGCATGCCACACAGGCAATTCATGCTATGCAACCGATGTATATCAATCACACATAATGAAATCCCATGTCAGACACACATCCATTTACAAGTTCGTTCTGGGTCTGAACGAAACCGGAGGCACCTTATTCCCCCCCATATGTCCAATATAGGGGAGAGGCCCTCACATATCCGTCGATCACCATGTATGTCTGGACGATCACCACTTATTTATTCCCTTGCCTTAGGTGTATAGCCCAATCAAGACATTAGTAATCATCCAAACGATGTGAAGACCTCCGGTCTTCGACCACCATCTTCATCCTCGACATATCATCGAATCTGTTATTCAGAATCGGATAGACCAGGTCCTTCTGAATAACTCGCGTATATAATAAACAAGTGCTATAAAAACACAACATACGCCTCATTCCAATCCAGAATGTTCCTTTATTCAAATATTAATATACTTTGGGAAAGGTTCCCATTAATTTTATCAAAGATAAATTCTTTAAATTTATCCATTAATCTTCCTTTGGATATCATTTCAATCTAATTAAAGAGCCACTAAAACTCCACTTGGTTTTAATCTTCCCAAAAATCAATATTAACGGTTGTTTAACTTGGAAAACCATATCCTGTCCTCAACTGGGGGTTAACGAACCAATGTCATTTAAAACACGGTTCACGATAAACCAAAAATCACATTCCATTCCATCAGCCTTTAACCGTAAATTAGAAAGTGAACAATCCCCTAAGTATTAACCCCGAAGGCCGAAACCAACATCAGATCAATACCCAGGAAACCATTCAACATAACCAATCTCCAGTTAGTTTCTGATTTTCTTAACTTCATTGGGTCTAAGAACAGTATTATTAAAGATACCATTCACGATAACCCAAATCACATTCCATTAATTATGGAATCTTCACGGAAAAACAAATCAACATATAATCAATATCAATTTCCATATCCGACCGATAATATAAATGGAATAACGACAACGCCTCTTAAATTCCATATGTATTAATAGTCTTCCTCCATAGAAGTTCACTTCGGTTATTATCAAATCGAGTTCCATTCAATTCCAATTTAATATATTAAATTGGAAAACATTACCATGGAAAATTCCCATTAAATCTAAATAAAATGATTTATAAATCCCAAATCACATTTCACTGTAAATCGGGTTAAAGAATGAATGTAGTTAAAAACACAGTTCACAATAAACCCAATTCACATTAGCCTCTAACCGTAAATTAGTAAGAGAACAATCCGCTAAGTATTAACCCCGAAGGCCAAAACCAAAATCAGATCAATTCCCAGGAAACCATTCAACTTAACTAATCACCAGTCAGTTTCTAATTTTCTTAACTCCATTCGGTTCAAGAACACTATTATTAAAGACACCATTCACAACAAACACAAAATCCAATTTGATATTAAATACAAGGCTCTGAATAGAAAATATATCGGCTTGTATTCAATATCAAATTCTGAAACCAATAAATATCATCTTGGAATAGCGATATATATATCTTCCAAATTCCTCCACAATCTCCGTATAATCACGAAATCCAATATCGAAATATTCCAAGCATAATTTCGATTCAAATCCATTCCAATTCATATATTGGAAATTCTGGTTATTTTTAAAACCATTTCAAATCCAGTTTATTTATTTTAAAAATATTGGATTTATTATTCTAATTCAAAAGTAGTCCATTTCGATAAAAATCTATTTTTATCTTTTCAAATATGGAATTTTTCATCCCAATTCTTTCCCAATCATTTCTTATAATTTTACACTAATTATTGATATTTTTAATAATTTTATCAAGGCCCATATAGTCGATTTCGATAAATGACCATCGAACTGCACTTACAACGACATTTTCCAAATTTGATTTGGACATAATTCCAAATCCAACCATTAGATTTTAAATCTCTAATATTCGTTAGAAAGTTCGTTTTGATACGAACCCAACGGTTCTAGTTTTACGAGAATCCGACGATTGGATCTCCCGTATTGTCCATACGAAGTCAATGGTCGAATTTCGCGAACTGCCACGGCGCGGCGCGTTCTATTTAGGCCATTATATTATATATATCTTAACACCCCACCTCTGCTAGGGTAAATCACAAAGGGAATGCACTAGTTTTGGTGGAGCATTATCTAGGTAAACATACACAGAAATATTACAAGACAGAACATATAAAACAGCGGAAGACGAACCAAATTTCATTGCTTTAGAATCTAGAAAGGTCTAAAGCCTTTTACATCAAAATGCTACTAAATCCATTACTTCGAAATCTGTCTTGCAATAGTAAAGAAGCATAAAACAATAGTCATAAATTATTTCCTAAGTAAAACAGCAAAGCAAGCCATTGCCAAGAGAAATCCAAGCATTACATGAAAGAGCCTTGGAGCTTGGTAAGATCCGAACTAAGCTGTATTCCCACCCTGCGAACCTGAAGGGGGGGAACGAAAGAAAAAGAGGCGAAACAAACTTGGTCAGTCAAAAAGACTGAGTAAGTCCTAGTGACTTTCAGCATAGTAACAAGTAAAAGTATCATGACATGTATAAACTGAAAGTAAACATAAGGTTGGCGACAAGATAGGCAAGTTAAACTAAGATAACAAGATAAACTACGGTAACAAGATAAACCAAGGTCACAAGAAAAACTAAGGTAACAAGATAAGCTACGTATAGCATCGCATGTTTAACATTCTCTGCAACAACGGTACTAGTACCCCAACCCGTATCATCCTTTCTATGTATATGTACAGTACCTTACCGTATATCGTACGGGTTTCATCACGTATTTCTATACTACTTCAACGTAGTGCTACAATTCTTGAGTCGTTTGGACTGCCACCCTTGTTCTGGCTAGGTTTCCTTATCATGAACTATCGCGTGTTCAACTAGGATAAATGCCACCTTGGACCACTAGGGATTATGCTACCTATTGAACGTTTTCTAAATTCGATTAAGGTTTATGCCACCTAGGACCGCTAGGGATTATGCTACCTAACGAATTCCACGTAACGATCTATTAATCGATCGGCTCCCTACAATTCCTAGCTCGTTCATGTATCTTTGTCATACGGCCCAATCATGAAAATGTAGTCACCTATGCTAGGTCCACCATAGGGTGTATCAAGCCCTAGGGTGCCAACCACCGACACGAATCAAGCACGCACAGTGTAAACCTACCGGTGCCCAGTGCCTACTTTTTCAACTCCGGACTACGTGCACGACCATAGTCCGCCTGAACCTACAATAGCGCACCAACTCAGCCATCGTTCTGGTCGCTTACAATCATCCCAGTAATCGTGCCCCACCCTGCCTAGTTCCAGGGTACCGTGATACATCTAGTGGGTTACTGCTGAAAAGGACCGCGGACCTAGGGTTTCCGTTCAGTAGGTTAAGTGTTGTCATTTAAATTCGGGACTTAACCCCATCAGTCTAGCATGTCAAGTTGGTTAAGTGTTGTCATTCAAGTTCGTGACTTAACCTGCCTACATGTCATGTCAAATTGGCTAAGTGTTGTCATTCAAGTTCATGACTTAGCCGTACGAATCATCGGTCAAGTTGGTTAAGTATATTCAAGCGGTTCATGACTTAACCCTGTCAAATCATCGTGTTAAATTAGTTAAGTATATTCAAGCGGTTCATGACTTAACCCTATCAAATCATCGTGTCCAATTGGTTAAGTATATTCAAGCGGTTCATGACTTAACCCTATCAAATCATCATGTCCAATTGGTTAAGTATATTCAAGCGGTTCATGACTTAATCCTATCAAATCATCGTGTCAAATTAGTTAATTGTATTCAAGCGGTTCATAACTTAACCCTATCAAATCATGTCTCAAGTTGGTTAAGTGTTGTCTTTCATGTTCATGACTTAACCCTATCATGTGGCATTAATTCATTAATGCACCTCAACCTCTCACATTAGACCTGTTGTTGTGGTCACTGGATATGCCGGGCGGTTCCGGGTAGATTTACACCACAACTCAGTCTAACCTCGGGTTTCAAGTGCGATATGACCAACTACTCACATTGGATCCTATTGTTTGCACCCACTGGATTTGCCAAGCGGTTCCGGGGAGATTTACACTGCAAACTCAACCCAACCTCGAGTTGGTCATTTTCATGTTCATTCTAGTGTCATGTCCATGTTCAAGATTCATATCTAGTTTGTATCAAGTTTCGAGGATAAGTTTCATGTCCACATCCAGATTCAAGTTATATCAATGTTCATGTTCCAAGTTTTGCCTATTATCAAGTTCATAATTCATATTCGTAACCAATTCATGTTTTGTCTAATCTACCCAAGTCGTATTCCCATCGCACGTGAACGTTAATCGATCTGTACTACAAATAAATCGAAATCTTGAAATAGAAGGAATAGCATCAAAACTATGATAGGCAAAAGGGACTAGCATAAAGTGATAAAAGGGGTTACATGACTAGTACGATATAACTTGAGATAATTGGTTACAACATCACTGGCATATAGGATTTCAAATCTAGTGAGATAAGATGATAGTCATGGTAAACGCTGACATAAAAGAATAGGTATGCGAAAGCAAGCCAAATAAAAGGATAATGGATCCATTGGTTTCGGTGGACATAATAGCGAAATAAACTAAGCAAGTCACACCCTCGGTATGAGATCCAACAAACTGCATATTCGGTATACAACATGGGTTTCAATAAACTATAATAGTCCCAGGTAATTAACCCCAATAGTCATGGTCATAGTTATAGGTAAAAATCTCATAATTAAGAACCCTAAGCGATTAATTACAATAGTCATAGTTAATTATCCAAAGTAGTTCTAAGCAATAGTCATAGGCAACTATCAGTAATGGTCATAGATAATGGCCTTATGTTCATAATCATAGGGAATAATTCTCATAGTCAAGAGTCATAGTTGATTAGCCACAATTGTCCTTGTCATAGTCATAGGCAACAGTCTTACGTTCATCGTCATAGGCACAGGCATAGTCTTATGTTCACAGTCATAGGCACAGTCTTATGTTCTTAGTCATAGGAATAGACGCAGTCTTATGTTCATCATCATAGTCATAGGCATAGGCAAAACCTTATGTCCACAGTCTTATAGGCATATTAAGGTTTATAGACATGAAAGAATTTGATTTATAACATGAATAGGCCCCAAATAGAAATATTTCCACAAGTCAAGATCCAAGAATTTATGTTACAATCTAGCGTTTGAATAATAAACTAGGTCCAACAACATGAATGGGCATGATTCAGTCGATAAGAAATAACCCAAAATCGTAGATTCAAGAGGAGACAAGAACAGATCCAAATAGATAATCAAGCTTAGGTCCAATTTCATTTTATTCCATGTCCATATTAAATTTAACAAGTTTCAATCTCAAAGTAACTAGAACTTACAGAGCGCGGATCGAGGATTAGAGTGCAGAGATTTGATTCTGGAAACAGTTATTATAGTTGTTGAATTTCTATTTGTTTATTCTTGTTCTAGTTGAAAACCCCCAATTTGCAATTCCTAGATGTTGTCTTTACGAAGAAGAAGTAGCCATTCTCTCTTTAATCTAATTATTATCATTTTGATTTTCATAGAGGTAACATAAGGACAGAATGAAATGGTGTAGAGAGAATGAGGCTAGGTGGCTATTTATATAGGGTTAGGCAGATGAATCTGGTCACGAAACAAGTCTAAATACATCAGAATGCATCAGGTTCAGAAAAGTGGTTCGGGAGGCAGGTCGACCCCCAGGTCAACACTATGGTTGACCTGGTCCCTGGGAGATTGACACTATGGTCGACCCCCAAGTCGCCTGGTCCCTAGGCGGGAATTTTCCCGCCCAGCCTGTTCTGGGGTTTGAATTCGAATTTCGAATTCGAAATTTGAGCTGTCTTTGATTCTGAAAATTTATGAAACTTCTAGAGGTCATAACTTGGTCATACGAACTCCGATTTTTGAAAACTCAGACTCTATTTCGTGTAAAATTTCGAGACGAATGCAATGGCATAACCCGTTTCCCATGATTTTTGTTTTAAAAAATAATTCTGCCTTGATTAATGAATTTAACATGTTATAAAAATTCGGGTTGTTACATATATTATATATAATATATATTTCGTCATTTTCCTTTTAAAACATATTTTATAAATCATTTTATATTCGTTTTCAAAACGATTTACTTCATATTCAATTTCAAATCAAAATTGAATATTCCATATCATTGACATATATATGATAGTATTTTTGAAACATTGTATTTTGAAATCAATTCCTTTTCTATATTCGTTAAAAATGAAAAAAATCAATATAAATATCGTTCACGTCAAAATGGCGTATATCTAATCAACACGACTATATATATTTAAATATATTCGTGTCCATCCCAAATCTGACATCAAAATCATATTTTGATTCTTTTGTGAATATTATTTGAAAATATTCGTTATTCTAAAATAATCGTTATTTCAAAATATTAATTCTTTCTGAACTGGAATCAGACACAGTCAATTACCATATAATGTGATTGTTCGGATTTCATACGACACATGTACACAACAACAATCCAACACAGTCAACCATCATCGAAAGTGCATTCTACACTTCATAAGCATAAAATATAAAGATTCAACGCTTATACAACCTGTCAATCGATTGATCGACATACAACTAATTATTGGGATTAGTGTATGTCCAATATCGTCCCAATACCCGTGTGGGGTTTCAATCAACATATAATGAATTTTATTTGTGCAGTTGGGCGATGCGTAAAATCTATCGTCCCAATCAATATAAGTCAAATGTGTGTACATAAACAAATTGTCTGATTTGTTTATAGATATTTATTTTATATACACGTTAAAAACTATATTTTTAACTATAAAATATTTATTCCATTCCATACTGCACAATCAATTTTCAAAACATAGTCAAACAAATAAACAAGTCGTCCATGGTCTGCGGACGATGAGTGTCGGGTGCTGCTAAGCACCGTCTGCATGCTAGTATATATTTTATCTAGAAAATAAAATATAATCGAGGAGTTCTCACCTTAGGTCTCCACTCCGCCATTCTTTAGCGGACGATGGTTTGGATTTACCCGCTATTCCAACTCAATCTTTTCGCGCTGTTCATAAATAAAATAACATATTTAATATGATGTTTATATTATAAAGATCACATTTTTATTTCAGTACTATTCATATAAAAATCACATTTTTATATGGCTACTATATAAATAAAAATCATATTTTTGTTTCAAATCTAAATATATAGAAATCGTTTTTTTATCCCGCAACTTCACATGTAAAAATCACATTTTTATCTCGCTTTTCATATAATAAAAATCCAATCTTTTTATTTGAAAAAAAAATCTAATCTTTTTGTTTCGAAAAATCTGATCTTTTTGTTTTGAAAAATCAAATATTTTTGTTTGGAAAAATCTAATCTTTTTTTTTTTGAAAAATCTAATCTTTTTGTTTGCTAAAAAAATCCTACCTTTACTTTTTCAAAAATCTAATTTTTACTATCCTGAAAATTTAATTCTTATTTAGTATAAAAATCAGATTTTAGTGCTTTGAAAAAAAATCAAATTACTTAAAAGGAAGTAAAATAAATATAAAAAAGAATAGCCAAGAAACCTTACTGCGAATGGGGGGGTTTGGCGGCGCTGCTGGTGGCGTCCTAGGAGTCGGCGGCCAGGGTGGCTGATGGTGGCGCTGCATGTGGCCGGCGCGCCAGTTGGCGGGCCCAAGGGATGCTGACGGCGCGGTTTAGGGCTTTAGGCTAGGGGTTGCGGTTCTCGTGTGGAGGAAGGGAGATGATGGAAGAAGGAGATTGGCGGAAGAAGAAGGGGGGCGATGACGAGGTCTGGCGGTGGGTCGTCGAGTGTGTCGCGATGGAGGTTTTTTTTCTCTTTTTCATTTTCTTTCCGTCGGTGAGAGAGAGTGGCCAAAAAAGGTGGTTGACTTCAGATAGAACAGTACGGGGAGGGGGGGTGAATTTGTATAATTATTATTATATTCTTATCTCCAAAAAAGTAAGTTTTCTATTTGAACTCCAAACGAGACCCACCAACTGTCACCCCTAACTAATTACCCCTATTCCGAACACAATGGGATATATCACATAACCCAGTTCGGCTGTTACGACCAGTTTTTATCAAAATCAATATATAAATCTATATATTGAATTTTGAACGCACATTTTAATTTATCGGGGCCACATACGGACTCTAAAAATTACCGAAAAATATTTTCTAGCTTCGTATTGACGATACGGTCTTAACAAAACTAATTTCGTCAAATTATGAGACCGTTTGAAAAATGGCCATTTTCTGGTCGATCGAAATTGACTAACACTATCAAAACACGTTTTACTTCGACATGCTCACATACTGCTTTCAAAAATTATGATTTTTGAATCTAGCAATAACTTGACATACTTGATCCAACAAAAGTGGTTTCGTTGAAAACGGAGGTCGTTTGCAAAATTTCCATTTTTAAGGGCCAAAATTCCATAGCGGTTATTCTGAATTTTCAATTGGGCATAACTTTTTATTCTCACCATGAAATTTCAAATTTTCGGATTCATTGGAAAGATAATTTCAAATGGATTCTAATATTTTTGGTTTCCCTAAAATCCGGTTTATTTTGAACCCTGTACATTCATTTGAAATTTGAAATCGAAATCTCAAATTAACGCGCCATTTTCAATTCCTTTTATAATTAAAAATAAATATTTATATTCTAATGCCGATCTATATAAATATATACGTTTTAATTCTATTCAAAATAAATTCCTTATCATTATTATTTAAAATAAATCATTTTAAATATTCAAAATTCATTAAAATTGCCAAAATAAAAAATTTAAATTGGTTCGGATTTTCTGGGTTATTACAATCTCCCCTAATTAAAATCTTTTCGTCCTCGAAAAGGATCGGAGGTGATAGCTGTTTAACTAACCAACTCAACTTTCATTATTTTCATTATGGCTTAAGTTCTTCAACTTTTCAGTTTCTAAGAACTTTTCAAATTTTTCAAAAATTTGGCTAACACCCTAAATTTTTGAAAAATTTCGCCATAATCTCCCTTGTACGGGAGCACCGGGAAAGTCCCGAAATTGCCATATAGGCCTCTCCAATCCAAAAAAAAAAAGGAAATAGCCCTTCGGCTCATAAAATCATCAAAAACCCCAAGAAATACAATAAACATGTACCTATTTGTCGGGCAAACAATTTTATTCCTCTGCTTAGCTTCCGTGCTATGACCTGTTCAATGTATATACATGTATATGCATGCAATTTCTATAAATTTTCAATTCAGTTCAACATTTGATACAATTTGGCTATATGTTCCATTCATGTACATGTTAGTTTCAACAATCTCATTAGCTAAACTAATAAATAAACAACACAACCATCAATCAACTAGTGGATTATCTTTTTCAAACATAATTTTGATACATATACAGAAAATCATGTTTTGATGCCAAGTCACAATAATAACCCTATCTAGTTTTGGTTCTCACACCAGTCAATTGGAAATATACAGAAATCCCACTTTCGAAACTCGAATATAAATTCTGATGATGTACGTACTATAGCGATCATCAGAACCATCTCCGGGCGAATAGAGTGTAATTCCATATCTATCCAGTATATTTAGGACTTTGTATACACGCTAGATAAGCCTATATGCAAAATCTTCATATATATGATTGTCCAAATTCAATACAAATAAAGTATTCAAATATGTATATAGTTTAAATTTTCAAAACAAAAATTGTTTTCATTTTAAAGATATACTCTTCACACTCGTTCTAGGATACTACTGATCCCATCTCTAACAAGTCAATCTCACTGGATATTACTAATCCAATTTCTGATGATTTCTTTCGTATGGTTCTAATGTGTCTAGTTCTCGAGCTCTGTAAACCAGAGCTTAGATACCAAACTGAGACGGCCAGAACTTCCCCGTGAAGGAAAGCCCGGATTTCTTTGAGGACAAGACGAATCAGAACACAAACAGAACAACATTTCATTGCTCATTACAAAAATTTCATTAGAATACAAGAATGCACAGAGTATGAATAAATATTATACATCAGAGAAATATCAGAGATTTAAATTACATTACATAGCAGCGAAAAATAATACAAAACACAAACGAAAGAGATAAATAGATACAGAGCTTTTCGAATATCGTTCCAGCTGAAAACCAGGATCCTGTGAATATAAATCTGCAAAACCAAAATTACTAGCTGCCCGTGCAGAAAATAGGGGCACCCAGGGTTTAGGTTAAAACAATAATCCCTAGGTCAGTCATGTGACTGGTGTAAGAACTAAAATAGTTATTTAAAACTTTGCTTTAAATCAGATATATCAAGGGACCCTACCGTATAACACGGAATGGGTTTCCTCCCAAGAATACCAGTGCATATAACAAAACATCACAATGCTTTTTGAAAAAATGAGGCTATTATAACACCTAGGTCCAATCACACAATGCAACGAAAGTCGGGGGTTAGGATTTTCCCTTATAATAGCCAAACAAGCTTGATACGTTAAAAGAAATTATTTGATACTATTATAAGTGCATAGTGTTTAAAACAACTTCAAATATAAATGTATCAATCCTAGATGGCATGGGTACCATATATCATGTCTCCAATATTAGGCTCTACAATCAAAACCACAAATGTCACTTATTCGAAGTTGGATTTCCATCTGTGAACCAAGGAAAGGGATCGTCCTTACCGCTTCGAGACTCTCTAGCCCGAGCCCCAGGCAAGTACCCTGTCAATCCTTTAGATCGTTAGGGCCGGTCCACTCGATGTGGATTAAAATGCCTGAACACTGCGTTTCCCCGCCCTATGGGGCGTAAATGAGCCAAATGACTCCATCGGTCCCGTATCGACCGATATAACTGAGGCGCCTCGCTATCCATCATCCACATAAGTAAAATGCCAAGGCGAGCAAAACGCTGACACCACTCCTAACTAGAAAGATACGCATGCCCACCCTGATGTCCTCTTCCATTTCTGATTCACACTTAGGTGTGGTGCTTACGAATTAATGCTACACAAAGCTATGCCACAAAGGCTGTGCTTTGATCATCAACCACAAGACTCCGCTTTTCAACAGAAGCCTTGATTTTTTGCATCTCAGCATGCCACATAGGCAATTCACACTATGCAACCGATGTACATCAATCACACAGAATGAAATCTCATGCTAGACACACATCCATTTACAAGTTCGTTCCAGGTTTGAAAGAAACTAGAGGCACCGTATTCCTCCCCCATATGTCCAATACAGGGGAAAGGCCCTCGCATATCCGTCGATCTCCAAGAACGTCTGGACGATCACCACATATTACCTTTCCTTGGGTTTACAACCCAATCAAGACATCAGTAATCATCCAAACAATATGAGGACCTCCGGTCTTCGACCATCGTCTTCATCCTCGACATATCGTCGAATCAGTTATTCATAATGGGATAAACCGGTCTTTCTGAATAACTCGCGTATATAATAAACAAGGGCTATAAAAACACAACAGACGCCTCATTCCAATCCAGAATATTCCTTTATTTAAATATTCTTATAATTTGGGAAAGGTTCCCATTAATTTTATCAAAGATAAATTCTTCAAATTTATTCTTTAATCTTCCTTTGGATATCATTTCAATCTAATTAAAGATTCATTAAAACTTCACTTGGTTTTAATCTTCCCAAAAATCAATATTAACGATTGTTTAACTTGGGAAATCATATCCTATACCTAACTGGGGGTTAAAGAACCAATGTCATTTAAAACACGGGTTCACGATAAACCCAAAATCACATTTCATTCCATCAGCCTTTAACCGTAAATTAGCAAGTGAACAATCCCCTAAGTATTAAGCCCGAAGGCCGAAACCAACATCAGATCAATACCCTGGAAACCTTTCAACTTAACTAATCTCCATTTAGTTTATGATATTCTTAACTTCATTGGGTCTAAGAATTGTATTATTAAAGATACCATTCACGACAACCCAAATCACAATCCATTAATTATGGAATCCTCACGGAAAAACAAATCAATATATAATCGATATCAATTTCCATATTAGACCAATAAAATAAATGGAATAACGGCAATGCCTCTTA
Organism: Allium sativum; assembly: GCA_030737875.1. Taxonomy (NCBI): domain Eukaryota; kingdom Viridiplantae; phylum Streptophyta; class Magnoliopsida; order Asparagales; family Amaryllidaceae; genus Allium; species Allium sativum. The sequence goes on along the minus strand of CM060913.1, from coordinate 335,327,858 downwards.
AATTCCATATGTATTAACAGTCTTCCTCCATAGAAGTTCACTTCGATTATTATCAAATCGAATTCCATTCAATTGCAATTTAATATACTAAATTTGAGAATGTTACCATGGTTAATTCCCGTTAATTCTATATAAAAAGATTTATAAATCCCAAATCACATTTCTCTGTAAATCGGGTTAAAGAACAAATGTCGTTAAAAACACAGTTCACAATAAAACCAATTCACATTAGCCTCTAACCGTAAATTAGTAAGGGAACAATCCCCTAAGTATTAACCCTGAAGGCTGAAACCAACATCAGATCAATAACCAGGAAACCGTTCAACATAACTAATCTCCAATCAGTTTCTAATTTTCTTAACTCCATTTGGTTCAAGAACACTATTATTAAAGATACCATTAACGACGAACCCAAAATCCAATTTGATATTAAATACAAGGCTCTGAATAGAAAGTATATCGGCTTATATTCAAAATCAAATTCTGAAACCAACAAATATCGTATTGGAATAACGATATATATATCTTCCAGATTCTTCCACAATCTCAGTATAATCACGAAATCTAATATCGAAATATTCCGAGCATAATTTCGATTCAAATCCATTCCAATTCATATGTCGGACATCTTGGTTATTTTTAAAACCATTTCAAATCCAATTTATTTATTTAAAAATATTGGATTTATTATTCTAATTCAAAACTAGTCCATTTTGATAAAAATCTATTTTTATCTTTTCAAATATGGAATTTTTCATACCTATTCTTTCTTAATCGTTTCTTATGATTTTACACTAATTAATGATTTTTTTTAAAATTTTATCAAGGCCCATAGTGTCGATTTCCATAAGCGGCCATCGAACTGCACTTACAGCGACCTTTTCCAAATTTGATTTGGACATAACTCCAAATCCAACCGTTAGATTCCAAATCTCTAATATTCGTTAGAAAGCCCTTTTCGATACGAACCCAACGGTTCTAGTTTTGGGAGAATCTGACGGTTGGATCTCCCGTATTGCCCATTCGAAATCATTGGTCGAAATTCGCGAACTATCGCGGCGCGGCACGTTCTATTCAGGCCATTATATATATATATAGTATATATATTTCGTCGTTTTCCTTTTAAAACATATTTTATAAATCGTTTTAAATTCGTTTTCAAAACGATTTCAACTTCATATTCAATTTCAAATCAAAATAGAATATTCCATATCATCGATATTTAAATGATAGTATTTTCAAAACATTGTATTTTGAAATCAATTCCTTTTCTATATTTGTCCAAAATGAATAAAATCGATATAAATATCGGTCACGTCAAAATGGCGCATGTCTAATCAACATGGCCATATATATTTAAATATATTCGTGTCCATCCCAAATCGGACATCAAAATCATATTTTGATTCTTCTCTGAATATTATTTGAAAATATTCATTATTATAAAATAATCGTTATTTCAAAATATTCATTCTTTGTGAACTAGAATCAGACACAGTCAATTACCATATAATGTGATTATATGGATTTCATACAACACATGTACACAACGACAATTAAACACAGTCAACCATCATCTAAAGTGCATTGTACACTGCATAAGCATCAAATACAAATATTCGAAGCTTATACAGCCTATCAATCGATTGATCGAAATACAGCTAATTATTGGGATTAGTGTATGTCCAATATCATCCCAATACCCGTATGGGGTTTCAATCAACAAATAATGAATTTTATTTGTGCAGTTGGGCAATGTGTAAAATTTATCGTCCCAATCAATATCAGTCAAATGTGCGTACCTAAACAAATCGTCCGAATTGTTTATATACATTTATTTTGTATACACGTTAAAAATTATATTTTTAACTATAAAATATTTATTCCATTCTATACCGCACAATCAATTTTCAAAACACAGTCAAACAAACAAACAAGTCGTCCATGGTCTGTGGACGATGGGTGTCGAGTGCTGCTAAGCACCGTCTGCATCCTAGTATATATTTTAACTAGAAAATAAAATATAAGTGAGGAGTTCTCACCTTAGGTTTCCACTCCGCCATTCTTTTCCGAGCGATGGTTTGGATTTAATCGCTATTCCAAGTCAATCTTTTCGCGCTGTTCATAAATAAAATCACATATTTAATTTGATGTTTATATTATAAAGATCACATTTTTATTTTAGTACTATTCATGTAAAAATAACATTTTTATACGGCTATTAAATAAATAAAAATCGTATTTATATTTCAAATGTAAATATATACATCCTGCGACTTCACATATAAAAATCACATTTTTGTCTTGCTTTTCATATAATAAAAATCGAATCTTTTTGTTTTGAAAAATCTAATCTTTTTGTTTTGAAAAATCTAATCTTTTACTATTGAAAAATCTAATCTTTTTGTTTGCTAAAAAATCCTACCTTTACTTTGTTAAAAATCTAATTTTTACTATCTTGAAAATTTAATTCTTATTTACTTTAAAAATCAGATTTTACTGCTTTAAAAAAAATCAAATTACTTAAAAGGAGTAAAATAAATATAAAAAAGAATAGCCAAAAAATCTTAATGCGAATGGGGGGGTTTTTGTGGCGTTGCTGGTGGCGTCGCAGAAGTCGTTTGTGGCGGCCAGGTTTGCTGATGGTGGCGTTGCAGGTTGCCGGCACGGCGGTTAGCGGGCCCGGGGGAGGCTGACGGCGCGGTTTAGGGTTTTGGGCTAGGGGGTTGCAGTTCTTGTGTGGAGGAAGTGAGAAGGTGGAAGGAGGAGATTGGCGGAAGAAGTGGGGGCGATGGCGAGGTCTGACGGTGGGTCGTGGATCGTGTCGCGATGGAGGTTTTTTCTTTTTTTCTTTTTCTTTTATTCTTTCCGACGGGGAGAGAGAGTGGCCAAAAAAGGGGGGTTGACTTCAAATAGAAGAGTATTGGGGGGAATTTATATAAGGCTCTGTTTGGCACAGGTCCCTATTAAGTTTCAAAATTAGTCTCACATCCGATCATAAACTTATTGTAAATTTAGTCCCTATTTTTCGAAAATACACCAAAAAATAAAAAAAATCACGTAAATTCGTATTTAAATGGAACATGTACTCACCCAAAAAATCAGCTCGTAAAAAAATCAAAAAATGCATCAAAATCAAAAAATACAAATAAACAGCGAAAAATGCAGTAATTTGCATTAAATCATGCAGATATTAGAAATACTTGCAATCATCTGTGCAAGTATTTCAAATGTTGAATGTGCGTTTGTTTTTTTGCATACATGTATGCAAGGTAAACAGATTCTTGCATACAAGTGTGCCACAATCTTCAGGAAAAAATTTCACTTCATATTTTTACATGCAATACTTGCATACATGTGTGCAAATATTTCAAATAGTTGCATACATCTATGCATGTTTTTTTTTAATTTCCATGAACTTCTGCTAATATTTTAGAATTTTTTTTAAACATTTTAGTGCCTTTTTTTTCGAAAAAATCAAAAAAGGCGGAATAAAAAAAATAGGGCCAAACTTTCCCATGCGTTTCCGGTCCCTAAAATGAAGGTGCGGCCCAAAAATTTATGTCCCTCCAGCCTTCCAGGTCCTCCCACTTCGCCTTTTCCATTTTGGACAAAAAATTGCGCTCGTACATAAAAAATATATTCTAAAATCTAGAAACTTCTCCTGAAGTCCACAGAAGCTGAAAAAAAAGTTGCATACATGTATGCAACTATTACTAATAGTTTCATACATGTATGCAACTATTTAAATACACATGCAAAAAAATCCACAAGCCTTCTGAATAATTGCATACAAGTATGCTCTAATTCAGAATAGCTGCATACTTGTATGCAGTAATGCGTTGAAAGATGAAGGCATGACAATATGTGCATACTTGAATGCAGATTTTCTGCATAACAGCAAACTCATATGCACATATACAAACATGCATGTTTTCCATGCAGAAATCGAATACATGCAAAAAATCAAGCATGTATTTCATGAAATTTGCATAAATGTATGCATATTTGCTGCTGTATGACGCAGAATTGAAAGAGATGCATACATGTATGCAAATATTTGAAATATGTGCATGTTTTCATGCATTTTACTGCATTTTTCACTGTTTTGTGTATTTTTTGATTTTGACGTGGTTTGTGATTGTTTTTCCACTTGAATTTTTTTGACGTGAACGTGTTTTATTTAATAATGAATTTTTGTGAATTTTTATATGTTTTTTATATGTTTTTGAAAAATAGGGACCTAATTTACATGAAAAGTTAGAACGGATGTGAGCCTAATTAAGTTTCGTTTTAGGGATGTATGCCTAATTTTCACTTATATAATATAATTATTATTATATTCTTATCTCCAAAAAGTAAGTTTTCTATTTGAACTCCAAACGAGACACATCGACTGTCGTTCCTAACTAATTACCCCCATTATGCACGTTCAAATTCAATATATAGATTTATACTTTGATTTTAACGAAAACTGATCGAAACAATCGAATCAGCTTGCGGGACATATCCCATTGTGCTCGGAATGAGGGTAATTAGTTAGGGGCGACAGTCGTTGGGTTTCATTCGTAGTTCGAATTAAAAAGTTGCTTTTTGGAATTTAATTAAATAAATTATATTATTTTTTTAAACAAGTCAACCTCATCCATTCATTATTACCCCGCCGTTCAAAGAGAAAGGGGGAAAACTGATTTCCCATCGCTCCCGTCTGGATCCACGCCGCCCACCACCACATCGCGCCACCAGCCCCGATCCGCACTCTCCTCTTCTTTCTCCTTCTTCTCTCCATTCGAACACCCGAACCACTAAATTGCTGGAACCCTAGCGCCGCCGCGCCTGTAGGCCCACCTCCGACCTGCGCACCGCCAACGGCACCGCCACCTTCTCCTGAGCTGCCAATGAAACCCTCCCTCGAAATTTCTACTGTAAGTTTTTCTACTTATTTATTTCCATTTATTTCCATTTATTTCATGCGATTTGTTTATAAAAAAGGTGGTTTTAAATCAGGTTTTATATGAAAGGAATATAGTTTAAAAACTAATTTATATATATATATATATATATATATATCATAGTATAATAAAAGCTGAATTTTTATGTATGTAAAGATTTGATTTTTATATCTATAGCGAGGGAAAAGATCGATTTTTAAATATAGAAAAGATAGATTTTTAAATATAGAAAAGATCGATTTTTAAATATAGATAAGATAGATTTTTAAATATAGAAAAGATGGGTTTTTAAATATAGAAAAGATAGATTTTTATCATATGAAATATAATTTTTAGTGAAGATAAAATATAATTTTTAGCAAGGTAAAAATATAATTTTTAGATAGGTAAAAATAAAATTTTTAGCGACGTAAAATATAATTTTTAGAATTGAAATAAAAATGTAATTTTTACTGTGAACAACATGAAGAAGATTGCATTGGAATTTCAGGCAAGTCAGCACTTTTCTAATATTCAGAAAAGAAACGACGGAGTGGATCCCAAAGGTGAGAACTTCTCACTTTTATTTTATTTCTAGTTAAAATATATACTAGGATGCAGACGGGGCTTAGCAGCACCTGACACCCATCGTCCACAGACCATGGATGACTTGTTTGTTTGATTGATGCGTTGTGAAAAATTGATTGTGTGATGTGGAGTGGAAATAAATATTTTATAGTTAAAAATATAATTTTTAACGTGTATACGAATAAAATAAATATCCATAAACAAATCGGATGATTTGTTTATGTACACACATTTGACTGATATTGATTGGGATGATAAATTTTACACATCACCCAACTGCACAAATAAAACCTGTGTTTGATTGATTGAAACCCCACACGGGTATTGGGATGATATATGACATACACCAGTCCCAATAATTTGTTGTATGTCGATCGATTGATTGACGGGCTGTTGTAAGCGTTGAATGTTTATATTTGATGCTTACGCAGTGTAGATGCGCTTCGGATGATGGTTGACTGTGTTTGATTGTCGTTATGTACATGTGTGTATGAAATCCATATAATTCTCATTATATGGCAATTGACTGTGTCTGATTCCAGTTCAGAAAGAATGAATATTTTAAAATAATGAACATTTTAAAATAACGAATATTTAAAATAATATTCAGAAAAGAATCAAAATATGATTTGAAATTTTAAAATAACGAATATTTATATATCGATGATATGGAATATTCAATATTGATTTGAAATTGAATATGAAGTTGAAATCATTTTGAAAACGAATATAAAACGATTTATAAAATAAGTTTTAAAAGGAAATTGATGAAATATATATTATATATATTATGTATATAATATAATGGCCTGAATAGAACAGGGCGCGCTGCGGCAGTTTGTGAATTTCGACCATTGACTTCAAATGGACATTACAGGAGATCCGACCGTCGGATTCTCCTAAAACCGGAATCGTTGGGTTTGTATCGAAAAGATCTTTCCAAAGAATATTAGAGATTTGAAATCTAATAGTTGGATTTGGAATTACGTCCAAATCAAATTTGGAAAAGGCCGACGTAAGTGCAGTTCGATGGCCGTTTATGGAAATCGACTGTACGAGCCTTGATAAAATTATTAAAAATATCAATAATTAGTGTAAAATCATTAGAAATGATTTGGAAAGAATTGGGATGAAAAATTCCATATTTGAAAAGATAAAAATAGTTTTTTTTATCGAAATAAACTAGTTTTGAACTAGAATTATAATTCAATTATTATTTTTAAAATAAATAAATTGGTTTTGAAATGGTTTTAAAAATAACCAGAATTTCCAATATATAAATTCGAAATGGATCTGAATCGAACTCGTCTTCGGAAAATTTTGATGTTGGATTTCGCGATTATACAGATATTGTTTTGGAAATTTGAAAGATATATATATATATATATATATATATATATATATATATATATATATATATATATATATCATTATTTCCAATACGATATTGGTTGATTTCAGAATTTGATGTTGAATATAAGCCGATATATCTTCTATTCACATCCCTGTATTTAATATCAAATTGGATTTTGGGTTGTCGTGAATGGTATTTTTAAAAATGTTGTTTTTAAATCCAATGGAGTTAAGAAAATTAGAAACTGACTGGAGTTTAGTTAAGTTGAATGGTTTCCTGGGTATTGATCTGGTGTTGTTTTGGCCTTCGGGGCTAACACTTACGGAAATGTTCTCTTACTAATTTACGGTTAGAGACTGATGGAATGTGAATTGGGTTTATTGTGAACTGTGTTTTTAACGACATTCGTACTTTAACCCGATTTACAGTAAAATGGGATTTGGAATTTATAAATCTTTTGTCAAGATTTAAAGGAGATTTTCCAAAGTAAATTTATCCAATTTAACATATTAAATTAGAATTGAATGGAATTCGATTTGGTAATAATCGAAGTAAGCTTTTGTAGAGGAAGATGGTTAATATATATGGAATTTAAAAGGCCTTGTCATTATTCCATTTATATTATCAGTTGTATATGGAAGTTTGTATCGATTATATATATCGATTTGTTTTCCATGTAGATTCTATTGTGAATGGAATGTGATTTTGGGTTGTGTGAATGGTATCTTTAATAATACTGTTCTTAGATCCAAGGGAGTTAAGGAAATCAGAAACTAACTGGAGATTAGTTAAGTTGAATGGTTTCTTGGGTATTGATCTGATGTTGGTTTCGGACTTCGAGGTTAATACTTAGGGGATTGTTCACTTGCTAATTCACGGTTAAAGGCTGATGGAATGGAATGTGATTTTGGTTTTATCGTGAACCATGTTTTAAATGACATTGGTTCTTTAACCCAGTTAATGGCAGGATATGATTTCCCAAGTTAAACAATTGTTAATATTGATTTCTGGGAAGATTAAAACCAAGTGGAGTTTTAATGCATCTTTAACTAGATTGAAATGAAATCCAAATGAAGATTAAAGAATGAAATTAAAGAATTTATCTTTGATAAAATTAATGAGAACCTTTCCCAAAGTATAAGAATATTTGAATGAAGAAATATTCTGGATAGGAATGAGGCGTATGATGTGTTTTTATAGCACTTGTTTATTATATACGCAAGTTATTCAGAAAGACCGGGTTTATCCCATACTGAATAACTGATTCGACGATGTGTCGAGGATGAAGATGGTGGTTGAAGACCGGAGGTCTTCACATCATTTGGATGATTACTGATGTCATGATTGTGCTGTACACCCAAGACGAGGTAATAAGTGATGATCGTCCAAATGTATTTGGAGATCGACGGATATGTGAGGGCCTCTCCCCTATATTGGACATATGGGGGAGGAATAAGGTGCCTCCGATTTCGTTCAGACCCAGAACGAACTTGTTATTGGATGTGTGTCTGACATCGGATTTCATTCTGTGTGATTGATATTGGTTGCATAGCGTGAATTTCCTATGTGGCATGCTGAGATGCAAATGATCAAAGCTCCTATTGAAAAGCAGAGTCTTGTGGTTGATGATCAAAACACGGCCTTTGTGGCATAGCTTTGTGTAGCATTAATTCGCGAGCATCACACCCCGATGTGAACCAAAAACGGGAGAGGACCTCAGGGATGGCATGCGTTTCCTTCTAGCTAGGAGTGGTGTCAGCGTTTTGCATGCCATGGCATTTTACTTAAGTGTATGATGGATAGCAAGGTGCCTCGGTTATATCGGTCGATCCGGGACCGATTGAGTCATTTGGCTCATTTACGCCCACATAGGGCGGGGAAACGCAGTGTTCGGGCATTTTAATCCACATCGAGTGTGCCGGACCTGACGATCTAAAGGTCACTCGAGCTCTGACCTGAGAGATGGACTATATTGTCTCGAAGCGGTAAGGACGATCCCTCGCCTTGGTTCACAGATGGAAATCCAACATCCAATATGTGACATTTGCGGTTTTGATTGTAGAGCCTAGTATTGGCGACATGATATATGGTACCCATGCCGTCTATGATTGATACTTATGATTGAAATTGTTTTGAAAATATACACTTATAGTAATAATAAAATATGAAATTTCATGTATTAAGTGTTATTTGGCTATTATAAGGTAAAACCCAATCCTCTGGCTTGCGTTGCATTGTGTGATGGGAACTAGGTCTTATAACAGCTTCATTGTTCTTTATTTAGCATTGTGCTATTTATTTTTATGCACTGGTATTCTTGGGAGGAAACCTGTTCCGTGTTATACGGCGTGGTCGCTCGATTTACCTAACTTTAAAATAAAGATTAATAACTATTTTAATTCTCACACGAGTCACATGACTGACCTCGAGTTTATTGTTTTAACCTAAACTCTGGGTACCCCTATTTTCCACACGGGCAGCTAGTAGTTTTTGTTTTGCAGATTTATATTCACAGGATCTTGGTTTACAGCCGGAATGATATTCGGAAAGCTCTGTATCCGTATATCTCCTTCAGTTGTGTTTTGTATTATTTTCCGCTGCATTATAATTTGTAAATCTCTGATATTTAGTAGATGTGTAACATTTATTCATATTCTGGAATATTCTTGTATTTAGATGAAATTGTTGTAAAAACAATGATATGTTCTTCTATTTGTGTTCTGATTCGTCTTGTCCTCAATTCAATCCGGGATTTGCTTCACGGCAAAGTTCGGGTCGTTACACTACCTCTCATACCTTAACTGAACAACATATCTAACCTCTAAATAGACAAAGTTCACCTTTTAAATCTTTAACAAACTTCCTTACGTAACTCTTGGATTGTATTTACGAATCCACTGCTTTTACAGAAATCATTTGATTATAACAATAGTGTTATAATCCCATGCTCCTTAAATATAACTTTTATTTATTAATTTGGATAAATAAATAAAACAGATAAATACACAATTAAATCTTAATTAAAAATTGGAGAGAAAATATACTTTCCTGAATTCGATATTATCGAATTTCAACGTATAACTCTCTTTTGAATAATCGCTATTCGATTAACTCTCTTTCGAATAATTTATATTCGATTTACACTCTTCGAATAACTTATATTCGATTAACTCTCTTCGAATAATTTATATTCGATTTACACTCTTCGAATAACTTATATTACATTAACTCTATTCCAATAACTAATATTCGATTAACTCTAATTCAATTTAATCTATTGGATTAACTCTTATTTGAGTAAATGATTTTTAACTAACTTTAATTCGATTAACTCTATTCGATTAACTCTTATTCGAATAAATAATATTCGACTAACTTTATCCGATTATGTAATATTCAATTAAATCTATTCGAATAACTAATATTCGATTAACTCTAATTCGATTAACTAATATTCGACAAACTTTAATTCGATTAACTATAATCCGAATAACAAATTTCATTTCAACCCTATTACCTATCTTATTCAAATTCCCATTTGAATTCATATTTCAAAACCCAATTTTCCTTATAAACATTTTAATTTATAAAATATTCATTTTAATCCATGATTCACATCGAATCTGAAAAATATTCCTTTTATATAATCCGTTAAGTTTGATTTCGTATTTTAAAATAATATCCCGTTTCCAAATTCAATTTGTACTTCTATTTATAGAATTATTCATATGAAATCTCCATTTTATTTCAAACACTTGAATCTCATTTATAATTCTCTTTAAAAATGCTGAGTCCACATTCTATTTAAAATATTGGCGTCAAAACCGATTTCTACTTCTACATATAAGTTTAGACTTATATATTCCATTTATCAAATAATAAATATTTTATTTAATTTATAAAACATTATTTATAAATAAATCTTCTCCATTTATCTATTAAAACAGATTTCTATTTTCAATCTACTTAAAATCCATCACCTCATAGTTCTTTTATATCTCGCCAATTTCCTTTTATAATTTTATTTATTTCCCAAATATTTCCTTTTATAACATCCTATTTATTTATTAAAAATTTTCTTTTATAATATCGTATTTATTTCTGAAATATTTTCTTTTATAATATCCATTGATTACTGAAATATTTCCTTTTATAATATCCATTGATTTCTGAGATATTTCCTTTTATAATATCCATTGATTTGTGAGATATTTCCTTTTATAAAATCCATTGATTTTATAAATATATTATTTTCAATATGCACTTTGAAAATTCGTTTTCTACATCCCAGTATTACTTATGGTATTTTAGAAATACCAAATCACTGTGCTAGTGTCATCCACACATATGTAATCAATCAAAGAAAATATATCACATCATATATCACAATATATGAAAATAAACACTAATAATATTTGACGAATCTAGTTGGATCCCTCCAACCTGTTTCCTTGCATCCAAAGATGTTAAACAATATAAATAACATTGATTTCATTTCAATATGAAATATTCTGATTATAGAATCAATTATTTGATTAACGATATATATATATATATATATATATATATATATATATATATATATATATATATATATATATATATGATAACGACCACTAAATCAGCAATTCAACCGAACAATCACCACACAGCAATCAATCATCTTTTATCAATACTAGATTATATTTATAAAAATATAAACTTGTAGAGTTAGTGAGTTTTACTCACCTCGGACGTTCATCGTTAATTAATTATAACTGCCGGTTGATTCAGACAGACAATTTATTTTGCTATAAATTATAACGAGCTCCAATTCACTCCCAGTCAGTTCCATTTTGTAGTTGTCGTCCATACGATCCCAACAGATCTGACCGTTCGCAAAACCGATAATGTATGACAAAGATATAATTTAATATGTTATTCACATCATAATATAATATTATTAAAACTTATATAATAGTTTATTAATCTAATTTCCTATTTACATTAATTAACTTGAATTAGACACTAAATAATCTTCCTTCTTTATTCACTCACCTGCGTTTCTAATCATCACTCATGCACTATATTTGATATGGTCACGTTAAAACTTAGTTTGAACTAGGCGTCTTTAGACTAGTTTAGGCACATATGGTTCAAATAAATTGGCCACGTTATATCCCCACCTACTCCTAATGTTGATTAGTAACATAAGGCCATGTTATATCTTATTAACTATATTATATAAATTACAATATATCTCTCCTCTACCTGATCATTTCGAGACAATGTTCCTCCATGAGTCTACCCATTCTCTCAAACCCACAACCCGTTCTCAGAACACGCAAACTCCAACAGTACCACCTTCGCCGAACACCGGGCCACCATCATCAGCAACAACGAACCCACCTCCTAGTCAAACCACCGAACACCATGACAACAGCGATAAGAATACCCACCGAAGTCCACTAAAACCTCCCATCAAATACTACCCTTTACCATGATGTCAACTCCAGCCTTTCAGTAACCAGCGATGTTTGTACACGCATCCCCTCCAAACTTCACCCAAGGGTGCGCTGCCCTACCACCTGGAACTCAACAGCAAACTCCATCCAACCAGTACATCGATCACACACCCCAACTGCTTCTTGCAAATCTCTTTGTCAACCTGCTGACGTCATCCTTAGGAGTCCCTCACACCTTCATCATTCCGTACCGCTCATCTGCGTGTGAACTCAGTATGCCACGTTAGGAACTCCTTTTACACCACGTTACAGTCTCCTCATGGTCACTTTTAAATCACCATGCTCCATTCTTCACTTCATATCCAACGCTGAAACCACCATCAGGCACTCCTTCATTCCTCCTAATTTCTTCGTACCTCACCATCTTCGCCTCATAAAACATTTCTCCCCAGTCCATTTATGTACCCAACGATGTTCTCCGTTATTCCATTCCATGTTTTAACTCATAAATCTTTCAGAACTTTGGCTACTGTTAAATTTGAAACTCGGGAAAATTGTGTCGAGCTTTTCAAAAGTGGCACCATCTTGACTCGCATGGTTTCCGGATCTCATACATATATATTTCGTATTTATCAGAGGAGTATGAAATTTTGCTTTGATTTAAATGCCATTGAATTGTTTGGCACTTTGATTTCTAAGGAAAAGCAATCAAACGAAGAAGAAGGCTGCCTATTATATATAAAGGGGAAAGACTTAATCACTAAGGATGGTCTGTCTGTACAAACTCTTTTCCTATGTTAATTTGAATGTACAGTGTCGGGACCACGCTTTAAGTAGATACTAGGGATATAATTTTTACATGGAACTAAGATTTCTTACATGCTAAGATAAAGAACGTACAGACATATTTTAATATATGTTTACTTCAATGCTAAGGCAATTGAAACTTTTGCGCAGAGGTATATTTAAACAAATTCCCATTTTATAAAACATCGTTCACATTTAGATTGCTATCAATAGAAATAAAAGTGTCATTGTGTCGAGTAGCGCATCACGATCTCAAAAATTTCAAAAAATAGACAAGTTGGCTCACTTTGTGAAATTCCAAAATGCTGATATAGGGTGTAAAACACTCCAAATAAAAAGTTGTTCATTTTTCGAAATAAAAATTACAGTAAAATTCTAAAAATTAAATTATATCTACGTCTCAAATATCTTTCCAAATTTGAAACCGATATTAAGTTAAAATTAAATAACCGTTATGGCTTATAAACGATTCCATATCGACTATTTGAAAATTTGATTTGGACATATCCCACAAACTATATGACGAAATCTCGATTTTTCTTTCCCACTAGAAAAATATACTTAACCAGCTCCGAACGTTTCTTGTTACATAGAAATCTGATTTAAAACGGATTCTGTATATTCGTTTAAAGTTCGAATCGCCAAATTACGAACAACTGCACCATTTCGAGCTTGATTATAATTATAATATAATTTATAAGCTCTTACGTCAGTTATTAAATATATTTGTTATTATAATTCAATTCAAAACTGAATTAAATCTTATAAATATTCCAATTCACACAATATTGCGAATTCTACTAATTCCGACTATTTCGGAATTAAATATATTATTCTATTATTTATATTAATTAAATATTCAATATTATTTAATTATAAAACCATTTAAATTTCTAATTCTCTATTTAAATAATTAAATAAATTAATTATTATACTGTAAAAATACGGGAGTTTACATTCTTCCCCCTTAAAAATAATTTCTTCCTCGAAATTGCTTAGATATAAAGCAAAACCTATTAACTGGGTAATTTTTTTTGTTTATTTTTTAACTTCAGTTTAAATTGAACCAATTTAGTCCAAATAGATTATTAATTTATTTCGAGTCATGAAAATTTTCAAAAATCCTGAAAATTTTCTAACATCTTAAATTTTTAGAAAATTTCGCCAGCATCTCCTTTGTACGGCTCAACTGGGACAACTACAACTCGCCGCTCTGGGCCTTCTCCAATCCAAAAGAAAATCAAACAGCCAAGCGGCTTGCCAAATCGGCTCATAAATCTCATATTTATATAAAATATAAAATTGTACCTTTTTGTGGGCATATCATTATATCCTTTCCTTCTGCTACCAATTATGTATATACCAATGTCATCTCAACCAAACACCAATCAATTTTTATCCTATAACCCAATCATTTGCTTATAACCATGCCAAAATTTCATTCTTAACTCAAATCCCACTACCAATTTCAACTCTTACTTGCCACTCTAATATACTTAACCAAAATGAGTTTTACTCCACAAAATTTATTAACTAATTAATTCCTCTAATCAGTTATCTTCATCCTAAAATCAAATATGATTTTTATTTCAAAAATCAATCCATTTATTCAACCGAGTCCAATTATATAGCAAATTCCAATTTTACTCGATATTACTCAATTTCAATATAGTTTCCACTTTACTAGATTTAACTCAATTTCAAGTTGTTTTCACAAATTCCTTTTCAATTTGTTTTAATTCAAACAAACTGTTTCTCGGAGTTTTAAACCGCTTAGTTTTTCTCAAAAAATCAATTATTCCTTTTTGGAATTTCAAAACAACGTGTTTTGCCAAAACAATTTGAATCAATATCTTTGGTAGTAATCCGTCACTTGCAACTCGAAAATGAACATTAATGATGTGGCCATCATGACCAGGGTTATTTCCCAGCGATCGAAGTGAGTTCAATACTATATCAATTTTCAAAACCATTTCTTAATCATTTCCATTTTGAAATATATTTCAAAATACCCTTCACAATGCTTGTAGAATAATTTAAAATCTCCGAGGATTTTAAAATTTTCATCTATTTAATACAAATCCATTTACAAACAGTTTTCCAATTTTTAGGAATTTTAATTCCAATTCCGATTTAAATTCATATTTAATTTATTTCGATTTCATATATTTCACTTATATGAATTCGGATTGGTTATATATATAACCATTTCAATTATAATCTTATTTTATTCTATTCACAACCAACACATCCAATATACGATAATATTTCCAATATCTATACTTTCTTTTATATCAAAGTATAATTTTGGGTAAAATTATTTCATTTACCCTTCTTTTAAAACATATCGTGTCGGTTCATCGTATTAGAGTGTTTAGAAACCCCTACTGATACAGTGGATCAAACTGATCAACCAGAATTCACAAGCCACTCAACCAATAAATCTCCACAAATTAAAAATCATTTTTGTCCCAAATAACAAACACGCGCTCATATATTGTAACACCCCGAAAATTCTATAACTGTGAAATTAGAAAATTAAAGTATAATTAATCTGAAATCAAAGAACTAAGGGAAACGGGAAACGCCATTGCGTTCGTCTCGGAAAAATACGCGAAATAGAGTCCGAGTTTTCGAAAAACGGAGTCCGTATGAAGAAGATATGGCCTTCGGAAGTTTTGAATTAAATTTAAAATTCAAACAGATTAAAATAATTAAATATTCCGAAGTGGGGCCCATTGGGCCAGGGTGGAAGAACACCCGCCTGGGCCACCCAGGTCGACTGGGCTGTCGACCTGGGCTACCCATGTCGACAGCCCTGTCGACAGGGGTATCGACCTGGTCGAGCCCAGTCAACCTGGCTGGCCAGGTCGGTGTGTGGTCGAATTGCTGTGGTCTGCTTTGTCATTAGGGCTAAGTGGCGGGTTTTTATTGGTCTCTCTATCTAATGAATGGCTATGATCTAACCTAGCAACATCAAGGGTCCTAATCAATTCCTAACCTCTATATAAACAACCCTAGACTAAACCCTAATCTATTCATTCAAAATAAGATTATAGCCGCCATGTTGCTGAGGAACGACAAAGAATAGCCGCCGACTAGAGAGAAAGTTAGGAAGAAAGTTCTAAGCCTAAAGCAATTCAAGCAACCTAAAGCTAATCAATTCAACAAAGGAATCATATCTCTTAATTAGAGAATTCGCCGCAACCATTGTAAGTAGAGTATTATTTTGGTATAATAAACAACTGTGTTGATGTGTATGCTTGAATTGTGGCGATGGAAGTAATTCATGTTTGTGCAAAATTATGTTATTCATTATAAAGAACTACATGCGGTAGTTCTATGCAAATATACGTTTGGAATATTGCGCAAATTGTGTAATCTATGTTGAAGCTACATGTATGTAGTTAATTGAAATTCATGCAAGTTTGGGGCTTTGATATTATGCCATCATGATGTATATTTTTGTGCATAAATCATTTTGCAAGTAATTGAAACAAGTTTGGTTTTTATAGTTCATATGAAACTATGTTGGAATTTTGACACCATAATCCATGTATTAAGTCATGCTTTTGCAAATTTATGACTAGGCTATGAATGATATTTGGCATAATTGAAATCTATGTTAGTTCTATATTGTTAAATGACATATGTGAGACATGGCTAGGTTGGACTCAAAAATCCCCTTTTTGCAAGTTTAAAGCAAACACCATGATTAGGAATATTTATGCATAAGTATGTTTATACCGTTGTTATGTGATTAGACTTAAATCATGATTAAGTTGAACTATGCTTTTGTGTTAGTAACAAAGTATTCCCTTTGTAAACATGTAGAAACCTTATGAACATGACTTGTTTATGTTTATGCCATGAACAAAATTTAACTTACTTATGCCATGCTTATGTTTGACATTATGCCGTGTTTATGCTAAAAGTATTTATGACATGCTTATGTTTGACATTATGCCTAAATAAGAATATAGGTTCATGTTGTAGTTAAACTTATGCAAGTTCACATGCTATGATTCATGTCACCTATGTTACCACTATGCAAGTACACCAATTTCTATTTTGTACTTCCAACGTCGTATTGCAAGTTCATGCGCTCACCTTCCCCTCTTTGTGTATACGCCATAAGCCTCCCCTTTTCGCATGGCTGAATTGGGCTTTAAAAGGCTAAGCCCAATATATATGAACGGACGTGTAAAACGGGGGAAAATAACGTTGGGTAAAAATTAATTAATGAATGAAAATATAAAATAGAAGGGCCCAAATTCAAGTGTGGGTTGGGCCCATGATTGGTGTAACCTTTACACCATTAACTTAATAATGGGCCGCAAATATTTACATATAAATAAAGAAGAATGACAAGATATGTAAATGTAGAAAATACGATATATTTAACCCGAGGTTGGATTGAGTTGTGATGTAAACCTGCCCGGAACCGCCCGGCTGTCCAATAGTCACAACAATACCTATCCAATGTGGGAGGTTAAACATGGAGCCCAGCAAGGACCCGAGGTTAGACTGAGCTGTGGCGTAAGACTGCCCGGAACCAACCGGCAACAGGCAGCCACAACAATACCTGTCTAATGTGAGAGGTCAGGGCCTTAATAAGACAATTAAGGCTGAGTCAGGATTGTTAGGATTAAGTGAACTAAAGACTTAATCAAAATGGAACATGCTAAACTAAACGGACTGGTGGGGGTTAGGTAGGAAACACTTAACCAACTTAGCATGTTGGCTAGAGATAGAAAACCTAGTAACGGGGGACCCTTTTCAGCAGTAACCCTAAAAGGTGTATCAGGATACCCTGAAACTAGGCAGAGTGGGGCACGATTACTGGGCTGATTGTAAGAGGTCAAATCGACGGCGGTGGTGTAGCAGTGTAGGTTCTAACGGAGTGCGGGCGTGCACACACTCCGGCGCAGAAAAATAAGGCACTGGACACCAGTAGCATACCTGTGCACTCTAAGGTTGTGTCGGGTTGCCACTATGGGACTTGATACACCCCATGGTGGGACCAGCATAGGTAGCTACAGACATCGGGGGCCGGAAGACACATGTAACTATGCGAGTAGGAGCCGATCATCATTGAATGGATCACATCACCCTGATTATGGGGTGCAAATTGGAAACTAGTTTATATGGGTTCAGAGATTAACATGGGGTACGATAGTATATTCGACCCTAGGTAACTTAACCAAGTTCATAGTGTTTGCCCACTTCCTGTTTTACTTATCATACCCAGTTCTTTATTCATAGACAAAGTAGTACTAGACTTACTCAGGCTTTATGTCTGACTCTATTTTTCTTTCGTCTTCTTTCTTCCGTTTCCCCCCCTCCCAGGTCCTCAGGGAGGGAACAAAGCAGCTTGACCAGCCTTAGCATCCAGCTTGAAGAAGAGAAATGTATTGCTTGGACTTTCCTGTTTTGAACTATGGCTTTGGACAATCACTATGAGGGCTTTGCAGTTTATCTATGTTTTATTTATGCTTCTTTAAATCATGTACTCAAGACAGATTATGAAAGTGTTATGTTATGTTTTTTGGAAAGGATGTTGTTGTAACACGTATTTGACTTTATGAAATAAAAGTTTGTTGTTCTTCCGCTGTTTACAAATATGTGTTCTTATATCTGTCTTGTATATCTGTGACTTGTACTTATAAACCTCCACCAAAATTAGGGCATTCCCTTTGAGAGTGACCCTAACGGAGGTGGGGTGTTTCACTTGGTATCAGAGCATAGGTTTACCAGATAAGATAAAAAGTTTTGAAAAATTATTTTCAAAAAAGGAATTTAAAGAAGCATTTTTAAAAGAAAAGTATTATTTTATTTTAAAAAGGCAAAAGTCCACTCCCCAAAGCCATAGGAACTATCTCTTATCCTTCGTTTTGAATCTATCCTTTTTGTTTCAGCATGTCCCAAGATCTTAACTTGCCAGAAGGGGTGCCAATACCTGGTTGGTTTAGACGGTTCTTAGAAGCAAGGGCCACTCAGCCAGGTCCTACCGTTCCTCCTCCCCCAACTGCCGGAAATCATCCAGTTGCAGCGGCACCTTTTCCTCCACCTCCTCCATGGGGAAACACTTTTGCTAAGATATGTAAAGATTTTAAAGCTATGGGAGGAAGGGATTTCCATGGAACTGAGTCCTTCGTGGCAGCTAGGAATTGGCTGAAAGAAACGGAGGACCTATTCATCATCTTTGAGGTAGAGGATAGACAAAAAGTACAACTGGCGGTGTGGCTATTGAAGGGCGAGGCTTCCTACTGGTGGGAAGTCACTAATGCTGAAAGACCAGTGGAGACATGGGAGGACTTTAGGGCAAGGTTTGAGACCAAATTTCTCTCAGATGCGGAAAGGAGTTTGCAGTTGGAAAAATTCTTATTTCTTAAGCAAGGAGACAAGACTGTCAGAGAGTATGTAAATCAGTTTGATGAGCTGGCTAGGTTTGGGCTTGACCTAGTCAACACCCCGCACAAGAAGGCTCTCCGTTTTGTCAAAGGGTTAAATGAGCCATTACACAGTTTGGCCATGACCCATATACCCATGGGAGCCACGAATGAAAGAATGGTGCAAATGGCATTGCTGAATGAGGAGGATAAGGGCAAGAAGGAGACGAAGGCAGAAAGCTCTCAAGGGAAGAAAGAGGGTTTGCAGCCCAAGAAGACAGACTTTAAGAAGGGCGGGAAAGGCAACAAAGAGAAGAGGAAGTGCAATTTCTGTGGCAAAGTGGGGCACTTAGTAAAGGACTGCCGGAAAAAGAAGGCCAAGGAGAATGGTGGGTGCTTTTCATGCGGTCAGACAGGCCACAGGGCTAAGGACTGCCCAAGGAAACGAGGACAGGGGCAGGGCGCTGGATCCACCCCAGGGGCACAGGTTCATGTGCTAGAAGCGCCACCATTGCAACAGCGAGGTACAAACACTTCTGTAGAAAGTGTAGTTTATCTTTATGATCACCCCGTTCGCACTTTATTTGATTTTGGCGCATCACACTCCTTTATCTCGTCTGCTTTAGTAGAATCTCTGCACCTAGAAACTAGTATGGTAGAGGACCCCTTAATTGTTTCAAAACCAATTGGGGGCCCAGCTCATTTGTCTATGATCTGTGTGGGATTGAAAATTTCTATCCTAAGTGTTGAATTTCAATGTAGTGCCTTTGTTTTGGGCTTTTCGGGGTATGGTTTGATTTTGGGTATGGATTGGCTATCCAGTAATGGGGCCATCCTTGATTGTGAGAAAAGGGTTGTTAGGCTCCTAACCCAGCTCGGTAATACTTTGGAAATTTCTTGTGATCCCTCGTATGCGGTTATGCTTAGTTATCTTGAATCGCTAGATGCCTCTGTTGAAAACTTGCAATCAGTTAGAGTGGTCCGGGAATATCCGGATGTCTTCGAAGAGATGAAGTGCTGGCCTCCGAAGCGGGAAATAAACTTCTGCATATATCTTGTAGATAATGCAAAGCCCGTTGCGTTGCCCGTTAGACATATGGCTCCACGAGAAAGGAAAGAGCTCAGTAAACAGATTAAAGAGCTTCTAGAGAAGGGGTTTATTAGGAGGAGCATTTCAGAATGGGGCGCTCCAGTGGTGTTCGCTATAAAGGCGGATGGTTCACTCCGTCTATGTGTTGACTATAGGGAGCTCAACAAGCTAACGAAAAAGAATAGGCACCCTCTCCCTAGAATTGACGATTTATTTGACCAGCTTGTAGGAGCGTCTGTTTTCTCCCAACTCGATTTAGCAACCGGTTTTCATCAGCTAAGGGTGGCTGAAGATAGCATCGATAAAACAGCATTCAGAACCCCAGACGGTTTCTTTGAATGGCTTGTCATGCCTTTCGGTTTGACAAATGCACCTGCTTACTTCGTGGACCTGATGAGTAGGGTATTTAGAGATTTCCTCAATAAATTCGTAGTGGTCTTCGTAGATGATATCCTTATCTTCTCAAAGAGTGAAGAGGAACATGCTCAGCACCTAAGGGCAATCATGGAAACTTTACGAGTCCATCAACTAAAAGCCAAATTCTCCAAATGCCACTTTTGGAGAGAAGAGGTGAGGTTCCTTGGGCACATAGTATCCAAACAAGGGTTAGCGGTGGACCCTGCGAAGGTAGTGGCGGTACAGGATTGGAAGACACCAAGGAATGCGACTGAGGTCCGAAGCTTTCTAGAACTAGCAGGTTTCTATCGAAAATTTATAAAGGATTTTGCGAAAATCTCAGCTCCGCTCACGAAATTGACTAAGAAGAATCTAGTGTTCAATTGGGATTTGGATTGCGAGTTTGCTTTCCAACGACTGAAAAGGGCTCTTACAACAGCCCCAGTTTTGACGCTGCCAGATGGGAGCAAGATGTTCACTGTTTATACGGATGCATGTGGGACAGGGCTAGGCGCCGTCTTAATGCAAGAAGGAAGGGTAGTAGCTTATGGCGGGAGGCAGTTGAAGGTGCACGAAAAGAACTACCCAACCCACGATCTAGAGTTAGCCGCCATCGTCTTTGCACTCAAGTCTTGGCGACACTATCTCCTAGGTGAGAAGTTCGAACTTTACACTGACCATAAATCGTTGAAATATCTTTTCTCGCAGAAGGATCTTAACTTGAGGCAACAAAGATGGATGGAGTTTCTTGCCTCGTACGATTTCGAAATCTCCTATACTCCGGGCAAAGGCAACGTAGTGGCAGACGCGTTGAGCCGAAAGAAATTGACCCTAAGCCCGTTGTTTGTTGAAAGACAAAGCCTAGAGTTTATAGCCAGCTTCGACTTTAGGCCCTCCTCCGATTTCGTACCAGGCTTGCTAGCATCTCTCGAAGTGCGCCCAACTTTAGTGGATTCGGTAGGGGCAGCACAACGCGAAGACCCTCAGCTTGTGGAAATAATTGATAGGCTAATTAGGGGTGAGACTTCAAGTCACCTCAACAGATACTCCATCGACGATAGGGGTTTACTAAGGCGAGACGGAAGACTATGCGTCCCACAGACAAACGATTTAATAAAGAAGGTTCTCGAGGAAGCGCATCATTCCAAGATGACGATACACCCAGGCGGGGATAAAATGTACAAAGATATAAAAAGGACTTTCTTTTGGAATGGCATGAAAAAGGACGTGGCGGAATTCGTTTCTAAATGTATGGTGTGCCAACAGGTTAAGGCGGAACAGAAAAAGCCTGGCGGACTGCTACATCCTCTGGAGGTCCCACAGTGGAAGTGGGATAGCATCTCAATGGACTTTATCGATGGGCTGCCTAGGTCTAGGAGAGGCAACACTAGCATTTGGGTAATAGTGGATAGGCTTACTAAAAGCGCCCACTTTTTACCTGTCAAAAGTAAAAGAACTGCCTCATCCCTAGCATCACTGTACCTCAAGGAAATCGTTCGACTCCATGGAATACCATCTAGCATTGTTAGTGACCGAGACCCCATCTTCACCAGTGAGTTTTGGCGGAGTCTGCAAGAAGCAGTAGGAACGCAGTTATGCTTGAGCACAGCCTATCATCCCCAAACCGACGGCCAAACGGAGAGAGTGAACAGAGTTTTGGAAGACCTTCTAAGACTATGCGTCCTTGACTTCGGAGGGACATGGGAAGACCACCTTCCTTTGGTGGAATTTGCCAACAACAACAGCTATCAAGCAACCATCGGAATGGCGCCCTTCGAAGCTTTATATGGAAGACCGTGCCGATCGCCCACTTGTTGGTGGGAGTCCACGGATAAGCTTATACTTGGACCAGATATGATCCGAGAGACTTCAGAGAAAGTAGACTTAATACGAAGAAGGATGAAGACGGCCCAAGACAGACAAAAGTCCTATGCCGACAAGAGGAGGACTGACCTTGAATTCGAAGTTGGAGACAGAGTTTTTCTCAAGGTATCACCACTAAGAAACGTTGTTCGCTTTGGAACCACGGGAAAGCTAGCGCCAAGATTCGTAGGGCCATTCCCTATTATCGAGAAAATTGGGAAAATGGCCTATAGATTAGAGCTACCCAAGAAGTTGGCTGGAATCCACAACGTTTTTCATGTTTCACATCTCCGAAAATGTCTACATGAGTCTGCTGAAGTGGTAGAGCCAAATATCCTCGAAGAGGCCGAAGTGGAACGCGAAGCAACCATAAGGAGAGTTCCAACCCGCATCTTAGGAACGGAAGTGAAGAAGCTACGCAACCGCGAAGTCAAGCTCGTCAAAGTTCAGTGGAGCGACGCCGAGGGAGACGCGACTTGGGAGACTGAAGCTAAAATCCGTACAGCCTACCCTTTTCTGTTCGAGGGTACATCCTTGATCGTTCATTTTCCTTAAGTTGCGCTTTTATCTATCTTTTTAGGTATACTTCCTCGAACGTATCTTTTAGATAGAATCTTTTTGGATGGAAACATGTAGTTGAAACATGTTATGTATGGATGGTTGCAAGTGGTTGCAAGTGATTGCTAGTAGTTGCTCGTGGTTGCATATACACACACAATCTAGGGTTTAGATCGGCTCAGTCACTTCATATTGCATATGCATATATGTTTGTATTCGTATGTGGTTGAACTATAATGTGTTGTCATATGGATGTTGCATTTGTATTGAATGATTATGCACTCATGTAGAATCAAGAATAGGAAAATTTGCATACATGATGGATTCATGGCACTTACATAATCCGCATTAAGGAGGTCAACTGAATCAGTAGACCGCCTGATTTTGCATTAGATAAGTACATGTACACACACACTTTGCATATGATCATGAAGCATTAGAAGTCTTTTAAGGACAATGGATGCTCGTGTTTGATGGATGAGTAGATGGATGATTGGATGTTAGGATATACATTCCTCCTAACTTGAAGATTTCGGGGACGAAATCCTTTTAAGTGGGGGAGAATGTAACACCCCGAAAATTCTATAACTGTGAAATTAGCAAATTAAAGTATAATTAATCTGAAATCAAAGAACTAAGGGAAACGGGATACGCCATTGCGTTCGTCTCGGAAAAATACGCGAAATAGAGTCCGAGTTTTCGAAAAACGGAGTCCGTATGAAGAAGATATGGCCTTCGGAAGTTTTGAATTAAATTTAAAATTCAAACAGATTAAAATAATTAAATATTCCGAAGTGGGGCCCATTGGGCCAGGGTGGAAGAACACCCGCCTGGGCCACCCAGGTCGACTGGGCTGTCGACCTGGGCTACCCATGTCGACAGCCCTGTCGACAGGGGTATCGACCTGGTCGAGCCCAGTCAACCTGGCTGGCCAGGTCGGTGTGTGGTCGAATTGCTGTGGTCTGCTTTGTCATTAGGGCTAGGTGGCGGGTTTTTATTGGTCTCTCTATCTAATGAATGGCTATGATCTAACCTAGCAACATCAAGGGTCCTAATCAATTCCTAACCTCTATATAAACAACCCTAGACTAAACCCTAATCTATTCATTCAAAATAAGATTATAGCCGCCATGTTGCTGAGGAACGACAAAGAATAGCCGCCGACTAGAGAGAAAGTTAGGAAGAAAGTTCTAAGCCTAAAGCAATTCAAGCAACCTAAAGCTAATCAATTCAACAAAGGAATCATATCTCTTAATTAGAGAATTCGCCGCAACCATTGTAAGTAGAGTATTATTTTGGTATAATAAACAACTGTGTTGATGTGTATGCTTGAATTGTGGCGATGGAAGTAATTCATGTTTGTGCAAAATTATGTTATTCATTATAAAGAACTACATGCGGTAGTTCTATGCAAATATACGTTTGGAATATTGTGCAAATTGTGTAATCTATGTTGAAGCTACATGTATGTAGTTAATTGAAATTCATGCAAGTTTGGGGCTTTGATATTATGCCATCATGATGTATATTTTTGTGCATAAATCATTTTGCAAGTAATTGAAACAAGTTTGGTTTTTATAGTTCATATGAAACTATGTTGGAATTTTGACACCATAATCCATGTATTAAGTCATGCTTTTGCAAATTTATGACTAGGCTATGAATGATATTTGGCATAATTGAAATCTATGTTAGTTCTATATTGTTAAATGACATATGTGAGACATGGCTAGGTTGGACTCAAAAATCCCCTTTTTGCAAGTTTAAAGCAAACACCATGATTAGGAATATTTATGCATAAGTATGTTTATACCGTTGTTATGTGATTAGACTTAAATCATGATTAAGTTGAACTATGCTTTTGTGTTAGTAACAAAGTATTCCCTTTGTAAACATGTAGAAACCTTATGAACATGACTTGTTTATGTTTATGCCATGAACAAAATTTAACTTACTTATGCCATGCTTATGTTTGACATTATGCCGTGTTTGTGCTAAAAGTATTTATGACATGCTTATGTTTGACATTATGCCTAAATAAGAATATAGGTTCATGTTGTAGTTAAACTTATGCAAGTTCACATGCTATGATTCATGTCACCTATGTTACCACTATGCAAGTACACCAATTTCTATTTTGTACTTCCAACGTCGTATTGCAAGTTCATGCGCTCAACTTCCCCTCTTTGTGTATACGCCACAAGCCTCCCCTTTTCGCATGGCTAAATTGGGCTTTAAAAAGCTAAGCCCAATATATATGAACGGACGTGTAAAACGGGGGAAAATAACGTTGGGTAAAAATTAATTAATGAATGAAAATATAAAATAGAAGGGCCCAAATTCAAGTGTGGGTTGGGCCCGTGATTGGTGTAACCTTTACACCATTAACTTAATAATGGGCCGCAAATATTTACATATAAATAAAGAAGAATGACAAGATATGTAAATGTAGAAAATACGATATGTTTAACCCGAGGTTGGATTGAGTTGTGATGTAAACATGCCCGGAACCGCCCGGCTGTCCAGTAGTCACAACAATACCTATCCAATGTGGGAGGTTAAACATGGAGCCCAGCAAGGACCCGAGGTTAGACTGAGTTGTGGCGTAAGACTGCCCGGAACCAACCGGCAACAGGCAGCCACAACAATACCTGTCTAATGTGAGAGGTCAGGGCCTTAATAAGACAATTAAGGCTGAGTCAGGATCGTTAGGATTAAGTGAACTAAAGACTTAATCAAAATGGAACATGCTAAACTAAACGGACTGGTGGGGGTTAGGTAGGAAACACTTAACCAACTTAGCATGTTGGCTAGAGATAGAAAACCTAGTAACGGGGGACCCTTTTCAGCAGTAACCCTAAAAGGTGTATCAGGATACCCTGAAACTAGGCAGAGTGGGGCACGATTACTGGGCTGATTGTAAGAGGTCAAATCGACGGCGGTGGTGTAGCAGTGTAGGTTCTAACGGAGTGCGGGCGTGCACACACTCCGGCGCAGAAAAATAAGGCACTGGACACCAGTAGCATACATGTGCACTCTAAGGTTGTGTCGGGTTGCCACTATGGGACTTGATACACCCCATGGTGGGACCAGCATAGGTAACAACAGACATCGGGGGCCGGAAGACACATGTAACTATGCGAGTAGGAGCCGATCATCATTGAATGGATCACATCACCCTGATTATGGGGTGCAAATTGGAAACTAGTTTATATGGGATCAGAGATTAACATGGGGTACGATCGTATATTCGACCCTAGGTAACTTAACCAAGTTCATAGTGTTTGCCCACTTCCTGTTTTACTTATCATACCCAGTTCTTTATTCATAGACAAAGTAGTACTAGAGTTACTCAGGCTTTATGTCTGACTCTATTTTTCTTTCGTCTTCTTTCTTCCGTTCCCCCCCCCCCCCAGGTCCACAGGGAGGGAACACAGCAGCTTGACCAGCCTTAGCATCCAGCTTGAAGAAGAGAAATGTATTGCTTGGACTTTCCTGTTTTGAACTATGGCTTTGGACAATCACTATGAGGGCTTTGCAGTTTATCTATGTTTTATTTATGCTTCTTTAAATCATGTACTCAAGACAGATTATGAAAGTGTTATGTTATGTTTTTTGGAAAGGATGTTGTTGTAACATGTATTTGACTTTATGAAATAAAAGTTTGTTGTTCTTCCGCTATTTACAAATATGTGTTCTTATATCTGTCTTGTATATCTGTGACTTGTACTTATAAACCTCCACCAAAATTAGGGCATTCCCTTTGAGAGTGACCCTAACGGAGGTGGGGTTTTTCATATATATACACTCAAAATCAATCTAGGGTACTGCTTACCCCACCTTTACTGAGTCACGACGCAGAGCCAAGGTAATTACTTAACCTACATATCTGATAACACTGTAACGACCCGGAGAATTTGCAACCTTGCTAATCGACATAAACTCAATGTTGACTATTCAAGAGTTGGAAATACCGGAACGCTTATAGAAAGAAATTAGAGGGTGGGGATAGATAAGATAGAAAATTAGAATAGCAGAAGAAGAAGAACATAACAACAGAATCAGAGTAAAACGAATCTCATAGCGGAACGAATAAAATATAGTATACAATATAATTTTGAAATACAAATCGGTCATTTGTATATACATATCATCATTAGAGTATAAAACTTACATTACAGCAGAAATAAACAATAGCTAGAAAATGCTGTTGAAGCCTCTTGCTCTGTAACAACCCTGAAATGCGAGCCAATTTAAAATTTTTATTTTGGCAATTTTACTGAATTTTGAACATTTAAAATGAATTAATTTTAATAAAAACGATGCGAAATTTATTTTGAATAGAATTCGAACGTATATAATTATTCGAATCATTGTTAGAATATAAATAATTATATATAATTATAAAAGGAATCGAAAATTGCGCGGTAGTTCGACAATTCGATTTCAAACTTTAAATGAATGTACCGGGTGCAAAATAAACCGGATTTTAGTGAAACCAAAAGTACTAGGATCTATTTGAGAATATCTTTCTAACGAATTCGAAAAATCAAAATTTCACAGTGGGAATCAAAAGTTACGTCCAGTTGAAAATTCAGAATAGTCGCTATGGAATTCAGGCCCTTAAAAATGAAAATTTTGCAAACGACCTCGGATTTCGACGAAACCACTTTTGTTAGGTCTGCGATGTCAAATAATTGCTAGGTTTCAAATTTCATAATTTTTTGAATCAATATGTGAGCGTGGCAAAGGAAAACGCGTTTGACCAGTTTTAGTTGATTTTAATCGACTGGAAATTGGCCATTTTTCAAACGGTCTCAGAATTTGATGAAACTAGTTTTGTTAGGACTGTATGGTCAATATGAAGCCAAAAAATATTTTTTAGGAATTTTTCGAGTTAATATGTGACCCCGGTAAATTGAAATGTGCGTTCAAATTCAATATATAGAGATATATTTTGATTTTGACGGAAACTGATCGAAACGATCGAATCAGCCTACGATGCATGTCCCACTGTGTTCGGAATGGGGGTAATTAGCTATGGATGACAGGCGGTGGGCCTCGTTTTTAGATCGAATAAAAAGGTCAACTTTTTGGAAATTAAATAATTAACATTAAAAATAAAACCCCTCTATTATCTCTAGGCCCCTCCCTCCCTCTCTTTCACTTTTCAATTTAGAAGAAAAAAATTTAAAAAAATAGTCCCCGCTCATTGCTCCTCGTCGCCCGTCCACCTCGTGCCACCGTCGCTCCCTACTACCGCTGGCGCCCCACCGATCGCCTCCCCTCCGGCCTCCCCTAGCCGCCACCCTCCTCCCCATCGACGTAAACCAACAAACCCCCTCCGAATCGACAAAATAAGTCGCGCCCCATCCCTAGGCTGAACCTCAGCCACCGCAGCCTCACCTCACCACCAGCGCCGCCTGCTCCACCTCCCGCGAGCGTCGTTCTCTCCCCCCCCCCCACCAGCGGCCAAGACCCAATCTCCTCGATGAATGTGGGTTTTAATTTATTTCCATTTAGTTTTATCATTAAATCCGAATTTAATTTCTTTTATTTTCAGTTTTTTTTTGTTATATGAGTTAAATTGAAAGGCGAGATTTTTAGTAAGTAAAAGACGAGATTTTTAATATGTAAAAGACGAGATTTTTAGATCTGAAAGAATTGATTTTTATATTAGTTAAAGCTAGGATTTTTAATTGGCTAATAATGTGATTTTTTATCGAATAAAAGGGTATGATTTCTGAACTAGAAAAGCTATGATTTCTAATTTAAAAAGTTAAGATTTTTAATGAATATAATTAGTTTTATTTGTATGAAGAATAATGATGTGAAAAGATTAAATTTTTACTAATAAAAAGATAACATTTTTGACAATGAAAAGATTGATTTTTAAATTATATAAAAGTGTGAATTTTTTTATTCTATATATGAACTTTATTTTTATATCATGGGAAGGATGAAAATATGATTTTTATACTATGGAAAGAATAAAAATATAATTTTTATAAAGAAAAAATATATTAATATAATCTTTATATATAAAGTAGCGTTGTAAAAATATAATCTTTTTATACATAATAGCGTTGTAAAAATATAATCTGTTCTGTATAAGTAGCAATGTTAAAAATATATTTTTTAACATAAACAGTGTTGAACAGATCTCGTTAGAAGCACGGCGAAGATGTTCTACATAAGAAGAGTCGTGGCGTTTGGTTTAGCTCTTGGTGAGAACTCCTCACTTTTAATTTTATTTCTGGTTGAAATATATACTAGGATGCAGACAGTGTTTAGTAGCACCCCACACCCGCCGTCCACAGACCATGGACGGCTTGTATGCTTGTTTGTTTGATTTTGATGTATAGTTGATTGTGTGGTGTGAAACAAAATAAAATATTTTATAGTTAAAAATATAATTTTTAACGTGTATATGAAATGAATATTTATAAACAAATCGGTGATTTGTTTATATACACACATTTGACTGATATTGATTGGGACGATAAATTTTACTCATCGCCCAAATGCACAAATAAAATCTGTGTTTGATTGTTTGAAAACCCCACACGGGTATTGGGATGATATATGACATACACTAATCCCAATAATTAGTTGTATGTCGATCGGTTGATTGACAGACTGTTATGAGCGTTAAATATTTATATTTGATGCTTATACAGTGTAAAATGCACTTTGGATGATGGTTGATTATTTGTCCTTTGATATATACATGTGTTGTATGGAAATCCATAGAAATAATGTAACACCCCACACCCGCTAAGGTCACTCACTAAGGGAATGCCTTAACTTCGGTGGAGTATTTTAAGTGAATATAGAACAGAAAAATTACAACCAGACAGATATAAGTAATACTTGAAATTTAAAACATCATTTCATTGCAGCAGAAGGTAGACATGTTTGGTTACATATCAAAAACCAACAAGAGTCAAGTACAAAATATCCATCTCGTTAAAACATAAGTACATAATCCCACTACAAAACTAATAACCATAGTAGAAAAGATAACCGAGCTTTACTTCAAGAGTCCAAGCTCCAAAAGATAGATAAAGCAATCTGATCAAAGCCCACTAGTGCTAGGCCCACTCTGATAACCTGAGGGTTGGCAAAAAAGATAAAAACAACGGGGTCAGACATAAGTCTGAGTGATCCCTATAACTTTAACAATACAATCATTAAAGTAATTAGGGTATGATATAAACTTGGTACGGTGATGACTGGGGATAAATGACTACACTAAGCAGCCAACTAGACATAGGATGAACTAAGATAATGGTAAAGACGCATCTACCCACCCAAGGGTAAGTACTACACTGCACCACACCAGTCATTCCTACTCAAAGGTTGATCCCACCCATGGACTTAGAAAATATAACTAGTAGTTTCGTGTACCCCTAGCTGACCACATAGGTGCCGTCTGCCCCTATCTCCACTAGGTGTACCAACTACTCCCCAAGCGATTGACTCCCTACCGTAGATACCCGTGCTGGCCCCACAGTGGGGTGTATCACTCCCCAAAGTGGCAACTCGATACAATCCACGGTGCACGGCTTATACCTACACGATGCAACAACGTCTTACCTACCAGCCCGGGTCCACACACGCATATGAAATCCGTTGGACTTGCGTAGCCACCGCTAACCCGTTTTGGCCTCTTATAGTCAAGCCCAGTACGCGTGTCCCGTCCTCGACATGGGTCGAGCCCAATAAGATACATATGGGTTACTGGTTGAAATGGGCCTCCACAAGCTACCCACCTAAGCTTGTCCCTTCTTCTAGTGCATCCCACTTAACCCTTTAATCATGTTTAATTACATGTTTCCACTTGGTTAAGTATTCTAATCGTATTTTCTATTGCCACCCAAGGCAACCCACTAGATTTCCACATGCCACCCAAGGCACTTACTTGATTTCCACATGCCACCCAAGGCACCCACTTAACACCTCATGCCCCACTACATGCTTATCTGGTTAAGTGTTTCTTAATTGATTAAGACCGTAACCTTTGCAACGACCTCTCACATTAGACTATTTTTATGGCAGCTGGATTTGCTGGTCGGGTCCGGGCAGCCTTACGCCATAACCGAGTCTAACCTCGTGTCTTTACACTTGTCACGTATTTATTTTATGCCTAAGACCTCTCACATTGGGCCAATCATTTGTAGCCGCTGGATTTGCCGGTCGGTTCCGGGCAGTCTTATGCTACAAAAGGGTCCAACCTCGTGTCTTAGTCGATTAATTACACCTAATTAATCACCCCCATAATTTGTATTAATTATCCCTAATTAATTACAAATTTAATGATGTACATAATTGACTCAATTATGTCCATCCACTTTATGGTATGCATAATCATACCAACTTCACACCATTTCATTAACATGAATATTAACCCCATCGTTCCCCACTTAATACGTTGACATGACATATTTAAAAGGGAAGATTCATCACAAACACAATGGGTTCAACTTGCATAACATTAGCATCAACATGGGTTTTAAAGGTGTCAACTTGCATATATGACAATAACATCAAACCCAACTAGCATAAATAATCAACCCAAACTTGCATGAATCACATATGTCATAAAGAGGGTAACTTGCATAAGTTACTTATGTCATATAAAGGGGTAAACTTGCAAATGTATGTATGACATATAAAGGGGTTAACTTGCATATGTATGCATATCATACAAAGGTGTAAACTTGCACATGTTACTTGCATACAATCAAACACCAAACTTGCATAACATGTCATATATGAACTTGCATATAATCAAACACCAAACTTGCATAACATGGTGTCATAATGGATCAATGTTTATCATAGTGATTTGCATAACTAGCATCATGAGCACATAGAATAAAACTTGCATAACTAGCATCATGAACATATAGCATAAAACTTGCACAACTAGCATCATGAACTCATAGCATATGGCTTGCATAACTTGCATAACATCATGAACACATAGCATATGACTTGCATAACTTGCATAACATCATGAACACATAGCATATGACTTGCATAACTTGCATAGCATCATGAACACGTAGCATATGATAACATAACTTGCATTGATCCATATACATAACCATAACCTCATTATATCCTATCATAATTAGTTTAGCAATTGCTTGCTAAAGGCATAGAAACTCACAACTTGTTGATTAGCACTCCTATGAAGAAGATTAAGTTGCTAAAGTTGATTAGAAGTTGATTTGAGAAGCTATCTTCTTCTACAATTTGATGGAGGCTCCTTCAAGTTGCATTTTGACGGCATAACGACGTTGTATCTATTTTTAGTATGAATTAGGGTAGTCTTAGGGTGTATTTATAGAATTAGGATGTAGTTTAGGCCCTTAGATTAACCCTAATTTAGTTTAGAGCCGTCAGATTTCGTCACAAGCCACCAGAACACAGCCCAAAGCTCAAACCAGTGCACCCAGGCCAAACTGACCGACAGGGGGCGTCGACCTCCGGGTCGACAAATGGGTCGACCCCTTGGGGTGGGGTCGACACCCATGTCGACCCTAGTGTCGACACCCTCTGTCTGGCCGGAATTTTCCCGCCTCTTCTAAAATTTGAATTTTGAATATTTTAAATCTGTTTTGAATTTTTTGAAACTTCGGATGGCCATAACTTCTTCATGCGAAGTCCAAATCACGCAAACTCGGACTCTATCTCAACCAGAATTCTGAGACGAACACAATGGCGCAACTCCTTTCCCTTAATTCTCACGTCTAAGATTAATTATTCTTTAATTACTAAACATTAATATTAAGTGAAATTCGGGGTGTTACATTCTCCCCTACTTAAAGGATTTCGTCCCCGAAATCTCCAAGTCAAGAAGAACGTATCCTACCAACCAAACAACCATCTACTCAAACCATTAAACACTGGCATCCATTGTCCTTAAAGTTTCTAATGCTGTATGAACATATGCAAAAAGTGTGTGTATATGTCCGTATACTAATGAAAAATTAGGTGGTCTACTGGTTCAGTCGACCTCCTTAATGCAAACCATGATAGTGCCATGTATCCAATATGTATGCGAAAGAATCCTATCGACACATACTATTACTATATGTGTGCACAACCATACACCAAAATGCATCATCCATATGATAACGCAACCATTATACATCCATTAATATAGCTACCTACACACAATTATATGCAATATGCAATATGAAGTAACTGAACCGATCTAGTGTCTAAAGTGTGTGTATATGCATCCACGAGCAACCACTAGCAAACACTTGCATCCACATGCATCCATCAATCATAACATGTTTCAAACACATGTTTCAACCATAGGTTTACCCTATCTAAAGGTCAAAGGTACTAATGAGAGGACATACTAAAGATAAGATAAGTACTAGACAAACGATAAAGGAGAAGTTAAAAGACATACCCTCAAAAAGGAATGGGTACAATGAACGCATCTTCGCTTCTGTCTCCCAAGTAGCATTGCTCTCATCCTCACCCCATTGCACTTTGACTAGTCGAACCTCTCTGTTTCTCAACTTCCTAATCTCTGACCCAAGGATGCGGGTAGGAGCTCGTCGAATAGTCGCATCACGCTCTACCTCCACTTCTCTAAGCAAGCTCGGCTCTACCACCTCTGCGGTCTCATGTAGGCACTTCCTCAAATGTGACACATGGAATACGTCATATACCCCACTAAGTCTCTCGGGTAAATCCACTCTATATGCCATCCGTCCAATCCTTTCCTTAATAGGAAACGGTCCTACAAATCTTGGTGCTAACTTCCCAACGGACCCAAAGCGAACAACATTCCGTAATGGAGATACTTTAATAAAGACTATGTCCCCAACATCAAACTCAAGATCCGTCCTCCTCTTATCCGCGTAAGATTTCTTCCTGTCTTGCACCGCTTTCATCCTTCTTCGAATCAAATCAATCTTTTCCGAAGTCTCTCTAACCATATCAGGCCCAAGCAAGATCTTATACGTAGATTCCCACCAACATGTAGGTGATCGACAAGGCCTTCCATAAAGAGCTTAGAAAGGAGCCATACCAATACTAGACTGAAAGCTGTTGTTATACGCGAGCTCCACCAATGGAAGATGCTCTTCCCATGTACCTCCAAAATCTAAGATACATAGTCTCAAAAGGTCTTCTAGAACACGATTCACCCTCTCCGTCTGGCCGTCCGTCTGAGGATGATATGCGGTGCTCAAACACAACTGAGTCCCTACCACCTTTTGCAAACTTTTCCAAAACTCGCTAGTGAAGATAGGATCTCGATCGCTCACTATGCTAGAAGGTACACCATGCAATCGAACTATCTCTCGAAGGTAAACTGAAGCTAGCCATGGAGCAGTCCTCTTACTCTTCACGGGTATGAAATGGGAACTCTTAGTAAGTCTGTCTACCACAACCCAAATTCCCGTATTACCCTACCTCGATCTCGGTAACCCATCAATAAAATCCATCGAGACGCTATCCCACTTCCATTGCGGAACTTCCAATGGGTGAAGCAACCCACCAGGTTTCTTTTCCTCCGCTTTCACTTGTTGGCAAACCAAGCATCTAGCGACATACTCGGCCACATCTTTCTTCATACCGGCCCAAAAGAAAACTCGCTTCATGTCTTGGTACATCTTGTCCCCACCGGGATGAATGGTCATCTTCGAACGATGTGCATCATCAAGTATAGCCTTCCTTAAACCCTCATCTTGCGGTACACAAATCTACCGTCTCTACGCAACCACCCCTTATCATCTAGGGTGTACCTACTCAAATGGCTGGACGACTCCCCCCTTATGAGCCTCTCTACCAACTCAACCAACTGTGGGTCGTCCCGCTGTGCCTCGCCAATCCGTCCCAAAAGAGTAGGTCTGACCTCTAAGGATGTTAGCAAACCGGGTACAAAGTCAACGGAAGGTCTGAAGTCAAACATCAAGATAAATTCCAAGCTTCGTCATTCCACGAACAATGGACTCAAGGACATCCTTTTTCTGCTCAAGGCGTCCGCCACCACATTAACCTTGCCAAGGGTATACGCTATCTCGAAATCATAGGATGCTAAGAACTCCATCCACCTTTCCTGTCTTAAGTTCAAATCCTTCTGAGAAAACAAGTACTTCAATGATTTGTGGTCAGTGAACAATTCGAATCTCTCGCCAAGAAGATAATGGCGCCAAGTCTTAAGCGCAAAAACAATAGCGGCCAATTCAAGATCATGTGTAGGGTAATTTTTCTCATGCGCCCTCAACTGCCTTCCACCGTACGCTATTACCCTTCCCTCTTGCATTAAGACTGCACCCAGTCCTGTCCCACAAGCATCGGTATAAACAACAAATGGCTTACTCACATCTGGCAACACTAAGACTGGAGCTGTGGTTAAAGCTTTCTTTAACCGTTGGAACGCGTCATCACAATCTACGTCCCATGCGAAGACTAGATTCTTCTTTGTCAAGCGAGTTAATGGGGCTGATATCTTCGCGAAGTCCTTGATAAACATCCTATAGTAGCCAGCCAACCCCAAGAAACTCCTCACTTCGGTAGCACTCTTCGGAACCTTCCAATCTTGGATGGATATTACCTTCGTGGGATCCACAGCTATCCCTTCCTTAGAGACCACGTGCCCTAAGAACCGCACTTCCTTCCTCCAGAAGTAACATATAGAGAATTTAGCCTTAAGGCTATGCGCTCGAAGAGTCTTGTAACAACCCGTATTTGAACAACATGTTATAACATAAATAAAGGCAGAATTTAATTTTATAATCATAATCAAGGGTAACGGGCCATGTCATTACGTTCGTCTTGGAAAAATACGCGAAATAGAGTCCGAAATTTTGTAAATCGGAGTCCGTATGACAAAGAAAAGGCCCAACGAAGTTTCAGAAAGATTCAGCCCGGATTTCAGAAGAGGCGGGAAAATTCCCGCCAGACTCTAGGTGTCGACACCAGGGTCGACATGGGTGTCGACCCCCTCCTAGGAGTCGACACTAGGGTCGACATGGGTGTCGACCCCCCCCCCAAGGGGTCGACCCATGTGTCGACCCAGGGGTCGACCCCCCCCCCCCCCCCCCGGTCGGCCAGTCTGTCCTGGGTGCACTGATTCGGGGTTTGGTCTGTGTTCTGGAAGCTTCCGACGGATTTGATGGCCCAGATCTGAATTAGGTTAAATCCTATGGCTAAAACTATCCTAATCTTCTATAAAAAGACCCCTAGACCTAACCGAATCACTCATTAATCATTCCTACAACTAAGTTATGCCAAAATGTTTCCTCATCATGGCCTCCACCCTCTTGTCATAAACTCCATCTTCTTCATGAGAGTTTGAGAGCTTCTAAAGCTTGATTCAAATTAAAAGAGCCCTCTTTCTTCATTCAAGTATCCCTCTTTCTTCATAGCAAATCAAAGGAGCTTCTTTTCCTCAAGGCTTGGAGTGGATCTTATTTTATTTGCAAATTTGCTAGCGTGGCTTCGTCTCAATCTTATTTTAATTATATTCTAGTTTTCATAGCATGGTAAGCCCTCTTCTACTACTAGATATACACTATGAATTTAAACATGACATGTTGCAAGTTGAGTTTGGGCTTAAATATCATTTTGTGCTTTGAATCTATCATGTGAGGCTTAGATCTATCCTATGTATGATTGTGGAATCATCACCTTGTCTTTTTGGGTTGAAAGATCTTACCATTGTTTAGAAATGTTGCATGTAGCAACATAAAGACTATCACTTGACCTTAATGTTAACTTGTCATGATAGGATCTATATGCTAGTTTAGATCTGTTTGCTTTCACCTTCTTGCTAAGTAACTAATATGCATATTTTGAGGCCAAAAATGATATATGCAAGTTTTTAGATGAACACCTATGTCTCATGAGCCACCATGTTTAACTTGTGGCCAAATATCACCTTAGGCCCACCTTGTCATATCATTATGTTTTCCCCTTTTTCATCTATCTTGTGTTGATGCGAACTTAGGAGCGTTGGGGTTACGTTATGGGTAAACTTAAATACATGAAACATGAACGTGAAATATGACATGAAGCGTGACTTTAAAACATAACATATGATTATGCTTGAAAACCATAGTTTTATGATAAACATAAATATGGTCATGACACTTAGAAAACATGAAATTGACCAACTCGAGGTTGGGTTGAATTTGCAACGTAAGACTACCCGGAACCGCCCGGCCTAACTAGTAGTTGCAAACAATAGGACCCAATGTGAGTAGTTGGTCATGCCGCACCTAAAACCCGAGGTTAGACTAGGTTGTGGTATAAACCTACCCGGACCCGCCCGGCTTAACTAGTAACCACAACAAAGTCTAATGTGAGAGGTTGGGGCGCATTATGTTAATTAATGCCACATGATAGGGTTAAGTTAATTTGACGTGGTTACTTAACCGATATAACATGTATGGGTAGGTTAAGTAAAACCGGGCTTGATTTACTTATTGACACTTAACCATGTAATACGATTAGTGGATAGGGTTAAGTTAACTTATACTTAACTAATCCGACTCGATAATTTAATGGGGTTAAGTTAACCTACACTTAACCAATTTGACTTGATAATTTAATGGGGTTAAGTCAACCTTCACTTAACCAATTTGGTAAGATAATATTGATAGGGTTAAGTCATAGATTACTTGAATATACTTAACCACTTGAACACGATTGGTTGGTAGGGTTAAGTCATTAACCACTTGGGTACACTTAACCAACTTGATACATGTTTGGATAGGATTAACCACACTTAACCCGTTAGAAATCCTAGTTACGCGGTCCTTTTCAGTAGTAACCCACTAGAGAGTATCGGGATACCCTAGGGACTAGGCTAGGGGTGGGGCACGATTACTGGGCTGGATTGTAAGTGACCAAAAAGACGACGAAAGTAGGTGCGCCATTCGTAGAATCCGGCGGACCATGGTCGTGCACATGGTCCGGGGATGAAAGACAGACATGGGCACCAGTAGGTTTTGACTGTGCGTGCTTGTTTTCGTGTCAGTGGTTGGCACCCTAGGGCCCGGATACACCCTAGGGTGGACCTAGCACAGTTTGACTACATTTCGGTTTTAGGCCGTATGACACCGACACTTGACGAGTTAGGCTTATAGGGAGCCGATTGACTAGAACGAGTAGTTGGACCTTGACTTAGGTCACCTCATGAATTGGGCCTATTGGGCCATGGGATCAATTCTTGATTTTACTTGACATGGATTAAAATATTAGTACTTTATTGGTGCAACACTTAACCTTGTATATGCGATGTCACCTTTGATCTATCTTGTTATCTTGTTTACCATGCTAGTTAATCACCATCATCATGTTCATCTCAGTTTCTCATGTTAAGTTAACTTCATTAGTTTTTAGACTAATAGTAGGTAGGACTTACTCAGTCTTTATGACTGACCCGTTTTCCTTTCGCTTCTTTTCTTTCGTTCCCCCCCCCCCCCCAGGTTCTCAGGGTGGGAACACTAGAACTTAGTTGGATCTGTTGGATTGCTTTTAAGGATAGCTCATGTATGGTTTACACTTGAGCTCGCTATGGCTTACCACGACTCTTTGGGGATAGTTACTTATGTTATTTTTCAATTTTTTTTCAGTTCATGTACTAGACTTGTTTTATTTTGGAAAAATGATTAAGTTCTTTTGATGTAATCTTGACTATGGTTTTGAAATAGTAATGTTATCCGCTGCTTTTATTTACTCTGTTTTACTTATATGATCTGTCTTGATATATCTTCATGCATGTTTACCTTGTTCCAACGCCCCTCCAAAGCCGCTGTCCTTGCGAGAGTGGCAAAGGCGGAGGTGGGGTGTTACATTTGGTATCAGAGCATAAGGTTTACGAGATTGGACAAAAAGGTTTTTAAGACTTTATAAAACTTTTTGAAAACTATTTTCAAAACCAATTTTAAAGAAGTATTTTTCCAATAAAAGTCTAGTTTATTTTAAAAGGGTTATTCCCCAAAAGCCATTAGCACTATCCTTCGTTTCTTCATTCTGAATCTATCTTTTTCTTCGTTTTAGTATGGCCGATCGCTTTAACATCCCGGAAGACGTACAAGTACCCGTCTGGTTCCGGAGATTTATGGAGGCAAGGGCGAACGAAGCCGGCCCCGCAGATATCCCTCCTCCTGTGCCTAACGTTCCTCCTCCCGTTGCAGAAGTTCCTCCTCCTCCTCAACCCACTCGAGTAGACCCTTTCTCTAAGACTTGCAAGGACTTTAAAGCCATGGGCGGCAAGGATTTCTTAGGAACCGAAAGTTTTGTTCAAGCAAGAGACTGGCTAAAAGAGACGGAAGATCTTTTTGCTATCTTGGGTGTAGAAGATTGTAGGAAAGTTCTGTTGGCGGTATGGCTATTGAAAGAGGAAGCTTCTTATTGGTGGGTAGTCACCACCACTACTAGGCCAATTGATACTTGGGATGAGTTTAGGAGAAGGTTTGGACGGAGGTTTCTATCATCAGCAGAAGAGAACCTTCAGATGGAGAAGTTCCTAGTACTGAAGCAAGGGGACATGACCATTAGAGAATACGTGGATAAGTTTAATCAAATTGCTCAGTTCGGTTTAGACTTGGTTAACACAGCTCAAAAGAAGGCCCTACACTTTGCTCGAGGATTGAACGAGCCATTGCACAGTTTGGCCATGTCTCATATACCCATTGGGGCGACATTCAAGAGTTTGGTAAATATGGCCCTGCTTCAAGAAGAAGATAAGAGTGGCAAGAAGGAGGTCAAGGCGAATGAGTCTTGAGGTAAGAAGGTAGATTCCGGGATAGGAGACAAAAACAACAGCAAGGACAACAAGTCAAGAGAGAAGAGGAAGTGCAACTTCTGTAGGATCACTGGACACATAGCTAAGGACTGTAGGAAGAAGAAGAGGAAGTTGGGCGAGTGCTTTCTCTGTGGAGAAGTTAGACATCTCAGCAAGGATTGCCCCAAGAGGCAAGGGAAAACTCAGCAAGCAGGACCCTCTGGAGGGCAGTTCCAGGCTCTCCTCGCTCTTCCATCTCTTGATCAAGGTAGTGTTTCTATAGAAAGTCTTGTTTACATTTCTGGTTTTCCTGTTCGTACCTTATTTAACTCTGGCGCATCGCATAGTTTTATTTCTCCTGATCTTGTTGAAAGTTTGCACCTTAGTGCTAGTCTAGTTGAGGATCCCGTTTGTGTTTCAAATCTAATTGGGGGTTCCGCCCATTTATCTATGGTTTGTATGGATTTGAAAATTTCTATCTTTAGCGTAGAATTCATGTGTAATGCTTATGTTCTCGGGTTTATGGGGTACGTGTTGATTTTGGGCATCGATTGGTTGTCCAGTTAGGGAGCCATTCTCGATTGTGAGCATAGGGTAGTGAGGCTTATGACTCGCCTTGGTAATACCCTAGAGATTTCTTGTAACCCTATGGGTCCCGTCATGTTCTGTTATCTTGAATCCCTCGACTCGTCTTTTGACAATCTTCAATCGGTGAGGGTGGTACGAGAATATCCTGACGTCTTTGATGAGGTGAAGGGGTTACCCCCTAAACGCGAGATAGACTTCCGAATTTATCTATTTGGTAATGCCAAGCCAGTTTCATTGCCAGTTAGGCACATGACCCCGCGTGAAAGAAGAGAGCCCTTACCACAGCTCCAGTTTTGGCATTTGTTTTCAAGAGATAGTTCTTCTGCATAGAATACCGTATAGTATGTAAACGAGATCCAGAATTCACTGACGAATTTTGGAAAGCTTACATGAAACCATGAGCATGCAGTTATGTTTAAGCCAAGTACTTTAGGAAGAGAATAAGGGGAAGTGGGACGAGAGGCAACGGTGAAACGAGTGCTAACTCATATTTTGGAAATAAGAATTTAGAAGCTACGAAATTGTCAGATAAAAGACGGTCAAGGCACGATGGGATTAAGCTCAAGAGAATGCTACTAGGGAGATTGTAGACTAGATATGCATAGCATATCTCTTTTTAAGAGTATATCCTTGATCCGTATTATTCTGTAGAACTTACTCGCATGCTATCTTTTAAGCATATCCTCTCGGTCCTATTCTCAATCTTGATTCTGTTGCAAACCCCAATAAGGAGTATGACTCGTTTGTTTGTGATATATAGTTGGGGTGAAGGTGTCCATTAAGTTGACCAAACTTTTTGGGCTTTGGGTCATAGTTGATAGACTTACGAAGAATGTTCACTTTGTCCCGGCGACGAGCAAGAGGATCACATCATGGCTAGCATCTGTTTATCTTCGAAAGATAGTGCGATTGCATGGAGTTCCTTCTAGCATAGTTAGCAATCGTGACCCAATTTTCACTAGCCAGTTCTGGAATAGTTTGCAAGACGCGATGAGTACGCGATTGAATTTAAGTACGGCCTATCACCCACAAAGGGATGGTCAGACCGAAAGGGTGAATAGGGTACTAGAAGATCTATTGAGGCTGTGTATTCTTGATTTTGGTAGTACTTGGGAAGATCACCTTCCTCTCGTGGAGTTCGCTTATAATAAGAGCTATCAGGCAAGCATAGGAATGGCACCATCCGAAGCTTTGTATGGGAGGCCGTGCAAGTCACCAACTTGTTGGTGGGAGAAGACGGATGAACTTATACTTGGGCCCGACATGATAAGGGACACATCCGAGAAAGTTTAGTTGATTCGAAAGCGGATGAAAACGGCCCAAGACAGACAGAAATCCTATGCAGACAAGCGAAGGACAGACTTAGAATTTGAAGTTGGAGACATGGTGTTTGTGAAAGTTTCTCCTTTGTGGAATGTGGTTCGTTTTGGAGCAGTAGGGTAGCTAGCACCAAGGTTCGTAGGACCATTCCCTATCATTGAGAGGATCGGGCAGACGGCTTATAGAGTGGAATTGCCCGAGAAGCTGGCCGGAATACACAATGTTTTTCATGTCTTGCATCTCCGGAATTGCCTACATAATTTAGCCGAAGTAGTTGAGCTTAGCATATCTTTCTTTTGCTATCCATGTTTATCTTGTTTATCTAGTTATCTCGTTAATCGTGTCATGAGAACCTTAGGTAGAAACCCTTTGGATGAAAACATGTATTTGAAACATCATATGCTTGATGATTGCAAGTGGTTGCAAGTGTTTGCAAGTGGATACTCATGGATGCATGATACACATTAGGCACTAAGATCGGCTCACACACTTTCATGTTGCATATGCATGAGTGTTTATACTTATTCATGGATGAAACTTGTTATGCTATCACGTGGTTGTTGCATATGAATGAATGTTATGTGCACGCATATAGAGATTATGAATTATGTTAGGAATTTGCATACATATGGACTTATTTCACTAACATACTTTGCATTAAGGAGGTTTACTGAATCAGTAACCGCCTGATTTTCGCATTAGATAAGTACATATACACACAACTTTTGCATATGATCATACATCATTTAGAATCTTTTAAGGACAATGATTGCTCGTGAATGATGTTTTGAGTAGATGGATGTTGGTTGGTAGGATACGTTCTTCCTAACTTGAAGATTTCGGGGACGAAATCCTCTAAGGAGGGGAGAATGTAACAACCCGTATTTTAACAACATGTTATAACATAAATAAAGGCAGAATTCAATTTTAAAATCAGAATCAAGGGAAACGGGCCGTGTCATTACGTTCGTCTCGGAAAAATACGCGCAATAGAGTCCGAAATTTTGTAAATCGGAGTCGGTATGACCAAGAAAAGGCCCGACGAAGTTTCAGAAAGATTCAGCCCTGATTTCAGAAGAGAAGGGAAAATTCCCGCCAGACTCTGGGTGTCGACA
Source organism: Allium sativum (assembly GCA_030737875.1). Taxonomy (NCBI): domain Eukaryota; kingdom Viridiplantae; phylum Streptophyta; class Magnoliopsida; order Asparagales; family Amaryllidaceae; genus Allium; species Allium sativum. The sequence goes on along the minus strand of CM060913.1, from coordinate 335,284,641 downwards.
CCAGGGTCGACATGGGTGTCGACCCCCTCCTAGGAGTTGACACTAGGGTCGACATGGGTGTCGACCCCCCCAAGGGGTCGACCCATGTGTCGACCCCCCCAAGGGGTCGACCCATGTGTCGACCCAGGGGTCGATCCCCCCCCCCCTCCCCGGTCGGCCAGTTTTTCCTAGGTGCACTGATTCGGGGTTTGGTCTGTGTTCTGGAAGCTTCCGACGGATTTGATGGCCCAGATCTGAATTAGGTTAAATCCTATGGCTAAAACTATCCTAATCTTCTATAAAAAGACCCCTAGACCTAACCTAATCACTCATTAATCATTCCTACAACTAAGTTATGCCAAAATGTTTCCTCATCATGGCCTCCACCCTTTTGTCATAAACTCCATCTTCTTCATGAGAGTTTGAGAGCTTCTAAAGCTTGATTCAAATTAAAAGAGCCCTCTTTCTTCATTCAAGTATCCCTCTTTCTTCATAGCAAATCAAAGGAGCTTCTTTTCCTCATGGCTTGGAGTGGATCTTATTTTATTTGCAGATTTGCAAGCGTGGCTTCGTCTCAATCTTATTTTAATTATATTCTAGTTTTCATAGCATGGTAAGCCCTCTTCTACTACTAGATATAAACTATGAATTTAAACATGACATGTTGCAAGTTGAGTTTGGGCTTAAATATAATTTTGTGCTTTGAATCTATCATGTGAGGCTTAGATCTATCCTATGTATGATTGTGGAATCATCACCTTGTCTTTTTGGGTTGAATGCTCTTACCTTTGTTTAGAAATGTTGCATGTAGCAACATAAAGACTCTCACTTGACCTTAATGTTAACTTGTCATGATAGGATCTATATGCTAGTTTAGATCTGTGTGCTTTCACCTTTTTACTAAGTAACTAATATGCATATTTTGAGGCCAAAAATGATATATGCAAGTTTTTAGATGAACACCTATGTCTCATGAGCCACCATGTTTAACTTGTGGCCAAATATCACCTTAGGCCCACCTTGTCATATCATTATGTTTTCCCCTTTTTCATCTATCTTGTGTTGATGCGAACTTAGGAGCGTTGGGGTTACGTTATGGGTAAACTTAAATACATGAAACATGAACGTGAAATATGACATGAAGCATGACTTTAAAACATGACATATGAATATGCTTGAAAACCATAGTTTTATGATAAACATAAATATGGTCATGACACTTAGAAAACATGAAATTGACCAACTCGAGGTTGGGTTGAGTTTGCAACGTAAGACTACCCGGAACAGCCCGGCCTAACTAGTAGTTTACAACAATAGGACCCAATGTGAATAGTTGGTCATGCCGCACCTAAAACCCGAGGTTAGACTAGGTTGTGGTATAAACCTACCCGGACCCGCCCGGCTTAACTAGTAACCACAACAAAGTCTAATGTGAGAGGTTGGGGTGCATTAAGTTATTTAATGCCACATGATAGGGTTAAGTTAATTTGACGTGGTTACTTAACCGATATAACATGAATGGGTAGGTTAAGTAAAACCGGGCTTGATTTACTTATTGACATTTAACCATGTAATACGATTAGTGGATGGGGTTAAGTTAACTTATACTTAACTAATACGACTCGATAATTTAATAGGGTTAAGTTAACCTACACTTAACCAATTTGACTTGATAATTTAATGGGGTTAAGTCAACCTTCACTTAACCAATTTGGCAAGATAATATTGATAGGGTTAAGTCATAGATTACTTGAATATACTTAACCACTTGAACACGATTGGTTGGTAGGGTTAAGTCATGAACCACTTGGGTAAACTTAACCAACTTGATACATGTTTGGATAGGATTAACCACACTTAACCCGTTAGAAATCCTAGTTACGCGGTTCTTTTCAACAGTAACCCACTAGAGAGTATCGGGATACCCTAGGGACTAGGCTAGGGGTGGGGCACGATTACTGGGCTGGATTGTAAGTGACCAAAAATACGGCGAAAGTAGGTGCGCCATTGTAACAACCCAAAAATTTGGGCCAGTTTAAAATTTTTATTTTGCCAATTTTAGCGAATTTTGATTATTTCAAATGAACTATTTTAAATAATATCGACGAGAAATTTAATTTGAAAATAATTCGAACGTATATATTATATACGTCGTCGTTAGAATATAAATATTTATTTATATATATAAAAGGATTTGAAAATGGCGCGGTAGTTCGATAATTCGATTTCAAACTTTAATTGAATGTACCGGGTGCAAAACAATCCGGATTTTAGTGAAACCAAAAATAATGGGATCTAATTGTGACTATCTTTCCAATGAATCCGAAAAATCAAAATTTCAAAGCGGAGATCAAAAGATATGTCCAGTTGAAAATTCTGAATAGTCGCTATGGAATTCAGGCCCTTAAAAATAGCAATTTTGCAAACGACCTCGGATTTCGACGAAACCACTTTTGTTGGATCCGCAGTGTCAAATTATTGCTAGATTCCAAATTTCATAATTTTCTGAATCAATATGTGAGCGTGGCAAAGGAAAACGCGTTTGACCAGTTTCAGTTGATTTTAATCGACTGGAAAATGGCCATTTTTCTAACTATCTCAGAATTCAACGAAACTAGTTTTGTTAGGACCGTATCGTCAATACGAAGCTAGAAATAATTTTTCTGTAATTTTTAGAGTTAGTATGTGACCCCGGTAAATTGAAATGTACGTTTAAAATTCAATAAAGTGATTTAAATGTAAATTTAATGGAAACGGATCGAAACAGTCGAATTGGCTTGCGATACATATCCCATTGTGTTCGGAATGGGGGTAAAACACTAGGCATGACAGTCGGTGGGTCTCATTTCGACTTCGAAAGAAAAGTCAACTATGAGGATTAAAATAAAATAGAATATTATATATAATAATTTTTATAAAAGGCCCCCCTACCTTTTTCTCCCTCCCCAAACCCGCTCAGGCCAATGAAAAAATAAAAATAAAAAGGAGAAACCTATGCCCTAATCGCCTCGTCCCTAGGCCTCGTCGGACCACCGCCAGAGTTGGCCGCAGCCTCGCCCCTCCTCATCTTCCTCCTCTCTTCGCTGATCGAACCCCCCCCCCCCCCATCGCTAAACCCACCGCGACCTCCAGCCGCCTTCGTCGACGTCGAGCCACCGCGATGACGCCTCCCACAACCGCCGCGCCTTCCCTTTCCTCCTCCGATCCCTGTGCCGTCATCGACCCCCACCTCGATCCCCTCTTCTCCTTCTGCTACCCCCCTCCTCGAATTCAACCCGCGACGCAGACCCCGACAACCACCTTCCCCGACCTCTGACGCCACAGGTGGACCCCTCCTCTCAGTTCGAAGATGACCAGTACGTTATTTTATTTTATTTTATTTTGTTTATATTTTTATTTACTTAAAGTATTGTTTTTTTATATATCGTTTTATCCGATTTTAATGAGAGGGAAAAACCTGATTTTTGAAGTATAAAATTATAATGTTTTAAAATAGAAAAGATTAGATTTTTATAACATGAAAAGATTCAGTTTTTATATATTTTTAATATATGATAAAAGATCTGATTTTTTTTAATCTAATAAAAACATAATTTTTATTGTAACTGAAAATTAAAAATATAGTATTTACTGTATAGAAGTTGTAAAAATATGATTTTTATATTTTTAACGTATTAAAATATGATTTTTATATTTTTAAGGTATTAAAAATATAATTTTTACATGATGGGAATATTAGAAATATCATCTTTATATGAGTAGCAAAATAAAGATGTGATTTTTATAATGATATTTTTGAAAAGGTGAAATCTTTTCATATAGTAGCGAAGAAAAAATTCGATTTTTATACATTGAATAGCATAGTAAAAATTCGATTTTTTTTATATTGAATAGCGAAATAAAAATTCGATTTTTATATGTATGAAGCGATTACAAAAATATGATTTTTAAATTGAAAGTGAAAAAATAAAAATGTGATTTTTATTTTAAAGACATCAAAATATAAAAATGTGTCATTTTTATATATGCAGTGGCTACGGGCAACGAAGAAGACGAAGATGCGATAACGATGATGATTGCTCTAAATGAAGTGTCGTGAAGTTGGGATAGCTTTCGGTGAGAATTTCTCACCTTTCAATTTCTTTTTCTAGTTATATATATATACTAGGATGCAGACGGTGCTTAGTAGCACCCGACACAATCGTCCACAGACCATGGACTTGTTTGTTTGGTTGCATGGATTAGTTAGATGATTTGATTTGAATTTGGTTGTTTGGTGAATTTGATTGATGTGTGAATGGCGTGGGCCTTCACTAGACCGGGGATAAGGCTAGGCCTTGTCCCGTTCCCAGTATCATGCCGTTTTGCCGCCGAAATTTTCTAAAATATGCTAGAAAAATAAAAATATCATTTTATTGAATAAATGAACCAAATAGAATATTAATAGGTTAAATAAAATAATTTGGTCATTAAAAGTATAATTTTTAACGTGAAAGTGAATAAATAAATATTCATTTACAAACCGGACGGTTTGTTTATGTACACCTATTTGAAGGACATTGATTGGGACGATAAGTTTTACACATTACCCAAATGCACAAATAAAATCTGTGTTTGATTGTTTGAAATACCACACAGGTGTTGGGATAATATATGACATACATTAATCCCAATAATTAGTTGTATGTCGATCGATTGATTGACAGGCTGCTATAAGCGTTGAATATTTATATTTGATGCTTATACAGTGTAGAATGCACTTTGGATGATGGTTGATTATTCATCGTTGTTATTGTATACATGTGTTGTAGAAAATCCATATAATTAACTTTATATGGTAATTGATTGGGCCTCATTCCAGTTTTGAAAAAGAAATATTTGAAATAGAAATATTTGAAATAGAAATATTTGAAATAGAATATTTGAAAATAGAAATATATGAAGCCGTGTTGGTTAGATTGACGCCATTTTGACGTGAACGATATTTGTATCGATTTTATTCAATCTTCATGAAGATTGAATAAAATTGAAATTGAATATATTTGAAATTCGAACTATATAGAAATGAATTCGAATTGAAACTATATAGAAATAAATTCGAATTGAAAATAAATAGAAATGAATTCGAATTGAATTTGAATATAAATGAATTCGAATTGAAATCGATTTGAAAAGAATTTAAAACGATTTATAAAGCACGTTTTGAATTGAAATCGACGAAGTATATATTATATATATTATATATCTAATATAATGGCTTGAATAGAATGCGTTGCGCCGCGGTAGTTCGCGAATTTCGACCATTGACTTCGAACGGATATTACAGGAGATCCGACCGTTGGATTCTCCTAAAACCGGAACCATTGGGTTCGTATCGAAAAGAGCTTTCTAGCGAATATTAGAAATTAAAAATCTAATGGTTGGATTTTGAATTATGTCCAAATCAAATTTGGAAAAGGTCGATGTAAGTGCAGTTCGATGGCCGTTGATGGAAATCGACTGTACAGGCCTTGATAAAATTATTAAAAATAGTAATAATGTGTGTAAAATCGTAAGAAATGATTTGGGAAAAATTGGGAAGAAAAACTCCATGTTTGAAAAGATAAAAATAGATTTTTATCGAAATGAACTAGTTTTGAACTAGAATTATAATCCTATTTATTTTTTTTAAATAAATAAATTGAATTTGAAATGTTTTTGAAAATAACCAGAATTTCCAATGATTGCATTGGAATGGAATTGAATCGAAATTGTCTTCGGAATATTTCGAGGTTGGATTTGGTGATTATACAGATATTGTTATGGAAATTTGAAAGATATATATATATACATATATATATATATATCGTTATTTCCAATACGATATTTGTTGGTCATAGAATTTGATATTGAATATAAGCCGATATATTTTCTATTCAGAGCCTTGTGTTTAATATCAAATGTGATTTGGGTTTGTCGTGAATGGTGTCTTCATTAACACTGTTCTTGAACCCAGTTTGAGAAAAGATTAAATCTTTTTATTTAGATTTAATGAAGAGTACCAATTAAATAATATTTAATTGGAATTGAATCGATATTGATTTTTGGGTTTATCGTGGATAGTGTTTTAAATAACACTCGTTCTTTAACCCGATAATTAATGAATGTGATTTTGGGTCTATCGTGAACCGTGTTTTAAATGACACTGATTCTTTAATCCAGTTAACGATTTAAACTAAGTGGAGTTTTAATGAATCTTTAATTAGATTGAAATAACCGAGAATGGAGTATCACCAGTTTTACTCCAGGCGATAGTTAAATCTTTAATTAGATTCAAACGTGAAATGGTAATTGAATTTACCAATAACACCGTGGTGTTAGATATGAAGTATTACCAGTTTTACTTCATGGGATGAATAGGTTGGGATTCGGAAATTAAAACAAATGATTACTTCGGTAAAGTTCGTTAATCCCGACTAGTTTGAATTGATATTCAAAAGTAGATTAAAGAATAAATTAAAGAATTTATCTTTGATAAAATTAATGGGAGCCTTTCCCTATGAATGTGAAATTTAGAAACTAACTGTCGGTTAGCTAAGCAGAATGGTTTTCTGGATATTGATCTGATGTTGGTTTCGGCCTTCGGGGTTAATATTTGGGGAATTATTCTCTTGATTAATTTACGGTTAGTGACTGATGAATTGGAATGAGGCGTATGTTGTGTTTGTGTAACACTTATTTAAAATATACGCGAGTTAATCGGAAAGACCGGGTTTATCCCATTCTGAATAACTGACACGACGATAATTCGAAGATGAAGACGGCGGTTGAAGACCGGAAGTCTTCACATCGTTAGGGTGATTACTGATGATCTTGATTGGGTTGTACACCCAAGAAAATGGAAACAGTTGGTGATCGTCCAGACGTATTTGGAGATCGATGGATATGCGGGGTACTAGGTGCCTCCGGTTTCGTTCAGACCCAGAACGGACTTGTAAATGGACTGTGTGTCTGACATTGGATTTTAGTCTGTGTGATTGATTTCTATTAAATATATATCTGTTTGGCGGCAGAGAATTTATTCTCTTGCTCAACGCCCTTCTCTGAGACGTACGAGCTCAGAGGTTATATACTGATGGATATCAAACGCATAGAGTGAACAGCCGGTGTGGCATGCCTAAGTGGCGAATGATCAAGGCTTCTGTTGAAAAGCAAAGTCTTGTGGTTGATGATCGAAGCACGGCCTTTGTGGCATAGCTTTGTGTAACGTTTACTTCGCGAGTTTCACACGCGGTATGAACCAAAAACGGGAGACGGACCTCATGGAGGGCATGCGTTTCTTTCTAGTTAGAAGTGGCGTCAGTGGTTTTACACGCCCTGACGAGTTTGACTTATGTGGTTGTTGCTGTTGCGAGGCGCCTCGGTTAGATCGGACGATCCGGGTCCGATGGAGCCATTCGTTGGCTCATTTACGCCCCAAAGGGCGGAGAGACGTATTGTTCAGGCATAATAATCCACATCGGTGGACCGGCCCTGACGATCCAAGGCCCACCTGAGTCTGGGTCCTGAGACATGGGCTAGATTGTCTCGAATCGGTTGAGGACGATCCCTAGCCTCGGTTCATAGATGGAAATCCAATTTCCAAATACGTGACATTTGCCGTTTTAATTGTAGAACTAGTATGGCGACATGATATATGGTACCCATGCCGCCTATGATTGATACTTATGATTTGAAGTTGTTTTATACACTATGCACTGATAATAGTATCAAATGATTTGTTTTAAACGTATCAAGCATTCTTTGGCTGTTATAAGGGAAAACCCTATCCCCCGGCTTGCGTTGCATTGTGTGATAGGACCTGGGTCTTATAACAGCTTCATTTTTCTTTATTTAGCATTGCGCTGTTTGTTTTATGCACTGGTATTCTAGTGAGGAAACCCGTTCCGTGTTATACGGCGTGGTCCCTTGTTTTACCTAACTTTCAAATAAAGATTAATAACTGTTTTAGTTCTCACACCAGTCCCATGACTGACCTAGAGTTTATTGTTTTGACCTAAACTCTAGGTGCCCCTATTTTGACACGGGCAGCTAGTAGTTTTGGTTTTGCAGATTTATATTCACAGGATCCTGGTTTACAGCTGGAATGATATCCAAAAAGCTTTGTATCCGTATATCTCTTCTAGTTGGGTAATGTATTATTTTCCGTTGCTATGTATTTAAATGTAATTTAAATCTCTGATATTTCTGTGTAATATTTATTCATTTATACTCTGTATATTCTTGTAATCTGATGCATTGTTGTAATATACAATGAAATGTTTTTTTGTATGTGTTCTGATTTTGTCGTGTTCTCAAACGATAGGGCGTTTCGAATGGTCTGGATTGGTTTAGCGACTGGTTCGGACCGAGCGAAATTCCTTTTCGTCACAGTTGGTATCAGAGCTTTGGTTTACAGAGCTCGAGAACAAGACACATTAGAACCATACGAAAGAATTCATCAGATATTGGATTAGTAATATCCAATTAGAATGACTCGTTAGAGATGGGATCAGTAGTATCCTAGAACGGGTGTGAAGAGTATATTTTTTTCCAATAAAAACAATTTAGTTTTGAAGGTTTAAATCGCTTTATACGTATTAGAATATTTTATTTGTATTGAATATGGACAATCCAATATATAAAGGTTTTGTATATACGCGTCATGAACGTATATTCGAAGTTTTAATATACTGGATAGATATAGGATTACACTCTAGTCGCCCGGAGATGATATTGATGATAGCGATCGCATCATCAATATTTATTTTCGTGTTTCGAAGGTGTGATTTTCTATATATTTCCATTAGACTGGTGTGAGAACCAAAACTTATATATAGATAGACACATTGTTGTGATTTGGCATCAAAAACATGATTTTCTGTATATATATCAAAATTATCAATTTGAAACTCTAATCCACTAATTGATTGATGTTTGCGTTGTTTGTTTATTTGTTTGCTAATTTTTGAACCATTATGCCTAATTGTGCCAAATATTGAACTGTATTGAAAATTGGTCGCATTTGCTTGCATATACATGTACTTGCATTGAACAGGTCATAACAAGGAGGCTAGAGCAGAGAATAAATTTGTTTGCCCGACAAATAGGTAAATGTTTATTACATAATTTACTGTTTTGTTTGGGTGATGATGATTTTATGAGCCTATTGGCTAGCCGCTTGGCTTTTTCTTTTTCTTTTTGAGATCAGAAGGCCTGTATGGCAATTTCGGGATTTTCCAGTGGCTCCCGGTGTAGGGGAGGTTATGGCGAAATTTTTCGAAAATTCCGGGTGTTAGCCAAATTTTTGAAGAATTTGAAAATTCTCAGAAACTGAAAAGTTGGAGAATGGAAGGCAGATCGAACGTAGAGTTGATTAATCAAACCACTTTTGACTTTGTTCCTTTCGGGGACGAAAAGTTTTAAGTGGGGGAGATTGTAACAACCCGAAAATTTGGGCCAGTTTAAAATTTTTATTTTGGCAATTTTAGCGAATTTTGATTATTTAAAATGAACTATTTTAAATAATATCGACGAAAAATTTATTTTGAATATAATTCGAACGTATATATTATATACGTCGTCGTTAGAATATAAATATTTATTTATATATATAAAGGGAATTGAAAATAGCGCGGTAGTTCGATAATTCGATTTCAAACTTTAATTGAATGTACCGGGTGCAAAACAATCCGAATTTTAGTGAAACAAAAAATAATGGATCTAATTGTGACTATCTTTCCAATGAATCCGAAAAATCAAAATTTCATAACGGGGATCAAAAGATATGTCCAGTTGAAAATTCTGAATAGTCGCTATGGAATTCAGGCCCTTAAAAATAGCAATTTTGCAAACGACCTCGGATTTCGACGAAACCACTTTTGTTGGATCCGCAGTGTCAAATTATTACTAGATTCCAAATTTCATAATTTTCTGAATCAATAGGTGAGCGTGGCAAAGGAAAATGCGTTTGACCAGTTTTAGTTTATTTTAATCGACTGGAAAATGGCCATTTTTCTAACGGTCTCCGAATTCGACGAAACTAGTTTTGTTAGGACCGTATCGTCAATATGAAGCTAGAAATAATTTTTCTGGAATTTTTAGAGTTATTATGTGACCCCGGTAAATTGAAATGTACGTTTAAAATTCAATAAAGTGATTTAAATGTAAATTTAACGGAAACTGATCGAAACAATTGAATTGGCTTGCGATACATATCCCATTGTGTTCGGAATGGGGGTAAAACACTTGGGACGACAGTCGGTGGGTCTCATTTCGACTTCGAAAGAAAAGTCAACTATGAGGATTAAAATAAAATAGAATATTATATATAATAATTTTTATAAAAGACCCCCTACCTTTTTCTCCCTCCCCAAACCCGCTCAGGCCAATGAAAAAAAAAGGAGAAACCTATGCCCTAATCGCCTCCTCCCTAGGCCTCGTCGGACCACCGCCAGAGTTGGCCGCAGCCTCTCCCCTCCTCATCTTCCTCCTCTCTCCGCTGATCAAACCCCCACCCCCCCCCCCCCCCCCCATCGCTATACCCACCGCGACCTCCAGCCGCCTTCGTCGACGTCGAGCCACCGCGATGACGCCTCCCACAACCGCCGCGCCTTCCCTTTCCTCCTCCGATCCCTGTGCCGTCATCGACCCCCACCTCGATCCCCTCTTCTCCTTCTGCAACCCCCCCCCCCCTCCTCGAATTCAACCCGCGACGCAGACCCCAACAACCACCTTCCCCGACCTCTGACGCCGCAGGTGGACCCCTCCTCTCAGTTCGAAGATGACCAGTACGTTTTTTTATTTTGTTTTGTTTATATTTTTATTTACTTAAAGTATTGTTTTTTTTATATATCGTTTTATCCGATTTTAATGAGAGGGAAAAACCTGATTTTTGAAGTATAAAAATATAATGTTTTCAAATAGAAAAGATTAGATTTTTATAACATGAAAAGATTCAGTTTTTATATATTTTTTATATATGATAAAAGATCTGATTTTTTTTAATCGAATAAAAACATAATTTTTATTGTAAGTGAAAATTAAAAATATAGTCTTTACTATATAGAAGTTGTAAAAATATGATTTTTATATTTTTAAAGTATTATAAATATGATTTTTATATTTTTAAAGTATTAAAAATATAATTTTTACATGATGGGAATATCAGAAATATCATCTTTATATGAGTAGCAAAATAAAGATGTGATTTTTATAATGATATTTTTGAAAAGGTGAAATCTTTTCATATAGTAGCGAAGAAAAAATTTGATTTTTATATATTGAATAGCATAGTAAAAATTCGATTTTTTATATCGAATAGCGAAATAAAAATTCAATTTTTATATGTATGAAGTGATTACAAAAATATGATTTTTAAATTGAAAGTGAATAAATAAAAATGTGATTTTTATTTTAAAGACATCAAAATATAAAAATGTGTGATTTTTATATATGTAGTGGCTACGGGCAACGAAGATGACGAAGATGCGATAACGATGAAGATTGCTCTAAATGAAGTGTCGTGAAGTTGGGATAGCTTTCGATGAGAATTTCTCACCTTTCAATTTCTTTTTCTAGTTATATATATACTAGGATGCAGACGGTGCTTAGTAGCACCCGACACAATCGTCCACAGACCATGGACTGGTTTGTTTGGTTGCATGGATTTAGATGATTTGATTTGAATTTGGTTGTTTGGTGAATTTGATTGATGTGTGAATGGCGTGGGCCTTCACTAGACCGGGGATAAGGCTAGGCCTTGTCCCGTTCCTAGTATCGTGCCGTTATGCCGCCGAAATTTTCTAAAATATGCTAGAAAAATAAAAATATCATTTTATTGAATAAATGAACCAAATAGAATATTCATAGGTTAAATAAAATAATTTGGTCGTTAAAAATATAATTTTTAACGTGAAAGTGAATAAATAAATATTCATTTACAAACCGGACGGTTTGTTTATGTACATCTATTTGAAGGACATTGATTGGGACGATAAGTTTTACACATCGCCCAAATGCACAAATAAAATCTGTGTTTGATTGTTTGAAACCCCACACGGGTGTTGGGACAATATATGACATACACTAATCCCAATAATTAGTTGTATGTCGATCGATTGATTGACAGGCTGCTATAAGCATTGAATATTTATATTTGATGCTTATACAGTGTAGAATGCACTTTGGATGAGGGTTGATTATTCATCGTTGTTATTGTATACATGTGTTGTAGAAAATCCATATAATTAACTTTATATGGTAATTGATTGGGCCTCATTCCAGTTTTGAAAGAGAAATATTTGAAAAAGAAATATTTGAAATAGAAATATTTGAAATAGAAATATTTGAAATAGAAATATTTGAAATAAAATATTTGAAAATAGAAACATATGAAGCCATGTTGGTTAGATTGATGCCATTTTGACGTGAACGATATTTGTATCGATTTTCGTAGATTCCGGCGGACCATGGCCGTGCACATGGTCCGGGGATGAAAGACTGACATGGGCACCAGCAGGTTTTGACTGTGCGTGCTTGTTTTCATGTCAGTGGTTGGCACCCTAGGTCCCGGATACACCCTAGGGTGGACCTAGCACAGTTTGACTACATTCCGGTTTTAGGCCGTATGACATCGACACTTGACGAGTTAGGCTTATAGGGAGCCGATCGACTAGAACGAGTAGTTGGACCTTGACTTAGGTCACCTCATGACTTGGGCCTATTGGGCCATGGGATCAATTCTTGATTTTACTTGACATTGATTAAAAATTAGTACTATATTGGTGCAACACTTAACCTTGTATATGCGATGGCACCTTTGATCTATCTTGTTATCTTGTTTACCATGCTAGTTAATCACCATCATCATGTTCATCTCAGTTTCTCATGTTAAGTTAACTTCATTAGTTTTTAGACTAATAGTAGGTAGGACTTACTCAGTCTTTATGACTGACCCGTTTTCCTTTCGCTTCTTTTCTTTCGTCCCCCCCCCCCCTCAGCTTCTTAGGGTGGGAACACTAGCACTTAGCTGGATCTGTGGGATTGCTTTTCTGGATAGCTCATGTATGGTTTACACTTGAGCTCGCTATGGCTTACCACGACTCTTTGGGGATAGTTACTTATGTTATTTTTCAGTTTTTTTTTTCAGTTCATGTACTAGACTTGTTTTATTTTGGAAAAATTATTAAGTTCTTTTGATGTAATCTTTACTATGGTTTTGAAATAGTAATGTTATCCGCTGCTTTTATTTACTCTGTTTTACTTATATGATCCGTCTTGATATATCTTCATGCATGTTTAACTTGTTCCAACGCCCCTCTAAAGCCGTTGTCCTTCCGAGAGTGGCAAAGGCGGAGGTGGGGTGTTACAAGTCTCTAACACTTCCCTAAGATGTAGGGCATGCTCTTCTTCACTCTTAGAAAAGACTAAGATGTCATCCACAAAGACCACCACGAACTTATTAAGGTACTCCCTGAACACCCTACTCACCAAATCAACAAAGTATGCGGGGGCGTTCGTCAAACCAAATGGCATCACAAGCCACTCATAGAAACCATCTGGAGTCCTAAAGGCAGTCTTGTCTATGCTATCCTCAGCCACTCTCAACTGATGAAACCCCGTGGCCAAGTCCAACTGCGAAAACACTGAGGCGCCAACCAACTGATCAAAGAGATCATCAATCCTTGGCAATGGGTGTCTATTCTTCTTTGTGAGCTTGTTGAGTTCTCTATAGTCTACACAAAGTCTGAGGGACCCATCCGCCTTCGTGGCAAAAACTACTGGAGCACCCCACTCCGATATACTTCGTCTTATGAACCCCTTCTCAAGCAACTCCCCTACTTGCTTATGGAGTTCCCTCCTCTCACGAGGAGCCATGTGGTGCACTGGTAAACATACTGGCTTAGCATTGTCCACCAGATATATTCGGAAGTCAATCTCCCGCTTCGGAGGTAAGCCCTTCACCTCCTCAAACACATCCGAGTATTCCCAGACCACTCTAACATATCGCAAACTCTCGACCAAAGCGTCAAGAAATTCAAGATAACTTAGCATAACAGAATCCATGGGATTACAAGAGATCTCGAGAGTGTTACCCAAGCGGGTCATGAGCCTAACAACTCTCCTTTCGCAATCAAGAACGGCACCATTACTGGATAACCAGTCCATGCCCAAAATCAACCCATAGCCCGTGAAGCCCAAAACAAAAGCATCACATCTAAACTCAATGCTAAGTATAGAAATCTTCAAACCCAAACATATCATGGACAAATAAGTGGAGCCCCCAATTGGGTTTGAAACAACCAAGGGATCATCTACTAGACTGGTGTCTAAGTGCAGTGACTCAACTAATGATGATGAGATAAACGAATGTGATGCGCCAGAGTCAAACAAAGTACGGACAGGATGATCAAACAGAAAAACCAGACTTTCAACGGAAATAGTTCTACCTCTTTCCTGAATCGGTGGAACCGCGAGAGCCTCAACTTGCCCCCTTGCCTGACCTGGTGCCATAAGAGCTTGCACCTGTCCTCCTGAGGTAGATCCCGTCCTTTGCGCCTTCTTAGGGCAATCCTTCACTAGATGCCCTGCTTCACCACAGTGGAAGCAGCCAGTCTTCTTCTTCTTCCGACAGTCTTTGCTTAGGTGGCCTGGTGTCCCACAATTGAAGCACTTCTTCTTTCCCTTGCCAACGTTGCCTTTCCCACCCTTGTTTTGTTGTTGCTGTTGAGGTCTCTTCTGATCTCCTTTCTTCTCGGGTGCCTTATTAGCATTGGGACCCTTCTCTTCCTCATGCATGAGTGCCATGTCTACTGGCTTCTCAAAGGTGGCCCCCAAAGGGATTTGAGTCATAGCCAATCCATGCATTGGTTCATTCAAGCCCTTAACGAACCTCAAAGCCTTCTTCTCCGGTGTATTCACCATGTCTATGCCAAATCTTGCTAGCTGATTAAACTTGTTGACATATTCCTTCACTGATAGGTTTCCTTGCTTTAAAGTCAAGAACCTTTCCATATACAAGTTTTCCTCTGCCCTTGAGAGAAACCTTGCCACAAACCTTTGCCTGAAATCCGCCCAAGAGTCAACAGGGCGTTCTCCATTAGTGACCTCCCACCAGAACGAGGCCTCTCCCTTCATTAACCAAGCAGCTAACTTGACTTTCTTTCCTTCTTCCATCTCAAAGATGTCTATCAACTCTTCCACCTCCTTAAGCCAATCCCTAGCTTCAACAAAAGTTTCTGATCCTTGAAAAGGTTTCCCTCCCATAACCTTAAATTCTTTGCAAGTCTTAGCAAAAGTATCCGTGCGAGGAGGAGGAGGAGGAGGAAGATCGGGTGCTACTGTTGGTGGAGGAACATTTGCCGGACCCGCAGTGGCGGCCCTAGCCTCCACCAACCTCCTATACCATACTGGTATCGCTACACCCTCCGGAAAGTTAAGATCTTCAGCCATGCTGAAACGAAAGAGAAAAGATTCAAAACGGAGAATTCGAAAGATAAAGATATGGCTATTGGGGATTATGCTTTTCTTTCAAAAACTTTTCTCTTAAAAGACATGTTTTTGAAAATACTCCTTCAAAAATATTCTTGGAAAAATAGTTTTTCTAAAAGTTCTATCTGTTCTGCTAACCTTCAGCTCTGATACCACGTGTAACACCCCACACCCGCTAAGGTCACTCACTAAGGGAATGCCTTAACTTTGGTGGAGTATTTTAAGTGAATATAGAACAAAAAAATTACAACAAGACAGATATAAGTAATACTTGAAATTTAAAACATCATTTCATTGCAGCAAAAGGTAAACATGTTTGGTTACATATCAAAAACCAACAAGAGTCGAGTACAAAATATCCATCTCATTAAAACATAAGTACATAATCCCACTACATAACTAATAGCCATAATAGAAAAGATAACCGAGCTTTACTTCAAGAGTCCAAGCTCCAAAAGATAAATAAAGCAATCTGATCAAAGCCCACTAGTGCTAGGCCCACTCTGATAACCTGAGGGTTGGGAAAAAAGATAAAAACAACGGGGTCAGACATAAGTCTGAGTGAGCCCTATAACTTTAACAATACAATCATTAAAGTAATTAGGGTATGATATAAACTTGGTACGGTGATGACTGGGGATAAATGACTACACTAAGCAGCTGTGACGGCAAGGAATTTCGCTCGGTCCGAACCAGTCGCTAAACCGATTCAGGCCGTTCGAAACGCCCTATCGTTTGAGAACACGACAAATCAGAATGCATACAAAAGAACGTTTCATTGTATATTACAACAATGCATCAGATTACAAAAATATACAGAGTACGAATGAATATTACACAGAAATATCAGAGATTTAAATTACATTTAAATACATAGCAGCGGAAAATAATACAATACACAACTGAAGGGGATATACGGATACAAAGCTTTCCGGATATCGTTCCAGCTGTAAACCAGGATCCTGTGAATATAAATCTGCAGAACCAAAACTACTAGCTGCCCGTGTCGAAAATAAGGGCACCCAGAGTTTAGGTTAAAACAATAAACTCCAGGTCAGTCATGTGACTAGTGTGAGAACTAAAACAGTTAATCTTTATTTTTAAAGTTAGGTAAATCAAGGGACCACGCCGTATAACACGGAACGGGTTTCCTCCCAAGAATACCAGTGCATAAAACAACAGCGCAATGCTAAGTAAAGAAAAATGAAGCTGTTATAAGACCCAGTTCCCATCACACAATGCAACGCAAGCCGGAGGATAGGGTTTTTACCTTATAATAGACAAGAATGCTTGATACGTTGAAAACAAATCATTTGATACTATTACAAGTGCATGGTGTATAAAACAACTTCAAATCATAAGTATCAATCATAGGCGGCATGAGTGCCCCATCCCACTATGTCGCCATACTAGGCTCTACAAAATAAAACCGCAAATGTCACGTATTTGGAAATTGGACTTCCGTCTATGAACCGAGGCAAAAGATAGTCCTCAACCGTTTTCGTGACTCTCTAGCCCGAGCCACAGGGTCAGAGCGCATCGACCCTTGGATCGTCAGGGCCGGTCCACCGATGTGGATTAAAATGCCTGAACACTACGTTTCCCCGCCCTTTGGGGCGTAAATGAGCCAACTAAATGACTCCATCGGTTCGAGAACGACCGATCAATCCGAGGCGCCTCGCAACAGCAACAACCACATAAGTCAAACTCGTCAGGGCGTGTAAAACCACTGACGCCACTTCTAACTAGAAAGAAACGCATGCCCTCCCTGAGGTCCTCTCCCGTTTTTGGTTCACCACCGGGGTGCGAAACTCGCGAAGCAAACGTTACACAAAGCTACGCCACAAAGGCCGTGCTTTGATCATCACCACAAGACTTTGCTTTTCAACAGAAGCCTCGATCAATTTCCACTTAGGCATGCCACACAGGCAATTCACTCCATGCGTTTGATATCCATCAATATATAACCCCTGAGCTCGTACGTCTCAGAGAAGGGCGTTAAGCAAGAGAATAAATTCTCCGCCGCCAAACATATATATATTTAATAGAAATCAATCACACAGACAAAAATCCAATGTCAGACACACAGTCCATTTACAAGTCCGTTCTGGGTCTGAACGAAACCGGAGGCACCTAGTACCTCGCATATCCATCGATCTCCAAGTACGTCTGGACGATCACAAACTGTTTCCATCTTCTTGGGTGTACAGCCCAATCAAGATCATCAGTAATCACCCAAACGACGTGAAGACTTCTGGTCTTCGACCACCGTCTTCATCTTCGACACCACGTCGAATCAGTTATTCAGAATGGGATAAACCCGGTCTTTCTGAATAACTCGCGTATATATTATAAAAGTGTTACACAAACACAACATACGCCTCATTCCAATTCAGAATATTCTTTTATTCAAATATTCCTATACTTTGGGAAAAGTTCCCATTAATTTTATCCAAGATAAATTCTTTAAATTTATTCTTTAACCTCCGTTGAATATCGATTCAAACTAGTCGGGATTAGCGAACCACACCGAAGTAATCATTTATTTTATTTCCCAATCCCAACCTATTCATCCCATGTAGTAAAATTGGTAATACTTCATATCTAACACCACAGTGTTATCGGTAAATTCAATTACCATTTCACGTTCAAATCTAATTAAAGATTTAACCATCGCCTGGAGCAAAACTGGTGATACTCCATTTTCGATCTTTTCAATCTAATTAAAGATTCATTAAAACTCCACTTAGTTTTAATCTTAGGCTGGGTTAAAGAATCAGTGTCATTTAAAACACGGTTCACGATAAACCCAAAATCACATTCCATTAATTATTGGGTTAAAGAACAAGTGTTATTTAAAACACTGTTCACGATAAACCCAAAAATCAATATCACTTCAATTCCAATTAAATATTATTTAATTGGCACCCTTCATTAAATCTAAATAAAAAGATTTAATCTTTTCTCAACTGGGTTCAAGAACAGTGTTAGTGAAGACACCATTCACGACAAACCCAAATCACATTTGATATTCAATACAAGGCTCTGAATAGAAAATATATCGGCTTATATTCAATATCAAATTCTACGACTAACAAATGTCGTATTTGAAATAACGATATAAATATATATCTTTCAAATTTCCATAACAACACCTGTATAATCACGAATTCCAACATCGAAATATTCCAAAGACAATTTCGATTCAAATCTACTCCAATGCAACCATTGGATATTCTGGTTATTTTCAAAACCCTTTTTAAATTCAATTTATTTATTTAAAAATAAATAGAATTATAATTCTAGTTCAAAACTAGTTCATTACGATAAAAATCTATTTTTATCTTTTCAAATATGGAGTTTTTCATCCCAATTTTCCCCCAATCATTTCTTATGATTGTACACAAATCATTACTATTTTTAATAATTTTATCAAGGCCCGTACAGTCGATTTCCATCAATGGCCATCGAACTGCACTTACAGCGACCTTTTTCAAATTTGATTTGGGCATAATTCCAAATCCAACCGTTAGATTTCAAATTTCTAATATTCATTAGAAAGCTCTTTTCGATACGAACCCAACGGTTCCGGTTTTAGGAGAATCCGACGGTCGGATCTCCCGCAATGTCCGTTTGAAATAAATGGTCGAAATTCACGAACTGCCGCGGCGCGGCGCGTTCTATTCAGGCCATTATATTATATATATAATATATATTTCGTCGATTTCTATTTAAAACGAATTATATAAATAGTTTTAAAATTCGTTTCAAAAGCAATTTCAACTTCCATTTCAATTCAAATCAAAATTGAATTCTTCGTTATAAATTCGGTTTAAAATTCATTTCTATTCAATTCAAATTTCAATTCAATTTGAATTCATTTCAATTCGTTTTCAATTCAATTTGAATTCATTTCAATTCATTTTGAAATCGTTTTCAATTCAATTCATTTCGAAATCGTTTTCAATTCAATTCATTTCGAAATCATTTTCAATTCAATTCATTTCGAAATCGTTTTCAATTCAATTCATTTCGAAATCGTTTTCAATTCAATTCATTTCGAAATCGTTTTCAATTCAATTCGTTTCGAAATCGTTTTCAATTCAATTCATTTCGAAATCGTTTTCAATTCAATTCATTTCGAAATCGTTTTCAATTCAATTCATTTCGAAATCGTTTTCAATTCAATTCATTTCGAAATCGTTTTCAATTCAATTCATTTCGAAATCGTTTTCAATTCAATTCATTTCGAAATCGTTTTCAATTCAATTCATTTCGAAATCGTTTTCAATTCAATTCATTTCGAAATCGTTTTCAATTCAATTCATATTGGAAATGAGGCCCAATCAATTACCATATAAAGTTAATTATATGGATTTTCATATAACACATGTATATAATGGCATTGAAAATAATCAACCATCAACCAAAGTGCACTACACTGTATAAGCATCAAATATAGATATTCAACGCTTATAACAGCCTGTCAATCAATCGATCGACATATTTAATCAATCAGGATGAGTGAACTTCAAATTTCATCCCAACAGCCGTGTGGGGTTTCAAACAATCAAACACATATTTTATTTGTGCTATTGGGCGATGTGTAAAATTTATCGTCCCAATCAATGTCATTCAAATAGGTGTACATAAACAAACCGTGCGGTTTATAAACGTATATTTTATTTTATTCACTTCACGTTAAAAATTATATTTTTAACGATAAAACATTTCATTTCAACCTATGAATTTCTATTCAATTCATTTATTCAATAAAATGATATTTTTATTTTTCTAACATATTTTAGAAAATTTCGGCGGCATAACGGCACGATACTAGAAACGGGACGAGGCCTAGCCTTATCCCCGGTCTAGTGAAGGCCCACGCCATTCACACATCAATCAAATCAATTTTATTTCACCAAACAATTCAGTTCAAACCAAATAATCTAACCAACTACACAACCAAACAAACAAGTCCATGGTATGTGGACGGGTGTCGGGTGCTTCTAATAAGCACCGTCTGCATCCTAGTATATAGATATAACTAGAAAAATAGAATTTGAGTGAGAAGTTCTCACTGATAGCTATCCTAGCTCCACGGCACTTCATTCATAGAAATCTTCATCGCTATCGCATCTTCGTCATCTTCGTTGCCCGTAGCCACTACATATATAAAAATCGAATTTTTACTTCGCTATTCCATATATAAAAATCATATTTTTATTTCGAAGTTCAATATATAAAAATCCTATTTTTAACTCGAAGTTCAACATATAAAATTCCTATTTTTAACTCGAAGTTCAACATATAAAAATCCTATTTTTAACTCGAAGTTCAACATATAAAAATCCTATTTTTAACTCGTCTTTTTCATATGAAAAATCATATCCTTTACCAATCAAAAATTATTTCTTTTCATGACTAAAATATAATCTTTTCAAAATAAGAGTATAAACTTTCATGAATAAAAATATAAGTTTTCATATATAAAAATATAAGCTTTACTACATTAAAAATATATACTTTTCCCTTATAAAAATATTCGTCTTTCCTTATATAAAAATACGACCTTCCTCTTATAAAAATACGACCTTTTACTTTATGAAAATACTATCTTGATTATCAATAAAAATCTCAACTCAGGTTAAAAATAAATAAAACTGAAAACACTTACAGTTACTCGAGAAAAGAGGGAGGAAATGTAACAACCCGAAAATCTGGGCCAGTTTAAAATTTTTATTTTGGCAATTTTAGCGAATTTTGATTATTTAAAATGAATTATTTTAAATAATATCGACGGAAATTTATTTTGAATATAATTCGAACGTATATATTATACGCGTCGTCGTTAGAATATAAATATTTATATATAATTATAAATAGAATTGAAAATGGCGCGGTAGTTCGATAATTCGATTTCAAACTTCAATTGAATGTACCGGGTGCAAAACAATCCGGATTTTAGTGAAACCAAAAATAATGGGATCTAATTGTGAATATCTTTCCAACGAATCCGAAAAATCAAGATTTCATATCGGGAATCAAAAGATATGTCCAGTTGAAAATTCTGAATAGTCGCTATGGAATTCAGGCCCTTAAAAATGGACATTTTGCAAATGACCTCGGATTTCGACGAAACCAGTTTTGTTGGGTCCGCAGTGTCAAGTTATTGCTAGATTCCAAATTTCATAATTTTTCGAATCGATATGTGAGCGTGGCAAAGGAAAACGCGTTTGACCAGTTTCAGTAGATTTTAATCGACTGGAAATTGGCCATTTTTCAAACGGTCTCAGAATTCGACGAAACTAGTTTTGTTAGGACCGTATCGTCAATACGAAGCTAGAAAATATTTTTCTGGAATTTTTAAAGTTCGTATGTGACCCCGGTAATTTGAAATGTACGTTTAAAATTCAATATAGTGATTTAAATGTTAATTCAACGGAAACTGATTGTAACAGCCGAATCAGCGTACGATACATATCCCATTGTGTTCGGAATGGGGGTAGAACGCTATGGACGACAGGCGGTGGGCCTCGTTTCGAGGTCGTATGTAAAAGTCAACATTTTGAAATTAAAATAATAATAATAAAAAAAAAAAAAAAATAATAATAAGAAAATAAAATTTTCTCTTTCCTCCCTTAACTTCCCTCTGCCCCCCCCCCCGATCCATTTTGAATCAGAAGAAAAAGAAAAAAAAAGAAAAAAAAAAGAGACGGAGGCGCGCCCCACCGTCCAACCACCACCACCGCTGCTCGCCGCGACTCCCTCCTCAGCTTCCCCTTCCACCGCCGCTTCTCTCCTCCTCTCCACCTCGCCGCCCTCCCCTGCGGTCCCTTCTCTCTCCTCTTATATCCCAAATCGCCCAAAGACGCTGCCGCGCCCTAACCCCGTAGACCGCCACCAAATCGCCACCGCACTCCCCCCTGGCGCCGCCCAGACGCCCTTCCCCCTTCTCCGATTTCCCCCCCCCTCCTCCAGCGAGGATCTCGACTCCCTTCCCCCCCTTTTTTTTTATCGAGCACTGTAAGTTTAGGTTTTTATTTTATTTTTATTTTAATTCGTTAAAACTAATTTCCAGTTTTTTTAAAGGTTTAAAACAGTTTTTTTTTTTTAAAAAAAAAAAAGATTTAAAACAGTTTTTTTAAAGGTTTAAAACAGTTTTTTTTTTGGTTTAAAACAGTTTTTTTAAAGGTTTAAAACAGTTTTTTTTTAAAAGGTTTAAAACAGTTTTTTTTAAAAAAAAAAGATATAAAACAGATTTTTAAAAGGTTTAAAAACTAATTTCTTTAGAAAGAAAAATCATATTTTTATGTATTGAAAGTCGAGATAAAAATCAGGTTTTTATATGTTGAAAGCAAAAGTAAAGATTCGATTTTTATATATGGAACTTTGAAGTAAAAATTCGATTTTTATATATGGAACTTTGAAATAAAAACTCGATTTTTATATATTGAACTTTGAAATAAAAACTCGATTTTTATATATTGAATAGCGAAATAAAAATTCGATTTTTATATATATAGTGGCTACGGGCGAAGGTGACAAGGAGGCGAGAACGACGAAGTTTCTGCAAATGAAGAGCCGTGGAGCTAGGATAGCTATATGTGAGAACTTCTCACCTTTCAATTTAATTTTTCTAGTTATATATATACTAGGATGCAGACGGTGTTTAGTAGCACCCGACACAATCGTCCACAGACCATGGACTTGTTTGTTTGACTGTTTGGTGATTGATTGCGATATTGGTTTGAATGTGGTTTGTGGTGTGAAAAATCGAATCGATAAATTGGTTAGGATTAGACGTGCGCCGTTATAAGGCGAAGGAGTAAGGCTAGGTTAGACCCTTACTCCAAATTTTGTGGTTTGCATAACGAAAGTGAATTTGATTGATATGTGAATGGCGTGGGCCTTCACTAGACCGGGGATTAGGCTAGGCCTTGTCCCGTTTCTAGTATCGTGCCGTTATGCTGCCGAAATTTTCTAAAATATGTTAGAAAATAAAAATATCATTTTATTGTGTAAATGAATAATAGAAATTCATATGATAGAATAAAATGTTTTATCGTTAAAAATATATTTTTTTACGTGAATATAAATATAGTGAAAGTGAATAAAATAAATATTCATTTACAAACCAGACGGTTTGTTTATGTACACCTATTTGAATGACGTTGATTGGGTCGATAAATTTTACACATCGCCTAACTGCACAAATAAAATATGTGTTTGATTGTTTGAAACCCCACACGGGTGTTAGGATGAAATTTGAAGTTCACTCATCCTGATTGATTAAATATGTCGATCGATTGATTGACAAGCTGTTATGAGCGTTGAATATCTATATTTGATGCTTATACAGTGTAGTGCACTTTGGTTGATGGTTGATTATTTTCAATGTTATTATATACATGTGTTGTATGAAAATCCATATAATTAATTTTATATGGTAATTGATTGGGCCTCATTCCAATCGTGAAAATAAAGAATATTTTGATAATAACAAATATTTTGACAATAGGAAATATTTGAAATAGAATATTTGAAAATATAAATTTATGAAGCCGTGTTGATTAGATTTACGTCATTTTGACGTAAACGATATTTATATCGATTTTATTCATTTTAAAATGAATATTGAAAAGTAATCTCGAAATCGAATATTTCGAAATGAATTGAATTGAAAACGATTTCGAAATGAATTGAATTGAAAACGAATTCAAATGGAATTGAAATGAATTCAAATTGAATTGAAATTCGAATTGAATAGAAATGTTTTTGAAACGAATTCAAAACTATTTATATAATTCGTTTTAAATAGAAATCGACGAAATATATATTATATATATTATATATATAATAAATGGCCTGAATAGAACGCGCCGCGCTGCGGCAGTTCGTGAATTTCGACCATTTATTTCAAACGGACATTGCGGGAGATCCGACCGTCGGATTCTCCTAAAACCGGAACCGTTGGGTTCGTATCGAAAAGAGCTTTCTAATGAATGTTAGAAATTTGAAATCTAACGGTTGGATTTGGAGATACGTCCAAATCAAATTCGAAAAAGGTCGCTGTAAGTGCAGTTCGATGGCCATTGATGGAAATCGACTGTACGGGCCTTGATAAAATTATTAAAAATAGTAATAATTTGTGTAAAATCATAAGAAATGATTTAGAAAGAATTGGGATGAAAAACTCCATATTTGAAAAGATAAAAATAGATTTTTATCGAAATGAACTAGTTTTGAACTAGAATTATAATTCTATTTATTTTTAAATAAATAAATTGAATTCGAAAAGGGTTTTAAAAATAACCAAAATTTCCAATGATTGCATTGGAGTGGATTTGAATCGAAATTGTCTTCGGAATATTTCGATGTTGGAATTCGTGATTATACAGGTGTTGTTATGGAAATTTGAAAGATATATATTGATATCGTTATTTCCAATACGACATTTGTTAGTCGTAGAATTCGATATTGAATATAAGCCGATATATTTTCTATTCAGAGCCTTGTATTGAATATCGAATGTGATTTGGGTTTGTCGTGAATGGTGTCTTCACTAACACTATTCTTGAACCCAGTTGAGAAAAGATTAAATCTTTTTATTTAGATTTAATGAAGTGTACCAATTAAATAATATTTAATTGGAATTGAATTGATATTGATTTTTGGGTTTATCGTGAACAGTGTTTTAAATAACACTTGTTCTTTAACCCGATAATTAATGAATGTGATTTGGGTTTGTCGTGAATGGTGTCTTCACTAACACTGCTCTTGAACCCAGTTGAGAAAAGATTAAATCTTTTTATTTAGATTTAATGAAGTGTACCAATTAAATAATATTTAATTGGAATTGAATGGATATTGATTTTTGGGTTTGTCGTGAACAGTGTTTTAAATAACACTTGTTCTTTAACCCGATAATTAATGGGATGTGACTTTGGGTTTATCGTGAACCGTGTTTTAAATGACACTGATTCTTTAACCCAGTCACAGATTAAAACTAAGTGGAGTTTTAATGAATCTTTAATTAGATTGAAAAGATCGAGAATGGAGTATCACCAGTTTTGCTCCAGGCGATAGTTAAATCTTTAATTAGATTTGAACGTGAAATTTAGAAACTAACTGTCGGTTAGCTAAGTAGAATGGTTTTCTGGATATTGATCTGATGTTGGTTTCGGCCTTCGGGGTTAATATTTGGGGAATTATTCTCTTGATTAATTTACGGTTAATGACTAATGAGTTGGAATGAGGCGTATGTTGTGTTTGTGTAACACTTTTATAATATATACGCGAGTTATTCGGAAAGACCGGGTTTATCCCATTCTGAATAACTGATACGACGATAAGTCGAAGATGAAGACGATGGTCGAAGACCGGAGGTCTTCACGTCGTTTGGGTGATAACTGATGATCTTGATTGGGCTGTACACCCAAGAAGATGGAAACAGTTGGTGATCGTCCAGACGTACTTGGAGATCGATGGAGATGCGGGGTACTAGGTGCCTCCGGTTTCGTTCAGACCCAGAACGGACTTGTAAATGGACTGTGTGTCTGACATTGGATTTTAGTTCGTGCGATTGATCTCTATTAAATATACATCTGTTTGGCGGCGGAGAATTTATTCTCTTGCTTAACGCCCTTCTCTGAGACGTACGAGCTCAGGGGTTATATATTGATGGATATCAATCGCATGGAGTGAATTGCCTGTGTGGCATGCCTAAGTGGCAAATGATCAAGGCTTCTGTTGAAAAGCAAAGTCTTGTGGTTGATGATCGAAGCACGGCCTTTGTGGCGTAGCTTTGTGTAACGTTGATTCGCGAGTATCACACCCGGTATGAATCAAAAACGGGAGACGGACCTCAGGGAGGGCCTACGTTTCCTCCTAGCTAAAAGTGGCGTCAGTGGTTTTACACGCCCTGACGAGTTTGACTTATGTGGTTGTTGCTGTTGCGAGGCGCCTCGGATTGATCGGTCGTTCTCGAACCGATGGAGTCATTTAGTTGGCTCGCTTACGCCCCAAAGGGCGGCGAAACGTAGTGCTCAGGTATAATAATCCACATCGGTGGACCGGCCCTGTCGCTCCAAGGCTTGCCTGCGCGCTTGCCTGAGACTCGGGCTAGGCAGTCTCGAATCATTGAGGATCTTGCCCCTAGCCTCGGTTCATACCATAAATGATAACCCAACTTCCAATACGACATTTGCGGTTTTGATTGTAAACCTATATATGGTGACATAGTGTTATGGGCCGTTCATGCCGCCTATGATTGATACTTATGATTTGAAGTGTTTTATACACTATGCACTTATAATAGTATCAAGTGATTTGTTTTAACCGTATCAAGCATTCTTTGGCTGTTATAAGGGAAAACCCTATCCCCCGGCTTGCGTTGCATTGTGTGATAGGACCTGGGTCTTATAACAGCTTCATTTTTCTTTATTTAGCATTGCGCTGTTTGTTTTATGCACTGGTATTCTTGGGAGAAAACCCGTTCCGTGTTATACGGCGTGGTCCCTTGATTTACCGAACTTTAAAATAAAGAATTATAACTGTTTTAGTTCTCACACCAGTCCCATGACTGACCTGGAGTTTATTGTTTTAACCTAAACTCTGGGTGCCCCTATTTTCCGCACGGGCAGCTAGTAGTTTTGGTTTTGCAGATTTATATTCACAGGATCCTGGTTTACAGCTGGAACGATATCCGGAAAGCTTTGTATCCGTATATCTCCTTCTAGTTGTGTATTGTATTATTTTCCGCTGCTATGTATTTAAATGTAATTTAAATCTCTGATATTTCTGTGTAATATTCATTTATACTCTGTATATTCTTGTAATCTGATGCATTGTTGTAATATACAATGAAACGTTCTTCTGTATGCGTTCTGCTGTGGTTTGTTCTCGAACTATCCGACGCTTTCCTTTACGGGGAGGTTGCGGGTCTTTACACGTGGTATCAGAGCTTTGGTTTACAAAGCTCAGAGAACAAGACACATTAGAACCATACGAAAGAATTCATCAGATATTGGATTAGTAATATCCAATGGAATGACTCGTTAGAGATGGGATCAGTAGTATCCTAGAACGAGTGTGAAGAGTATATTTTTCAAATGAAAACAAATTTCGTTTTGAAAATTTAAATCAATTATTCGTATTTGATCATTTATTTATATTGATTTGGACAATCCGATATATAAAGATTTTGCATATGCGTCTTGCAAATGTGTATTCGAAGTTTCAATATATTGGATAGATATAGAATCATACTCTAGTTGCCCGGGGATAATTCTGGTGATGGGGCACTGTCGCCAGTGTTTACTTTCGAGTAACGAAAGTGAGATTTCTATATATTTCCTATTGACTGGTGTGAGAACCAAAATTAGATAGGGCCTATTGTTGTGATTTGACATCAAAAATCTGATTTTTGACTATGTATCAAAATTATGAATTTGAAACTCTAATTCACTAATTGATTGATGTTTGTGTTGTTTGTTCAATTGTTTGCTAATTTTGAACCTTTATGCCTAACTAAACCAAATATTGAACTATATTGAGAATTGGTCGCATTTGCTTGCATATACATATACTTACATTGAACAGGTCATAGCAAGGAGGCTAGAGCAGAGAATAAAATTTGTTTGCCCGACAAATAGGTACATGTTTACTACATAATTTCCTGTTTTGTTTGGGTGATGATGATTTTGTGAGCCTATTGGCTAGCCGTTTGGCTTTTTCTTTTTCTTTTTGAGATCTGAAGGACCGGGGAAGCTATTTGAAATTCCCCGATGCTCCCGGTGCAGGGGAGGTTATGGCGAAATTTTTCAAAAATTTAGGGTGTTAGCCAAATTTTTGAAATTTTGAAAATTCTCAGAAACTGAAAAGTTGAAGAACTTAAGCCGTAATCAAAAACAATGGAAGTTGAGTTGAATTGTTAAACAACTTTCGACTTTGTTCCTTTTCGGGGACGAAAAGTTTTAAGTGGGGGAGATTGTAACAACCCGAAAATCTGGGCCAGTTTAAAATTTTTATTTTGGCAATTTTAGCGAATTTTGATTATTTAAAATGAATTATTTTAAATAATATCGACGGAAATTTATTTTGAATATAATTCGAACGTATATATTATACGCGTCGTCGTTAGAATATAAATATTTATATATAATTATAAATAGAATTGAAAATGGCGCGGTAGTTCGATAATTCGATTTCAAACTTCAATTGAATGTACCGGGTGCAAAACAATCCGGATTTTAGTGAAACCAAAAATAATGGGATCTAATTGTGAATATCTTTCCAACGAATCCGAAAAATCAAGATTTCATATCGGGAATCAAAAGATATGTCCAGTTGAAAATTCTGAATAGTCGCTATGGAATTCAGGCCCTTAAAAATGGACATTTTGCAAATGACCTCGGATTTCGACGAAACCAGTTTTGTTGGGTCCGCAGTGTCAAGTTATTGCTAGATTCCAAATTTCATAATTTTTCGAATCGATATGTGAGCGTGGCAAAGGAAAACGCGTTTGACCAGTTTCAGTAGATTTTAATCGACTGGAAATTGGCCATTTTTCAAACGGTCTCAGAATTCGACGAAACTAGTTTTGTTAGGACCGTATCGTCAATACGAAGCTAGAAAATATTTTTCTGGAATTTTTAAAGTTCGTATGTGACCCCGGTAATTTGAAATGTACGTTTAAAATTCAATATAGTGATTTAAATGTTAATTCAACGGAAACTGATTGTAACAGCCGAATCAGCGTACGATACATATCCCATTGTGTTCGGAATGGGGGTAGAACGCTATGGACGACAGGCGGTGGGCCTCGTTTCGAGGTCGTATGTAAAAGTCAACATTTTGAAATTAAAATAATAATAATAAAAAAAAAAAAAAAATAATAATAAGAAAATAAAATTTTCTCTTTCCTCCCTTAACTTCCCTCTGCCCCCCCCCCCGATCCATTTTGAATCAGAAGAAAAAGAAAAAAAAAGAAAAAAAAAAGAGACGGAGGCGCGCCCCACCGTCCAACCACCACCACCGCTGCTCGCCGCGACTCCCTCCTCAGCTTCCCCTTCCACCGCCGCTTCTCTCCTCCTCTCCACCTCGCCGCCCTCCCCTGCGGTCCCTTCTCTCTCCTCTTATATCCCAAATCGCCCAAAGACGCTGCCGCGCCCTAACCCCGTAGACCGCCACCAAATCGCCACCGCACTCCCCCCTGGCGCCGCCCAGACGCCCTTCCCCCTTCTCCGATTTCCCCCCCCCTCCTCCAGCGAGGATCTCGACTCCCTTCCCCCCCTTTTTTTTTATCGAGCACTGTAAGTTTAGGTTTTTATTTTATTTTTATTTTAATTCGTTAAAACTAATTTCCAGTTTTTTTAAAGGTTTAAAACAGTTTTTTTTTTTTAAAAAAAAAAAAGATTTAAAACAGTTTTTTTAAAGGTTTAAAACAGTTTTTTTTTTTGTTTAAAACAGTTTTTTTAAAGGTTTAAAACAGTTTTTTTTAAAAAGGTTTAAAACAGTTTTTTTTAAAAAAAAAAGATATAAAACAGATTTTTAAAAGGTTTAAAAACTAATTTCTTTAGAAAGAAAAATCATATTTTTATGTATTGAAAGTCGAGATAAAAATCAGGTTTTTATATGTTGAAAGCAAAAGTAAAGATTCGATTTTTATATATGGAACTTTGAAGTAAAAATTCGATTTTTATATATGGAACTTTGAAATAAAAACTCGATTTTTATATATTGAACTTTGAAATAAAAACTCGATTTTTATATATTGAATAGCGAAATAAAAATTCGATTTTTATATATATAGTGGCTACGGGCGAAGGTGACAAGGAGGCGAGAACGACGAAGTTTCTGCAAATGAAGAGCCGTGGAGCTAGGATAGCTATATGTGAGAACTTCTCACCTTTCAATTTAATTTTTCTAGTTATATATATACTAGGATGCAGACGGTGTTTAGTAGCACCCGACACAATCGTCCACAGACCATGGACTTGTTTGTTTGACTGTTTGGTGATTGATTGCGATATTGGTTTGAATGTGGTTTGTGGTGTGAAAAATCGAATCGATAAATTGGTTAGGATTAGACGTGCGCCGTTATAAGGCGAAGGAGTAAGGCTAGGTTAGACCCTTACTCCAAATTTTGTGGTTTGCATAACGAAAGTGAATTTGATTGATATGTGAATGGCGTGGGCCTTCACTAGACCGGGGATTAGGCTAGGCCTTGTCCCGTTTCTAGTATCGTGCCGTTATGCTGCCGAAATTTTCTAAAATATGTTAGAAAATAAAAATATCATTTTATTGTGTAAATGAATAATAGAAATTCATATGATAGAATAAAATGTTTTATCGTTAAAAATATATTTTTTTACGTGAATATAAATATAGTGAAAGTGAATAAAATAAATATTCATTTACAAACCAGACGGTTTGTTTATGTACACCTATTTGAATGACGTTGATTGGGTCGATAAATTTTACACATCGCCTAACTGCACAAATAAAATATGTGTTTGATTGTTTGAAACCCCACACGGGTGTTAGGATGAAATTTGAAGTTCACTCATCCTGATTGATTAAATATGTCGATCGATTGATTGACAAGCTGTTATGAGCGTTGAATATCTATATTTGATGCTTATACAGTGTAGTGCACTTTGGTTGATGGTTGATTATTTTCAATGTTATTATATACATGTGTTGTATGAAAATCCATATAATTAATTTTATATGGTAATTGATTGGGCCTCATTCCAATCGTGAAAATAAAGAATATTTTGATAATAACAAATATTTTGACAATAGGAAATATTTGAAATAGAATATTTGAAAATATAAATTTATGAAGCCGTGTTGATTAGATTTACGTCATTTTGACGTAAACGATATTTATATCGATTTTATTCATTTTAAAATGAATATTGAAAAGTAATCTCGAAATCGAATATTTCGAAATGAATTGAATTGAAAACGATTTCGAAATGAATTGAATTGAAAACGAATTCAAATGGAATTGAAATGAATTCAAATTGAATTGAAATTCGAATTGAATAGAAATGTTTTTGAAACGAATTCAAAACTATTTATATAATTCGTTTTAAATAGAAATCGACGAAATATATATTATATATATTATATATATAATAAATGGCCTGAATAGAACGCGCCGCGCTGCGGCAGTTCGTGAATTTCGACCATTTATTTCAAACGGACATTGCGGGAGATCCGACCGTCGGATTCTCCTAAAACCGGAACCGTTGGGTTCGTATCGAAAAGAGCTTTCTAATGAATGTTAGAAATTTGAAATCTAACGGTTGGATTTGGAGATACGTCCAAATCAAATTCGAAAAAGGTCGCTGTAAGTGCAGTTCGATGGCCATTGATGGAAATCGACTGTACGGGCCTTGATAAAATTATTAAAAATAGTAATAATTTGTGTAAAATCATAAGAAATGATTTAGAAAGAATTGGGATGAAAAACTCCATATTTGAAAAGATAAAAATAGATTTTTATCGAAATGAACTAGTTTTGAACTAGAATTATAATTCTATTTATTTTTAAATAAATAAATTGAATTCGAAAAGGGTTTTAAAAATAACCAAAATTTCCAATGATTGCATTGGAGTGGATTTGAATCGAAATTGTCTTCGGAATATTTCGATGTTGGAATTCGTGATTATACAGGTGTTGTTATGGAAATTTGAAAGATATATATTGATATCGTTATTTCCAATACGACATTTGTTAGTCGTAGAATTCGATATTGAATATAAGCCGATATATTTTCTATTCAGAGCCTTGTATTGAATATCGAATGTGATTTGGGTTTGTCGTGAATGGTGTCTTCACTAACACTATTCTTGAACCCAGTTGAGAAAAGATTAAATCTTTTTATTTAGATTTAATGAAGTGTACCAATTAAATAATATTTAATTGGAATTGAATTGATATTGATTTTTGGGTTTATCGTGAACAGTGTTTTAAATAACACTTGTTCTTTAACCCGATAATTAATGAATGTGATTTGGGTTTGTCGTGAATGGTGTCTTCACTAACACTGCTCTTGAACCCAGTTGAGAAAAGATTAAATCTTTTTATTTAGATTTAATGAAGTGTACCAATTAAATAATATTTAATTGGAATTGAATGGATATTGATTTTTGGGTTTGTCGTGAACAGTGTTTTAAATAACACTTGTTCTTTAACCCGATAATTAATGGGATGTGACTTTGGGTTTATCGTGAACCGTGTTTTAAATGACACTGATTCTTTAACCCAGTCACAGATTAAAACTAAGTGGAGTTTTAATGAATCTTTAATTAGATTGAAAAGATCGAGAATGGAGTATCACCAGTTTTGCTCCAGGCGATAGTTAAATCTTTAATTAGATTTGAACGTGAAATTTAGAAACTAACTGTCGGTTAGCTAAGTAGAATGGTTTTCTGGATATTGATCTGATGTTGGTTTCGGCCTTCGGGGTTAATATTTGGGGAATTATTCTCTTGATTAATTTACGGTTAATGACTAATGAGTTGGAATGAGGCGTATGTTGTGTTTGTGTAACACTTTTATAATATATACGCGAGTTATTCGGAAAGACCGGGTTTATCCCATTCTGAATAACTGATACGACGATAAGTCGAAGATGAAGACGATGGTCGAAGACCGGAGGTCTTCACGTCGTTTGGGTGATAACTGATGATCTTGATTGGGCTGTACACCCAAGAAGATGGAAACAGTTGGTGATCGTCCAGACGTACTTGGAGATCGATGGAGATGCGGGGTACTAGGTGCCTCCGGTTTCGTTCAGACCCAGAACGGACTTGTAAATGGACTGTGTGTCTGACATTGGATTTTA
Source organism: Allium sativum (assembly GCA_030737875.1). Taxonomy (NCBI): domain Eukaryota; kingdom Viridiplantae; phylum Streptophyta; class Magnoliopsida; order Asparagales; family Amaryllidaceae; genus Allium; species Allium sativum. The sequence continues at coordinate 335,251,288 of CM060913.1, read as the reverse complement.
GTTCGTGCGATTGATCTCTATTAAATATACATCTGTTTGGCGGCGGAGAATTTATTCTCTTGCTTAACGCCCTTCTCTGAGACGTACGAGCTCAGGGGTTATATATTGATGGATATCAATCGCATGGAGTGAATTGCCTGTGTGGCATGCCTAAGTGGCAAATGATCAAGGCTTCTGTTGAAAAGCAAAGTCTTGTGGTTGATGATCGAAGCACGGCCTTTGTGGCGTAGCTTTGTGTAACGTTGATTCGCGAGTATCACACCCGGTATGAATCAAAAACGGGAGACGGACCTCAGGGAGGGCCTACGTTTCCTCCTAGCTAAAAGTGGCGTCAGTGGTTTTACACGCCCTGACGAGTTTGACTTATGTGGTTGTTGCTGTTGCGAGGCGCCTCGGATTGATCGGTCGTTCTCGAACCGATGGAGTCATTTAGTTGGCTCGCTTACGCCCCAAAGGGCGGCGAAACGTAGTGCTCAGGTATAATAATCCACATCGGTGGACCGGCCCTGTCGCTCCAAGGCTTGCCTGCGCGCTTGCCTGAGACTCGGGCTAGGCAGTCTCGAATCATTGAGGATCTTGCCCCTAGCCTCGGTTCATACCATAAATGATAACCCAACTTCCAATACGACATTTGCGGTTTTGATTGTAAACCTATATATGGTGACATAGTGTTATGGGCCGTTCATGCCGCCTATGATTGATACTTATGATTTGAAGTGTTTTATACACTATGCACTTATAATAGTATCAAGTGATTTGTTTTAACCGTATCAAGCATTCTTTGGCTGTTATAAGGGAAAACCCTATCCCCCGGCTTGCGTTGCATTGTGTGATAGGACCTGGGTCTTATAACAGCTTCATTTTTCTTTATTTAGCATTGCGCTGTTTGTTTTATGCACTGGTATTCTTGGGAGAAAACCCGTTCCGTGTTATACGGCGTGGTCCCTTGATTTACCGAACTTTAAAATAAAGAATTATAACTGTTTTAGTTCTCACACCAGTCCCATGACTGACCTGGAGTTTATTGTTTTAACCTAAACTCTGGGTGCCCCTATTTTCCGCACGGGCAGCTAGTAGTTTTGGTTTTGCAGATTTATATTCACAGGATCCTGGTTTACAGCTGGAACGATATCCGGAAAGCTTTGTATCCGTATATCTCCTTCTAGTTGTGTATTGTATTATTTTCCGCTGCTATGTATTTAAATGTAATTTAAATCTCTGATATTTCTGTGTAATATTCATTTATACTCTGTATATTCTTGTAATCTGATGCATTGTTGTAATATACAATGAAACGTTCTTCTGTATGCGTTCTGCTGTGGTTTGTTCTCGAACTATCCGACGCTTTCCTTTACGGGGAGGTTGCGGGTCTTTACAGGAAAGAGGTCTCGTTTTGGGCTGATTTGAGATGGGGACCCGCACTCGAGGGGAGGAGGAGCTAAACGAGGCGTCGCTCGAGCAGGGGGGTGCTCAGGTCGGCCATCGACTTCAGGGGGGGCGCTGCGTACGGTGGCAGTGGGTAGAGGATCCGGCGGCCTTCAACTTGGGGGTTTAGGGCGTGGTTCTCGATGGAAGAGGAGGGTCACGAGGGGGATAGGCCGGAGAGGTAGAGGAGAGCGGAGGAAGAAGAGGGGGTGGAAGCGGCGGGCGGTGGCTGTAGGGGGAGGAGCGGCGTGGTCGAGGTCCTGACCGCCGACGAGCGTTTTTTTTTTCTCTCTTTTCGATTTACAGAAGAATGATCGGGGGGGGGGGGCAGAAGGTTTTAAGGGAGAGAGATATATATTTTTTATTTTATTTTATTTAATTATTTGTAAAAAGTGGACTTTTACCTACGACCTCAAAACGAGGCCCACCGCCTGTCGTCCATAGCGTTTTACCCCCATTCCGAACACAATGGGATATGTATCGCAAGCTGATTTGATTGTTACAATCAGTTTCCGTTAAATTTACATTTAAATCACTATATTGAATTTTAAACGTACATTTCAAATTACCGGGGTCGCCTACTAACTTGATAAATCACAGAAAAATATTTTCTAGCTTCGTATTGACGATACGGTCCTAACAAAACTATTTTCGTCGAATTCTGAGACGGTTTGAAAAATGGCCAATTTCCAGTCGATTAAAATCAACTGAAACTGGTCAAACGCGTTTTCTTTTGCCACGCTCACATATTGATTCGAAAAATTATGAAATTTGGAATCTAGCAATAACTTCACATCCCGGACCCAACAAAACTGTTTCGTCGAAATCCGAGGTCGTTTGCAAAATGTCCATTTTTAAGGGCCTGAATTCCATAGCGACTATTCAGAATTTTCAACTGGACATATCTTATCATTTATAAAGTGAAATCTCAGTTTGTTAACTTCGTTGGAAAGATATCGTCAATTAGATCCTAACGTTTTTGGTTACACTAAAATCCGGATTGTTTTGCTCCCGGTATGTTCAATTGAAGTTTGAAATCGAATTATCGAACTACCGCGCCATTTTCAATTCTATTTATAATTATGTATAAATATTTATATTCTAACGACGACGCGTATATAATATATACGTTCGAATTATATTCAAAATAAATTTCTCGTCGATATTATTTAAAATAATTCATTTTAAATAATCAAAATTCGCTAAAATGGCCAAAATAAAAATTTTAAACTGGCTCAGATTTTCGGGTTATTACAATCTCCCCCACTTAAAACTTTTCGTCCCCAAAAAGGAACAAAGTCGAAAGTGGTTTGATTATTCAACTCTACGTTCAATCTGGCTTCCATTCTCCAACCTTTCAGTTTCTGAGAATTTTCAAAAATTTCAAAAATTTACCTAACACACTAAATTTTTGAAAAATTTCGCCATAACCTCCCCTGCACCGGGAGCATCGGGGAATTTCAAATAGCTTCCCCGGTCCTTCAGATCTCAAAAAGAAAAAGAAAAAGCCAAGCGGCTAGCCAATAGGCTCACAAAATCATCATCACCCAAACAAAACAGGAAATTATGTAGTAAACATGTACCTATTTGTCGAGCAAACAAATTTTATTCTCTGCTCTAGCCTCCTTGCTATTGCCTGTTCAATGATATACATGTATATGCAAGCAGATGCGACTAATCTTCAGTACAATTCAATATTCGATACAATTAGGCATAATGGTTCAAAATTCAATCAGGCAACAATAATCAAACAACACAAACATCAATCAATTAGTTGATTAGCTTTTGAAATTGATAACTTTAATACATAGTCAAAAATCAGATTTTTGATGCCAAATCACAACAATATGCCCTACCTAATTTTGGTTCTCACACCAGTCAATAGGAAATATATAGATATCACACCTTCGAAACACGAATACCAATTCTGATGATGTTCGAACTATCATCAGAATCATCTTCGGGCGACTAGATTGTGATTCTATATCTATCCGGTATATTAAAACTTCAAATACACGTTTGCAAGGCGTATATGCAAAATCTTTATATACTGGACTATCCTAATCAATACAAATAAATAATCAAATACGAATAGTTGATTTAAATTTTCAAAACCAAAATTGTTTTTACTCTTAAAAATATACTCTTCACACTCGTTCTAGGATACCACTGATCCTATCTCTAACGAGTCATTCTCGTTGGATATTACTAATCCAGTTTCTGAGGAATTCTTTCGTACGGTCCTAATGTGCCTTGTTCTCTGAGCTTTGTAAACCAAAGCTCTGATACCAAATCAGACGGCAAGGAATTTCGCTCGGTCCGAACCAGTCGCTAAACCGATTCAGGCCGTTCGAAACGCCCTATCGTTTGAGAACACGACAAATCAGAATGCATACAAAAGAACGTTTCATTGTATATTACAACAATGCATCAGATTACAAAAATATACAGAGTACGAATGAATATTACACAGAAATATCAGATATTTAAATTACATTTAAATACATAGCAGCGGAAAATAATACAATACACAACTGAAGGGGATATACGGATACAAAGCTTTCCGGATATCGTTCCAGCTGTAAACCAGGATCCTGTGAATATAAATCTGCAGAACCAAAACTACTAGCTGCCCGTGTCGAAAATAAGGGCACCCAGAGTTTAGGTTAAAACAATAAACTCCAGGTCAGTCATGTGACTGGTGTGAGAACTAAAACAGTTAATCTTTATTTTTAAAGTTAGGTAAATCAAGGGACCACGCCGTATAACACGGAACGGGTTTCCTCCCAAGAATACCAGTGCATAAAACAACAGCGCAATGCTAAGTAAAGAAAAATGAAGCTGTTATAAGACCCAGTTCCCATCACACAATGCAACGCAAGCCGGAGGATAGGGTTTTTACCTTATAATAGCCAAGAATGCTTGATACGTTGAAAACAAATCATTTGATACTATTTCAAGTGCATAGTGTATAAAACAACTTCAAATCATAAGTATCAATCATAGGCGGCATGAGTGCCCCATCCCACTATGTCGCCATACTAGGCTCTACAAAATAAAACCGCAAATGTCACGTATTTGGAAATTGGATTTCCGTCTATGAACCGAGGCAAAAGATAGTCCTCAACCGTTTTCGTGACTCTCTAGCCCGAGCCACAGGGTCAGAGCGCATCGACCCTTGGATCGTCAGGGCCGGTCCACCGATGTGGATTAAAATGCCTGAACACTACGTTTCCCCGCCCTTTGGGGCGTAAATGAGCCAACTAAATGACTCCATCGGTTCGAGAACGACCGATCAATCCGAGGCGCCTCGCAACAACAACAACCACATAAGTCAAACTCGTCAGGGCGTGTAAAACCACTGACGCCACTTCTAACTAGAAAGAAACGCATGCCCTCCCTGAGGTCCTCTCCCGTTTTTGGTTCACCACCGGGGTGTGAAACTCGCGAAGCAAACGTTACACAAAGCTACGCCACAAAGGCCGTGCTTTGATCATCACCACAAGACTTTTCTTTTCAACAGAAGCCTCGATCAATTTCCACTTAGGCATGCCACACAGGCAATTCACTCCATGCGTTTGATATCCATCAATATATAACCCCTGAGCTTGTACGTCTCAGAGAAGGGCGTTAAGCAAGAGAATAAATTCTCCGCCGCCAAACAGATATATATTTAATAGAAATCAATCACACAGACTAAAATCCAATGTCAGACACACAGTCCATTTACAAGTCCGTTCTGGGTTTGAACGAAACCGGAGGCACCTAGTACCTCGCATATCCATCGATCTCCAAGTACGTCTGGACGATCACAAACTGTTTCCATCTTCTTGGGTGTACAGCCCAATCAAGATCATCAGTAATCACCCAAACGACGTGAAGACTTCTGGTCTTCGACCACCGTCTTCATCTTCGACACCACGTCGAATCAGTTATTCAGAATGGGATAAACCCGGTCTTTCTGAATAACTCGCGTATATATTATAAAAGTGTTACACAAACACAACATACGCCTCATTCCAATTCAGAATATTCTTTTATTCAAATATTCCTATACTTTGGGAAAAGTTCCCATTAATTTTATCCAAGATAAATTCTTTAAATTTATTCTTTAATCTCCTTTGAATATCGATTCAAACTAGTCAGGATTAGCGAACCACACCAAAGTAATCATTTATTTTATTTCCCAATCCCAACCTATTCATCCCATGAAGTAAAATTGGTAATACTTCATATCTAACACCACATTGTTATCGGTAAATTCAATTACCATTTCACGTTCAAATCTAATTAAATATTTAACCATCGCCTAGAGCAAAACTGGTGATACTCCATTTTCGATCTTTTCAATCTAATTAAAGATTCATTAAAACTCCACTTAGTTTTAATCTTCGGCTGGGTTAAAGAATCAGTGTCATTTAAAACACGGTTCACGATAAACCCAAAATCACATTCCATTAATTATTGGGTTAAAGAACGAGTGTTATTTAAAACACTGTTCACGATAAACCCAAAAATCAATATCACTTCAATTCCAATTAAATATTATTTAATTGGCACCCTTCATTAAATCTAAATAAAAAGATATAATCTTTTCTCAACTGGGTTCAAGAACAGTGTTAGTGAAGACACCATTCACGACAAACCCAAATCACATTTGATATTCAATACAAGGCTCTGAATAGAAAATATATCGGCTTATATTCAATATCAAATTCTACGACTAACAAATGTCGTATTTGAAATAACGATATAAATATATAACTTTCAAAATTTCCATAACAACACCTGTATAATCACGAATTCCAACATCGAAATATTCCGAAGACAATTTCGATTCAAATCCACTCCAATGCAATCATTGGATATTCTGGTTATTTTCAAAACCCTTTTTAAATTCAATTTATTTATTTAAAAATAAATAGAATTATAATTCTAGTTCAAAACTAGTTCATTACGATAAAAATCTATTTTTATCTTTTCAAATATGGAGTTTTTCATCCCAATTTTTCCCCAATCATTTCTTATAATTTTACACAAATTATTACTATTTTTAATAATTTTATCAAGGCCCGTACAGTCGATTTCCATCAATGGCCATCGAACTGCACTTACAACGACCTTTTTCAAATTTGATTTGGACATAATTCCAAATCCAACCGTTAGATTTCAAATTTCTAATATTCATTAGAAAGCTCTTTTCGATACGAACCCAACGGTTCCGGTTTTAGGAGAATCCGACGGTCGGATCTCCCGCAATGTCCGTTTGAAATAAATGGTCGAAATTCACGAACTGCCGCGGCGCGACGCGTTCTATTCAGGCCATTATATTATATATATATATAATATATATAATATATATTTCGTCGATTTCTATTTAAAACGAATTATATAAATAGTTTTAAAATTCGTTTCAAAAGCAATTTCAACTTCCATTTCAATTCAAATCAAAATTGAATTCTTCTTTATAAATTCGGTTTAAAATTCATTTCTATTCAATTCAAATTTCAATTCAATTTGAATTCATTTCAATTCGTTTTCAATTCAATTTGAATTCATTTCAATTCATTTCGAAATCGTTTTCAATTCAATTCATTTCGAAATCGTTTTCAATTCAATTCATTTCGAAATCGTTTTCAATTCAATTCATTTCGAAATCGTTTTCAATTCAATTCATTTCGAAATCGTTTTCAATTCAATTCATTTTGAAACTGTTTTCAATTCAATTCATTTCGAAATCGTTTTCAATTCAATTCATTTCGAAATCGTTTTCAATTCAATTCATTTCGAAATCGTTTTCAATTTAATTCATTTCGAAATCGTTTTCAATTCAATTCATTTCGAAATCGTTTTCAATTCAATTCATTTCGAAATCGTTTTCAATTCAATTCATTTCGAAATCGTTTTCAATTCAATTCATTTCGAAATCGTTTTCAATTCAATTCATTTCGAAATCGTTTTCAATTCAATTCATTTCGAAATCGTTTTCAATTCAATTCATATTGGAAATGAGGCCCAATCAATTACCATATAAAGTTAATTATATGGATTTTCATACAACACATGTATATAATGGCATTGAAAATAATCAACCATCAACCAAAGTGCACTACACTGTATAAGCATCAAATATAGATATTCAACGCTTATAACAGCCTGTTAATCAATCGATCGACATATTTAATCAATCAGGATGAGTGAACTTCAAATTTCATCCCAACACCCGTGTGGGGTTTCAAACAATCAAACACATATTTTATTTGTGCTATTGGGCGATGTGTAAAATTTATCGTCCCAATCAATGTCATTCAAATAGGTGTACATAAACAAACCGTGCGGTTTATAAATGAATATTTTATTTTATTCACTTCACGTTAAAAATTATATTTTTAACGATAAAACATTTCATTTCAACCTATGAATTTCTATTCAATTCATTTATTCAATAAAATGATATTTTTATTTTTCTAACATATTTTAGAAAATTTCGGCGGCATAACGGCACGATACTAGAAACAGGACGAGGCCTAGCCTTATCCCCGGTCTAGTGAAGGCCCACGCCATTCACACATCAATCAAATCAATTTTATTTCACCAAACAATTCAGTTCAAACCAAATAATCTAACCAACTACACAACCAAACAAACAAGCCCATGGTATGTGGACGGGTGTCGGGTGCTTCTAATAAGCACCGTCTGCATCCTAGTATATAGATATAACTAGAAAAATAGAATTTGAGTGAGAAGTTCTCACTGATAACTATCCTAGCTCCACGGCACTTCATTCATAGAAATCTTCATCGCTATCGCATCTTCAGCATCTTCGTTGCCCGTAGCCACTACATATATAAAAATCGAATTTTTACTTCGCTATTCCATATATAAAAATCATATTTTTATTTCGAAGTTCAATATATAAAAATCCTATTTTTAACTCGAAGTTCAACATATAAAAATCCTATTTTTAACTCGAAGTTCAACATATAAAAATCCTATTTTTAACTCGAAGTTCAACATATAAAAATCCTATTTTTAACTCGTCTTTTTCATATGAAAAATCATATCCTTTACCAATCAAAAATTATTTCTTTTCATGACTAAAATATAATCTTTTCAAAATAAGCGTATAAACTTTCATGAATAAAAATATAAGTTTTCATATAAAAAATATAAGCTTTACTACATTAAAAATATATACTTTTCCCTTATAAAAATATTCGTCTTTCCTTATATAAAAATACGACCTTCCTCTTATAAAAATACGACCTTTTACTTTATGAAAATACCATCTTGATTATCAATAAAAATCTCAACTCAGGTTAAAAATAAATAAAACTGAAAACACTTACAGTTACTCGAGAAAAGGGGGAGGAAAGAGGTCTCGTTTTGGGCTGATTTGAGATGGGGACCCGCACTCGAGGGGAGGAGGAGCTAAACGAGGCGTCGCTCGAGCAGGGGGGTGCTCAGGTCGGCCATCAACTTCAGGGGGGGCGCTGCGTACGGTGGCAGTGGGTAGAGGATCCGGCGGCCTTCAACTTGGGGGTTTAGGGCGTGGTTCTCACTGGAAGAGGAGGGTTGCGAGGGGGATAGGCCGGAGAGGTAGAGGAGAGCGGAGGAAGAACAGGGGGTGGAAGCGGCGGGCGGTGGCTGTAGGGGGAGGAGCGGCGTGGTCGAGGTCCTGACCGCCGACGAGCGTTTTTTTTTCTCTCTTTTCGATTTACAGAAGAATGATCGGGGGGGCCAGAAGGTTTTAAGGGAGAGAGATATATATTTTTTATTTTATTTTATTTAATTATTTGTAAAAAGTGGACTTTTACCTACGACCTCAAAACGAGGCCCACCGCCTGTCGTCCATAGTGTTTTACCCCCATTCCGAACACAATGGGATATGTATCGCAAGCTGATTTGATTGTTACAATCAGTTTCCGTTAAATTTACATTTAAATCACTATATTGAATTTTAAACGTACATTTCAAATTACCGGGGTCGCCTACTAACTTGATAAATCACAGAAAAATATTTTCTAGCTTCGTATTGACGATACGGTCCTAACAAAACTAGTTTCGTCGAATTCTGAGACCGTTTGAAAAATGGCCAATTTCCAGTCGATAAAAATCAACTGAAACTGGTCAAACGCGTTTTCTTTTGCCACGCTCACATATTGATTCGAAAAATTATGAAATTTGGAATCTAGCAATAACTTCACATCCCGGACCCAACAAAACTTGTTTCGTCGAAATCCGAGGTCGTTTGCAAAATGTCCATTTTTAAGGGCCTGAATTCCATAGCGACTATTCAGAATTTTCAACTGGACATATCTTATCATTTATAAAGTGAAATCTCAGTTTGTTAACTTCGTTGGAAAGATATCGTCAATTAGATCCTAACGTTTTTGGTTACACTAAAATCCGGATTGTTTTGCTCCCGGTATGTTCAATTGAAGTTTGAAATCGAATTATCGAACTACCGCGCCATTTTCAATTCTATTTATAATTATATATAAATATTTATATTCTAACGACGACGCGTATATAATATATACGTTCGAATTATATTCAAAATAAATTTCTCGTCGATATTATTTAAAATAATTCATTTTAAATAATCAAAATTCGCTAAAATGGCCAAAATAAAAATTTTAAACTGGCTCAGATTTTCGGGTTATTACAGCAGCCAACTAGACATAGGATGAACTAAGATAACGGTAAAGACGCATCTACCCACCCAAGGATAATTACTACACTGCACCACACCAGTCATTCCTACTCAAAGGTTGATCCCACCCATGGACTTGGAAAATATAACTAGTAGTTTCGTGTACCCCTAGCTGACCACATAGGTGCCGTCTGCCCCTATCTCCACTAGGTGTACCCACTACTCCCCAAGCGATCGGCTCCCTACCGTAGATACCCGTGCTGGCCCCACAGTGGGGTGTATCACTCCCCAAAGTGGCAACCCGATATAATCAACGGTGCACGGCTTATACCTACACGATGCAACAACGTCTTACCTACCAGCCCGGGTCCACACACGCATATGAAACCCGTTGGACTTGCGTTGCCACCGCTAACCCGTTTTGGCCTCTTATAGTCAAGCCCAGTACGCGTGTCCCGTCCTCGACATGGGTCGAGCCCGATAAGATACATATGGGTTACTGGTTGAAATGGGCCCCCACAAGCTACCCACCTAAGCTTGTCCCTTTTTCTAGTGCATCCCACTTAACCCTTTAATCATGTTTAATTACATGTTTCCACTTGGTTAAGTATTCTAATCGTATTTTCTATTGCTACCCAAGGCAACCAACTAGATTTCCACATGCCACCCAAGGCACTTACTTGATTTCCACATGCCACCCAAGGCACCCACTTAACCCCTCATGCCCCACTACATGCTTATCTGGTTAAGTGTTTCTTAATTGATTAAGACCGTAACCTTTGCAAAGACCTCTCACATTAGACTATCTTTTATGGCAGCTGGATTTGTCGGTCGGGTCCGGGCAGCCTTACGCCATAACCAAGTCTAACCTCGTGTCTTTACACTTGTCACGTATTTAGTTTATGCCTAAGAACTCTCACATTGGGCCAATCATTTGTAGCCGCTGGATTTGCCGGTCGGTTCCCGGCAGTCTTATGCTACAAAAGGGTCCAACCTCGTGTCTTACTCGATTAATTACACCTAATTAATCACCCCCATAATTTGTATTAATTATCCCTAATTAATTACAAATTTAACGATATACATAATTGACTCAATTATGTCCATCCACTTTATGGTATGCATAATCATACCAACTTCACACCATTTCATTAACATGAATATTAACCCCATCGTTCCCCACGTAATACGTTGACATGACATATTTAAAAGGGAAGATTCATCACAAACACAATGGGTTCAACTTGCATAACATTAGCATCAACATGGGTTTTAAAGGTGTCAACTTGCATGTATGACCATAACATCAAACCCAACTAGCATAAATAATCAACCCAAACTTGCATAAATCACATATGTCATAAAGAGGGTAACTTGCATAAGTTACTTATGTCATATAAAGGGGTAAACTTGCAAATGGATGTATGACATATAAAGGGGTTAACTTGCATATGTATGCATATCATACAAAGGTGTAAACTTGCACATGTTACTTGCATATAATCAAACACCAAACTTGCATAACATGTCATATATGAACTTGCGTATAATCAAACACCAAACTTGCATAACATGGTGTCATAATGGATCAATGTTTATCATAGTGATTTGCATAACTAGCATCATAAGCACATAGCATAAAACTTGCATAACTAGCATCATGAACATATAGCATAAAACTTGCACAACTAGCATCATGAACTCATAGCATATGACTTGCATAACTTGCATAACATCATGAACACATAGCATATGACTTGCATAACTTGCATAACATCATGAACACATAGCATATGACTTGCATAACATCATGAACACATAGCATATGACTTGCATAACTTGCATAGCATCATGAACACATAGCATATGATAACATAACTTGCATTGATCCACATACATAACCATAACCTCATTATATCCTATCATAATTAGTTTAGCAATTGCTTGCTAAAGGTATAGAAACTCATAACTTGTTGATTAGCACTCCTATGAAGAAGATTAAGTTGCTAAAGTTGATTTGAGAAGCTATCCTCTTCTACAATTTGATGGAGGCTCGTTCAAGTTGCATTTTGACGGCATAACGACGTTGTATCTATTTTTAGTATGAATTAGGGTAGTCTTAGGGTGTATTTATAGAATTAGGATGTAGTTTAGGCCCTTAGATTAACCCTAATTTAGTTTAGAGCCCTCAGATTTCGTCACAAGCCACCAGAACACAACCCAAAGGTCAAATCAGTGCACCCAGGCCAAACTAACCGATAGGGGGGGTCGACCCCTGGGTCGACACATGGGTCGACCCCTTGGGGGGGGGGTCGACACCCATGTCGACCCTAGTGTCGACACCATCTGTCTGGCGTGAATTTTCCCGCCTCTTCTGAAATTTGAATTTTGAATATTTTAAATCTGTTTTGAATTTTCTGAAACTTCGGATGGCCATAACTTCTTCATACGAAGTCCAAATCACGCAAACTCGGACTCTATCTCAACCAGAATTCCGAGATGAACACAATGGCGCAACCCGTTTCCCTTAATTCTCACATCTGAGATTAATTATTCTTTAATTACTAAACATTAATATTAAGTGGAATTCGGGGTGTTACAAATAAAATCTATAGTAATTGATTGGGCCTCATTCCAGTTTAGAAATAGAATATTTGAAAGTAGAAATATTTGAAAATGAAATATTTGAAAATAGAAATATACAAAAGCCGTGTTGATTAGATTGACGCCATTTTGACGTAAACGATATTTATATCGATTTTATTCATTTTATAATGAATATCGAAAGTGATTTCAAAATATGATATTTTGAAAAGAATTGAAATTCGAATTTAATTGAATGCAAATGAATTCGAATTGAAATTGAATAGAAATGAATTCGAATTGAAATTGAATAGAAATGAATTCGAATTGAAATTGAATAGAAATGAATTCAAATTGAAATTGAATAGAAATGAATTCGAATTGAAATTGAATTGAATTGGATTAGAACTGAAATTGAATTAGAAATCAATTTGAATTGAAATCGATTTGAAATGAATTTAAAACGAATTTATATTGGAAAATTCAATTTTGATTTGAATTTGAGAATGAAGTTGAAATCGTTTTGAAAACGAATTTAAAACGATTTATAAAATGCATTTTAAAAGGAAATCGACAAAGTATATATTATATATATTATATATATAATATAATGGCCTGAATAGAACGCGTTGCGCTGCGGTAGTTCGTCAATTTCGACCACTGACTTTGAATGGATATTGCGGGAGATCCGACCGTCGTATTCTCTAAAATCGGAACCGTTGGGTTCGTATCGAAAAGGCCTTTCTAATGAATATTAGAAATTAGAAATCTAACGGTTGGATTTGGAATTATGTCCAAATCAAATTTAGAAAAGGTCGTTGTAAGTGCAGTTCGATGGCCGTTGATGGAAATCGACTGTACGGGCCTTGATAAAATTATTAAAAATAGTAATAATTTATGTGAAATCATAAGAAATGATTTGGGAAGAATTGGGATGAAAAACTCCATATTTGAAAGGATAAAAATAGATTTTACTCGAAATGAACTAGTTTTGAACTAGAATTACAATTCTATTTATTTTTAAATAAATAAATTGGATTTGAAATGGTTTTGATAATAACTAGAAATTCTAATAATTGAATTGGAATGGATTTTAATCGAAATTGTCTTTGGAATATTTCGATGTTGGATTTCATGATTATACAGATATTGTTAGGGAAATTTGAAAGATATATATATATATATATCGTTATTTCCGATACGATATTTGTTGGTCGTAGAATTTGATATTGAATATAAGCCGATATATTTTCTATTCAGAGCCTTGTATTTAATATCAAATGTGATTTGGGTTTGTCGTGAATGGTGTCTTCATTAACACTGTTCTTAAGCCTAGCTGAGAAAAAGATTAAATCTTTTTATTTATATTTAATGAAGTGTACCAATTAAACAATATTTAATTGGAATTGAAATGGAATTAATTTTTAGGTTTATCGTGAACGGTGTTTTAAATAACACTGGTTCTTTAACCCGTTAATTAATGTGATGTGATTTTGGGTTTGCCGTGAACCGTGTTTTAAATGACACTGATTCTTTAACCCAGTTAAAGATTAAAACTAAGTGGAGTTTTAATAAATCTTTAATTAGATTGAAAAGATCGAGAATGGAGTATCACCAGTTTTACTCCAGGCGATAGTTAAATCTTTAATTTGGGTTGAACGTGAAATGATAATTGAATTTACCGATAACACTGTGGTGTTAGATATGAAGTATTACCAGTTTTACTTAATGGGGTGAATAGGTTGGGGTTGGGAAATAAAATAAATGATTACTTCGGTGTAGTTCGCAAATCCCGACTAGTTTGAATTGATATTCAAAGGAGATTAAAGAATAAATGTAAAGAATTTATCTTTGATAAAATTAATGGGAACCTTTCCCAAAGTGTAAGAATATTTGAATAAAAGAATATTCTTAATTGGAATGAGGCGTATGTTGTATTTGTGTAACACTTGTTTATTATATACGCGAGTTATTCAGAAAGACCGGGTTTATCCCATTCTGAATAACTAATTCGACGTGGTGTCGAAGATGAAGACGGTGGTTGAAGACTGGAGGTCTTCATGTCGTTTGGATAATTACTAATGATCTTGATTGGCCCGTACACCCAAGAGGAGGGAATCAGTTAGTGATCGTCCAGACGTACTTGGAGATCGATGGATGTGCGGGATACTAGGTGCCTCCGGTTTCGTTCAGACCCAGAACGAACTTGTAAATAGACTGTGTGTCTAACATTGGATTTTAGTCTGTGTGATTGATTTCTATTAAATATATATCTGTTTGGAGGTGGAGAATTTATTCTCTTGCTTAACGCCGTTCTCTGAGACGTACGAGCTCATGGGCTATATATTGATGGATATCAATCGCATGGAGTGAATTGCTTGTGCGGCATGCCTAAGTGGCAATTGATCAAGGCTTCTGTTGAAAAGCAAAGTCTTGTGGTTGATGATCAAAGCACGGCCTGTGTGGCGTAGCTTTGTGTAACGTTGATCCACGAGCCTCACACCTAGGTTGTGAACTAGAAACAGGAGAGGACATCAGGGAGGACATGCGTTTCTTTCTAGCTAGAAGTGGCGTCAGTGTTTTTACACACCCTGATGAGTTTGACTTATGTGGTTGTTGTTGTTGCGAGGCGCTTCGGATATACCAGTGACTATGTGAAGCCAATGGAGTCATTTGTTTGCTCATTTACAACCCAAAGCGTGGGGAAACGCAGTGTTCAGGCATAATAATCCACATCGGTGGACCGGCCCTAACGATCCAAGGGGCAGTTGCGGCTGTTCCTGAGGGGCGGGCTAGATCATCTCGAATCGGTAGAGGACTATCTTTTGCCTCGGTTCACGGAAGGATACCCAATTTCCAATACGCGACATTTGCGGTTTAATTTGTAGAGCCTAGTATTGGCGACATGATATATGGTACCCATGTCGCCTATGATTGATACTTATAATTTGAAGATGTTTTATACACTATGCACTTACAATAGTATCAATTGATTTGTTTTAAACATACTAAGCATGTTTGGCTATTATAAGGGAAAACCCTATCCCCCGGCTTGCGTTGCATTGTGTGATAGGACCTGGGTCTTATAATAGCTTCATTTTTTTTCCAAAAAGCATTGCGCTGTTTTGTTATATGCACTGGTATTCTTAGGAGGAAACCCGTTCCGTGTTATACGGTGTGGTCCCTTGGTATATCTGATTTAAAGTAAAGTTTTAAATAACTGTTTTAGTTCTCACACCAGTCCCATGACTGACCTGGAGTTTATCGTTTTAACCTAAACCCTGGGTGCCCTATTTTCGACACGGGCAGCTAGTAGTTTTGGTTTTGCAGATTTATATTCACAGGATCCGGATTTACAGTTGGAATGATATCCGGAAAGTTTTGTATCCGTATATCTCCTTCAGTTGTGTATTGTATTATTTTCCGCTGCTATGTAATTTATTGTAATCTCTGATAATTTTAATGTATATTTATTCATTCTCTGTATATTCTTGTATTCTGATGGAATTGTTGTAATATACAATGAAATGTTCTTCTGTCTGCGTTCTATTTTGTCGTGTTCTCAAAACAATCAGGCGTTTCGAACGGTCAGGATCGGTTTAGCGACTGATTCGAATCGAGCGAAATTCCTTTTAGTTTCAGTTGGTATCAGAGCTTTGGTTTACAAAGCTCAGAGAACAAGGCGCCTTAGAACAATACGAAAGAATTCATCAGAGGTTGGATTAGTAATATCCAATGGGAATGACTCGTTAGAGATAAGATCAGTAGTATCCAAGGACGAGTGTGAAGAGTATATTTTTAAATTGAAAAAAAATTTTGTTTTAAAATTTAAATCGAATTATACGTATTTGAATAATTTATTTTATATTGATTTGGACTATCCAGTATATATAGATTTTGCATATACGTCTGATCCACGGATATTCGAAGTTTTAATATATTGGGTAGATATAGAATTACACTCTAGTCACTCGAAGATAATTCTGATGATCGCTCGAGCATCATCAAAATTTATTTTCGTGTTTCGAAGGTGTGATATCTATATATTTCCATTAGACTAGTGTGAGAACCAAAATTATATAGGGCCTATTGTTGTGATTTGGCATCAAAAATATGATTTTTGACTATATATCAAAGTTATGAATTTGAAAAGCAAATCAACTAATTGATTGATGATTGTGTTGTTTGATTATTGGTGGTTTAATTAAAATTTAAACCATTTAGCCAAATTGACCAAAAAATGAATTGTATTGAAAATTAGTCGCATTTGCATGCATACACATGTACTTACATTGAACAGGTCATAGCAAGGAGGCTAGAGCAGAAGAATAAAATTTGTTTGCCCGACAAATAGGTACATGTTTACCATAATTTACTTTTTTGTTTGGGTGATGATGATTTTATGAGCCGATTGGCTAGCCGCTTGGCTTTTCCTTTTTCTTTTGGATTGAAGAAGGCCATGGGAGACTATATAAAATATCCCAAGTCCTCGATGCAGGGGAGGTTATGGCGAAATTTTTCGAAAATTTAGGGTGTTAGCCAAATGTTTGAAAATTTTGAAAAGTTCTTAGAAACTGAAAAGTCGAAGAACTTAAGCCGTAATGAAAATAATGAAAGTTGAGTTGGTTTGTAAAACAACTTTCGGCTTCGTTCCTTTTCGGGGACGAAAAGTTTTAAGTGGGGGAGATTGTAACAACCCGGAAATGCGAGCCAATTTAAAATTTTTATTTTGGCAATTTTAATGAATTTTGAACATTTAAAATGAATTATTTAAAAAAAACGATGAGAAATTTATTTTGAGTATAATTCGAATGTATATATTTATTCAAATCGTTGTTAGAATATAAATAATTATATATAATTATAAAAGGAATCGAAAATGGCGCGGTAGTTCGATAATTCGATTTCAAACTTCAAATGAATGTACCGGGAGCAAAATAAACCGGATTTTAGTGAAACCAAAAGTATTAGGATCTATTTGAGAATATCTTTCTAGCAAATTCGAATATTCAAAATTTCATAGCGGGAATCAAAAGTTACGTCCAGTTGAAAATTCAGAATAGTCGTTATGGAATTCAGTCCCTTAAAAATGGAAATTTTGCAAACAACATCGGATTTCGACGAAACCACTTTTGTTGGATCCGCGACGTCAAATATCTACTAGGTTTCAAATTTCATAATTTTTGGAATCAATATGTGAGCGTGGCAAAGGAAAACGCATTTGACCAGTTTTAGTTGATTTTAATCAACTGGAAATTGGCCATTTTTCAAATGGTCTCAGAATTTGACGTAACTAGTTTTGTTAGCACCGTATCGTCAATACGAAGCTAGAAAATATTTTTTTGGAATTTTTCGAGTTAATATGTGACCCCGGTAAATTGAAATGCGCGTTCAAATTCAATATATAGGGATATATTTTGATTTTGACTGAAACTGATTGAAACGATCGAATCAGCCTACGATGCATGTCCCATTGTGTTCGGAATTAGGGTAATTAGCTATGGACGACAGGCAGTGGGCTTTGTTTTGAGATCGAATAAAAGGTCAACTTTTTGGAAATTAAATAATTAAAATTAAAAATAAAACCCCTCTATTATCTCTAGGCCCCTCCCTCCCTCTCTTTCACTTTTCAATTCAGAAGGAAAAAAAACCGTGGCTCATCACTCCTCGTTGCCCGTCCACCTCGTGCCACCGTCGCTCCCCACTGCCGATCGCCTCCCCTCCGGCCTCCCCTAGCCGCCACCCTCCTCCCCATCGACGTAAACACCCAAACCCCCTCCGAACAGAGAAAATAAGCCGCGCCCCATCCCAAGGCCACACCTCGACCACCACAGCCTCACCTCACTGCCAGCGCCGCCTGCTCCACCTCCCGCAAGCGCCGTTCTCCCACCCACCAACGGCCAAGACCCAATCTCCTTGATGAATGTGAGTTTTAATTTATTTCCATTTAGTTTTATCATTAAATCCGAATTTAATTTATTTTATTTTCAGTTTTTTTTGTTATATGAGTTAAAGTGAAAGGCGAGATTTTTAATATGTAAAAGACGAGTTTTTTAATATGTAAAAGACGAGATTTTTAGATATGAAATAACTGATTTTTATATAAGTTAAAGCTAGGATTTTTATTTAACTAAAAATGTGATTTTTTGTCGAATAAAAGGGTATGATTTTTAAACTAGAACAGCTATGATTTCTAATTTAAAAAGTTAAGATTTTTGGTGAATATAATTAGTTTTATTTGTATGAAGAATAATGATGTGAAAAGATTAAATTTTTACTAATAAAAAGATAGCATTTTTGAAAATGAAAAGATTGATTTTTAGTTTAGATAAAAGTGTGATTTTTTTTATTCTATATATGAACTTTATTTTTATATCATGGGAAGGATGAAAATATGATTTTTATACTATGGAAAGAATAAAAATATAATTTTTATAAAGAAAAATATATATTAATATAATCTTTATATAAAAAGTAGCATTGTAAAAATATAATCTTTTTATATATAATAGCATTGTGAAAATATAATCTTTTATGTATAAGTAGCGATGTTAAAAATATAATTTTTAACACAAACAGTGTTGAACGGATCTCGTTAGAAGCACGGCGAAGATGTTCTACATAAGAAGAGTCGTGGCGTTTGGTTTAGCTCTTGGTGAGAACTCCTCACTTTTAATTTTATTTCTAGTTGAAATATATACTAGGATGCAGACGGTGTTTAGTAGCACCCGACACCCGCAGTCCACAGACCATGGACAACTTGTATGCTTGTTTGTTTGATTTTGATGTGTAAATGATTGTGTGATGTGAAACGAAATAAAATATTTTATAGTGAAAAATATTTTATAGTTAAAAGTATAATTTTTAACGTGTATATGAAATGAATATTTATAAACAAATCGGTGATTTGTTTATATACACACATTTGACCGATATTTATTGGGACGAAAAATTTTACACATCGCCCAACTGCACAAATAAAATCTGTGTTTGATTGTTTGAAAACCCCACATGGGTATTGAGATGATATATCACATACACTAATCCCAATAATTAGTTGTATGTCGATCGGTTGATTGACAGACTGTTATGAGCGTTAAATATTTATATTTGATGCTTATACAGTGTAGAATGCACTTTGGATGATGGTTGATTATTTGTCCTCTGATATATACATGTGTTGTATGGAAATCCATAGAAATAAAATCTATGGTAATTGATTGGGCCTCATTCCAGTTTAGAAATAGAATATTTGAAATAGAATATTTGAAAGTAGAAATATTTGAAAATGAAATATTTGAAAATAGAAATATATAAAAGCCGTGTTGATTAGATTGACGCCATTTTGACGTAAACGATATTTATATCGATTTTATTCATTTTATAATGAATATCGAAAGTGATTTCAAAATCTGATATTTTGAAAAGAATTGAAATTCGAATTAAATTGAATAGAAATGAATTCGAATTGAAATTGAATAGAAATGAATTCGAATTGAAATTGACTAAAAATGAATTCGAATTGAAATTGATTAGAAATTAATTCGAATTGAAATTGAATTGAATTGAATTAGAACTAAAATTGAATTAGAAATCAATTTGAATTGAAATCGATTTGAATTGAATTTAAAACTAATTTATATTTGAAAATTCGATTTTGATTTGAATTTGAGAATGAAGTTGAAATCGTTTTGAAAACGAATTTAAAACGATTTATAAAATACGTCTTAAAAGGAAATCGACGAAGTATATATTATATATATTATATATACAATATAATGGCCTGAATAGAACGCGTCTCGCTGCGGTAGTTCTTGAATTTCGACCATGGACTTCGAATGGAAATTGCGGGAGATCCGACCGTCGGATTCTCCTAAAACCGGAACCATAGGGTTTGTATCGAAAAGAGCTTTCTAACGAATATTAGAAATTATAAATCTAACGGTTGGATTTGGAATTATGTCCAAATGAAATTTGGAAAAGGTCGCTGTAAATGCAGTTCGATGGCCGTTGATGGAAATCGACTGTACAGGCCTTGATAAAATTATTAAAAATAGTAATAATTTGTGTATATGATTTGGGAAGAATTGGGATGAAAAACTCAATATTTAAAAGGATAAAAATAGATTTTTATCGAAATGAACTAGTTTTGACTAGAATTACAATTCTATTTATTTTTAAATAAACAAATTGGATTTGAAATGGTTTTGATAATAACTGGAAATTCCAATAATTGAATTGGAATGGATTTGAATCGAAATTGTCTTTGGAATATTTCGATGTTGGATTTCATGATTATACAGATATTGTTAGGGAAATTTAAAAGATATATATATCGTTATTTCCGATACGATATTTGTTGGTCGTAGAATTTGATATTGAATATAAGGCGATATATTTTCTATTCGGAGCCTTGTATTTAATATCAAATGTGATTTGGGTTTGTCCTGAATGGTGTATTCATTAACACTGTTCTTTCGCCCAATTGAGAAAAAGATTAAATCTTTTTATTTAGATTTAATGAAGTGTACCAATTAAACAATATTTAATTGGAATTGAAATGGAATTAATTTTTGGGTTTATCATGAACGGTGTTTTAAATAACACTGGTTCTTTAACCCGTTAATTAATGTGATGTGATTTTGGGTTTGTCGTGAACCGTGTTTTAAATGAAATTGATTCTTTTGCCCAGTTAAAGATTAAAACTGAGACGACCCGATCTTCCCCGTGAAGGAAAGCCCAGATCGAATTGAGTACAAGACGAATCAAAACGCAGACGGAAGAACATTTCATTGTTATTACAACAATTCCATCAGATACAAGAATATACAGAGTATAATTGAATAAATTACATTCGATAAATATCAGATATTTAAATTACATTTAAATACATCGCAGCGTAAAATAATACAAAAGCATAACTAGATGTAATGCACGGATACAGAGCTTTCCGAGCATCGTTCCAGCTGTAAATCAGGATCCTGTGAATATAAATCTGCAAAACCAAAACTACTAGCTGCTCGTGTGGAAAATAAGGGCACCCAGAATTTAAGTTAAAACAATGAACTCCAGGTCAGTCATGTGACTGGTGTGAGAACTAAAACAGTTATTTAAAACTTTACTTTAAAAGATAGTAATTCAAGGGACCACGCCGTATAACACGGAACGGGTTTCCTCCTAAGAATACTTGTGCATATAACAAAACAGCGCAATGCTCTTTGGAAAATGATGATATTATAAGACCCAGGTCCCATCACACAATGCAACGCAAGCCGGAGGATAGGGTTTTCCCTTATAATAGCCAAACATGCTTGGTACGTTTAAAACAAATCATTTGATACTATTATAAGTTTATAGTGTCAAAACAATTTCAACCATAAATATCAATCATAGGCGGCATGGGTACCATCTATCATGTCGCCATACTAGGCTCTACAAATAAAACCGCAATATCACGTATTGGAAATTGGATTTCCGACATGAGTCGAGGCAAGGGGCAAGCTCCTCTCCATTCGAGACACTCTAGCAAATGTCCCAGGACCCCACTTTGATCCTCGGAATCGGCTGGGCCGGTCCTCTCTTCCTTTTGAGGATTGGCAATTCATGAATACACGTTTCCCGGTCCTTAAAGACCTATATCTGAGGCGCCTCGCATTCCAACAACCACACAGGTGAAAAGTAGATATAAATGTCAGGGCTGGTAGGTCACTGACACCACCCTAGCTAGAAAGAAACGTCGTGCTCTCCCAGCGGTCCGTATCCCTTTTTGACTCATACCGGTGTGTGAGGCTCGCGAATTCACGTTATACACAAACCTGCGCCACTCAGGCCATGCTTTGATCATCAACCACAAGACTTTGCCTTTCAACAGAAGCCTTGATCAATTGCCACTTAGGCTTGCCACACAGGCAATCCACTCCATGCGACTGATGTCCATCGATATACAACCTCTGAGCTCGTACATCTCAGAGAAGGGCGTTAAGTAAGAGAATAAATTCTCCGCCGCCAAACAGATGTATATTTAATAGAGATCAATCAACACAGAATAAAATCCAATGTCAGACATACAGTCCATTTACAAGTTCGTTCTAGGTCTGAACGAAACCGGAGGCACTTTCCTCGCATATCCATCCATCTCCAAGTACGTCTGGACGATCACCAACTGTTTCCCTCAACTTGGGTGTACAGCCCAATCGAGATCATCAGTAATCACACAAACGATGTGAAGACTTCCAGTCTTCAACCACCGTCTTCATCTTCGACATTTCGTCGAATCGGTTATTCAGAATGGGTATAAACCCGGCCTTTCTGAATCACCCTCATATATAATAAACACGTGTTGCACAAACACAACAAACAACTCATTCCAATTCAGAATATTCTTTTATTCAAATTTTCACACTCTTAGGGAAAGGTTCCCATTAATTTATCAAAGATAAATTCTTTTAAATTTATTCTTTAATCTTCATTTGGATATCATTTCAAACCATATTATGGTTTTCCAAACTAGTCGGGATTAGCGAATCACACCGAAGTAATTATTTACTTTATTTCCCAATCCCAACCTATTCATCCCATGGAGAAAAACTGGAAATATACTCCATATCTAACATCACAGTGTTATCGGTGAAATTAATTACCATTTCACGTTCAAATCTAATTAAATATTTAACTATCGCTTTGGAGCAAAACTGGTGACACTGCATTCTCGATCACTTTTCAGATTTGATAATTTAAATTATCAATTCACGTTTCAATCTAATTAAAGTTTCATTAAAACTCCACTTAGTTTTAATCTTCACAAGAATCAATATCTTGTCTTTAACTGGGTTAAAGAACCAATGTCACCTAAAATGCGATTCACGACAAACCCAAATCACATTTGATATTAAATACAAGGCTCTAAATAGAAAATATATCGGCTTATATTCAATATCAAATTCTGAAATCAACAAATATCGTATTGGAAATAACGATATAAATATATCTTTCAAATTCCCATAACAATATCTGTATAGTCACGAAATCCATCATCGAAATATTCCCAAGATAATTTTGATTCAACTCCAGTCCAATTCACGTATTGGGAATATTGATTATTTTTAAAATCACTTTCAAATTAAATTTATTTATTTCAAAAATAAATTGAGTTTAATTCTAGTTCAAAAATAGTTCATTTCGACAAAAATATATTTTTATCCTTTCAAATGTGGAATTATTCATCCCCGTTCTTTCCAATTCATATATTATGATTTTACACAAATTATTAATATTTTTAACAATTTTATCAAAGCCCGTACAGTCGATTTCCATCAACGGCCATCGAACTGCACTTATAGCGACCTTTTCCAAATTCGATTTGGACATAATTCCAAATCTAACCATTAGATTTCAAATTTATAATATTCATTGGAAATCTCTTTTCGATACGAACCCAACGGTTCTGGGAGAATCCGACGGTCGGATCTCCCGCAACGTCAATTCGAAGTCAATGGTTGAAATCCATGAACTACCGCGGTGCAGCGCGTTCTATCCAGGCAATTATATATAATATATATATATATATATATTATATTTCGTCGATTTCCTTTTAAAACGTATTTTATAAATCATTTTAAATTCGTATTCAAAACCATTTCAACACTATATTAAATTTCTAATCAAAATTGAATATTTCATATCATTACTATATAAATGATAATGATTTCAAAACGTTATATTTTGGAACCACTACCTTTTTCTATATTCATTATAAAAACGAATATAATCGATATAAATATCGTTCACGTCAAAATAGCGCAACTCTAATCAACACGGCTTTATATATTTCAATAAATTCATTATTCTATTCAACAAATGAATATTAATTCTATTCAACACATGAATCTATATTTCTTTCAACCCACGACTAATCTCAACACATGAGTACTGTCATCACACAACTATTTTTGTTATGTAATATATTTTATAAAATTATGGTATCTATCATTTGATTTTTAATCAAACTCCAACTGTAAAGTGGTTCTAATCTTAAATATGATAAAGATGTAAATTTTATTGTTAAAATATTTTACTCAACACATGAATAGTTTCAACACATAAATATCATCAACGCATGACTATTTTTATATTCAACACATGAATTTTCTTTTATAATATTCATTGTTTTCCCGATTGGAATGAGGCCCAATCAATTACCATATAACGTTAATTATATGGATTCCACCCAACACATGTATATAATAGCAACGATAAACAATCAACCATCATCCAAAGTGCACCACACAACTGCATAAGCATTAAATATAAATAATTAACGCTTAGACAGCCTGTCGACCAATCGATCGACATACAATTAAATAATTGGGATTAGTGTACGCCAAATATCATCCCAACACCCGTATGGGGTTTCAAATCAACAAACACAGATTTTTATTTGTGCAGTTGGCCAATGTGTAAAATTTATCGACCCAATCAATATCAGCCAAATCAGTGTATATAAACAAATCGGCCGATTTGTTTATAAATATTTATTTATTCACATTCACGTTAAAAATTATATTTTTAACAATAATTAATTTATTTCAACACATGAATATATTCCATTATCTATTTCACATCAACATCACAAACAATTTTCACAACACATCAATCAATCAAATAAGCCGTCCATGGTCTGTGGACGACGGGTGTCGGGTGTTACTAAACAACGTCTGCATCCTAGTATATATATTTATAACTAGAAAAAGAAATTTAAAGTGAGAAGTTCTCACTAAAGCTATCCCAACTCCACGACACTTCAAATGTAGGAAATCATCACTGTTCTCGCCTTTTGTCACTTTCGTTACCCGTAGCCACTACATATATAAAAATCACATTTTTATATTCTTGCTATGTATAAATATCATATTTTTTATAATTACTCCATATGGATAAAAATTCTATTTTTACATCGCTAATATATAGATAAAAATTCTATTTTTACATCGCTACTATATAGATAAAAATTCTATTTTTACATCGCTACTATATAGATAAAAATTCTATTTTTACATCGCTACTCATACAATAAAGATTATATTTTTATCACGCTATTCTTCATATAAAGATTTCGCCTTTTCAAAAATAAAGGTTTCGCCTTTACTATCCATATAATATAAAAATCGTATTTTTATAATTCTACTTTATAAAAATTACATTTTTACTCTTTCTATAGTATAAAAATTATATTTTTATTACTCTACATAAATAATTTTTTTTTTATTTTTTCTATAATATAAAAATTATATTTTTAACCTCTCTATTATATAAAAATATCGCCTTGGTTATAAATAAAAATCCCAACTTTGCTAAGCTAAAAATCATAGCCTTTCTAGTTTAAAAATCCAATCTTTTCTTTCATATATAAAGTTTTCGCCTTTTCTAATTTTAAAGTTCAAACTCTTTTTATCTCATATACATAGCAGACAAAACTGATTTTAATCATGCAAAAATGATTTTTAAATTTATAAAATCTATTACATAATAAATAAATAAAGAAAACAAATAAAAAATAAAACATTAAAACTTACAAGGGGTTTGGGGTCTGAAATCGAGGAGGGAGGAGCTGGAGAGAGGGCTGCGTGGCGGAGGGGGAGAAGGAGTTCCGAGGGGGCACGACGTTCCACATCCACGGTGGTGGCTTCCGGGGCTCGCGCGCTGCAGCACGCGCAAGAGGGGAGGTAGGAGGAGCACGAGGGGATGGCTGCTTGGTGGTGCGTGGTTCTTTGATGGAGGGAGGGGTCGACGAGCTAGGGCGTGGCGATTTAGGGTTTGCGCGCCCTTTTTTTTTTTTTATGTTTAGTCGATTAGAACAAAAGGGGGGCTGTGAGTGTATATAGAGAAGAGAGGGGTATTTTTATTTTTAATTTATTTAATTTCCAAAAAGTTGACTTTTTATTTGACCTCTAAACGAGGCCCACCGCCTGTCGTCCATAGCTAACTACCCCCATTCTGAACACAATGGGATAGGTACCGTAAGCTGATTCGATCATTACTATCAGTTTTCGTCAAAATCAACATATAACTCTATATATTGAATTTGAACGCACGTTTCAATTTACCGGGGTCACGTACTAACTCAAAAAATTCTAGAAAAATATTTTCTAGCTTCGTATTGACAATACAGTTCTAACAAAACTAGTTTCGTCAAATTCTGAGACAGTTGAAAAAATGGCCATTTTCCAGTCGATAAAAATCAACTGAAACTGGTCAAACTCGTTATCCTTTGCCACGCTCACATATTGATTCGAAAAATTAAGAAAATTGGAATCTAGCAATAACTTGACATCACGGATCCAACAAAAGAGGTTTCGTCGAAATCCGAGGTCATTTGCAAAATTGCTATTTTTAAGGGCCGAAATTCCATAGCGACTATTCAGAATTTTCAACTGGACATATCTCTTGATTCCCGCTATGAAATCTCGATTTTTCGGATTCGTTGGAAAGATATTATCAAATAGATTCTAATATTTTTGGTTTCACTGAAATCCGGCTTGTTTTGCACCCGGTATATACATTTGAAATTTGAAATCGAATTATCGAACTACCGCGCCATTTTCAATTCCTTTTATAATTTGAAATAAAAATTTATATTCTAACGACGATTTATATAAATATATACGTTCTAATTCTATTCAAAGTAAATTTCTCGTCGATATTATTTAAAATAATCATTATAAATGTTCAAAATTCGCTAAAATTGCCAAAATAAAATTTTTAAACTGGCTCGCATTTCCGGGTTGTTACAATCTCCCTCACTTAAAACTTTTCATCCCCGAAAAGGAACAAAGCCGAAAGTTGTTTAACTAATCAACTCAACTTTCTTTGTTTTGATTACGGCTTAAGTTCTTCAACTTTCCAGTATCTAAGAACTTTTCAAAATTTTCAAAAATTTGGCTAACACCCTAAATTTTCGAAAAATTTCGCCATAACCTCCCCTGCACCGGGAGCACCGGGAAAATCCCGAAATTGCCATACAGGCCCTCTGATCTCAAAAAGAAAAAGCCAAGTGGCTAGCCAATCGGTTCATAAAATCATCATCACCCAAACGAAATAGTAAATTATAGTAAACATGTACCTATTTGTCGGGCAAACAGTTTTATTCTTATGCTCTAGCCTCCTTGCTATGACCTGTTCACAATTATATATGTATATGCATGCAAATGTAACTAATTTTCAATACAATTCAATATTTGATTCTATTAGGCGTAATGGTTCAAAATTATTAAACAAATAAACAAACAACACAACCATCAATCAATTAGTGAATTAACGTTTCAAATTCATAATTTTGATACATATACAAAAAATCACTTTTTTGATGCCAAATCACAACAATAAACATATCTAGTTTCGGTTCTCACTCCAGTCTAATGGAAATATATAGATATCACACCTTCGTCACACGAAAATAAATACTGGTGATGGTATACTTCATCATCAAGACCATGTCCAGGCAACTAGAGTGCGGTTCTATATCTATCCAGTATATTAAAACTTCGAATATACGTTCATGACGCGTATATGCAAACTCTTTATATATTGGATTGTCCAATTCAATACAAATAAAATATTCAAATACGTATAGTTGATTTAAATTTTCAAAACAATATTGTTTTCATTTCAAAAATATACTCTTCACACTCGTTCTAGGATACTACTGATCCTATCTCTAACGAGTCATTCTAATTGGATATTACTAATCCAATATCTGATGAATTCTTTCGTATGGTTCTAATGTGTCCAGTCCTCGAGCTCTGTAAACCAAAGCTCTGATACCAAACTGAGAGGACCCGAACTTCCCCGTGAAGGAAAGCCCGGATCGAATTGAGTACAAGACGAATCAGAACGCAGACGGAAGAACATTTCATTGTTATTACAACAATTCCATCTGATACAAGAATATACATAGTATAATTGAATAAATTACATTCGATAAATATCAGAGATTTTAATTACATTTAAATACATCGCAGCGAAAAATAATACAAAAGAACAACTAGAAGTAATGCACGGATACAGGGCTTTCCGAGCATCGTTCCAGCTGTAAATCAGGATCCTGTGAATATAAATCTGCAAAAACAAAACTACTAGCTGCCCGTGTGGAAAATAGGGGCACCCAGAGTTTAAGTTAAAACAATAAACTCCAGGTCAGTCATGTGACTGGTGTGAGAACTAAAACGGTTATTTATAACTTTACTTTAAAAGATAGTAATTCAAGGGACCACGCCGTATAACACGGAACGCGTTTCCTCCCAAGAATACTAGTGCATATAACAAAATAGCGCAATGCTCTTTGGAAAAATGAAGCTACTATAAGACCCAGGTCCCATCACACAATGCAACGCAAGCCAGAGGATAGGGTTTTCCCTTATAATAGCCAAAGATACTTGGTACATTTAAAACAAATCATTTGATACTATTATAAGTGTATAGTTTCAAAACAATTTCAATCATAAATATCAATCATAGGCGGCATGGGTACCATCTATCATGTCGACATACTAGGCTCTACAAATAAAACCGCAATATCACGTATTGGAAATTGGATTTCCGTCATGAATCGAGGCAAGTGGCAAGCTCCTCTCCGTTCGGGACACTAGAAAATGTCCCAGGACCCCACTTTGATCCTTGGAATCCGCTGGGCCTGTCCTCTCTTACTTTTGAGGATTGGCAATTCCTGAACACACGTTTCCCGGTCCTTACAGACCTATATCCGAGTCGCCTTGCATTCCAACAACCACACAGGTGAAAAGTAGATATAAATGTCAGGGCTGGTAGGTCAATGACACCACCCTAGCTAGAAAGAAACGTCGTGCTCTCCCAGCGGTCCGTATCCCGTTTTTGACTCATACTGGGGTGTGAGGCTCGCGAATTCACGTTATACACAAAGCTGCGCCACACAGGCCGTGTTTTGATCATCAACCACAAGACTTTTCTTTTCAACAGAAGCCTTGATCAATTGCCACTTAGGCGTGCCACACTGGCAATTCACTCCATGCGACTGATGTCCATCGATATACAACCTCTGAGCTCGTATGTCTCAGAGAAGGGCGTTAAGCAAGGGAATAAATTCTCCACCGCCAAACAAATATATATTTTATAGAGATCAATCAACACAGAATAAAATCCAATGTCAGACACACAGTCCATTTAGGAGTTCGTTCTGGGTCTGAACGAAACCGGAGGCACTTTCCTCGCATATCCATCCATCACCAAGTACGTCTGGATGATCACCAACTGTTTCCCTCATCTTGGGCGTACAGCACAATCGAGATCATCAGTAATCACCCAAACGATGTGAAGACTTCCAGTCTTCAACCACCATCTTCATCTTCGGCATTTCGTCGAATCGTTTATTCAGAATGGGTATAAACCCGGCCTTTCTGAATCACCCTCATATATAATAAACACGTGTTGCACAAACACAACAAACACCTCATTCCAATTCAGAATATTCTTTTATTCAAATTTTCACACTCCTAGGGAAAGGTTCCCATTAATTTATCAAAGATAAATTCTTTTAAATTTATTCTTTAATCTTCATTTGGATATCATTTCAGACCATATTATGGTTTTTCAAACTAGTCGGGATTAGCGAATCACACCGAAGTAATTATTTACTTTATTTCCCAATCCCAACCTATTCATCCCATGGAGAAAAACTGGAAATATACTCCATATCTAACATCACAGTGTTATCGGTGAAATTAATTACCATGTCACGTTCAAATCTAATTAAAGATTTAACTATCGCTTTGGAGAAAAACTGGTGACACTCCATTCTCGATCACTTTTCAGATTTGATAATTTAAATTATCAATTCACATTTCAATCAAATTAAAGATTCATTAAAACTCCACTTAGTTTTAATCTTCACAAGAATCAATATCTTGTCTTTAACTGGGTTAAAGAACCAATGTCACCTAAAACGCGATTCACGACAAACCCAAATCACATTTGATATTAAATACAAGGCTCTGAATAGAAAATATATCGGCTTATATTCAATATCAAATTCCGAAATCAACAAATATCGTATTGGAAATAACGATATAAATATATCTTTCAAATTCCCATAACAATATCTATATAGTCACGAAATCCGACATCGAAATATTCCGAAGATAATTTCGATTCAACTCTAGTCCAATTCACGTATTGGGAATATTGATTATTTTTAAAATCACTTTCAAATTCAATTTATTTATTTCAAAAATAAATTGATTTTAATTCTAGTTCTAAACTAATTCCTTTCGACAAAAATATATTTTTATCCTTCCAAATGTGGAATTTTTCATGCCTGTTCTTTTCAATTCATATATTATGATTTTACACAAATTATTAATATTTTTAATAATTTTATCAAGGTCCGTACAGTCGATTTCCATCAACGACCATCGAACTGCACTTACAGCGACCTTTTCCAAATTTGATTTGGACATAATTCCAAATCCAACCGTTAGATTTCAAATTTCTAATCTTCATTGGAAAGCTCTTTTCGATGCGAACCCATTTGTTCCGGTTTTAGGATAATCCGACGGGCGGATCTCCCGCAACGTCAATTCGAAGTCAATGGTCGAAATCCACGAACTACTGCGGCGCGGCGCGTTCTATTCAGGCCATTATATATTATATATATATGTATATATATATTATATTTCGTCGATTTCCTTTTAAAACGTATTTTATAAATCGTTTTAAATTCGTTTTCAAAACCATTTCAAAACTATAATCAATTTCTAATCAAAATTGAATATTTCATATCATTACTATATAAATGATATTATTTTCAAAACGTTATATTTTGAAATCACTACCTTTTTCTATATTCATTATAAAAACGAATATAATCGATATAAATATCGTTCACGTCAAAATAGCGCAACTCTAATCAACACGGCTTTATATATTTCAATAAATTCATTATTCTATTCAACAAATGAATATTAATTCTATTCAACACATGAATCTATATTTCTTTCAACCCACGACTAATCTCAACACATGAGTACTGTCAACACACAACTATTTTTGTTATGTAATATATTTTATAAAATTATGGTATCTATCATTTGAATTTTAATCAGGCTCCAACTGTAAAGTCGTTCAAATCTTAAATATGATAAAGATGTAAATTTTATTGTTATAATATTTTACTCAACACATGAATAGTTTCAACACATAAATATCATCAACACATGACTATTTTTATATTCAACACATGAATTTTCTTTTATAATATTCATTATTTTCCCGATTGGAATGAGGCCCAATCAATTACCATATAACGTTAATTATATGGATTCCACCCAACACATGTATATAATAGCAACGATAAACAATCAACCATCATCCAAAGTGCACCACACAACTGCATAAGCATTAAATATAAATAATTAACGCTTAGACAGCCTATCGACCAATCGATCGACATACAATTAAATAATTGGGATTAGTGTACGCCAAATATCATCCCAACACCCGTGTGGGGTTTCAAATCAACAAACACAGATTTTTATTTGTGCAGTTGGCCAATGTGTAAAATTTATCGACCCAATCAATATCAGTCAAATCAGTGTATATAAACAAATCGGCCGATTTGTTTATAAATATTTATTTATACACATTCACGTTAAAAATTATATTTTTAACAATAATTAATTTATTTCAACACATGAATATATTCCATTATCTATTTCACATCAACATCACAAACAATTTTCACAACACATCAATCAAACAAACAAGCCGTCCATGGTCTGTGGACGACGGGTGTCGGGTGTTACTAAACAACGTCTGCATTCTAGTATATATATTTATAACTAGAAAAAGAAATTTAAAGTGAGAAGTTCTCACTAAAGCTATCCCAGCTCCACGACACTTCAAATGTAGGAAATCGTCACTTTCGTTACCCGTAGCCACTACATATATAAAAATCACATTTTTATATTCTTTCTATGTATAAATATCATATTTTTTATAATTACTCCACATGGATAAAAATTCTATTTTTACATCGCTACTATATAGACAAAAATTCTATTTTTACATTGCTACTATATATGAAGCGACCCGAAACTTCCCCGGTCTCCGAAGAGATGAGAAAGAACGAATTACTGTGAGGACAAGACAAATCAGAACACAAACAGAAGAACATTTCATTGTTATTACAACAATTCCATCAGATACAAGAATATACAGAGTATAAATGAATATTATACATTCGAATAAATATCAGAGATTACAATTAATTATATAACAGCGGAAAATAATACAAAGCACAACTGAAGGTGATATACGGATACAGAGCTTTCCGGATATCATTCCAGCTGTAAACCAGGATCCTGTGAATATAAATCTGCATAACCAAAACTACTAGCTGCCCGTGCGGAAAATAGGGGCACCCAGAGTTTAGGTTAAAACAATAAACTCCAGGTTAGTCATGTGACTGGTGTGAGAACTAAAACAGTTATTTAAAACTTTTCTTTAAAAGAGAGTAATTCAAAGGACCACGCCGTATGACACGGAACTGGTTTCCTCCCAAGAACACTAGTGCATAGAATAAACAACGCAATGCTTTTTCGAAAAATGAAGCTATTATAAGACCCAGGTCCCATCACACAATGCAACGCAAGCCGGAGGATAGGGTTGTCCCTTATAATAGCCAAACATGCTTGGTACGTTTAAAACAAATCATTTGATACTATAATATGTGTAGAGTGTCAAAACAATTTCAATCATAAATATAAATCATAGACGGCATGGGTACCATATATCATGTCGCCATAATAGTTCTACAATTAAAACCGCAATACACGTATTGGAAATTGGATTTCCATCATGGTGGCTCCTGATTCGAAAGATCGATCGCGTAATGCAATTCACCACGGCTTACGTCTCCACAAGAGAAAACACCGTCTGCACATCCGCACATTTGGGACCAAAGTACCACCGCGGCTTACGTCCCAACGAGAAAAAACACCGCCTACTCTATATATCCCTGAGCACTAGGCTCATCTCGGTCGACCAAATCCACGACACCACTAAGGTGCCCATCCACGAAAAAGCATACTGATCAAACCATCAGTTTACCACCATACCGGGGTGTGAGGCTCGCGGATCAACGCTATACTGTAACGACCCAGAAAATCTGAACCAATTTAATATTTTTAAATTGGCTAAAATATTGGATTTTAAATATTTAAAATAAATATTTTAAATAATGGCGATGAAAACTGAGTTTGAATCGACAATTGAAAACGAATATAATTAATTATAACTATAAACAAGGCCTGAAAGGGCGCTGTAGTTTCAAAAATCGAATTCAAACTTTGTCGGACTATACCGGGTGCAAAACAAAACGAATTTTAGTGAAACCAAAAATATTTAAATCTATTAGTGAATACCTTTCCAGCGAATCTGACAAATCGAAATTTGATAGCGGGAATCAAAAGATATGTCCAGTTGAAAATTCTGAATAGTCGCTATGGAATTCAGGCCCTTAAAAATGGACATTTTGCAAACGACCTCGGATTTCGATGAAACAACTTCTGTTGGGTCTGCGATGTAAAGTTATTGCTAGATTTCAATTTTCGTAATTTTTCGATTCAATATGTGAGCGTGGCGCAGGAAAACACGTTTGACCAGTTTCAGTTGATTTTAATCGACTAGAAAATGGCCATTTTTCAAACGGTCTCAGAATTCGACGAAACTAGTTTTGTTAGGACCGTATCGTTAATACGAAGCTAGAAAATATTTTTCGGGAATTTGTAGAGTTAGTATGTGACCCCGGTAATTTGAAATGTACGTTTAAAATTCAATATAGTGATTTAAATGTAAATTCAACGAAAACTGATTGAAACGATCAAATCAGCTTGCGATACATATCCCATCGGGTTCGAAATGGGTGTAGTTAGCTATGGACGACAGTCGTTGGGCTCGAATTGGTGTTAATTTGAAAAGTAAATTTGAAGGGAAAAAATATAATAAATTAATTAATTAAAAACTTTACAATAACCCCCTTCGTTTTCTTTCTTCCCCCGCGTTCATTTCCTCAGAGAAAAAAAAGAGAAGAAAACGAAACGCGCCGCCGCCCAGGGCCTCGAGCCACCGCCGGAGTCCTCCATCCGCCGCCCTCAGGAGCTCTCCACCCTCGAACTCCTACTCGCTTCCCCTCTCTCTCTCTATCCCTTGATTTGAACACCGCCCCAAACCCTAGAGCAGAAGACCGCAACCCCTACCCCGCCTAAACAGTGCACACCACCGCCTCCGGCCTGCTGACGCGCCACCAGCACTCCCCTCCGCCTCCTCTGATCGCCAACAGCCACTGATTCCCCCCCATTCCTTAAAACAATGTAAGTTTTCATATTAATTATTTAATGTTCTTTTCAGTTTTTTTTATAGGTTATTATAGTAGAAAAGGTTAGGTTTTTATAAAGAAAAAGGTGTGATTTTTAATAACTGAAAAGGGTTGATTTTTAGATAATAGAAGATATGATTTTTTTTAAAAAAAAACTATAAAGATATGATTTTTCTATGTATGAAAAATAGGGTTTTTTAATATATAAAGATTATATTTTGAAAGGAGAAAATATTATATTTTTAAAATAGAGAAGTTAGGATTTTTAGAATATGAAAAGAACGAGAGAAAAATATGATCTTTTAATATATAAGCATCATGTTAAAAATATAATTTTTTATAAAGATAAAGATATGATTTTTATTGTATGTTTGAGATATTTTTATAAAGGCGAAATCTATATTTTAAAAAAAAAAATTCGATTTTTATATATTGAATAGCGAAGAAAAATTCGATTTTTATATATTGAATAGCGAAGAAAAATTCTATTTTTATATATCGAATAGCAAAATAAAAATTTTATTTTTATATATTGAATAGCATAATAAAAATTCGATTTTTATATATTGAATAACGAAGTAAAAATTCGATCTTTACATATGTAGTGAATACGGGCAACGAAAGCGACAAAAGGCGAGAACGGTGAAGATTTATGCAAAGAAGAGTTGGGATTGAATTAGCTAATCGGTGAGAATTTCTCACTCTTCAATTTCTTTTACTAGCTATATATATGTGTGTTGAAATAAAAGTGAATTGCTATATATAAATATATATATATATATATATATATATATATATATATATATGCCCCTCGTCCACAAACCATGGACGATATTTATTGATTGTGATTGGTGTGAAAATTGATTGATAGCGAATGGTTGTTTGGGATTGTTTGTGGTTAATATTGATTGATTGTGGTTGAAAAATACCCGTTTGTGGTTGGAAAATATTTGGTTGAAACCACATAGGATTAGTTTGTGGAAATGAAATAAATATATACATGCCGCCTGCGTGCGAACTAGATGCGTGATCCCCATTGTCAAAAACCCCGAGGTTTTA
Source organism: Allium sativum (assembly GCA_030737875.1). Taxonomy (NCBI): domain Eukaryota; kingdom Viridiplantae; phylum Streptophyta; class Magnoliopsida; order Asparagales; family Amaryllidaceae; genus Allium; species Allium sativum. The sequence continues at coordinate 335,215,163 of CM060913.1, read as the reverse complement.
AGGTAGAGCGAGGAGCCGTACTAGGGACGGTCCCGGTTTTAACTACCCTGCCGTTATGCTGCCGAAATTTTGAATAATATTCGTGTGTTTGAATTATTTTCATTTGCTTAAACTATATGTATTCATTGAATAGAAAACCTTCATGTGTTGAATTGATATTCATTCGTTGATTAGAAATTCATGTGTTGAATGGTATTCGCGTTTTAAATATAAAAATCACATTTCTATATATATATAGAAACTATAGAAAACCTTCATGTGTGGAATCGATATTCATTTGTTGAATTGAAATTCATGTGTTGAATGGTATTCATATTTTGAAATAAATTGTTTGATAATAAAAATCACCTTTTATCGACTATATGACCTGTGTAAAATAAACTCGTTTTGAAAGAAATTGTTTTATAAGAAAAATCTTATTTTTATCACCAATATGAATTATATAAAATAATAGTGTTTTGAAATGAGTTGTTTTACAATAAAAATCACATTTTTATTATATGCATAAATCGTTGAAATGTGAAGTGTTAAAAATAGCCACTTGTTCAAATAAATATATATGAGTTGAAATATTCATTAATTAGCTAATGATATGATTTGTGCCTATGTATGTAACATTAGAATGAATGGTGTTTTTAAACCAAATAGAAATCAAATATGAAGTTGAATAGGAAATGATAAATGATAAGAACTATACATATGTACATGCATATTCATTGAACAGGTTATAGCAAATGGGCTAGAGAAGAGGAATAAAATTTTGTGCCCGACAAATAGGTACACATTTACTGTTTTGTTTGGGTGATGATTTTATGAGCCTGTTGGCTAGCCGCTTGGCTTTTTCTTTTTCTTTTTGAGATTAGAAGGACAGGGGAAGCTATTTGAGATTTCCCGATGCTCCCGGTGCAGGGGCGGTTATGACGAAATTTTCCAAAATTTTAAGGCGTTAGTGAAATATTTGAAGTGAAAACGATATTGAAATCATTGAATGAACTATATTTATATAAACATATAAATATAAATAAAATTAAAACGAAACGTAGCCGTGCAGTTCGTATTTTGAAACCATGATTTCAAACAACTAGTGCGGGAAATCCGACCACTGGATTTTCCCGAAACCTCAACCGTCGGGTTCGCCTTGGAAATATCTTCCCAAAGGCACCAACCTTGTAAAAATCCAATGGTTGGATTGTCTGGAATGTTTAATTCAAATCTGATGAAAAACAGCGCCAGAAGCGATTATATTTATATATATATATATATATATATATATATAGTTATATATTTAATCGAATAACGACGCTGCAGTTCATATTTTGAAATCGAAACTTCAAATGATTGTACCGGGAGATCCGACCGTCAGATTTTACCGAAACTGGAACCGTTGGATTCGTTTTGAAAAGACCTTTCTAATGATGTAAATTTTGTGAAGATCCAACGGTTAGATTTTCAGATATGTGTAAATCAATTCTGAAGAAAAACAGCGCCACGGCCGCGTTATGGCCCGAAGCGTCATTTTGAATAAATTGGCTATTTTAAAATAAATAAAAATAGCGATAAATCGTTATAAAATATCATAAACGATATGGAATAGAAATAAACTGAATTTGCTCGATTTATGTAGTATTTTATGGTTGAATGTGTTTGGTGTGAAAATTACATTAAAGAACAAAATTGCTGTTGTCGAATGATTTAACCATTAAAGTAAATTGATTTGAAATTCTAAATGTACATGAATTATTTGAGAAGACCGAGTTAATTCTCATTTCAAATAATTGACCGACGATTGAAAGTCGAAGATGAAGACGGTGGTCGAAGACCGGAGATCTTCACCTAGTTTGGATGATAACCGAGGTCCTGATTGGGAGGCATCCCGAAATACGGATAATGAGTGGTGATCGTCCAGACGAACGTGGTGATCGATGGGTTTGCGAGGTATTTAGTGCCTCCGGTTTCGTTCAGACCCAGAATAGACTTGTAAATGGACTGTGTGTCTGACATTGGATTTTATTCTGTGTTGATTGATCTCTATTAAATATACATCTGTTTGGCGGCGGAGAATTTATTCTTTTACTTAACACCCTTCTCTGAAACGCACGAGCTCAGAGGTTGTATATCGATGGACATCAGTCGCATGGCATGAATTGCCTGTGTGGCATGCTAAGATGTAGTGATCAGGGCTTCTGTTGAAAAGCAAAGTCTTGTGGTGATGATCAAAGCACCGCCTGTGTGGCGTAGCTTTGTGTATAACGTGAATTCGCGAGCCTCACACCCCGGTATGAACCAGAAACGGGAGAAGGACCTCAGGGAGGGCATGCGTTTCTTTCTAGCTAGGGTGGTGTCAGTGACCTACCGGCCCTGACATTTATATACTTTTCACCTGTGTGGTTGTTGCTGTTGCGAGGCGCCTCGGTTTGATCGGACGATCCGGGTCCGATGGAGTCATTCGTTGGCTCGTTTACGCCCCAAAGGGCGGAGAAACATATTGTTCAGGCATTTTAATCCACATCGGTGGACCGGCCCTGACGATCCAAGGGTCCACCTGAGTCTGGGTCCTGTGGCTCGGGCTAGAGAGTCACGAATTCGGTAAGGACTATCTTTTGCCTTGGTTCATGACGGAAATCAAATTTCCAAATACGTGACTGTGCGGTTTTGATTGTATACCTATATATGGCGACATAGTGGTATGGGGCATTAATGCCGTCTATGATTGATAGTTATGATTTGAAATTGTTTTCGAAACATATAAACACTAGCAATAATATCAAATGCCTTTGTTTTATTCGTATCAAGCATATTTTGGCCGTTATAAGGTAAAAACTCTATCCTCCGGTTTGCGTTGCATTGTGTGATGGGAACTGAGTCTTATAATGGCTTCATTTTTATAAAAAGCATAGCGATGTTTAAAAGAAAGATTTGTTTTAAAGCACTGGCAATCCAATGGAGTAAACCTGTTCCACGAAAGTGGCATGGTCCTGTGATTGGCCATATTATATATGTGTTGAATAGATTTCTCATACCAGTCCCATGACTGACTCGTAGTTTGTTTCACTCTCAAACTCGGGTGCCCCTTTTTCTACACGGGCAGCCTTGTGTTCAGGTTTAGCTGGTTCTTTCTGGATAGCTGGAGCTGAAGATGGATTCTATCATTTACCTCTTTTTATGTTGTTCAACTCCTATTGTACATATTTTTTTTGTTTTCCGCTGTAGACATTTATGTATAGCTGAATTGTATTTGTTCTAAGTAAGATCCTGTATACTGTGTAACTCTGATGATTACTTTTATCCAGTATATTTTATTGTTCATTATCTGGTGTATTTATTTTATTCTATCATGTTTTTATCTGTTTCTGTGTTATATTACAAAGATAACCCTTGTCTTCGTCTGAACGGGATTTCAGGTCGTCTCAACGTGGTATCAGAGCTTTGGTTAAGCTTAGTTCTGGAATATAACATTTGAACGAACTCGTCAGAAATAGAACCAGTAGTGTTCTAAGACGGGTAACTCTATACAGATAGGATCAGCAATATCCTAATATGAGTAAAGCAGAATGAAATTACACCTCGATAGACACATTTACATTTGAAAATTTTCTTTTCTGTGACCTGACACTTGATCTGCCATTTGCAGAAGTACTAGAAAAATGAGTGCCAGAAACAGGAGAAATGCAGAACCCGATCTAGAGGCTCTATTAAAGAGATACCGAAATCTGAACGGAGCACAGTTCTCGGGCAATGAATCTATAATTCAAACTCAAGCTTGGATGAGTTCTGTCGAAAGAATATTTGAGCGTATCCAGCTGAGGGATGACCAGAAAAGGTTAGTAGCATCTTGGGCGCTCAAAGAAGAAGCTTTAATCTGGTGGGAAACAATCATCAAAGATAATCCAGAAGGTGATATCACCTGGGACAGATTCAAAGTGATTTTCTTAGAAAGATTTACTCCTCCTGAAGCGACGGAGCGATTATGTGATGAATTTTCTTATCTAATACAAGGTGACATGACCATTCTCGAATATCATAAGAAATTCAACGAACTTGCTCACTTCGCTCCTCATCTGATTCAAGATCCAAAGAGGAAAAATCTGAGATTTATTCATGGTCTGCAAAGGAGATATCAGAATAGTGTAATGAGGAATGTGAAGCTTCCTTTTTCAGAAATGATGTACATGGCTTATCAGTATGAAGATCTCCATAAGAAAGGAATGTTGCACGAAGAAGAAGAAGTCTGTTCTAGTAACAAAGAAGGGTCGGAAACTGATATTCCTGAAGCCAGTACGAGGTCAGAGGTCAGTAAACAGCCTAAAGTAAATCGAAAAAGGGCTAGATCTGAAAAAGAACCTGTCACGACTGCCATATGCAGTAACTGCAATAGACAAGGACTTCTCTCGATAAGTTGTAGGTCTCTAAAGAAACAAGTTAAGGATGGGTCTAAATCCGATGGGAGGCTACAAGAGAAAAGAGGATGCCATAAGTGCCACCAGGCCGGTCATATTGCGAAAAACTGCCAGCTATTCAGAAAGCCTAAAATAGTTCAAATAAATGAAATAGCAGAAGCTTCTAAGCCATCGGCTATTCAGGAAAGACCAGATGTTTTAGAAGGCACGCCAACTGTCAAAGACATCCCAGTTAAAGTACTGTTTGACACTGGCATGTCACGAAGTTTCATTGCCAAAGATGCAGCTAAGAAACAGGATTTGAATTTGAAAAAGCTCAAGGAACCCATGACTGTCCAGAATCCGGTTGGGGGTTCCATTGATCTCAGTTGGGTTTGTGGAGTGCCGGTTTCTTTCTCTCGTTATCGGTTCCCTACCATCGCAGTCGTCATGAATTTTAAAGAGTTTGATCTTTTCTTAGGGTTAGATTGGTTGACCAAATATGAAGCTGAAGTTAAATGCGCCGACAGAGTCATAAAGGCGAAGATTAAAGCAGGTGATTATATAACCATTCCCTGTGAAGGTCAAAATACTAATAGAAAAGACTTCTGGGCAGCTTTGAATGTTTCTCCATCCCAAATAGAAAATGTCCCTGAAATCACAGAGAATATTCCCGATCTAGTGAAAGATATTCCTGTCGTCAAAAATTATGCAGATGTGTTCGAGGAAGTTGTTCGCTTACCTCCGCAAAGAGAAATAGATTTCAAGATTGCTTTGATTCCCAATGCAAGGCCGGTAGTTCACGCTATTCGAAGAATGTCCTTGAAAGAGAAAGAGGAATTAGACAATCAAACACGACAGCTAGAATGGAAAGGTCTGATCAGGCCTAGTTTCTCTGATTGTGGTGCAGCAGTGGTGTTTGTTCCGAAATCTGACGGTACTCTACGTCTATGTGTGGATTATCGTGATCTGAACAAACAGACAATAAAGAACAAATATCCATTGTCGCGGATTGATGATTTGTTGGATCGTCTGAATGGCGCACAAGTATTTTCATGAATGGACCTAGCTACAGGCTTCCATCAACTTCGAATCGCCGAAGACTGTGTTCCAATGACAGCATTCAGATGCCCCGACTTATTCTACGAGTTGTTAGTAATGCCATTCGGCTTATGTAACGCTCCAGCTTACTTCGTCGATCTGATGAACAGAGTATTCAGAGGAGTATTGAATATATTTGTTCTAGTTTTCATTGACGATATTCTAATCTTCTCTAAATCAAAGGCCGAACATGAAAAGCATCTAGAACGGGTTCTAGAAATTCTGAGACGGAATGTATTAAAAGCCAAGTTTTCCAAATGTATCTTCTGGCAAGATGAAGTAAAATTTCTGGGCCACGTCGTATCGAAAGAAGGAATCGCTGTGGATCCAAGTAAAATCACAGCTATTCAGAATTGGAAATAGCCCAGTACCCCCACTGAAGTCCGCAGTTTTCTCGGATTGGCTAGCTATTATCGGAAGTTCATTAAAGACTTTTCGAAGATATCTGGTCACTTAACGAAGCTTACAAAGAAGCATTCTAAGTTCAAATGGACTCCAGAAAGTGAGGAAGCTTTCGAAGAGCTAAAGTTAAGACTAACGACAGCTCCAGTGTTAACCATCATTGATGGCAACCAAGATCTAAAAGTCTGGACTGATGCTTCTAGAGAAGGCCTCGGCGCAGTGTTAATGCAAAGAGGCCAAGTAATTGCTTATGCTAGCCGTCAACTGAAGCCACACGAGAAGAACTACGTAACTCATGATCTTGAGTTATTGGCTATCATATTCTCTTTGAAAATCTAGAGACACTATCTTCTGGGCGAGAGATTTGAACTGTTTACAGATCACCAGTCGTTAAAGTATCTGTTCACTCAGAAGGACCTGAATCTGAGGCAGCAACGTTGGCTAGAGTTTCTCGCAGCTTATGACTTTGAAATTATATATACTCCCGGGAAAGCCAATGTCGTGGCTGATGCGCTGAGCCGAAAGAATGTGATGATCGCCAGCTTTATTATCACGATATCCTTGATTGACAAAATATCTATTCTTCAGAAGGAGGATAATTTTATTAAAGATATGATCAAAAGGATTCAGAAAGACGAACCCTCGTGTTTTCAAATAGATAACGACGAGACCTTCAGATTGAAAGGAAGGATTTGTGTTCCTGACATCCCCGAACTCAAAAGGGAAGTGTTAGACGAGTGTCACAAGTCCAAGCTAAGTATCCATCCTGGTGTAGCCAAAATGTATAATGATCTCAAACGAACATTCTGGTGGAAGGCTATGAAAAGAGACGTTTCAATATATGTTAGCCGATGCCCTACTTGCCAACTAGTCAAGAGCGACTAACAGAAACTAGTTGGATTATTGCAACCGCTAGAAGTTCCTGGTTGGAAGTGGGAACATATTTCTATGGATTTCATTGATGGTCTACCCAGAACCAGAAAAGGTAATGACGGTATTTGGGTGATCGTAGATCGCTTCACGAAGACCGCCCATTTAATACCTGTCAGATCAAACAGAACTGCTCAGAGTCTGGCGCAGATATACTTCAGGGAAATAGTTAGGCTGCATGGAGTGCCGCTCAGCATAGTCAGTGATAGAGATACAATATTCACTAGCAAATTCTGGGAAGCATTTCAAGTCGAGCTGGGAACGAAGTTGAACTTAAGCAACGCTTGTCATCCTCAGACAGGGTCAGACTGAGAGGGTGAATCGCATTTTAGAAGATCTATTGTGGGCTTGTGTTCTAGATTTCGGTGGATCATGGGAAGATCATCTGCATTTGGCTGAATTCTCTTATAACAACAACTACCAGGCGAGTCTGACAATGTCGCCATTCGAAGCATTGTACGGTAGACCGTGCCGATCTCCTGCTTGTTGGGTCGAGCCTGGAAATAGACTTGTGTTGGGTCCCGATATGATTCGAGAAGCTACCGACAAAGTCGATTTTATTAAGAAGCGATTACTTGCCGCTCAAAGCCGACAAAAGAGCTATGCCGATAGAAGAAGAAGAGATATATCCTTTGAAGTTGGCGACTATGTATATTTGAAAGTATCGCCGATGAGAGGAGTTATACGGTTCGGTAAAACTGGAAAGTTAGCGCCCAAATTTATTGGTCCGTTTCCTATTCTGGAACGGATCGGAACTCTCGCTTATAGGGTCAAACTACCAAATTGGTTGCCTGAAATTCATGATGTATTTCACATATCTCAACTTCGAAAGCACGTTCATGATCCAGACTTGATCGTGGAAGAAGCAGCTCAACATGACATTGAAATAACCACAGAATTAGCTGTGAGAAGAGAGCCGCTGAAGATAATAGGCAAAGAAACCAAAGAGCTGAGGAACAAGAAGGTTCGCTTAGTCAAAGTGCAATGGAGTGGAGATCCACGAGATTGTACTTGGGAAACTGAGGAGAGCATTCAGAAGGCTTATCCTAGATGCCGAGTAGATATCTCTGATTGACTCTGGTGCAAGGTACATTTACCCTACTTTGCACTACCATTCAATTCTCTACTCTATTGTTATTTTATTTTCATAGATGTGCACTTTTAATTATATAGTCTGAATGATTTTTAAAGGGTATAGGATTTGATTAGTATATTTTTGAAGGTTAAAAACAATTGGATTGGTTGTTGTGTTGTGTGATTGTAGATTTATCAAACCACTTTCCACTTTGTTCATTTTCGGGGACGAAAAGTTTTAAGTGGGGGAGATTGTAACGACCCAGAAAATCTGAACCAATTAAAAAATTTTAAATTGGCTAAAATAATGGATTTTAAATATTAAAATAAATATTTTAAATAATGGCGATGAAAACTGAGTTTGAATCGACAATTGAAAACGAATATAATTAATTATAATTATAAACAAGGCCTGAAAGGGCGCTGTAGCTTCAAAAATCGAATTCAAACTTTGTCGGACTATACCGGGTGCAAAACAAAACGAATTTTAGTGAAACCAAAAATATTTAAATCTATTAGTGAATACCTTTCCAGCAAATCTGACAAATCGAAATTTGATAGCGGAAATCAAAAGATATGTCCAGTTGAAAATTCTGAATAGTCTCTATGGAATTCAGGCCCTTAAAAATGGACATTTTGCAAACGACCTCGGATTTCGATGAAACCACTTCTGTTGGGTCCGCGATGTAAAGTTATTGCTAGATTTCAATTTTCATAATTTTTCGATTCAATATGTGAGCGTGGCGCAGGAAAACACGTTTGACTAGTTTTAGTTGATTTTAATCGACTGGAAAATGGCCATTTTTCAAACGGTCTGAGAATTCTACGAAACTAGTTTTGTTAGGACCGTATCGTCAATACGAAGCTAGAAAATATTTTTCGAGAATTTTTAGAGTTAGTATGTTACCCCGATAATTTGAAATGTACGTTTAAAATTCAATATAGTGATTTAAATGTAAATTGAACGAAAACTGATCGAAACGATCAAATCAGCTTGCGATACATATCCCGTCGGGTTCGGAATGGGTGTAATTAGCTATGGACGATAGTCGTTGGGCTCGAATCGGTGTTAATTTGAAAAGTCAATTTGAAGGGGAAAAAAATATAATAAATTAATTAATTAAAAACTTTACAATAACCCCCCCCTCGTTTTCTTTCTTCCCCCGCGTTCATTTCCTCAAAGAAAAAAAATAAAAAAGAAGAAGAAGAAAACGAAACGCGCCGCCGCCCAGGGCCTCGAGCCACCGCCGGAGTCCTCCATCCGCCGCCCTCAGGCGCTCTCCACCCTCGAACTCCCGCTCGCTTCCCCTCTCTCCCTCTATCCCTTGATTTGAACGCCACCCCAAACCCTAGAGCAGAAGACCGCAACCCCTACCCCGCCTAAACCGTGCCCACCACCGCCTCCGGCCTGCTGACGCGCCACCAGCACTCCCCTCCGCCTCCTCTGATCGCCAATAGCCACTGATCCCCCCATTCCTTAAAACAATGTAAGTTTTCATATTTATTATTTAATGTTCTTTTCAGTTTTTTTATAGGTTATTATAGTAGAAAAGGTTAGGTTTTTATAAAGAAAAAGGTGTGATTTTTAATAACTGAAAAGGGTTGATTTTTAGATAATAGAAGATATGATTTTTTTTTAAAAAAAACTATAAAGATATGATTTTTATATGTATGAAAATAGGGTTTTTTAATATATAAAGATTATATTTTGAAAGGAGAAAATATTATATTTTTAAAACAGAGAAGTTAGGATTTTTAGAATATGAAAAGAACGAGATAAAAATATGATCTTTTAATATATAAGCGTCATGTTAAAAATATAATTTTTTATAAAGATAAAGATATGATTTTTATTGTATGTTTGAGATATTTTTATAAAGGCGAAATCTATATTTTAAAAAAAAAAAAATCGATTTTTATATATTGAATAGCGAAGAAAAATTCGATTTTTATATATTGAATAGCGAAGAAAAATTCGATTTTTATATATCGAATAGCAAAGTAAAAATTCGATTTTTATATATTGAATAGCATAATAAAAATTCGATTTTTATATATTGAATAACGAAGTAAAAATTCGATCTTTACATATGGAGTGAATACGGGCAACGAAAGCGACAAAAGGCGAGAACGGTGAAGATTTATGCAAAGAAGAGTTGGGATTGAATTAGCTAATCGGTGAGAATTTCTCACTCTTCAATTTCTTTTACTAGCTATACATATGTGTGTTGAAATAAAAGTGAAGTGCTATATATAAATATATATATATATATATATGTACGCCCCTCTTCCACAAACCATGGACGATATTTATTGATTGTGATTGGTGTGAAAATTGATTGATAGCGAATGGTTGTTTGGGATTGTTTGTGGTTAATATTGATTGATTGTGGTTGAAAAATGCCCGTTTGTGGTTGGAAAATATTTGGTTGAAACCACATAGGATTAGTTTGTGGAAATGAAATAAATATATGCATACCGCCTGCGTGCGAACTAGATGCATGATCCCCATTGTCAAAAACCGCGAGGTTTTAAGGTAGAGCGAGGAGCCGTACTAGGGACGGTCCCGGTTTTAACTACCCTGCCGTTATGTTGCCAAAATTTTGAATAATATTCGTGTGTTTGAATTATTTTCATTTGCTTAAAGTATATGTATTCATTGAATAGAAAACCTTCATGTGTTGAATTGATATTCATTCGTTGATTAGAAATTCATGTGTTGAATGGTATTCGCGTTTTAAATATAAAAATCACATTTCTATCTATATATAGAAACTATAGAAAACCTTCATGTGTGGAATCGATATTCATTCGTTGAATTGAAATTCATGTGTTGAATGGTATTCATATTTTGAAATAAACTGTTTGATAATAAAAATCACCATTTATCGACTATATGAACTGTGTAAAATAAACTCGTTTTGAAAGAAATTGTTTTATAAGAAAAATCCTATTTTTATCACCAATATGAAATATATAAAATAATAGTGTTTTGAAATGAGTTGTTTTACAATAAAAATCACATTTTTATTATATGCATAAATCGTTGAAATGTGAAGTGTTAAAAATAGCCACTTGTTCAAATAAATATATATGAGTTGAAATATTCATTAATTAGCTAATGATATGATTTGTGCCTATGTATGTAACATTAGAATGAATGGTGTTTTTAAACTAAATAGAAATCAAATATGAAGTTGAATAGGAAATGATAAATGATAAGAACTATATATATGTACATGCATATTCATTGAACAGGTTATAGCAAAGGGGCTAGAGAAGAGGAATAAAATTTTGTACCCGACAAATAGGTACACATTTACTGTTTTGTTTGGGTGATGATTTTATGAGCCTGTTGGCTAGCCGCTTGGCCTTTTCTTTTTCTTTTTGAGAATAGAAGGACCGGGGAAGCTATTTGAGATTTTCCGATGCTCCCGGTGCAGGGGAGGTTATGGCGAAATTTTCCAAAATTTTAAGGCGTTAGTGAAATATTTGAAGTGAAAACGATATTGAAATCATTGAATGAACTATATTTATATAAACATTTAAATATAAATAAAATTAAAACGAAACATAGCCGTGCAGTTCGTATTTTGAAACCATGATTTCAAACAACTAGTGCGGGAAATCCGACCACTGGATTTTCCCGAAACCTCAACCGTCGGGTTCGCCTTGGAAATATCTTCCCAACGGCACCAACCTTGTAAAAATCCAACGGTTGGATTGTCTGGAATGTTTAATTCAAATCTGATGAAAAACAGCGCCAGAAGCGATTATATTTATATATATATATATAAATATAAATATATATTTAATCGAATAACGACGCTGCAGTTCGTATTTTGAAATCGAAACTTCAAACGATTGTACCGGGGGATCCGACCGTCGGATTTTCCCGAAACTGGAACCGTTGGATTCGTTTTGAAAAGACCTTTCTAATGATGTAAATTTTGTGAAGATCCAACGGTTAGATTTTCATATATGTGTAAATCAATTCTGAAGAAAAACAGCGCCACGGCCGCCTTACGGCCCGAAGCGTCGTTTTGAATAAATTGGCTATTTTAAAATAAATAAAAATAGCGATAATTCGTTATAAAATATCATAAACGATATGGAATAGAAATAAACTGAATTTGCTCAATTTATATAGTATTTGATGGTTGAATGTGTTTGGTGTGAAAATTACATTAAAGAACAAAATTGCTGTTGTCGAATGATTTAACCATTAAAGTAAATTGATTTGAAATTCTAAATGTACGTGAATTATTTGAGAAGGCCGAGTTAATTCTCATTTCATATAATTGACCGAAGATTGAAAGTCGAAGATGAAGACGGTGGTCGAAGACCGGAGATCTTCACCTCGTTTGGATGGTAACCGAGGTCCTGATTGGGAGGCATCCCGAAATACGGATAATGAGTGGTGATCGTCCAGACGAACGTGGTGATTGATGGGTTTGCGTGGTATTTAGTGCCTCCGGTTTCGTTCAGACCCAGAACAGACTTGTAAATGGACCGTGTGTCTGACATTGGATTTTATTCTGTGTTGATTGATCTCTATTAAATATACATCTGTTTGGCCGCGGAGAATTTATTCTTTTGCTTAACGCCCTTCTCTGAAACGCACGAGCTCAGAGGTTGTATATCGATGGACATCAGTCGCATGGCATGAATTGCCTGTGTGGCTTGCTAAGATGCAGTGATCAGGGCTTCTATTGAAAAGCAAAGTCTTGTGGTGATGATCAAAGCACCGCCTGTGTGGCGTAGCTTTGTGTATAACGTGAATTCGCGAGACTCACACCCCGGTATGAACCAAAAACGGGAGAAGGACCTCAGGGAGGGCATGAGTTTCTTTCTAGCTAGGGTGGTGTCAGTGACCTACCAGCCCTGACATTTATATACTTTTCACCTATGTGGTTGTTGCGGTTGCGAGGCGCCTCGGTTTGATCGGACGATCCGGGTCCGATGGAGTCATTCGTTGGCTCGTTTACGCCCTAAAGGGCGGAGAAACGTATTGTTCAGGCATTTTAATCCACATCGGTGGACCAGCCCTGACGATCCAAGGGTCCACCTGAGTCTGGGTCCTGTGGCTCGGGCTAGAGAGTCACGAATTCGGTAAGGACTATCTTTTGCCTTGGTTCATAACGGAAATCAAATTTCCAAATACGTGACTGTGCGGTTTTGATTGTATACCTATATATGGCGACATAGTGGTATGGGGCATTAATGCCGTCTATGATTGATAGTTATGATTTGAAATTGTTTTCGAAACATATAAACACTAGCAATAATATCAAATGCCTTTGTTTTATTCGTATCAAGCATATTTTGGCTGTTATAAGGTAAAAACTCTATCCTCCGGTTTGCGTTGCATTGTGTGATGGGAACTGAGTCTTATAATGGCTTCATTTTTATAAAAAGCATAGCGATGTTTAAAAGAAAGATTTGTTTTAAAGCACTGGCAATCCAATGGAGTAAACCCGTTCCACGAAAGTGGCGTGGTCCTGTGATTGGCCATATTATATATGTGTTGAATAGATTTCTCATACCAGTCCCATGACTGACTCGTAGTTTGTTTCACTCTCAAACTCGAGTGCCCCATTTTCTACACGGGCAGCCTTGTGTTCAGGTTTAGCTGGTTCTTTCTGGATAGCAGGAGCTGAAGATGGATTCTATCATTTACCTCTTTTTATGCTGTTCAACTCCTATTGTACATATTTTGTTTATTTTCCGCTGTAGACATTTATGTATAGCTGAACTGTATTTGTTCTAAGTAAGATCTTGTATACTGTGTAACTCTGATGATTACTTTTATCCAGTATATTTTATTGTTCATTATCTGGTGTATTAATTTTATTTTATCATGCTTTTATCTGTTTCTGTGTTATATTCCAAAGATAACCCTTATCTCCGTCTGAACAGGATTTCGGGTCGTCTCAACGTGGTATCAAAGCTTTGGTTAAGCTTAGTTCTGGAATATAACATTTGAACGAACTCGTCAAAAATAGAACCAGTAGTGTTCTAGGACGGGTAACTCTATACAGATAGGATCAGCAATATCCTAATATGAGTAAAGCAGAATGAAATTACACCTCGATAGACACATTTACATTTGAAAATTTTCTTTTCTGTGACCTGACACTTGATCTGCCATTTGCATAAGTACTAGAAAAATGAGTGCCAGAAACAGGAGAAATCAAATGTGACGACATGGAATTTCGCTCGATCTAAATCAGTCGTTAAACCGATCTAGACAGCTCGAAACCCCTGATCGTTGAGAACAGGACAAAACAGAACGCAGACGGGAGAACATTTCATTGCTATTACAACAATTCCATCAGATACAAGAATATACAGAGTATAAATGTATAAATTACATTCGATAAATATCAGAGATTACAATAAATTACATAGCAGCGGAAAATAATACAAAGCACAACTGAAGGTGATATGCGGATACAGAGCTTTCCGGATATCATTCCAGCTGTAAACCAGGAACCTGTGAATATAAATCTGCAAAACCAAAACTACTAGCTGCCCGTGTCGAAAATAGGGGCACCCAGAGTTTAGGTTAAAACAATAAACTCCAGGTCAGTCATGTGACTGGTGTGAGAACTAAAACAGTTATTTAAAACTTTACTTTAAAAGAGAGTGATTCAAGGGACTACGCCGTATAACACGGAACGGGTTTCCTCCCAAGAATATCAGTGCATATAGATAAACAACGCAATGCTTTTTCGAAAAATGAAGCTATTATAAGACCCAGGTCCCATCACACAATGCAACGCAAGCCGGAGGATAGGGTTTTAACTTATAACAGCCAAACATGCTTGATACGTTTAAAACAAATCATTTGATACTATAATAAGTGTATAGTGTCAAAACAATTTCAATCATAAATATAAATCATAGACGGCATAAGTGCCCCATCCCACTATGTCGCCATACTAGGCTCTACAAATAAAGCCGAAATACACGTATTGGAAATTGGATTTCCGTCATGAGTCGAGGCAAGGGGCAAGCTCCTCTCCGCGCTCGAGACACTTTAGCAAATGCCTCGGGGCTACACACTCTGGGCAACCCCTGGATGCTTCAGGGCCGGTCCTCACTTACGTTAGAGGATTAATTATGCCTGAACACACGTTTCCCGGTCCTTACAGACCTATAATCGAGGCGCCTCATCCAACAACCACAAAGCTGAAAAGTATTTATATGTCAGGGCTGCTAAGTCACTGACACCACCAAAGCTAGAAAGAAACGTCGTGTTCTCCCTGCAGTCCGTATCCCGTTTTTAACTCATACCGAGGTGTGAGGCTCGCGTATTCACGTTATACACAAAGCTGCCACGTAGGTCGTGCTTTGATCATCAACCACAAGACTCTGCTTTTCAACAAAAGCCTTGATCGTTGCATCTTAGCGTGCCACATAGGCAATTCATGCCATGCGACTGATGTCCATCGATATACAACCTCTGAGCTCGTACGTCTCAGAGAAGGGCGTTAAGCAAAAGAATAAATTCTCCGCCGCCAAAAAGATGTATATTTAATAGAAATCAATCAACACAGAATAAAATCCAGTGTCAGACACACAATCCATTTACAAGTCCGTTCTGGGTCTGAACGAAACCGGAGGCACTTTCCTCGCATATCCATCCATCTCCAGGTACGTCTGGACGACCACCAACTATTTCCATCCTCTTGGGTGTACTGCCCAATCAGGATCGTCAGTAGTTATCCATACGATGTGAAGACTTCCGATCTTTAACCACCGTCTTCAGCTTCGACATATCGTCGAATCGGTTATTCAGAATGGGTATAAACCCGGACTTTCCGAACAACCCGCGTATATTAAAACAAATGTTATAAGAACACAACATACGCCTCATTCCAATTCATATTCTCAGGGAAAGGTTCCCATTAATTTTATCCAAGATAAATTCTTTAAAATTTATCCTTTAATCTTCCTTTGGATGTAGTTTCAAACCAAATTATGGTTTTCTAAACTAGTCGAGATTAGCGAACCGTAACGAAGTAATTATTTATTTTATTTCCCAATCCCAACCTATTCATCCCATGAAGCAAAACTGGTAATACTCCATATCTAACACCACAGTGTTGTCGGTAAAATTAATTACCATTTCACGTTCAAATCTAATTAAAGATTTAACTATCGCTTTGGAGAAAAACTGGTAATACTCCATTCTCGCTCAATTTCTAAATTTGATAATTTAGATTATCAATTCACATCTCAATCTAATTACAGATTCTTTAAAACTCTTTTTATTGGGTTAAAGAACTAGGTGTTATTTAAAACACAGTTCACGACCAACCCAAATCACATTCTATTTATTATCGGGTTAAAAAACTAGTGTCATTTAAAACACAGTCCACGATGAACCCACAAATCAATTCTAGTTCAATTTAAATCAAATATATTAGAAATTCCGATTATTTAAAACCCCTTTTTAAATCTAATTTATTTATTTAAAAATAAAAACCCGGGTTTTAAATTGAGTTCAAACTAGTTTATTTCAATAAAAATCTATTTTTATCTTTTCAAATATGGAGTTTTCATCCCAATTTTTCCCAAATCATTTCTTATGATTTTACACAAATTATTACTATTTTTAATAATTTTATCAAGGCCCGTATGGTCGATTTCCAACAATGGCCATCGAACTGCACTTATAGCGACCTTTCTCAAATTTGATTTGGACGTATCTCCAAATCCAACTGTTAGATTTCAAATTCCAAATATTTGTTAGAAAGCTCTTTTCGATACGAACCCAACGGTTCCGGTTTTAGGAGAATCTGACGGTCGGATCTCCCGTAATGTCCGTTTGAAATAAATGGTCGAAATTCACGAACTGCCGCAGCGCGGCGCGTTCTATTCAGGCCATTATATTATATATATAATAAATATAATAAATATTTCGTTGATTTCTATTTAAAACGAATTTTTATAAATCGTTTTTAAATTTGTTTCAAAAACAATTTCAACCTTTATTTCAATTCAAATCAAAAATTAATTTTCTTCTTATAAATTCGTTTTAAAATTCATTTCAATTCAATTCAAATTTCAATTCAATTTGAATTCATTTCAATTCGCTTTCAATTCAATTTGAATTCGTTTTCAATTCAATTCAATTTCAAAGTCGTTTTATATTCAATTCATTTCGAAATCATTTTCAATTCAATTCATTTTGTAATCGTTTTATATTCAATTCATTTCGAAATCGTTTTATATTCAATTCATTTCGAAATCGTTTTATATTCGATTCATTTCGAAATCATTTTATATTCAATTCATTTCGAAATCGTTTCATATTCAATTCATTTTGAAATATGCGATTTCGAAATCGCTTTTCAATATTCATTTTAAATTGAGTAAAATCGATATAAATATTTCGTTCAACACATGACTAATCTCAACGGATGAGTACAGTCAACACATGAACCTTTATCAATACACAAAGCCATGCTATATCAGCTGCGCTTTGATCATCAACCACCAAACTTTGCTTTTCAACAAAAGTCTGGATCACTGCATCTCAGCATGCCACACTATCAATCCATATCGTACCACTGATTTCTGCCAATATATAACCTCTGAGCTAATATGTCTCAGAGAAGGGCGGTAAGCAAGAGAATAAATTCTCCACCGCCAAACAGATATATATTTAGCAGAGATCAACAAATACAATATAAAGGAATACAATGTCAGACACACCATCCATTTACAAGTCCGTTCTAGGTCTGAACGAAACCGGAGGCACTTTCCTCGCATATCCATCCATCTCCAAGTACGTCTGGACGACCACCAACTATTTCCATCCTCTTGGGTGTACAGCCCAATCAGGATCGTCAGTAATTATCCAAACGATGTGAAGACTTCCGGTCATCAACCACCGTCTTCATCTTCGACATATCGTCGAATCGGTTATTCAGAATGGGTATGAACCCGGCCTTTCCGAACAACCCGCGTATATTAAAACAAATGTTACATAAACACAACATACGCCTCATTCCAATTCAGAATATTCTTTTATTCACAGGATCACATTTTTAGGGAAAGGTTCCCATTAATTTTATCCAAGATAAATTCTTTTAAAATTTATCCTTTAATCTTCCTTTGGATGTCATTTCAAACCAAATTATGGTTTTCCAAACTAGTCGAGATTAGCGAACCACACCGAAGTAATTATTTATTTTATTTCCCAATCCCAACCTATTCGTCCCCTGAAGCAAAACTGGTAATACTCCATAACTAATACCATGGTGTTATCGGTAAAATTAATTACCATATCACATTCAAATCTAATTAAAGATTTGACTATCGCTTTGGAGCAAAACTGGTGATACTCCATTCTCGCTCATTTTCTAAAGTTGATAATTTAAATTATCAATTCTCCTTTCAATCTAATTGCAGATTCGTTAAAACTCCTTTTACTGGGTTAAAGAACTAGGTGTTATTTAAAACACAGTTCACAACTAACCCAAATCACATTCTATTTATTATCGGGTTAAAGAACTAGTGTTATTTAAAACACCGTTCACGATAAACCCATTTCAAATCCAATCAAATATATTAGAAATTCCGATTATTTAAAACCCCTTTTTAAATCTAATTTATTTATTTAAAAATAATTGGGTTTTAAATTTAGTTCAAAACTAGTTCATTTCGATAAAAATCCATTTTCATCTTTTCAAATATGGAGTTTTTCACCCCAATTTTTCCCAAATCATTTCTTATGATTTTACACAAATTATTACTATTTTTAATAATTTTATTAAGGCCCGTACAATCGATTTCCAACAATGGCCATCGAACTGCACTTACATCGACCTTTTTCAAATTTGATTTGGACGTAACTCCAAATCCAACCGTTAGATTTCAAATTTCTAATATTCGTTAGAAAGCTCTTTTCGATACGAACCCAACGGTTCCGGTTTTAGGAGAATCCGACGGTCGGATCTCCCGTAATGTCCGTTTGAAATCAATGGTCGAAATTCACGAACTGCCGCGGCGCGGCGCGTTCTATTCAGGCCATTATATATATAATATATATATATATTATATTCCGTCGATTACCATTCAAAACAAATTTTATAAATAGTTTTGAATTCGTTTCAAAAACAATTTCAACTTCCATCTCAATTCAAATCAAAATTGAATCTTTCCTTATAAATTCGTTTTAAAATCCATTTCTATTCAATTCAAGTTTCAATTCAATTGAATTCATTTCACTTCGTTTTAAATTCAATTCGAATTCGTTTTCAATTCGATTCAATTCAAAGTGGTTTTCTATTCGATTCAATTCAAATTGGTTTTCTGTTTGATTCAATTCAAATTGGTTTTCTATTCAAATCAAATTCGTTATCTATTCAATTCATTTCAAAATCGTTATCTATTCAATTCATTTCGAAATCGTTATCTATTCAATTCATTTCGAAATCGTTTTATATTCAATTCATTTCGAAATCGTTTTATATTCAATTCATTTCGAAATCGTTTTATATTCAATTCATTTCGAAATCGTTTTATATTCAATTCATTTCGAAATCGTTTTATATTCAATTCATTTCGAAATTCATTTCAAAATATTCGATTTCGTAATCACTTTTCAATATTCATTTATAATGAATAAAATCGATATAAATCTCGTTCACGTCAAAATGGCGTCAATCTAAACAACACGGCTTTATATATTTCTATTTTCAAATATTCTATTCTAAATATTTCCATTTCAAATATATTGTTCAACACATGACTAATCTCAACGGATGAGTACTGTCAACACATGAACCTTTACTTTATATTGATAAAGATGTAAACTTTATTATTAAAATATTTCGTTCAACACATGACTAATCTCAACGGATGAGTACAGTCAACACATGAACCTTTATTTTATATTGATAAAGATGTAAACTTTATTATTAAAATATTTCGTTCAACACATGACTAATCTCAACGGATGAGTACAGTCAACACATGAACCTTTATTTTATATTATTCTTTATTTTCAAAATTGGAATGAAGCCCAATCAATCACCATATAATGTTAATTATATGGATTTTCACACATCACACTTATGTAATAGCATTGAAAAATAATCAACCATCAACCAAAGTGCACTACACTGTATAAGCATCAAATATAGATATCTAACGCTTATAACAGCCTGTCAATCAATCGATCGACATATTTAATCAATCAGGATGAGTGAACTTCAAATTTCATCCCAACACCCGTGTGGGGTTTCAAACAATCAAACGCATATTTTATTTGTGCAGTTGGCAATGTGTAAAATTTATCGACCCAATCAATGTCAGTCAAATCAGTGTACATAAAAAAACTGTCCGGTTTGTAAATGAATATTTTATTTTATTCACTTCACGTTGAAAATTATATTTTTAACGATCAAATTATTTTATTCAACCTGTTAATGTTCTATTCAGTTATTTATTCAATAAAATGATATTTTTATTTTTCTAACATATTTTAGAAAATTTCGGCGGCATAACGGCACGATACTAGAAACGGGACGAGGCCTAGCCTTATCCCCGGTCTAGTGAAGGCCCACGCCATTCACACATCAATCAAATCCATTCTTTTCACCAAACAATTCAATTTCAATCAAATAATCTAACTAATTTTTGCAATCAAACAAACAAGTCCATGGTCTGTGGACGATTGTGTCGGGTGCTACTAAGCACCGTCTGCATCCTAGTATATATATAACTAGAAAAAGAAATTGAAAGGTGAGAAGTTCTCACCGATAGCTATTCAACCATCTCGACTCTTCTTTTAGAGAAATCTTCATCGTTCTCGTCTTTGTCACTTTCGTTGCCCGTAGCCACTACATATGTAAAAATCACATTTTTTACTTTGCTATTCAATATATAAAAATCGAATTTTTACTTCGCTATTCAATATATAAAAATATCAACTTATATTTTAAACAAAATCACTTCTTTTAGAGGATAAAAACTACCTCTTTCTTATGTGATAAAAGTTCTTTATTTCCTTAAAAATCAAGTCTTTCACTTCATAAGAATCAAATCTTTTATCATAACAAGTGTGAACCCGTGCTTCGCACACGGGTCACCACATAATTGATTTTATAGTTCATGTTAAAGTTCTCTTTAGTTATATGAAGGCGAAAGCACATATTTATGGATTATAATTCATTTATATTTATCTTCGATAAGTTGTCTCATTTGCTCTATTAATTTAGAAAACTTCGAAAAATAAACAATGATTGATGTGGAGATAATTCATTTAACATAAACAATATAAGATTGAAAATGTAAAATTTGAAAAGGAATAGCAATCTCTTTTATCTGCAAAAAGAATACATCAAATTTGAATTCTACATGAATTTAGAACCATAATTCAATTGCAGTTTTGCAATAACACATGCAACATTTAGGAAATAAACATGTCCAAAAGACTCAGTAGTTAGCTAGGTAAAAATTTGTTCTAGCGAACATGCGCAATATTATAATGTCTTACATGTCAGACATCTTTATTAATAGTTGTCTTGAAAAGAAAAGTAAGTTACACCAATGAATTTCAAAATATGTTTAACCTAATGTGAATCCGTGTTACACACACGGGTTGTAGTTATATGTATTATACGATGAAATTTAGCAAATGTTAGTCACAAATGTAATCATTTATTTGGAATAGTCTATAGATTTGAAAGTGTGTAAATTATATCATGAAAGCATCTATGTTGGTATTGAAAATTTGCGTACCCTGAATTACCTTTTGGTATTGAATTAGCTTTAGCAAATACTATATAATTTTTAACTCAGTTTTGTTTACTAATAGATAAAGTGAATTTTCAGAAGTTGTAGATCAGCATTCTTGTCAAAAGCAGTTTTGATATAGCAAGTTGGATCTATCGATAAGAAAAGAAATGAATAAATAATAAATGTGTGATTTTTGTGATATTCTACCTTCTACACTCTAGTCTACAAATGCAACATTTTCAGCTTTGACTGTTTGATGTAATCGACTAATGTTTATATACATATATAAGGCAGTATTCAAACTTAGAATGGTGAGCATAACGTTGTCAAGTGTTCGTTAAACTTGCAAGTTGTCAGTCTCCCTATGTTGTTGTTGTAGCAATCAATCCATATGCATGCGACCCGAACAAAAGCAAATGGTGTGCACTATAATTTAAATATTCAGACAAATTTAAAACCTGAGTCTGGGCATGACAAAATCAACTATTATAGATACTCAACTTGGAAGAGGTGCCAGATAATTAGATTGGGTGGACGCCAAGCGATTATTTTTAACTTCAAAGAACATGCATTCACATGCATTGTTATTGTTAATACTACTGAGCTTAGCGGTTGAGCATAACTTTTTTGTATTGTGTTATCAACTCTATTGCATGCAAATTTACTGCACATTATCACCATCAAACCATTAAAGTTGTCACCTGTACTGCTCTTCCTTGGTTACCTCTTGCTTATAAATGCATTACGTTAGTAGGATACAACTCTACCAAAACCAATATCAAATAATTAATGAATGATAATATATCACTATGAACTAATAATAGAGAAAATCAGAATCAGACGGTACTTTTATCGAAAAATCCTACACTATTGTGGTAGTATCAACAATAGCAAAGAATCATATAAAACAAAACTTCATAATTAAACTTCATCTTACAGTGACCATTCATTTTTCGGTGCAAATGTAACTCTGCGACTTATTTAAATAAAATTTTCTTTGCTGCATTTTGAAGTAGCTTATGATTAACTGACAAATTACTTCTCTTCAACAAATGTAAAATTGACATTTATGCATGAAGTCCTCAAATATTCAATATGGGTACCCGTCTCCTCTTCAGAAACTTGAAGCAATTCTTCATACAAAGGGTGATTCATGTAATTTGCATGCAACTTGAACTTCACTGTCTCTTTTAATTATTCCTACATGCGCCTATATATATATATATATATATATATATATATATATATATAACACACACACACACCCCATCTTCACGATTGTATTTTTTTATACACAACAAACAAAGTTGGAAAATGAAGAAAAGATGAGTAGAATTAGAATGATATGGTATAACGATAACCTTTTAAGAAGTGGTAAAATTTATAGGTTTGTTAGTGAAAAATAGGAGGGTGCTAAAGCAAAATTTGCAGTGGTCTTATTTAGTGTTATATAATACATTAAATCTGAAGAGGTATGACACAGATGTAATAACATAAATACATAACATATATAAATGAAATATGATATCTAAGAATGGAAACCCGTGCAACAATAAAATACCTAACTTTATATCACCCAAGTGTATAAGAAGTATAACTTATTGCATGTTTCTATTTAATATACGCATGCTAAATCTTATTGCACATATGATAATAAAATTATACTCAAAAATACGTGTTTGCACCTATGTTTATATATAAATGCATGATATCATTCAGTACATCAAAAGACATCCTTGCAGTCCAGACAAAGTCGAAAGCATTACTGATCTGAAAAAACAAAAATTTACAAAATACACGCTGACCATTTATTTGAGGCAAAGTCGTCCAATCAGCTCCAGATTGGTCGATCTACTGTCTGGATTGAAGAGAAAACCGGAGAAAGAATATCTGAAATCAGATATCGATAAGAGGGAATAAAATTATAAGGTTGATGGGTAGTTTGTATGGTAATCGAAGAAAATAGCTGTAAATGGTAAAGGGGAAATATGGGCAGTTATGTTGAATAGAATTTTGTTCACACTTTTTTTCTAAGTGTGAACAAAACACTTTCTTCCTATTGGAGGAATCAGGTGGATCACACATGAACCCCCTGAATTCCTCCAATAGGAGCCGAGTGTTTTGTTCACACTTGCTAAAAAGTGTGAACAAAATCGGACTCAGTTAAGTGGAGAAGTATGTTAATATGAGTTGTCCATGACTGATATTGTCTCATTGGACTGAATGGTTTACAATTATGTTGGATTAAAAACCACCAAATATTATATCTTTTTCTCAGAAAATATTACCCGGGCTGTAGCCCAGGTAATAATATGCATGGATCCGTCCCTGCATGTAGGGTGCCTCCTACATCAAATTTTTCACTGTCAACTCTCGTTGCATGTTCAGCTCAGGATTCTAAAGCATTGCTATCTGCACAGTCAAGTTGACTGTACTGGCGCTATAAGTACCTATTACCTGCGCATCAAATGAAGATTAAACAAAGACCATTCCATCCTGAAACATCCAAAATTGTGAAAACAAAAAAAAAAATGTTCTGCACACAGAACACCCTGGCAATTAAGGCAACCAAATTTCACAAAACATATGTAATGTTATTCACCATTCAAATATGATATGCAACCCTTAATGAACACTGTTACTGACCTAATATTTGTTAAACTGTAAGCATGTTTAAGAATTAACCAAACACGGATGAAAATTAGAAAACTGTATTTTCTAATTTAAAATTTCACTGAATTTAATTGAAAATTTTAAAGCTTGGCTTTCTACAGATTGAAATAGCAAGAAAATCCATTAGTTGAAAATTAAATAAGAAACTCATTGACTCGGTAAAAGCTGGAGCTTAAAAGAAGAAAAGCGTTTGTTGAAACAACAAACATTTAGTAATACTTCTATTAACGGGAATTACTTCATCTACATATAATCAACAATCAGGATTACACCTTAACTTCAGATGCTTACCATACTGTTTTTGTACTCTGTCAAATAAGCTGTAGAAAGTTGTACAACTTACCAATTGCTAATGCACATTACAATGTAACTTTGAAACCATCACATACCAAAAAAAACATATTTCATAAATAACATTACAGTAATAATAATGGCATTTATTTATTTGGGATGCATTATAGTTAATTATATATTAATAGAAACAGCATACCAATATAGGGATATTTTGATTTTTATATTACCAAATTGTGGGATAAGCTCTTCAATTTGACATTATAACATAAAATTAACCTATTAAAAGTATTTGACACAATGTTTTACAGATTTGATATGATAACATTTATTTCAGTGTTAAATTTGGAGAAACCCCCAATCTTGATAAATCGGAGAGGAATACCTGGCATATTCAAAGATTTCTATTTCTGAGCAAATTTTGACCTATTGCCAAGAAATATAGGCGTTACAGCTGTGCTAGTACATCACAACTATCAGTAATCACATAATGAACTGCCTATTCAGTGCTATGCTTTATCTGTTCGTTTTTTTCCTAATTACAATGGAAGTTCAATTCTATTTTATGCACCCCACCAGACTGAACAAAAACATATGTTACTACTTTGTGTAGTGGACTCAGGTCAGCAACATGGGATTAACAATTTTAAACATATTGACTTAACAAATAAGTGTTAATAATATATATCATAATAATATGGTAAGTTATTAGGCATTTGTTAAAAAATATCCGAGTCTAGTAAAACATTTCATTAATTGAATTGATGAGTTTGACCCTTTTATGCATAGTTACACAACCCGTATGAATTTAATGAAAAAATTATTTAGGTCAGATTGTAAATATTATACATATTTACAAATCTGTGTGCAGGTTCTAATTAAGTACATATTTTTATGGTTTATTTTCCTATACACGTTGTAATGCTTAGATGCCCATGTTAGTAAATGTCAGGAGGGATAACAAACTTAACATGTGCATACCTTGACGTCCTGAGGTTATGATAGAGAGATTAGCATTGTTTGTAGCAAATCCTGATGATTCAGTTGCAATCAATCTACAAAATCAGCAAATTAAAGCAAGGAAAAATCAAAAGAAAAAGAAACCAGGTTGCAAAAATAAAACTTCACCCATGAGTCAGCAAGTCTTGAACAAAATAAGCTTAGCCATGTTGCCATGAGTGGCAACGTCCTGAAGCTTCGACATTGGCTATCTATTTCTTTAATTCGAACGCTTGTAAATACATCCCTTTTGATAGATCATTCCATTCTATCTTCGTAATCACCATACCAATGATCCTACATTTCCTAATAGATAAATCCGTCAAACCAAATTAAATGTAAAACAATGAACGCATATTATGTATTATTTTTTTTCCAAACATCATTCAAAAGTTGCAAACTTTAATTCCTCCCTTGCCAACAGCAGCACATGTCATAAACATGTATTGCGCGAAGTTTTCAACTAATGCGTGCATTTTGAACTACACGTATCTCTAACTAAAATAAAAATATTTGCATTCTACACTACAAATATATGCATCTTTATCTGCACATTTCTACAAATAGCAATATTTTCATTTTTATACTTTTTATAAGAGTACTACATTTATTAAGCTTGAAAATAAAAGATGGATAATAATTTGCACTATTATTATAGATTCAATAATAGGCCGTATTAAAGCTACAGGAATATAGGAGCACTTTTCATAGCAAAGCAAGATAAAATGCGCGAGAAATAAGTGAATAAGAACAAAATGTAAAAAAAAGACATCATTCACTTATTGGATCCAATAAAATAACGCTTATGCAAAATAAAATCTATGTAGTTCATCCAAAAAACTTCAGAAATTGATGGAAAGACTTCTTAGATAACTTGGAAACATCCTCTTCATGCGTCAAACCCACAAATCACAGTACATGTATAAAGCCTCTTGTTCATATATAGACAAATGCACTATGGAAAAACTGAAATGTTAAAGCAATAGTGCAGCTAGAAAAGGATATTTCACATACAAAAAAAAGTAAATCTATTTGGAAGGCAAAATCGTTTGCAAGTCAAAGATAACTTAAATGACTATCTAGAGAACATAACTGATATCACAAAGCTTATAAATATAGATGACTTATGTTAAAAAATTACCATAAATATTTGCAAGTACTATGACATACCTCTTTATAAGAATAGACCATACTCAAAGGCCGGCCTTCCAGAGGAATGAATATGTTTCCTACAACAAAATCTTGACATGCTATATAAATATGATGTGAATTACCACGATAGATTCATGTACAAAATATTTAAAGAATATACATCATAAAGAATGGCAAGTAAATTAAAAACGTAGAATATGAGCCTAGATATATTAATTGAATTATTGTTAATTATTCAACATGTATATGCTCAACTTTACCCATTATGGGATTGACCAATGTTTATTAATAACTATCAGAGGTATGCCATTATTACTTTGTTTGTTGAATAAATCATATGCCATGATTACATTGTTTGCTGAATAAATCTACAGCTGTGTAGAATACAACAACCCAAAACTGGTTATAAACTATTGTTATGAGCACATCTACTAATCTATAACAAACTGATACAAAAGAAAATTAACATGCTGACCTCTAAAGGTTATGCATATTCTGTCATCTTTGTACAATTGAAACTGCCTAGTTGAACATTCAAAGTAGGGGAAAACTCATAAACAATGCATGTAATTAAAAAATGTAATAAAATGGTATTTTTTATAGATGTGAGTTGCAAACCTGCATCATTTATCTTGGATTTTAAGATAACCAAATTTTTATGTGGACACTGCACATTACTTCAACTTTTTAGACTAATTAGATTAGAATATAATTATAGGAAAACACAATTGAGTAGAAATTGCTAGTAGAAAGCATTTGGTTATGTATCATACTATTAGAAGGTTCAAAATATGATTAAAAAAGGTCATGAAGCTATAAAAGACCTTTTATATAAAGCATGGACTTCCAACCATAACTCAAAAAAACCAACATTCGAATAACTTAACTTAATTAGCCATTGAAGACTAACGCCAAGAATAAACTTATCAAATAGATTAAAGTTGGGAATATTAAAATCAAGCATATACGTGAAGAAACCAAACACCTGAGAAGAACAATGTGAGGTAGATGATTGTGAAATTGATAGTCTTTTAAATGGAAAAAATATTCTTTTTTTTTGGCTTAAATGTCAGGTTAATTTATTGCTCCCACTCCAGCATATATCCATTCACTAATGATTGAATATGAAAGTATATGAACAAACATTGTAAAAAATAAATGATAAAAATGGTCAATTGAAAACTACAAACAATTGTAACTATACAAAACATACATTGGCTTCATTTATTTTATAAAATACATAGTTCTATTATATTTAGTATTTTAACAGCTACTATGAGCCGAATGAAGATTAACATAAATATAATCTATGCAAAAGACCACTGAAAGAAACAACAGAGAATAATAGAGTTTGATAATTATGGTGATTCTTTATCTTGTAAACGGGCAAGGGATCACTATGACAAACAACATAAAAGTGCAGGCAGAGTTAACATGGAAAAGCCAAATATGTAAATGATAAATTTATGTTAGGTCTGCCCACCTGTTCATGTTGTAACTACATACTTTAAACTAAGGATTAATTGTCAAGAATAATCCGAAGTTCAACATGTCTTCCCATAATAATCCCAAGTTTGGATTATTTCTGAATAATCCAAAGTTTGGGAGTGCCTTCCCATATTGAACCCGATGACGTGTTATTTTGGGATCAATATGAGAAGATACCCCCAAACCTCGGATTAATATGGGAAGACATTAATAAATGGGATTAATATGGGAAGACACTCCCCAAACTTCGGGTTATTCAGAAATAATCCAAACTTGGGAATATTATGGGAAGACACGTTAAACTTCGGATTATTCTTGACAATTAATCCTTAAACTAATGTAGCATTCCAATGTTGATGCATGCTGCTTGCCAAACTTCACATGCAAGCTGCCTAAACTTTTATTTATAATGATCTTGAAGTTAACTTAAGTCCATTAAACAAACATAAGGCTTGCCCCATCGTATAGTGCATTCTGTAAGATGAGTGATCCTGAATTAACTTATCATCTCCATTGTAAAGCAACATGTTAAATTTAAAGGCGTGCCAGGAGAATGGGGAAAAATACGATTTCTACACATACTAGTCGCTATATTTATAAGGGTATATAATGTCCAAATAGTTATAAGCTACTTGAAAGCCATAAATAATTCTAAATTGCAAACTCCTAATGAACAAATATCACAAATGTTATCCCTTTAATGAGTTAAAATCTTAGTACCGAAAAACGCCACTATAGGTGTCTTAAGTTAAAAAGGGGCAGGGCTTTGACGGGTCTAAGATAAATGTTGGGTTGAATGCTTACCATCATTTATGGTGGAAACAAAATTACTCGTGCTTCTAAAAATGTTTATAATATGTTATGGTAATAACTTATAGAGAATTTTTTGTAGTTGAAGCAATGAGAAGATAAGTTAAAATGCCTGATTAGAACAACTGAAAATCAGTACATAGTTTTGAGTTAGTAGAGAAAAGAGAATACAAACTGTCAAATATTTCCTTCTCTTTATAATGGAATATAATAGTCGTGTTGCTAAAGAAGAAAAAAGATAACTAATATGCTTATAAATAATAGATTATATATTATACCATTATATTTTATCATCAAAAAAGTTTCCTATTAGAATATATATGGTATATCAATAAAGTGATTTGCGCTAATATGTATATCATGCAGTCACAACTATTACCCTTACCAAATTAAATCCCAAATATTTTTAAGAACTAAAGATAAAATCATTAAAGAATCCCTTAAATTAAAAATTCATGATGCTTATGATATAACAATCTCTATGAACTTATATTAGAAGTCACCACAACTACAGTTAGTTTAAATATAAATGGAAACTTATAAGTTCCATCAAACCATATATTCTCTTGGTTGTAGAGAAGATCAAAAGTTGTAGCTCGTCAAACATTGAGTGGATGTTACTGTACACATTGATTAACTGGTAATGGTGTTGATTATCATACTCAAAAGCCAACAATAAAAACTTATAAAGGTAGAAAGTATAAAAAATGAGAAAATAGAACAAATGTACAAAACAATATAGTGTGGCAAAAAAATAAGAGTATATGGCTAAAATTTATGTGATATCCTAATTCAAATTGCCTGACCATAATTATTGCATTTATTTTTCACAACCTCGTATCTTCTTACCAAATTCGCACAACCTGCATACTTAATCATGCAGATAAAATGTAATAATATATGTATATGTACGTATACATGCATGTAGTCTGTGTGCAAAAAAAGGATTTTATAGTTCTGTATATATTATTTCAAAGTGCATGCAAATTATGAGAAAAAAAAAGATGCACGTCTTCGCACCCAA
This sequence comes from Allium sativum, assembly GCA_030737875.1. Lineage (NCBI taxonomy): Eukaryota > Viridiplantae > Streptophyta > Magnoliopsida > Asparagales > Amaryllidaceae > Allium > Allium sativum. Next base: position 335,185,085 of record CM060913.1, on the reverse strand, counting down.
TATTCAATACTTGTTAGTTGAAACGATATGATAATTTCTTCATGCTGACTTTATGAAAATGTAATTAAGAGAAATTGCTGTAAAACGCCATTGAATGGATTTAAGAATGAATTGTTTTACCGGAAAAAAATAAATCAAAAGGCACCGAAGCAATGGACTGAATTTAACAAATAAACAATTTAGTTTAGATTGATGGAACATTTGCACTGAATTCAGTTAAATGCGTCAATGCCAGTCCAACTAAATTCATCCTAGGCGTCACATCTAAATAACAGCATCATGCATTTTCTATTTTAGCATGATAGTTAACATTTGCAATAGCCATCTACAATTTTTCCTTCCCCAATTCAAATATAAATGAAGTGTAGATCACATATCCCAATCTTAACACATTTTAGCATTTAAAATTTGAATAAAACAGGAAAATCATTCATAAAATAACATAGATATGGAAATAGACTTTAATGTGACCATATAGTGCCTGATTACAGTGATGAAATAAAACAAAGTTTGTAGGATGTACTCAGGCATTTAATCTATTCCATTTAAATGCATTATGATTCTATATTATATGCTGCTTAATATAAAGCAAACATCATATTTACATTTCATAGCAAAACAAAAGTATATTATTGTTCCCTTAAATCCTATTCTGACTTCAATATAATCTCGTTATAAAATGCACAATTCAGTTTGAAATTTTTTCGTCTTGTAGAAAATCTACCTTACTAAAGCAAACTCAGGATATGCACATGCTAATAACAAATAATACCTAAGTGTAGTAATTTTAAGGGCTTAAAATAAATATTTTTAAGGTAGACGAACCTAGTTTATTCCAAATCTTATAGTGGTAAATCCTATGGCAAGCACAATAAAATTTGAGATATACAAATTGAATAAGCAAACATAATATGCTGCATAAATTGGATCTCAAAATTCTGTAAATGAACAAAAAACCGATTGTAATAGCCTAAATGTTAAAGCAAGTTATTATGTATCACAAATTGGGAACCTATCAAATGATGGCTCGCACTAAAATTTATAAGTATTCACTTGGAAAACAGAAGTTGAAATTGACCAAAACAGACTTGCATGAAAAATGACCAGCCATGTTGAAATACTCAAATAATTATATGCAAAACTTAATTTTGTCTTCAAACAAAGAACCAACACCTTAGCCTTGATTGAATCATTTTCCCATTTTCATAGCAACATCAAGAATAAATAAATTAGCACATTTTGGCAAAAAAATTAATTAACATACATGCTTGTATGTGGTGCCTACAGAATAACGGTTTTTTAACAACAAATCTACATCACCAAATCTAAAAGTAAAACAACTATAGCCGAATAAAAAATCTAACAACTGGAAGTCAATTATACATGAATGTCAGCATAGGAAGTTAAGCATTTACCTAGAAAATCGCAGCCGCAGGAAGAAGTGCTTATAGTGAGCGAAGAACTAAAAACTTTAAAGAAGACTTGCCGACACTGCGTTGAGGAAAAAATTCACCGAAAGAAATCGTTGACGAAGGTTAAACTGTAAGTAATTGCAATAAAAGGTGCAAACTTATAAATTAAATTCAATCGAAAGAATTAAGAATCATACAAAAAACTATTGAATTTCAGGAATCGGGGAAAATGAGTGAAGATCTATGATTCAGAAAATACCAGAAAACAACGATTGCTCCATAAATATTCTTTGATTTGGAGGCGAGTGCTGTAGATTTATCTGGGTTTTGAAATTTTTTCCAATTAACCAAGGATGGTGAAATCATGGAACTGGCGATTTTGGTGTCCTGTTTTAGGAAGGAAAACAATGGAAGACAGATTTTTCATTTAAGCCATGAGAGCGATTGATCAGAGAATCGCCTGATTTCTTTTTAGTTCTCTGCTTTTGAAGTCATGCGAAAGCACAACTTTTCCATGCAAAGAAGTAAAACTGAATAGAGGAGAGAAAATAACGTCGAGAGGAATGATAAACAAAGGGGAAAATGAAAATTTGATATGATGCGATAAAAGAAGAGGAAGACGAAAAAGTTAAAAACGTGGAAAGAAAAGGAATCTGCGACCTTTCAGCTTAGAATAAGAGGAAAAAAAAAACGCGGAGGCTTCTCGTGCCTTGAAATGATACTCGGTAATTATAATATAGTATAGATAAAGATGTCGCCCCTAACAAATTAAAAATCTTAACTTTTCTCATATAAAAATATAATCTTTTAACTTATAAAAATTCGACCTTTCCTTATGTCAAAATTCGAACTTTCCTATGTAAAAATCTAACTTTTTCTTTATTGTTTGAAAACCCAATTTTTTTTTTACTTTCATAAAAATCATATTTTTATGAACGACCTATATATATAATATTCTTCTTCGCTATTGTATACAAATAAAAACCATATTTTATTTGCCACTCATATAAATATAAATAAAAATCATATTTTTAAAATTCTAAGATCAATGTGTATTTTTATTTTCTAAAACAAAGAACATCTTTATTTTCTAACAAAGTATATTTTCTTTTCTATAAACAAAGATCCTATCTTTCTTTTTCCACTACACACATAAAGATTTCATCTTCATGTCAAGGTTATTTTTATTTTAAAACTGATTTTATACAATGGGGTTTTACCTTTTAAAAGGCTGAAATTAAACCAGGTATTGTATTTTTAAAATTGAATTAGTTATACTAAAATAGATATAAAAACTCACTATAAAAATATTCTGCCGTTGAACTGGACCTCGACATCAAGAAGTCGGCGCCACCATTTCCAGCGATGATCGGATGACCATTGAAGCTCGCCATTCGAGGCGCCTACCCGTGCTCTGCCCTCTCCATGAATTTGGGGCAACTCGAGCTAGGGTTTCCGCGTTTCGAGGGGCTTAGGGTGTGGCGGTTTTGAATCGAGGTAGGGGAGGAGAGAGAGCGTCGGGTGGGGAGGGGGTTGGACGGGGAGGCGCCTGCTCCGGCATTGGAAGGAGGGGTGGAGGGCGATTAGCGCGGCGGCGGCCATCAGAGGGTGCGATTTGTTTTTTTTTCTTTCTTTTATTCGATTCTGAAGAATGAACGTGGGGGGGGGGGGACAGAGAGAAATAGGGGGAGAGGGAGAGAGAGTGTTTTCTAATTTTTTTTTTATTATTTATGAAAAAGTTGACTTTTACATACGACCTCTAAACGAGGTCCACCGCCTGTCGTCTATAGCGTTTTACCCCCATTCCGAACACAATGGGATATGTATCGCAAGCTGATTTGATCGTTTCGATTAGTTTCCGTTGAATTTAGATTTAAATCACTATATTGAATTTTAAACGTACATTTCAAATTACCGGGGTCGCATACGAACTTTAAAAATTCTAGAAAAATATTTTCTAGCTTCGTATTGACGATACGGTCCTAGCAAAACTAGTTTCGTCGAAGTCTGAGACCGTTGTAAAAATGGCCAATTTCCAGTCGATTAAAATCAACTGAAACTGGTCAAATGCGTTTTCCATTGTCACGCTCACATATTGATTCGAAAAATTATGAAATTTGAAACCTAGCAATAACTTTACATCATGGATCCAACAAAAGTGGTTTCGTCGAAATCCGAGGTCGCTTGCAAAATTTCCATTTTTAAGGGCCTGAATTCCATAGCGACTATTCAGAATTTTCAACTGGACATATCTTTTGATTCCCGCTATGAAATTTTGATTTGTTGGATTCGTTGGAAAGAATTTCACATTTAGATCCTAATGTTTTGGGTTTCACTAAAATCTGGATTGTTTTGCACCCGGTACATTCCATTGAAGTTTGAAATCGAATTATCGAACTACCACACCATTTTCAATTCTATTTATAATTATATATAATTATTTATATTCTAACGACGGCGTATATAATATATACGTTCGAATTATATTCAAAATAAATTTCCTCGTGAATTTTATTTAAAATAATCTATTTTAAATATTCTAAATTCGCTAAAATTGCCAAAATAAAATTTTTAAACTGGCCTAGATTTTTTGGGTTATTACAATATAGATAAAAATTCTATTTTTACAACGCTACTATATAGATAAAAATTCTATTTTTACATCGTTACTATATAGATAAAAATTCTATTTTACATCGCTACTCATACAATAAAGATTATATTTTTATCATGCTATTCTTCATATAAAGATTTCGCCTTTTCAAAAATAAAGATTTCGCCTTTTCAAAAATAAAGATTTCGCCTTTACTATCCATATAATATAAAAATCGTATTTTTATAATTCTACTTTACAAAAATTACATTTTTACTCTTTCTATAGTATAAAAAATATATTTTTATTACTCTACATAAATAAAAATTATATTTTTTATATTTCTTCTATAATATAAAAATTATATTTTTAACCTGTCTATTATATAAAAATATCGCCTTTGTTATAAATAAAAATCCCAACTTTGCTAAGCTAAAAATCATAGCCTTTCTAGTTTAAAAATCCAATCTTTTCTTTCATATATAAAGTTTTCACCTTTTCTAATTTTAAAGTTCAAACTCTTTTTATCTCATATACATAGCAGACAAAACTGATTTTAATCATGCAAAAACGATTCTTAAATTTATAAAAGCTATTACATAATAAATAGATAAATAAAACAAATAAAAATAAAACATTAAAACTTAAAGGGGGTTTGGGGTCTGAAATCGAGGAGGGAGCTGGAGAGAGTGCTGCGTGGTGGAGGGGGAGAAGGAGTTCCGAGGGGGCGCGACGTTCCACATCCACGGTGGTGGCTTCCGGTGCTCGCATGCTGCAGCTCGCGCAAGAGGTGAGGTAGGAGGAGCACGAGGGGTTGGCTGCTTGGTGGTGCGCGGTTCTTCGATGGAGGAGGGAGGGGTTGACGAGCTAGGGCGTGGCGATTTAGGGTTTGCGCACCCCTTTTTTTTATGTTCTGTCGATTAGAACAAAAAAGGGGGGGGGGCTGAGAGTGTATAGAGAGAAGAGAGGGGTATTTTTATTTTTAATTTATTTAATTTCAAAAAAGTTGACTTTTTATTTAACCTCTAAACGAGGCCCACTGCCTGTCGTCCATAGCTAATTACCCCCATTCCGAACACAATGGTATAGGTACGGTAAGCTAATTCGATCGTTACGATCAGTTTTCGTCAAAATCAACATATAACTCTATATATTGAATTTGAATGCACATTTCAATTTACCGGGGTCACGTACTAACACAAAAAATTCTAGAAAAATATTTTCTAGCTTCGTATTGACAATACGGTCCTAACAAAACTAGTTTCGTCAAATTCTGAGACCGTTGGAAAAATGGCCATTTTCCAGTCAATAAAAATCAACTGAAACTGGTCAAACGTATTTTCCTATGCCACGCTCACATATTGATTCGAAAAATTATGAAAATTGGAATCTAGAAATAACTTGACATCACGAATCCAACAAAAGTGGTTTCGTCGAAATTTGAGGTCATTTGCAAAATTGCTATTTTTAAGGGCCGAAATTCCATAACGACTATTCAGAATTTTCAACTGGACATATCTTTTGATTCCCGCTATGAAATCTCGATTTTTCGGATTCGTTTGAAAGATATTATCAAATAGATTCTAATGTTTTTGGTTTCACTAAAATCCAGCTTGTTTTGCACCCGGTACATTCATTTGAAGTTTGAAATCGAATTATCGAACTATCGCGCCATTTTCTATTCCTTTTATAATTTAAATTAAATATTTATATTCTAACGACGATCTATATAAGAATATATGTTACAATTCTATTCGAAGTAAATATCTCGTCGATATTATTTAAAATAATCATTTTAAATGTTCAAAATTCGCTAAAATTGCCAAAATAAAAATTTTAAACTGGCTCGCATTTCCGGGTTGTTACAAAAACTAAGTGGAGTTTTAATGAATCTTAATCAGATTGAAAAGTTCGAGAATGGAGTACCGCCAGTTTTACTCCAGGCGATAGTTAAATCTTTAATTAGATTTGAACGTGAAATGATAATTGAATTCACCAATAACACTTTGGTGTTAGATATGAAGTATTACCAGTTTTACTTCATGGGGTGAATAGATTGGGGTTGGGAAATAAAATAAATGATTACTTCGGTGTAGTTTGCTTTAATAACCTGGAAAATACGAGCCAATTTAAAAAATTTAAATTGGTGATTTCAAAGGGATTTGAACCATTGAAATAGAATATTTCAATAAAATAGTGAATTGGAAATAGTGAGTCTGTTTGAAAATTTGAATTCAAACTTTGACTGACTGTGCAGGGTGGAAAATATAATGGATTTTAGCGAAACCAAAAATATTTAAATCTGTTTGTCAATACCTTTCTAACGAATTTGAAAAATCGAAATTTCATAACGGGAATCAAAAGTTATGGCCGAATGAATTTTCAGAAGGGTCGGTACATAGAATATATAGCCCTGGAAAATTGATATTTTGCATACGACCTCGGAATTCGACGAAACCACTTTTGTTGGGTCCGGGATGTCAAACTATTGCTAGGTTTCAAATTTCATAATTTTTGAAGCTAGTATGTGAGCGTGGCAAAAGAAAATGTGGTTGGTCAATTTCTGTTAAATTGGATCGACCAGAAAATGTCCATTTTTCAAACGACCTCAGAATTCGACGAAACTTGTTTTTTTGGGACCGTAGCGTCAAAACTTAGCTAGATTTATATTTCTGGAATTTTTCGAATCAGTTTGTGACCCTGGCAAATTGAAATGTACGTTCAAAGTTAAAAATTAAATGTTTTATACTTTAATTTGGAAAATAACTGACTGTAACAGTCGAATTGGCCTACGAAACATATCCCATTGTGTCCGGAATGGGTGTATTTAGCTAGCGGCGACAGTCGTTGGGTTTAAAAAGGAGTTCGTTTGAGAAAACACTATTTAAAAATTTAATACAGTCCTCAGCCAATCAGAATTTTCCATTCATAAATTTTAAAAATAAAAAAAAGAAAATCCCCTCGAATGAACGGCGACCCAAGCTCCAAACGTTCCAGCCCCGATCGCCGCCGCTACCGCCACCTACAGCCCTCGCCACCACCACCCCTCGACGCGCCTCCGTCCCCTCTTCAAATCCGACTGACCATCGCCACCCCTCATCGCCTGTGCCGCCCGTATCGAAGCCCCAAAGTCCCGACCTTTCCACCACCACCGCCGCCGATCTGGACCACCGAACGCCACCAAACCACCACCGACAGGAAGCCCTCTCTTCCCTCTTCCACGTCCAACTCGCCGATCATCCCCTCGTGCCTCGATTCTTGCAAAAACTGTAAACCTAGTTTTGAAGCTTCGTGAAAGTGAGTTTTTCTTTGATCTTTACACTTTGAAAAATCATATCTTTTTGGTGTGTTGACGAAATTCGATGAAACAGGAAACATCGGGACCGCAAGGAAGCTCTCTACCCAATAGAAGAAGCCGCGGATTTTTCTGACATCGTATCGATTTTTAGCGCTCCGAAAACCAATGTGAGAAATCTAAATTAATATGAAATTGTATGGAAAATGTCGTGTATAATTTATATTAGCGAAATATAAATTACAAACGTGTTGTATACCTCATGTAGATGCATAGTGTAAGCTATATAAGCGAAGTATGAATTTTACATGCATAGAATAATTGATATATGTGTTGAAATGCAAGTGAAATATAGCAATTATATATATATATATATAAATATATATATATATACTCCCCTCATCCACAAACCATGGACGATATTTATTGTGGTGAATTGATGTGAAATATTGGACGAAAAATACGAATGGTTGAATAATTGTTGGTGGTTGATATTGTTTGGTTGTGGTTGAAAAATACCCATTGGTGATTGAAATGAATTGGAAATATTTGTGGAAATAAAAATAAAACATGCCGCCTGCATGCGAATTAGATGCATGAATCCCCATTGTCAAAAACCGCGAGGTTTTAAGGTAGAGCGAGGAGCCGTACTAGGGACGGTGCCGGTTTTAACTACCCTGCCGTTATGCTGTGGAAGTTTTGAATAATCTTTGTGTGTTAGAATTATTTTCATATGTTGAAATAATTTTCATGCGTAGAAATTAAAGCCATATGTTGAAACTATATCCATGTGTGGAAAATATTCAGGTTTTGAAAAGTGTTGTGTGAAAATTAAATTCATTTGTGAATGAATGAAGTGTTTAAACAATAAAAATCACATTTTTATATGTATATGAAGGATGAAAAATATTCGCCTTATATAAATAGTTTCAACAACAAAAATTCCATTTTTCTAATATGAACAACATAAATAAAACGTCCATGTGTGGAAATACTCATTTGTTGAGAAGTGTGTGTAGTGGAAAAGTTCATGTGTTGAATAAAAAGATCGAACAATAAAAATTACATTTTTATTGAAACTATGAAGTGTTGAAACATCTATTTGTCGAATGAATATTTTAAATGATAAAAATATCATTTTTATCATATGTGTGATATGCTAAAGATATGCGGACGTTGAAATAAATATTTGTGAAAGAAATATTATTTTTTAACATGCATAGGAACTAAATAAAATAGTCATGTGTTGAAATATATTTTAGTTCGCCAAGATTATCATCTTTGAAACGTGAAGTGTTAAAAATAGCCACTTGTTCAAATAAACGTGCATGAGTTGAAATATACATTAATTAGCTAATGATATGATTTTAGCCTATGCATTCAACATTAGAATGAATGGTGTTTTTAAACCAAAGTAAATCAAATATGAAATTGAATGGAAAATGATAAGTGATAGAAATTGTATATATGTACGTGCATATCTATTGAACAGGTTAAAGCAAAGGGGCTAGAGAAGAGAAATAAAATTTTGTGCCTGACAAATAGGTACACATTTACTGCTTTGTTTGGGTGATGATTTTATGAGCCTGATGGCTAACCGCTTGGCTTTTTCTTTTTCTTTTTGATATGAGACGCCCGTGTGGCTATTTGGGAATTTTCCCAGACCCTCCCGTACAAAGGAGGTTATGGCGAAATTTTCCGAAATTTAAAGGCGTTAGTGAAATAATTGAAGTGGAAACGATATAGGAATTTTTGAATGAACTATATTTATATAAATATATAAATATAAATAGAATTAAAACGAAACGTGGCCGTGCAGTTCGTGTTTTGAAACCGTGATTTCAAACGACTAGTGCAGTAAATCCGACCATTGGATTTTCCCGAAACTGCAACCGTTGGGTTCGCCTTGGAAATATCTTTCCAAGGGCACCAACTTTGTGAAGATCCGACGATTGGATTGTCTGGAATGTTTAATTCAAAACTGAAGAAAAACAGCGCCAGAAATGATTATATTTATATATATATAAATATAATTAAATAAAATCGAACAAGGACGCTGAAGTTCGTAAATTGAAATCGTAACTTCAAATGGCTAGTGTGGAAGATCCGACCGTCGGATTTTCCCAAAACTGAAACCGTTGGATTCGTTTTGAAATTACGTTCCTAATGATGTAAAATTTGTGAAGATCCAACGGTTAGATTTTGAGATATGTGTAAAACAAAATTAGTGAAAAGCAGCGCCAGTGCATCGACACGACCCGAAACGTCGTTTGATTAAATATGGCCGTTTTAAATTAAATAAAAATGGCGGTATATCGTTATAAAATACTATAGACGATATAGAGTGGAAATAAACCAATTTTGTTGTGTTTGCTTGATATGTGATGGTTGAATGTATTTGACATGAAAATTATAACTAAATAACTGAAATGTGAATGTCGAATAGTCCAACCATGTGATTAACTGATTTGAAAATCTAAATATACGTGGGTTATTTGAAAAGGCCGAGTTTATCTCATTTCAAATAATCGATCGACGTTGAGAAGTCGAAGAGTCGAAGAAGGCTGAAGACCGACGATCTCCACATTGGATGGATGGGCGCTACTGATGCTCGTGATTGGAGTAGCTACCATGAAGGAATTGAAGTAGTAGCCGTCCAAACATAATGTGGATTGTACGGATATGCGAGGAATTGGTGCCTCCGGTTTCGTTCAGACCCAGAACGGACTTGTAAATGGACTGTGTGTCCGACATTGGATTTTGTTCTGTGTTGATTAACCTCTGTTAAATATATATCTGTTTGGCGGTGGAGAATTTATTCTCTTGCTTAACGCCCTTCTCTAAGAAGCACGAGCTTCTGTTGCATGGAGTGGATTGCCTGTGTGGCACGCCTAAGTGGCATAAGATCAAGGCTTCTGTTGCAAAGCAAAGTCTCGTGGTTGATGATCAAAGCATGGTCTGTGTGACGTAGCTTTGTGTATAACGTGAATTCGCGAGCCTCACACCCCGGTATGAGTCAAAAACGGGAGAAGGACCCAAGGAGTGCACGACGTTTCTTTCTAGCTATGGTGGTGTCAGTGACCTCCCAGCCCTGACATTTATATCTACTTTTCACCTGTGTGGTTGTTGGAATACGAGGCGCCTCGATTATAGGTCTGTAAGGACCGAGAAACGTGTGTTCAGGAATAAGTAATCCTCAAAAGTAAGAGAGGACCGGCCTTGGAGGATCCAGGGGATTGTTGTCTGCGGTCCCGAGGCATTTGCTAGAGTGTCTCGAATCGGAGAGGAGCTTGCCCCTTGCCTCGACTCATGAAGGAATCCAATTTCCAATACGAAATATGCGGATGTGATTGTATTACTAGTATGGCGACATAGTAGATGGTAGCTATGCCGCCTAGGATTGATATTTATGATTGAACTTGCTTTTGAAACATATATGCACTAGTAATAATATCAAACACCTTTGTTTTGTTCGTATGAAGCATCTTTGGCCATTATAAGGTAAAAACTCTATCCTCCGGCTTGCGTTGCATTGTGTGATGGGACCTGAGTCTTATAATGGCTTCATTTTATAAAAAGCATTGCGTTGATTTAATTATTTATTTTATTTCATGCACTAGCACTCATTGGAGTAAACCCGTTCCGCGAAAGTGGCGTGGTCCTTTGATTTGCCTTATTATTGTTGTTAATAAGTTGAGTAGATTTCTCATACCAGTCCCATGACTGACTCGTAGTTTGTTTCAACTTGCAAACTCGGGTGCCCTCATTTTCACATGGGCAGCCTAGTTACAAGTTTCTGACGCACCTTTTGGCTCATGGTGAGGCTTGACTACACCGTGCTGACTTGGATTTTCTCCGCCATTATTGTGTACTCTTTATGTATGATTCCGCCTCAGGCGATGGTGACTGATTATGTATCATTATGCACTAAGTTGTATCCTGTACTGTGCTTCTCTGATGTGATGATATCTATATGATTCCGCTGTCATATTTGTGTAAATTATTCTATTTTGTGTTTATGCTATTATCTGTGATCTGCTAATGATGATTAATGTGTTATATTCCAATGATTATCCTTAACACCGTGTCACGGGGTTTTGGGATCGTCACAGCTGGTATCGGAGCTTTGGTTAACCTTAGTTCTGGAGTTTAACACATTAAACACTTCATCAAAATAGAATCAGTAGTATTCTAAGGCGAGTCCATGATTAGAGATAGGACTAGTAAAGTCCTAGAATGAGCCGAGCAGAATAGCAAAAACAATTTGATCAATCCATCGTTACCTTTCCGTAAATTTTCTACTTAATTATGCAATAGACTATCATTTCTGTTAGCTGACTTTTTCGTCGCTTATACAGAATTTTGCCAAAAGGCTACCAGAGCAGCCGCCGCTAGAGGAGGCCGTGCCGGCCGAGGTCGAGGAAGGGGAGAAGTCCCAGTTCAAGAAGGACCTTTGATACAACCTCCGGCAGCTCAATACTTCGAGCTTGACCGTGTAGCTAAGAGATATAAGAACTTAGGAGGCAAGACCTTCTCGGGAACTGGCACAGTGATAGAGGCCCTTGCATGGCTCAAAACATGCGAGAAAATTCTTGAAGGCCTAAGGCTTGGAGACGAAGATAAAGCTATTATGGGCGCCTGGCTTTTGCAGGAACAAGCTGAATTATGGTGGGAATCTCTTACCGCCGGGAATAGAGAAGCTGGAAGAACATGGGATGGATTTAAAGAAATCTTTAAAGAGAAATATGTCCCCGAACAAGCTCTAGAAAGAGTGCACGATGACTTCGCCAATCTCCAGCAGGGGGATCTTTCCGTGCAAGATTATCTGAATAAATTTACACTGTTGTCGCCCTATGCTCCGGAACTCGTCGCCACTACGAAATCCAAAAATAAGAGGTTTATCCTTGGACTAAGACGACAATATCATGATAGGGCCATGGCCCATGTCAAGCTGGAATTCAACGAGCTGGTGGAAATGACATGCAACTATGAAGACCTTGATCAAAGGCATCTGGATCAGGATCGCGCTAGAAGCCAAGCCGGAAACAAGCGCAAGCGTGCTGTAAATCAAGGCGAGTCAAGCCAAGCAGCATCTTCAAAACCTCAGACTGGCAAGCTGCCAAGAGGAAATTGCTTTAACTGTGGTAAGCCGGGGCACTACTCAAATGTCTGCACAGCTCCGAAGAGACAGAAGACAAATTCTCAAGGCTCGAGCCAAGGCTCGCAGAACCCTCGCTCGTGCTTCAACTATCGCAAGACCGATCATCTGGTCAAAGACTGTCCTTTGCGGAAGAAAGCTACAGTAGCTCACGTCTATGACGGGTCGAGCCCACCAGCTGCTTCCGACGGAGTAGGTAAACCTGATGTTTTGGGAGGTACCCTTACAATTTAAAATATTCCTGTTTTTGTATTGTTTGACACGGGTGCGTCGCGTAGTTTTATTGCTAGAAACACAGTGCACAAACTAAAGTTAAAACAACGAAAGCTCAAAGAATCAGTTGAAGTTCATAACCCGATAGGGAGTCCTGTTACTCTCAACTCCTGTTGTAAAGTGCCAATCTCTTATTCTTTCTACAAGTTTCCTTTCAATCTAATCGTTATGGATTTTCCCGAATTCGATATCATTCTAGGGCTGGATTGGTTAACGAAGTATGAAGCCGAAGTGAAGTGTGCGGAAAGAATCGTTAAAATTCGAACGGAGCTTGGACATATATATATACCCTGTCATGGTTCGAATCCGAATAGAGAAGAATTTTGGTCAGCACTAGAACTTATCCCCACTTCCATGGAAAAGATTCCGATTGTTAGGAACTATGCGGATGTGTTTGAAGAAGTTGAAAACTTACCTCCGCAAAGAGAAATAGAATTCCGAATCGATCTAATTCCTAATGCCAGACCAGTGGTACATCCAATTCGCAGAATGACTCCGAAAGAAAAAGAAGAATTGGGCGATCAAACTCGTCAACTGTTGTGGAAGGGTCTAATCAGACAGAGTTTTTCTAATTGGGGTGCAGCTGTTGTGTTTGTCCCAAAGTCAGACGGTACTATTCGATTATGCGCTGATTACCGAGACCTCAACAAACAAACGCTCAAAAATAAGTATCCAATACCCCGCATTGATGATTTGCTAGACCAATTGAACGGGGCGAAAGTATTTTCCCGAATGGACCTAGCTACAGGTTTTCATCAATTGAGAATAGCAGAAGAGTGTGTTCCTTTGACAGCTTTCAGAGGTCCAGACATATTTTATAAATGGTTAGTAATGTCGTTTGGCTTATGTAACGCTCCAGCATACTTTGTCGATCTAATGAATAGAGTGTTCAGGGGAGTTCTAAATAAATTTGTCCTCGTATTCATCGATGATATTTTAATCTACTCCAAATCAAAACTCGAGCATGAAAAACACTTAGAACAAGTATTGGAGATTCTAAGGAAGAACGTCTTCAAAGCCAAATTCTCTAAATGTGTCTTCTGGCAAGAAGAAGTCAAATTTCTCGGCCATGTCGTGTCAGAGAAAGGAATTTCTGTGGACCCAAGCAAAATAACAGCGATTCAAGACTGGAAACAACCCACGACCCCCACAGAAGTTAGAAGTTTTATGGGGTTGGCTAGTTATTATCGAAAGTTCGTTAAGGATTTTTCGAAGATATCTGGTCCGTTAACGAAGCTCACAAAGAAACATGAGAAGTTTAAGTGGACTTCCGACTGTGAAGAAGCTTTCCAGGAATTGAAATCGAAGCTGACCACCGCTCCAGTGTTAACTATCATTGATGGCAATCAGGATTTAACGGTTTGGACTGATGCTTCTATTAGAGGTCTTGGTGCAGTGTTAATGCAGAGAGGCCAAGTAGTCGCTATGCAAGCCACCAACTGAAACAGCATGAGAAGAATTATGTGGCTCATGATCTTGAGCTGCTAGCTATCGTTTTTGCTTTGAAAATCCGGAGGCATTATTTATTGGGTGAGAAATTTATACTGTACACAGATCATCAATCATTGAAGTATTTATATACCCAGAAAGATCTGCATCTGAGACAGCAGCGTTGGCTAGAATTCCTTGCAGCGTATGATCTTGATATCCTGTATACGCCGGGGAAAGCTAACGTATTAGAGGATGCGCTTAGTAGGAAAACCGCAATCATTGCCAATCTTATAATTACACCTGGATTGATTGATAGGATTTCAGCCCTTCAAAAAGACGATGAATTCATTCAGAGAATCAGTCAGAGGGTTAAGGAAGGTGAAACCATGAGTTTTCGTATTGACAATAGGGGGGTTCTCAGGTTAAATAATAGGATTTGCATTCCAAATATTCCAGGCCTTCGAAGAGAAGTGCTGGATGAATGCCATAAATCGAAATTTTGCATCCATCCAGGTGTGAGTAAAATGTACAACGATATCAAACGCACTTTTTGGCGGAAGGCAATGAAAAGAGATATTTCTTTGTATGTTAACAGATGCCCTACTTGTCAATTGGTCAAGAGTGACCAGCAGAAGCTAGCTGGACTGTTACAACCGTTGGAAGTCCCAAGCTGGAAATGGGAACAGATTTCCATGGATTTCATAGATGGTTTGCCGCGAACCAAGAAAGGTAATGACAACATTTGGGTAATCGTAGATCGCTTCACGAATACTGCCCATTTTATACCTGTCAGATCCAATAGAACCGCTCAAAGTCTAGCACTGGTATATTTCAGAGAAATTGTTAAGCTGCATGGAATTCCCATCAGCATAGTCAGTGATAGAGATCCCCTATTTACTAGCAAGTTCTGGGAGGCTTTCCAGACAGAGTTGGGAACAAAACTGAATATGAGCACCGCTTATCACCCACAAACAGATGGCCAAATTGAGCGGGTGAATAGAATTCTAGAAGATTTATTGCGGGCTTGTATAATTGATTTTGGTGGATCATGGGAAGATCATTTGCATTTGGCAGAATTCTCATATAACAATAGCTATCAAGCAAGTTTGAGAAAGTCTCCATTTGAAGCATTATATGGTAGACCCTGCAGATCTCCAGCATGTTGGGTAGAACCTGGCAACAGACTTGTGTTAGGACCCGATATGATTAGAGAAGCATCTGATAAAGTGGACTTCATCAACAAGCGATTGAAAACCGCCCAAAGCCGACAGAAAAGTTATGCAGACTCTAGAAGGAGAGATTTGACATTTGCTGTTGGTGATCATGTTTATTTGAAGGTTTCTCCGATGAGAGGAGTAATCAGATTTGGCAAGACTAGGAAGTTGGCACCGAGATTTATTGGTCCCTTTCCTATACTTGAACGAATTGGAACTCTTGCTTATGGGGTTCAATTGCCAGATTGGTTGCCTGGAGTGCACAATGTATTTCACATATCTCAACTTAGAAGACATGTGCATGATCCAGATCTTGTTGTAGAAGAAGCAGCGCAACGGGATGTGGAGAAAACTCCAGAATTATCACTCAGAAGAGAGCCATTAAAGATTGTTGGCGAAGAAACTAGAGAACTCAGAAGCAAAAAGGTTCATTTAGTTAAAGTGCAGTGGATCAGTGATCCTAGAGACTGTACTTGGGAAACTGAGGAAAGCATTAAGCAAGCTTACCCCAAATGCAGAGTGGATATCTCTGACTAACTACGGTGCAAGGTACCTTCACAATACTTTGCATTTACATTTTATTTCCTACTTTACTGTTGTTTCCTTTTCGAGGACGAAAACTTTTAAGTGGGGGAGATTGTAATAACCCGGAAAATACGAGCCAATTTAAATTTTTTAAATTGGTGATTTCAAAGGGATTTGAACCATTGAAATAGAATATTTCAATAAAATAGTGAATTGGAAATAGTGAGTCGGTTTGAAAATTTGAATTCAAACTTTGACTGACAGTGCAGGGTGGAAAATATAACGGATTTTAGTGAAACCAAAAATATTTAAATCTGTTTGTCAATACCTTTCTAACGAATCTGAAAAATCGAAGTTTCATAACGGCAATCAAAAGTTATGGTCGAATGAATTTTCAGAAGGGTCGGTATATAGAATATATAGCCCTGGAAAATTGATATTTTGCATACGACCTCGGAATTCGACGAAACAACTTTTGTTGGGTCCAGGATGTCAAACTATTGCTAGGTTTCAAATTTCATAATTTTTGAAGCTAGTATGTGAGCGTGGAAAAAGAAAATGTGGTTGGTCAATTTCTGTTAAATTGGATCGACCAGAAAATGGCCATTTTTCAAACGACCTCAGAATTCGACGAAACTATTTTTGTTAGGACCGTAGCATCAAAACATAGCTAGATTTATTTTTCTGGAATTTTTCGAATCAGTTTGTGGCCCTGGCAAATTGAAATGTACGTTGAAAGTTAAAAATTAAATGTTTTATACTTTAATTTGGAAAATAACTGACTGTAACAGTCGAATTGGCCTACGAAACATATCCCATTGTGTCCGGAATGGGGGTATTTAGCTAGGGGCGACAATCGTTGGGTTTAAAAAGGAGTTCGTTTGAGAAAACACTATTTAAAAATTTAATATAGTCCTCGGCCTATCAGAATTTTCCATTCATAAATTTTAAAAATAAAAAAAAATAAGAAAATCCCCTCGAACGAACGGCGACCCGAGCTCCCAACCTTCCAGCCCTGATCGCCGCCGTTACCGCCACCTACAGCCTTCGCCACCGCCACCCCTCGACGCGCCTCTGTCCCCTCTTCAAATCCGACTGACCATCGCCAGCCCTCATCGCCTGTGCCACCCGTATCGAAGCCCCAAAGTCCCGACCTTTCCACCGCCGCCGCCGCCGATCTGGACCACCGAACGCCACCAAACCACCACCGACAGGAAGCCCTCTCTTCCCTCTTCCACTTCCAACTCGCCGATCATCCCCTCGTCCCTCGATTCTCGCGAAAACTGTAAACCTAGTTTTGAAGCTTCGTGAAAGTGAGTTTTTCTTTGATCTTTACACTTTGAAAAATCATATCTTTTTGGTGTGTTGACGAAATTCGATGAAACAGGAAACTTCGGGACCGCAAGGAAGCTCTCTACCCAATAGAAGAAGCCGCGGATTTTTCTGACATCGTATCGATTTTTAGCGCTCCGAAATCCAATGTGAGAAATCTAAATTAATATGAAATTGTATGGAAAATGTCATGTATAATTTATATTAGCGAAATATAAATTACATACGTGTTGTATACCTCATGTACATGCGTAGTGTAAGTTATATAAGCGAAGTATGAATTTTACATGCATAGAATAATTGATATATGTGTTGAAATGCAAGTGAAATATAGCAATTATATATATATATATACATATATATATATATGTATATATATACTCCCCTCGTCCACAAACCATGGACGATATTTATTGTGGTGAATTGATGTGAAATATTGGACGAAAAATACGAATGGTTGAATAATTGTTTGTGGTTGATATTGTTTGGTTGTGGTTGAAAAATACCCATTGGTGATTGAAATAAATTGGAAATATTTGTGGAAATAAAAATAAACATGCCTCCTACGTGCGAATTAGATGCATGAATCCCCATTGTCAAAAACCGCGAGGTTTCAAGGTAGAGTGAGGAGCCGTACGAGGGACGGTGCCGGTTTTAACTACCCTGCCGTTATGCTGCCGAAATTTTGAATAATCTTTGTGTGTTAGAATTATTTTCATATGTTGAAATAATTTTCATGCATAGAAATTAAAGCCATATGTTGAAACAATATCCATGTGTGGAAAATATTCATGTGTTGAAAAGTGTTGTGTTAAAATTAAATTCATTTGTGAATGAATGAAGTGTTTAAACAATAAAAATCACATTTTTATATGTATATGAAGGTTGAAAAATATTAGCCTTATATAAATAGTTTCAACAACAAAAATTCCATTTTTCTAATATGAACAACATAAATAAAACGTCCATGTGTGGAAATACTCATTTGTTGAGAAGTGTGTGTAGTGGAAAAGTTCATGTGTTGAATAAAAAGATCGAACAATAAAAATTACATTTTTATTGAAACTATGAAGTGTTGAAACATCTATTTGTCGAATGAATATTTTAAATGATAAAAATATCATTTTTATCATATGTGTGATATGCTAAAGATATGCGGACGTTGAAATAAATATTTGTGAAAGAAATATTATTTTTTAACATGCATAGGAACTAAATAAAATAGTCATGTGTTGAAATATATTTTAGTTCGCCAAGATTATCATCTTTGAAATGTGAAGTGTTAAAAATAGCCACTTGTTCAAATAAACGTGCATGAGTTGAAATATACATTAATTAGCTAATGATATGATTTTAGCCTATGCATTCAACATTAGAATGAATGGTGTTTTTAAACCAAAGTAAATCAAATATGAAATTGAATGGAAAATGATAAGTGATAGAAATTGTATATATGTACATGCATATCTATTGAACAGGTTAAAGCAAAGGGGCTAGAGAAGAGAAATAAAATTTTGTGCCCGACAAATAGGTACACATTTACTGCTTTGTTTGTGTGATGATTTTTTGAGCCTGATGGCTAGCCGCTTGGCTTTTTCTTTTTCTTTTTGATATGAGACGCCCGTGTGGCTATTTGGGAATTTTCCCAGACCCTCCCGTACAATGGAGGTTATGGCGAAATTTTTCGAAATTTAAAGGCGTTAGTGAAATAATTGAAGTGGAAGCGATATAGGAATTTTTGAATGAACTATATTTATATAAATATATAAATATAAATAGAATTAAAACGAAACGTGGCCGTGCAGTTCGTGTTTTGAAACCGTGATTTCAAACGACTAGTGCGGTAAATCCGACCATTGGATTTTCCCGAAACCGCAACCGTTGGGTTCGCCTTGGAAATATCTTTCCAACGGCACCAACTTTGTGAATATCCGATGGTTGGATTGTCTGGAATGTTTAATTCAAAACTGAAGAAAAACAGCGCCAGAAACGATTATATTTATATATATATAAATATAATTAAATAAAATCGAATAACGACGCTGCAGTTCGTAAATTGAAATCGTAACTTCAAATGGCTAGTGTGGAAGATCCGACCGTCGGATTTTCCCAAAACTGAAACCGTTGGATTTGTTTTGAAATGACGTTCCTAATGATGTAAAATTTGTGAAGATCCAACGGTTAGATTTTGAGATATGTGTAAAAAAAAATTAGTGAAAAGTAGCGCCAGTGCATCGACACGACCCGAAACGTCGTTTGATTAAATATGGCCGTTTTAAATTAAATAAAAATGGCGATATATCGTTATAAAATACTATAGACAACATAGAGTGGAAATAAACCAATTTTGTTGTGTTTGCTTGATATGTGATGGTTAAATGTATTTGACACGAAAATTATAACTAAATAACTGAAATGTGAACGTCGAATAGTCCAACTGGACCATGTGATTAACTGATTTGAAAATCTAAATATACGTGGGTTATTTGAAAAGGCCGAGTTTATCTCATTTCAAATAATCGATCGACGTTGAGAAGTCGAAGAGTCAAAGAAGGCTGAAGACCGACGATCTACACATTGGATGGATGGGCGCTACTGATGCTCGTGATTGGAGTAGCTACCATGAAAGAATTGAAGTAGTAGCCGTCCAAACATACTGTTGATTGTACGGATATGCGAGGAATTGGTGCCTCCGGTTTCGTTCAGACCCAGAACGAACTTGTAAATGGACTGTGTGTCTGACATTGGATTTTGTTCTGTGTTGATTGACCTCTGTTAAATATATATCTGTTTGGCGGCGGAGAATTTATTCTCTTGCTTAACGCCCTTCTCTGAGACGCACGAGCTCAGAGGTTATACATTGACAGAAATCAGTCGCATGGAGTGGATTGCCTATGTGGCACGCCTAAGTGGCATAAGATCAAGGCTTCTGTTGCAAAGCTAAGTCTCGTGGTTGATGATCAAAGCATGGTCTGTGTGACGTAGCTTTGTGTATAACTTGAATTTGCGAGCCTCACACCCCGGTATGAGTCAAAAACGGGAGAAGGACCCAAGGAGTGCACGACGTTTCTTTCTAGCTATGGTGGTGTCAGTGACCTCCCAGCCCTGACATTTATATCTACTTTTCACTTGTGTGGTTGTTGGAATACGAGGCGCCTCGATTATAGGTCTGTAAGGACCGGGAAACGTGTGTTCAGGAATAACTAATCCTCAAAAGTAAGAGAGGACCGGCCTTGGAGGATCCAGGGGATTGTTGTGTGCGGTCCCGAGGCATTTGCTAGAGTGTCTCGAATCAGAGAGGAGCTTGCCCCTTGCCTCGACTCATGAAGGAATCCAATTTCCAATACGAAATATGCGGATGTGATTGTATTACTAGTATGGCGACATAGTAGATGGTAGCTATACCGCCTAGGATTGATATTTATGATTGAATTTGCTTTTGAAACATATATGCACTAGTAATAATATCAAACACCTTTGTTTTGTTCGTATGAAGCATCTTTGGCCATTATAAGGTAAAAACTCTATCCTCCGTCTTGCGTTGCATTGTGTGATGGGACCTGAGTCTTATAATGGCTTCATTTTATAAGAAGCATTGCGTTGATTTAATTATTTATTTTATTTCATGCACTAGCACTCATTGGAGTAAACCCGTTCCGCGAAAGTGGCGTGGTCCTTTGATATGCCTTATTATTGTTGTTAATAAGTTGAGTAGATTTCTCATACCAGTCCCATGACTGACTCGTAGTTTGTTTCACCTTGCAAACTCGGGTGTCCTCATTTTCACACGGGCAGCCTAGTTACAGGTTTCTGACGCACCTTTTGGCTCATGGCGAGGCTTGACTACACCGTGCTGACTTGGATTTTCTCCACCATTATTGTGTACTCTTTATGTATGATTCCGCCTCAGGCGATGGTGACTGATTATGTATCATTATGCACTAAGTTGTATCCTGTACTGTGCTTCTCTGATGTGATGATATCTACATGATTCCACTGTCATATGTGTGTAAATTATTCTATTTTCTGTTTATGCTATTATCTGTGATCTGCTAATGATGATTAATGTGTTATATTCCAATGATTATCCTTAACACCGTGTCACGGGGTTTTGGGATCATCACATTCGCAAATCCCGACTAGTTTGAATTGATATTCAAAGGAGATTAAAGAATAAATGTAAAGAATTTATCTTTGATAAAATTAATGGGAACCTTTCCCAAAGTGTAAGAATATTTGAATAAAAGAATATTCTGAATTGGAATGAGGCGTATGTTGTGTTTGTGTAACACCTGTTTATTATATACGCGAGTTATTCAGAAAGACCGGGTTTATATCATTCTGAATAACTAATTCGACGTGATGTCGAAGATGAAGACGGTGGTTGAAGACCGGAGGTCTTCACATCGTTTGGAAAATTACTAATGATCTTGATTGGGTCGTACACCCAAGAGGAGGGAATCAGTTAGTGATCGTCCAGACGTACTTGGAGATCGATGGATGTGCGGAGTACTAGGTGCCTCCGGTTTCGTTCAGACCCAGTGTGACGACCCGGGTTTTGAGCGACTTTGGTTATCAACATAAGCTCGATGTCGATAACCAAAACATCGAAAAATCCTGGTAATTAATGAAAGAAATTAGAGGGTGAGGATAGATAAGATAGAAACTTAGAATAAAAGAAGAAGAAGAACACAACATCAGAGTAACACGAACCTCACACCGGAACGAATAACATATAATATATAACATAACTTTGAAATATAACAGTTATGTATATAATAGCACTTATCAGAGTACAACACTTACAACACAACGGAAATAAACTATAGCTATATGATCCAGAAGCCTCCTGCTCCAGCTCTTTAAGTATATCTGTAAATCCCGACTACTTGACTGCCCGTTTAAATTTAGGCACCCAAGAGTTTAGGGAAAACAACAAAGTAAACTCCGGGTCAGTCATGGGACTGGTGTGAGTAAAATAGTTTAACACACTTTAACATATATATGATATCTCATAAGACCACGCCGTGAATACGGAACGGGTTTTTCCCTTATGAGAATCCAACATCTTTGACAAGCAATATCATTCTGATATTATAATAATGTCTAAGTACAAATATTTATCAATCTAGCAGAAACGATTTCATCTCACGTTCTACATATATAGTATACAATCAAAATCGCAAGCACATATTGGATAATGGATTTCCAACTATGACAAGGTATGGAACCCCCTTCTGCTCATGTACCTCTAGAGAGGAATACACTGGGTTCAACAGGAACATCTTGCAACCCGGCCACACATGACCGACCACTCATTTCGCTTGATTGTATTGAATGTATATCACCAACGGTTGGGATCAGCAACCGTTTCCCGAATGGGACAGCATCAACAATAGATTTTTAGAAATAAATGAAACTCTAGATCAGGTGATTATACACCCTAATAGGTGCGACCTACATAGCCATGCTACCTGCCCGATTTCTGTCATTTACCGGATGTGAGGCTAGAAGCTACGCTTATCTTCACATCAGATTCACTTTAAATGCCACATCATCAAATCCATCCAATCACCGATTGACGTCCTCAACAATACATTATGTGTTAGCTAAAAGAAGTTTCCTTCTCCGCTTTCACTCTTGGTACGGTTGGAGAAATCAATGTACGTGATCGTCTGGAAATACTCTGTCAAACATCCATCTTCATTCACTTAGAAATGTCACATCATCATACCCGCAAAATCACAAATTGATTTCCTCAAAGATACAACGGGTATACAGCTAAGAGAAACGAATTCCTCCGCCACCAACGTATATACGTTTGAAGGAATCAACTTACGCGATCCATTGGATATACTCTGTCAGACCTTCATCCATACAAGTTGTCCTAGGACTGGACAAACCGAAGGCACTATTCAGTATATCCACCTTAGTCACTGTTAACTAAGACTTATACAACAGCCCTTGCACTTTACTCCGTCTTCAATTATCTTTGGCATAAATGACTCACAACGCTTGTGCCAATACAGAGTGGTTCTTTGGATAATAATCCAACCGGTCTCTCCATATTAACAACGTTAAAAATGGTCAAAACTTCGATAGTCTGTGAGTTAACTAGCAAAAAAAACAAGTGTGCAAACAACGATATTATTTCCAGATGGAAATTATATCAAATAAACATCATTTAACATTTATCTCTTTAGTTCATTTTACATCTTCTGTTTCCCGATATTCAACATTTGCTATTTTCTATATTTAGAAAATATACGTTATTAACACTGGAAACATTTCCATTCCTTGTTTCCTGTATTTAGAAAACATTTCTGATTCTTGTTTGGAAAACATTTCCAAACTCCTACGCTTGGATTAAAAAGATGTTTAGATAAAACATCGCTATGCCAACTCAACCATTTTCTTTAATTACTAAATTCACTTTACCATCCTTTACTGCCGAACCTTAACCATTCCTCAGTTAAAAACGAAGCCAATCAAGTTGGGGTAGAACTACCTCTCAGATCTTAACTGAACAACACTTCTAACCTTGAAATAGGCAAAGTTCACTTTATATTTCTTTAACTAACTTCCTTACTTAACCTTTCTTTCGAATAACTATATTTGATTAACTCTTTTCAATTAACTCTATTGGACTGACCCTATTGGGTTAACTCTATTTGATAAACCCCATTCACTTAACTCCTGTCGAATAAACTATATTCGATAACTCCTCTAACTCTATTCGAATAAACTATATTCGGTTAACTCCTTTACTATATTCGAATAAACTATATTCGATTAACTCCTCTAACTCTATTCGAATAAACTATATTCGGTTAACTCCTTTACTATATTCGAATAAACTATATTCGGTTAACTCCTTTACTACATTCGAATAAACTATATTCGGTTAACTCCTCTAACTCTATTCGAATAAATTATATTCGGTTAACTCCTTTAATATATTCGAATAAACTATATTCGGTTAACTCCTTTACTATATTCGAATAAACTGTATTCGGTTAACTCCTTTACTATATTCGAATAAACTATATTCGATTAACTCCTTTGATTTAACTCTAATCGATTAACTCCATCGAATAAACTATATTCGATAACTCCTTCGATTTAACTAATATTCTATAACTCACTTCGATTAACTAATAATCGATAACTCCTTCGAATAACTATATTCGATAATCTCCTCTCGAATAAACGATATTCGATAATCTTCCCTTTCGATTTAACAAATCGATAACTCCTTTTCGAATAACTAAATATGACAACTCCTTTCGATTTAACTAATCGATAACTCCTTTCAATTAAACTATAATCGATAACTCCCTTCGATGAAACTAACATCGATACTCCTTTCGATGAAATTAACATCGATTAACTACTTTCGATGAAACTAACATCGATTAACTCCTTTCGATGAAACTAACATCGATTAATTTAACTCGACAAACTTAA
Source organism: Allium sativum (assembly GCA_030737875.1). Lineage (NCBI taxonomy): Eukaryota > Viridiplantae > Streptophyta > Magnoliopsida > Asparagales > Amaryllidaceae > Allium > Allium sativum. The sequence goes on along the minus strand of CM060913.1, from coordinate 335,160,385 downwards.
CTCGACTCACTTATCTCGATAATCTAACTCAAGAACTAAACTAGGTTAACTTATCTCGATAATCTAACTCAAGAACTTAACTCGATTAACTTATATCGATAATCTAACTCAAGAACTTAACTCGATTAACTTATCTCGATAATCTAACTCAAGAACATAACTCGATTAACTTATCTCGATAATCTAACTCAAGTTGATTAACTCCTATCGAATAACTAATATTCGATTTAACTCCATTCGCTTGACTCTAGATCGCAGCGATCACAATGGTTACGCCTGACTCCCTCAGGAAACATCCGACCTCCGTAGGCTATTTACAACCCTGCGAATTACGCTAGCAGTCGTACGAGATGGAAACTTATCCTGAATAACCCTGTTTGACTAACTCTGTCTCAAATAACTATATTTTATTACTTCTACTTCGAATAAGTGGTATTCGATAACTTAACTCGATTATCAACTCGAAAATCTTAACTCAAATCGATTAACTCCAACTGATTAACTCTTCCTGGTCAACCCTAACTAATTAACTCTACTGATTAACTCTAATTGGTTTTACTTGGTTTGACTAACTCAATTGATTAACTCGACTGACTAATTCAACTCGATTAACCTAGCTTGATTTTTCTTAACTCGATTAACTGAACTAATCACTTTGAATAACTCGACTAATTCACTTTGATTACCTTTACCAATTCACTTTGATTAACTAATCAATTTACTTTGATTAACTAACCTGATAATTCAATTTGATTAACTTACTCGCTAATAACGTTTATTCTTTTTTTAAAGATTTTCTTTTATAATCTATTTATTTCCTAAATAAATATTTCCTTATAATCCTATTTATTTAACAAATAAATATCTCCTTTATTCTAATAAATAAATATTCCTTTATTTTATTTATTCCCTAAATAATAAATTCTTTTACCTTTATTTATTTCCTAAATAAATAAATCCTTTTTATCTATTTGTAAATGGTTTACAAATATCCCTCTTTCTATTGGTTTTGACAATATTTTCCCTTATATATATTGTTTTACAAATATTTTCCTTTATATTTGATTTCACAAATATATCTCCTCTATATTTGTTTAACAAATAAATTCCCTTCATATTTGATTAACAAATATAAATTTCCTTTATATTTGATTTATAAATATAATTCTTTTATTCAAAATCCTTTTTCTTGTATAATATAAAATCCATTGATTGTATATAAATAAATTATTTTCAAAATATACTTTGAAAATCTCTTTTCCACATTCTGGTATTTCTTATGGTATTTAACACACCATATAACAACGATAACTATCGTCCAAAGCACACATAATCAACGTCAGATTATATATCACATTATATATCACAATATATAAATCACAGTAAAATAACTGTTGAGGAATCCAGTTGGATTCCTCCAACCTGTTTCCCTACATCAGAGATGTTAGACAATATAATTAACATCGATTTCACTTCACTATGAAATATTCTGATAGCAGAATCAAATACAACTATTTAACGGTTTATATATATATATACATATATACATATATATATAATTTTTACTAACTGACTAGCAGTTCAATCAAACAGTCAACACATAGTCAAACAGACAATATTTAGCATTTCTAAGAATACGTTGTAAAAATAGAACTTTTCAGATTTGGTGAGTTTTACTCACATTGGCGCGTTAACCGTTAAATAACAGTTTGCGTTATTTGATTCAGTCGGACAATTTATTTCGCCATAAATTGTAACGAGCTCAGATTCAATCCCAGTCAGTCTCATTGTGTTGCTCCCGTCCATACGATCCCAACGCAACTTACGGTTTGTAAAACGTTTTCCAATTGGCCCAAACCCTACTTGAGATACACAGACCCGCCTCCCTCCTAATTGCTTCTACCCAAAAAAGCAAATCCTCCAGTTTTTCGTTTGGTTTACAATGGCCCTGACCCATCCAAAATCAAACTTCTTTTCCACTTCAAGCATTTTTAAAATCCAAATAAAATCACTAATAACACTCACTTCTCCTCTAACATTTCAGACTTGATCAATGCCTTAACACAAATGGGAAAAAATCCCGTTTTCAGCTTCTGGAGATCACGGTTGTGACAATATGGACATTAATATTCAACCATACAAATTAGCATTAATACAAACCATTGTTTCATATAAAATCACCTTATCCTTTCATATTCTGTTAATCCTCTTCTTCACCGAATTGAAAATCCCGTTCTCCAGTTTCCCACTCTGCCATTACCATAACCACTCACTCCAAAGCCTCCTCCAGTTTCACCCGAAAACCTGAACCGAAGTCACCGACTTCATCTCCTTCACGAGAGCTCCGACCTCAACACCTCAGTAAGCAACTCGTCGGCTTCCTCTCAAATGCGACTACAGGAGCCCGCGACTCCCTGTAAATCGATCAAACAAAAAGGGCACCAGTTTTCTCCAAACCTCTACAACACGGTGCGGAATAACTTCCTGAACCTGAATATCACATTGAAAATTCGAATTGCTCCCTCAATCTCTCGCGATTATGAACCCTAGTTCGTCGCTGTTGAAAACCCAAGCACAAAAAAGGGATGTCGAATACCCTGAAATGGCTATCGACTTGAAGCTGATCCCTCATGGGACTCACATATAGAGATTTTATACTTTGTAGGATTTTATTCTGTTTCCTATTGATTTTAGAAGTTGCAAATTAATTTACTGTAAGAGTAAATTTTGGTGGCGGCTAGAAATGAATTTGACCAGAGGGAGTTAAGTTTTTAGGGTTAGAGGGTGAAGGTAGGTATTTATAGGATTTTATTTATTTATTTTTATATTCGATTTTAAGCAAACGCTATGTATTTTTGTCCTTAAAATTTCCTGTGGTCATATACGATACCCAAAAATCACGAAACTGGACATGCAGCTACTGTCTGACATTACGGTCCCAACGAAACTGTTTTCGTTGAATTCCGACTCCGTCTGTTCACACAGCGTATTTTTAAAGCTCTGGATGACGCATTTAAATATATAAATATATTTAAATATAAATAAATTAAATATAAATAAATTTATATTACCGTATATCTTCACATATGATATCGTACAGCTCTAGAATATCATATCAGAATTTACAGTTTGATATTTCCGATTCCAGATTATCTCGATATTCAGTTTATACTGAAAAATCTATTTATAACGTATATAAAGCGTTACGAATTTTAAAGGAATTCCACAGCGACTTTTCTGAAATTTGATTTGGACGTAAATCAAAATCTACACGACGAAATCCCGATTTTTCTCTTCCACTAGAAAGATATACTCCACCAGCTCCCGACGTTTCTTGTTTCACAGAAATCCGGCTTAAAATGAATCCTGTACATTCAGTTGAAGTTCAAATCGCCAAATCGCGAACTGCAGCACCATTTCAAGCTCGATTTTAATTATAATATAATTATACGTTCAAACTGACGTCGATTGAATATATTCGTCAATATAATTCAACTCTAAGCTGAATTAAATCTTAGGGATGACCCCGTTCACAGAATATTGTGATTTCCAAGATTTTTGATTATTTCTGAATTAAATATATTATTTAATTTATTATTTTAATTAAATATTCCTAGTTATTTAATTCCACGTCCATTTAATTCACTATATCACTATATATAATTAAATAAATTAATTATAATACCTCTAACAATGCGGGTCATTACACCCAGAACGAACTTGTAAATGGACTGTGTGTCTGACATTGGATTTTAGTCTGTGTGATTGATTTCTATTAAATATATATCTGTTTGGCGGTGGAGAATTTATTCTCGTGGTTAACGCCCTTCTCTGAGACGTACAACCTCAGGGGTTATATATTGATGGATATCAATCGCATGGAGTGAATTGCCTGTGTGGCATGCCTAAGTGGAAATTGATCAAGGCTTCTGTTGAAAAGCAAAGTCTTGTGGTTGATGATCAAAGCACGGCCTGTGTGGCGTAGCTTTGTGTAACGTTGATTCGCGAGCCTTACACCCCGGTTGTGAAAAAGAAACGGGAGAGGACATTAGGGAGGACATGCGTTTCTTTCTAGCTATAAGTGGCGTCAGTGGTTTTACACGCCCTGACGAGTTTGACTTATGTGGTTGTTGCTGTTGCGAGGCGCCTCAGATATACCGGTGACTATGTGAAGCCGATGGAGTCATTTGTTGGCTCATTTACACCCCAAAGGGTGGGGAAACGCAGTGTTCAGGCATAATAATCCACAACGGTAGACCGGCCCTGACGATCCAAGGGGCAGTTGCGGCTATTCCTGAGGGGCGGGTTAGAGTGTCTCGAATTGGTAGAGGACTATCTTTTGCCTCGGTTCACAGAAGGAAACCTGTAATGAACCGAAAATCCGGTCCAATTTGAGCTGACCAAATAACACAAGTTCAACCCCAAATTGCACTGGAAATTCAAGAAATTAATAGAAGAAGATAGAGGGTGAGGATAGATAAGATAGAACTATTAGAATAGAAGAAGAAGAAGAACATCATCATCAGAGTAACCACGAATCTCACAGCGGAACGAATAAAATATAACATAACTTTTGAAATACAAACAATATATGTATACAATAACATTTCAGAGTACAAAACTTACAACAACAGCGGAAATAATATTAGCTATAGAATCTTGAAGCCTCCTGCTCCAAGCTCTCCAAGTGTATCTGCAAAATCCTGAACTACTTGACTGCCCATACAAATTTAGGCACCCAAGAGTTTAGGTAGAACAAAAAAAAGTAAACTCCGGGTCAGTCATGGGACTGGTATGAGTAAAACAGTTTAAAATAGTTTGAACAAGTAAACGATATCTCATAAGACCACGCCGTATAACGGAACGGGTTTTTCCCTTATGAGAATCCAAAATATCTTTATATCAAAAACCTTTTGATATTAAAATAATGTCTATCAACCACAATATAATAGTCATCTAGTAGAAACGCTTTCATCTCACGTTCAACATATATAGTATACAATCAAAACCGCAAGCACGTATTGGGTAATGGATTTCCAACTATGACAAGGTATGGAACCACCTCCCGATCAGTGTACTCTAGGAACGATACACTGGAGTTCAACAAGAACATCTTGCAACTCAGCCACACATGACCGACCACTCATTTCGCTTGAGTGTATCGAATGTACATCACCAACGGTTGGGATCAGCAACCGTTTCCCGTATATATATGGGACAGCATTGATAGATTAAAGAAGCAAATGAATATTCTCTAGATAGGTGATTATACACCCTACTTCGGTGCGACCGACTTAGCCATATTGCCTGCCAGATTTTTGTTATTTCCTGGTTGTTGAGGCCATAGGTTATGATTACTTTCCATTCATTGATAACACGATCACTTTGAATGCCACATTATCATATCCGTTAATCATTAATTGGTTTACAAAAATATTCTGGATGTTATGCTAAGGGAATAAATCCGTTGCAACCATATATATTTATACAGACCAATCCATTCGATCATTGGAAATACCTTGTCAGACATTCGTCCATTTACATTCGTTCTGGGATTGAATGAAACCGAAGGCACTATTCAGTACATCCGTCATAGTCCATTGTTAATTTGTTATCTAAGATTTATACAACATCCATTGTACTTTACTCCGTCTTCAATTTTCTTTGTCATATTCGCAATGCTTATGCCAATACAGAGTGGTTCTTTGGATAAGAACCCAACCAGTCTCTCCATATCAACAATGTAAATATGGTCAAAACTTGATAGTCTATGATTTAACTATCAATGAAAACATGTTGGTGTACAAACAACGATCTAAATTCCAAATGGAATTATCGATCCAATCATCAAAACATATATACATACATACATACATATATATATATATATATATATATATATATATATATATATAACCACATTCCTTATTTTCTATGATTTAGAAAAATATACGTTATTAACATTTGAAAACATTTCCAATCCTCATTCACACATCACTGTTATTCCACAACTATTAGTCCCTAACCGTAAACTAGTAAAAGAACAATTCTCTAAGTATAAACCCCGAAGGCCGAAACCAACATCAGATCCACACTCAGAAAACCATTCGTCTTAACTAATCTCTAGTCAGTTTCAATATTGTTTTAGCTCTATTTGATTATCCCTTTTTATAACGTTTATCCATTAAAAGGATTTCCTTTTAACAGCGTTTATTCATTTATAAAGATTTACTTTTAGTAACGGTTCTTCACTTTATAAATGTTCTTTTAATAGCGTTTCTCTACTTATAAGGATTTCCTTTTAACAGCGTTTATCTTTTTATAACATCCTATTCCGTTATAAATAATTCCCTTTTCAAACTCTATTTATTTTCTGAATAAATAACCCCTTTAATACTTCTATTTATCTCTCAAACAAATATTCTATTTTAATTTAATTTATTTAACAAATAAATAATTCTCTTATCTTTTCTATTTATTCTATTTGCAAATGGTTTGCAAATATTCCCTTTTCGAATTTTATTTCTAAGTATTTCCTATTTGTTAATAATCCATTTATAAATAAATTTCTATTTATAAATATTCCATTTATATACTTCTTCTTTGATTTTATAAATATTATATCTTTTATAAAATCCTTTGATTTTATAAATAAATCTATTTTCAATATTCATTTTGTAAATTCCCTTTTCAGCACTCCGGTATTCCTTATGGTATCTAACGTACCATATAACAACGATCGGTATTTATTCAAACATATAAAGTCATCAACAGATTTCATATCACATCATACAACACAATATATGAAAATGAAACAGTATTTATATATTGAGGAACCCAGTTAGGTCCTTCCAACCTATTCCCCTGCATCACAGATGTTAAACCATATAATTAATCATCAACTTCGTTTCAGTATGAAATGTTCTGATAAGCAACATCAATATTTAATGGTATATATATATAATTTCAACTAACTGACTAGCAGTTCAATCAACCAATCTACACACAACAGTCAATCAATATCTAACAGTTCTAAAAGTACGTTATAAAAATATAACTGTTCAGAGTTTGTGAGTTTTTCTCACATTGTCGGAAATCGTTAACCAACGATTTACGAATGTCGGTTCTGATCACACAATTTATTTTGCAATAAATTTCGACAAGTTCTGAATCATTCCGCTGCAGTCTGTATTCGAAACTCGATTCCTCTTCAAACACCATTGACCAATTTCCCTAGCCTCTAACACATTTGTTTCTCCATGAATTTCCAAACGAACTTCACCGTTGATCTCCTTTACTCGGCCTCTACCATCTCCCCCCCCCCTCGTCCATGATTTCTTCACAAAAATTCTATCGACCATCACCTTAGTATTCTCCATCAAACAATTACACCTTTCTCTTCCATCAGTGTCGAACTCATCATGGTTTGTCCTGGAAATTTCTAGGCTCGTATTCACGCTGCTGGTTTTCACGGCTCACGACCTTCGAGTAAACTCAGGTCCTCGCAGTAGCCTTCACACAATCATCCCAAGCTTGCATCACACCTTCAAGGCCACACAACTCTACCCTGTACACAAACATAAAGGATGTGTATAATACCATAGTGCCACCTTCACTACACTTGCGAGTAACCCATCAATCACCTTCTTCTCAATGGCCACACAAACCAACTACAAGAACCGACTTACTGGCAAAGCCACAAACGCTGTTACCAATCACATCACTCAAAACACTCCACCATCTAACACAAAACAAGACCACCGAACCCCTCACTCATACACACAGCACAGCTTCAAATTGCCTACCAGTACCCCCTTCGAACAAACCTGCGAGCCCCAGTTCACACTGACGAAACCCAGTTCGACTTCACCAGCCTTCTCCGATCGGTGCTGCTGCTCACGCCTAACCATGGCTGAACCATCTCTTCAACCAGAAACCCTCACTCAAACTCGACGTCCCACTGTAGATCTGAAATTTTCAACAACCCCTCAATCACCGAATGACTTGCCTATTCCCCTACTCCCACCGGAGCGCCACCCAATCTCCCTGACAACAACGCGTTCGCCTCAAAATCCGTGCCCTAAGGCTGCTGTCGGATATTTCCAGCGAACGAAGGGAAGTGTCGAACTGTACAAAAATTGTATGAGGATGAAGAGCAAGATTATAGGAGTATAGAGCTTTGAGTTTCATTATTTTAGAACCATCGTATGATTTTATAGAATTTAGGAAAGCACGATTTTTGGTTTGAGAAGGCTATAACCGGCGGCTTCTCTTTTGACCAAAAGAGGAATAAAATTAGGTTAAGGATTAGAACAATATATAGGTATTTATAAGGTATAAGGGTGTAGATATTTATGGAGATATTTTTATAAAATATTCAATTATATTCGTATTCGATGTTTTCAAGTCCGGACGACTTCATAACAAACTGGAATGTCATCAAATTTGATACACTGCTCCACTACAATATCACGGACTCGATGAACCTAGTTTTCGTCGAATTCTGGCTCCTTTTGTAAAAACAATATTTTTACTTGTTAATTAAATTGAGAAAATATTTAATTAAATTCTAACCAACCAAATTCTTCAATAATAACTTATTATTACCTTTCACGTTCAAACAGAATTTTCCATAAACTTTGAAATCAATTTAATTCCATATTGAATTCCATATTCGGTTCAGTTATATTAAGTAACTCATTTATTCTGAATTCAATTTAATCAAATTCTAATTTTAAATATTTAAATAAATTAAATTCTCTGGATCTAAAAATCCGGGTCATTACATTCTTCCCCACTTAAAATAATTTCGTCCTCGAAATTGCTAAGGTAGAGGACGACCCTATCTACTGGGTAAATATTTATCGGTTTACCGATTAACATCAATTTCAACTGAATCAATTAATATCGACTAAAATATTAATTTATTCCGACTAACTAAAATATTCAAAAATTCTGAAAATTTTCTAATGCCTAAATTTATCGGAAAATTTCGCCATAACCTCCTTTGTACAGCCCTATCGGTAAAACCACAACTCGCCTCTCTAGGCCTTCTTCCACCGAAAAGAAAATCAAACAGCCAAGCGGCTTGCCAAATCGTCTCATAAATCACCAAACTCATATGAAATATAAACTTGTACCTTTTTGTCGGGCATATCATTATATCTCTTTCATCTGTTACAAATTCTGCATATACCATGCCATATCAATCAACTCCAAAGAGTTTATACCCTCAAATCACATCTCATTCTTAACTCGAGTTCCATTCTCGATTTTCAAAATTTTAACTCACCAATTCCAATACCATTCCAGATTATTCACTAATCAAATCCAATTTTTTTATTTAACTTAGTTCAGGTTAAATTTTAGTTTATTATTCACTTTTACAACCTCATTCTGTAATTTAAATCCCTGGGTTTATTTCAAATCAATTTGAAATCATAATACTAATTCAAAACCTTTGAATTTCTAAACAACTTGTTTTCCTTAAACAATTCAAAAACAAAACATTTGGTAGTAATCCGTCACTTAGAACTCGAAAATGAACACTGATGATGTGGCTACAATCATCAGGGTTATTTCCTAGTTTATCGAAGTGAGTTCAATGCTATATCATTTTCAAAACCATTCTTAAACATTTCCCATTTTGAAACTATTTCAAAATATCCTTCCAATGTTTGTAAACACATTTAAAATCTCCCAGGATTTTAAAATTCTCATATATTATACTTATATGAATTCTACTTGGTCATTTATATAACCATTTCAATTATAATCTCATTCGATTAAATAACAACTAACACATCCAATATACTATAATGATTCAAATCTTAACCATTCTTTATATAAAAATATAATTCGGGTAAAATTACTTCATTCACCCTCTTTCAAAACATATCGTGTCGACCCATCGTATTCGAGTGTTTAGAAACCCTTATCGATATTGTGGTGCCCCACCATCGACCAGAGTCCACAAACAACTCAACCAATAAATCTATTCAATATAAAACAGATTTTTATATTAAATAACAAATACGCTCACTCGTATATATACACTCAAACTCAATCTAGGGTATTACTAACCCCATCTCTACTGAGTCACGCCACAGAGCCAAGGTAATTCGCTTAACTTAAGCTCTGATACCAACTGTAATGACCCGAAAATCCGGTCCAATTTGAGCTGACCAAATAACACAAGTCCAACCCCAAATTGCACTGGAAATTCAAGAAATTAATAGAAAGAAGATAGAGGGTGAGGATAGATAAGATAGAACTATTAGAATAGAAGAAGAAGAACATCATCATCAGAGTAACCACGAATCTCACAGCGGAACGAATAAAATATAACATAACTATTGAAATACAAACAATATATGTATACAATAACATTTCATAGTACAACACTTACAACAACAGCGGAAATAATACTAGCTATAGAATCTTGAAGCCTCCCGCTCCAAGCTCACCAAGTGTATCTGCAAAATCCTGAAGTACTTGACTGCCCATACAAATTTAGGCACCCAAGAGTTTAGGTAGAACAAAACAAAGTAAACTCCGGGTCAGTCATGGGACTGGTATGAGTAAAACAGTTTAAAACAGTTTGAACAAGTAAACAATATCTCATAAGACCACGCCGTATAACGGAACGGGTTTTTCCCATATGAGAATCCAAAATATCTTTATATCTTAAACCTTTTGATATTATAATAATGTCTATCAACCACAATATAATAATCATCTAGCAGAAACGCTTTCATCTCACGTTCTACATATATAGTATACAACCAAAACTGCAAGCACGTATTGGGTAATGGATTTCCAACTATGACAAGGTATGGAACCACCTCCCGATCAGTGTACTCTAGGAACGATACACTGGAGTTCAATAAGAACATCTTGCAACTCAGCCACACATGACGGACCACTCATTTCGCTTGAGTGTATCGAATGTACATCACCAACGGTTGGGATCAGCAACCGTTTCCCGTATATATATGGGATGGCATTGATAGATTAAAGAAGCAAATGAATATTCTCTAGATAGGTGATTATACACCCTACTTCGGTGCGACCGACTTAGCCATGTTGCCTGCACGATTTTTGTCATTTCCTGGTTGTTAAGGCCAAAGGTTACGATTACTTTCCATTCATTGATAACACAATCACTTTGAATGCCACATTATCAAATCCGTTAATCATTAATTGGTTTACACAAATATTCTGGATGTTATGCTAAGGGAATAAATCCGTTGCAACCATATATATTTATAAAGACCAATCCATTTGATCATTGGAAATACTTTGTCAGACATTCGTCCATTTACGTTTGTTCTGGGATTGAACGAAACCGAAGGCACTATTCAGTACATCCATCTTAGTCCATTGTTAATTTGTTATCTAAGATTTATACAACAGCCTTTGTACTTAACTCCGTCTTCAATTTTCTTTGGCATACTCGCAACGCTTATGCCAATATAGAGTGGTTCTTTGGATAAGAATCCAACCGGTCTCTCCATATCAACAACGTAAATATGGTCAAAACTTGATAGTCTGTGATTTAACTATCAATGAAAACATGTCGGTGTACAAACAAGGATCTAAATTCCAAATGGAATTATCGATCCAATCATCAAAACATATATACATATATATATATACCCACATTCCTTATTTTCTATGATTTAGAAAAATATACGTTATTAATATTTGAAAACATTTCCAATCCTCATTCACACATCACTACAATTCCACAACTATTAGTCCCTAACCGTAAACTAGTAAAAGAACAATTCTCTAAGTATAAACCCCGAAGGCCGAAACCAACATCAGATCCACACTTAGAAAACCATTCGACTTAACTAATTTCTAGTCAGTTTCTAATATTGTTTTAACTCTATTTGATTATCCCTTTTTATAACGTTTATCCATTAAAAGGATTTCCTTTTAACAGCATTTATTCATTTATAAAGATTTACTTTTAGTAACGGTTCTTCACTTTATAAATGTTCTTTTAATAGCGTTTCTCTACTTATAAGGATTTCCTTTTAACAGCATTTATCTTTTTATAACATCCTATTCCGTTATAAATAATTCCCTTTTCAAACTCTATTTATTTTCTAAATAAATAACCCCTTTAATACTTCTATTTATTTCTCAAACAAATATTCTATTTTAATTTAATTTATTTAACAAATAAATAATTCTCTTATCTTTTCTATTTATTCTATTTGCAAATGGTTTGCAAATATTCCCTTTTCGAATTTTATTTCTAAGTATTTCCTATTTGTAAATAATCCATTTATAAATAAATTTCTATTTATAAATATTCCATTTATAAATAATTCCTTTTATACTTCTTCTTTGATTTTATAAATATTATCTCTTTGATAAAATCCTTTGATTTTATAAATAAATCTATTTTTAATATTCATTTTGAAAATTCCCTTTTCAACACTCCGGTATTCCTTATGGTATCTAACGTACCATATAACAACGATCGGTATTTATTCAAACATATAAAATCATCAACAGATTTCATATCACATCATATAACACAATATATGAAAACGAAACAGTATTTATATATTGAGGAACCCAGTTGGGTCCCTCCAACCTGTTCCCCTGCATCACAGATGTTAAACCATATAATTAATCATCAACTTCGTTTCAGTATGAAATGTTCTGATAAGCAACATCAATATTTAATGGTATATATATATATATATAATTTCAACTAACTGACTAGCAGTTCAATCAACCAATCTACACACTACAGTCAATCAATATCTAAAAGTTCTAAAAGTACGTTATAAAAATATAACTGTTCAGAGTTGATCAGTTTTACTCACATTGTCGGAAATCGTTAACCAACGATATACGAATGTCGGTTCTGATCACACAATTTATTTTGCAATAAATTTCGACAAGTTCTGAATCATTCCGCTCCAGTCTGTATTCGAAAAACGATTCCTCTTCAAACACCATTGACCAATTTCCCTAGCCTCTAACGCATTTGTTTCTCCATGAATTTCCAAACGAACTTCACCGTTGATCTCCTGTACTCGGCCTCTACCATCTCCCCCCCCCCCCTCGTCCATGATTTCTTCACAAAAATTCAATCGACCATCACCTTAGTATTCTCCATCAAAAAATTACACCATTCTCTTCCATTAGTGTCGAAATCGTCATGGTTTGTCCTGGAAATTTCTAGGCTCGTATTCACGCTGCTGGTTTTCACGGCTCACGACCTTCGACTAAACTCAGGTCCTCGCAGTAGCCTTCACACCATCATCCCAAGCTTGCGTCACACCTTCAAGGCCACACAACTCTACCCTGTACACAAACATAACGGATGTGTATAATATCATAGTGCCACCTTCACTACACTTGTGAGTAACCCACTCAATCACCTTCTTCTCAATGGCCACACAAACCAACTACAAGCACCAACTTACTGGCAAAGCAACAAATGCTGTTACCAATCACATCACTCAAAAGACTCCACCATCTAACAAAAAACAAGACCACCGAACCCCTCACTCATACACACAGCACAGCTGTAACACCCCACAACCGCTATGGTCACTCTCTAAGGGAATGCCATAACATCGGTGGAGTATTTTAAGTGAATATAGAACAGAAAAATTACAACAAGACAGATATAAGTAATACTTGAAACTTTTTAAAACACCATTTCATTGCAGCGGAAGTAAAACATGTTAAGTTACATCACAAAACCATAATAAGAGTCAAGTACAAAATATCCATCCTGATAAATAAAAGTACATAATCCCAATACATGAACTGATAGCCATAAAAGAAAGGGTAAGCTGAGCTTTACACCTATGGTCCAAGCTTCAAAAGAGAATAAAGCAGCCTGATCAAAGCCCACCGTACTGGGCCCACTCTGATAATCTGAGGGTTGGGAAAAAGATAAAAACAACGGGGTCAGACATAAGTCTGAGCGAGTCCTATAACTTTAACAATACAATCATTAAAGTAACCAGAGAAGACATAAGCTTGATATACGGTAACGTCCGGGGATGAATGGCTACACTAAGCAGCTTGGTAGACTTAGGATAAACTAAGATAACCGTAAAGACGCATCCACCCACCCAAGGATAATTACTACATTGCACCACACCCGTCATTCCTACTTAAAGGTTGATCCCACTAAGTGTACTTAGTAATTTAGTAGTTTCGTGTACCCCTATCTGACTACATAGGTGTACCCACTACTTCCCAAGCGATCGGCTCCCCTACGTAGATACCCGTGCTGGTCCCACGATGGGGTGTATCATTCCCCAAAGTGGCCACCTGATAATATCAACGGTGCACGGCTTTATATCTACACGATGCAACAACGACTTACAAACCAGCCCGGGTCCACACACGCATATGAAACCCGTTGGTCCTGCGTTGCCACCGCTAACCCGGTTTGGCCGCTTATAGTCAAGCCCAATATGCGTGTCCCGTCACTCGACTAGAGTTGAGCCCACAAAGATACGTTTGGGATATTGGTTGAAATGGGCCCCCACAAGCTACCACCTAAGCTTGTTATTTCTAGTGAATCCCACTTAACCCTTTAACCATGTCCCCTTACATGTTACAAATTTTGGTTAAGTTTTTTTAATCATATTCTAATTGTCATACAAGGTACCCACTAGATTCTCACATGCCACCCATGGCACTTACTTAACCCTTTAATCATGTTTAATTACATGTTCCACTTTGGTTAAGTATTCTAATCGCATTTTCTATTGCCACCCAGGGCAACTACTACATTTCCACATGCCACCCAAGGCACCCACTTAACCCCTCATGTCCCTTTACATGCTAATTTGGTTAAGTGTTTCTTAATTAATTAAGACCGTGATTCTCATAAAGACCTCTCACATTAGACTATCTTTTATGACTGCTGGTTAAGCCGGTTGGGTCCGGGCAGCCTTATGTCATAACCGAGTCTAACCTCGTGTCTTTACATTGATCACGTATTTAGTATGTGCCTAAGACCTCTCACATTGGGCTAACATTTGTAGCAACTGGTTAAGCCGGTTGGGTCCAGGCAGTTTTACACTACAAATGAGTCCAACCTCGTGTCTTAGTCGATTAATTACACCTAAGTAATCACCCCCATATTTATTAATTATCCCTAATTAATATTCACATTTACAAGAATATGGGTAGACCTAACTAAATAGGTAAATTCCCAATTCCATAACATGGGTAAACCTAACTCAATAGGTAAATTCCCATGGGGTAGACCTAACTCAATAGGTAAATTCCCACTTATGCTTATTCATTTTATGGTATGCTTAATCATAACCATTTCACACCATTTCATTAACATGTCTATTAACCCCATCGTTTTCCCACGTACTTATGCTAACACGACATATTTCCAAGAAAAGATTCTTTCGCAATTAACATGGGTTTCGCTTAGCATACATTAGCATTAGCATGGGTTGAAAGGTGTCCGCTTACATCATGACATTAACCCAACTAGCATTACTAAATAACCCAACTTTCATGAACATACATATGTCATGTATAAAGGCAACTTGCATAAGTGTTCATAGGTTATACAAAGGTGAAATTGCATGTGTCTTAAAGGTGTGAACTTGCACAACATGTTACATGTTAACTTGCATAACATCATACACATAACTTGCATAATATTATAAACATAACTTGCATATCAACATACACATAACTTGCATAACATCATACACATAACTTGCATATGAACTTGCATAACAACATGCACATAACCTACATAACATCATACACATAAACTTGCATAACATGTTGAGCTTGTATGTAAGCATGCACATAACTTGTATAACATGTTGAACCTGCATATAAGCATACACATAACTTGCATAACATGTTGAGCTTGCATATGAGCATACACATAACTTGCATAACATGTTGAGCTTGCATATGAGCATACACATAACTTGCATAACATGTTGAACTTGCATATATGACTTACTTCTTAAAGGGGGTAAACATGCATATATATATATATATATATATATATATATATATATATATATATATTCATAGCATATAAAGGTGTCATCTTGCATATGTATGCATCGCATTTAAAAGGGTAAACTTGCATGTCATGATTTATGCATAATACCAAAAACTTAGCATGCATAAAACCACCTACTTAGCATGCATAAAATCAATTACTTATTATGCATAAACCCACCACTTAACTTGCATAAACCCACATATTCAACATGCATAAGCTCACATGTTCAACATGCATAAGCTCACATATTCAACATGCATAAACTCACATATTCAACATGCATAAGCTCACATATTCAACATGCATAAACTCACATATTCAACATGCATAAACTCACATATTCAACATGCATAAACATAGGATTAATATTAAATATAGATTAGCATATTCACATCATATCATATGACTTGAAAACCCATTAATCCTCATGCAAAACCATAGATCTCATCATATCTCATCTACTTAATTTAGCAATTGATCATCAAAGTGATAGAAACTCACCAAAACCAAGATTAGCAAACTTATGAAGTGGAATTAGTTGCTTTAGTTGAAGAAGATGTTGATTAGAGGTTGATTAGCTTGCAACTCTCTTCATTGATTTGTGGAGGCCATGATCAAGTTTCATTTTGCCATAGTTTAGTTACAAGATCTAATTATGAATGAATTAGGGTAGGGTTGGGGTCTTATTTATAGGATTAGGTAGTGTTTTAGGCCCTTAGATTAACCCTAGATTAGATTAGGACCCTTAGATTTCGGAAATCTCTAGAACACAGCCCAAGACTCAACCAAAAACCAGATCTGGTGCACCCAGATCAACAGGGCCGACACCCTGTGTCGACACCCCTGTCGACAGGGCTGTCGACATCCCTGTCGACATGCCTGTCGACACCCCTGTCGACATGCCTGTCGACACGGGGCTAGGAGGGAACTTTCCCGCCCTTTCCGCTTTTGGCTCCAAACTTGTTTTAGAACTGAATTTTAAATCTGTTTTTAACTTGAATTTTCTGCCAACTTCATTGGGCCATAACTGGGCCATACGGACTCCGATTTACAAAATTTCGGACTCTATTCTGCGTATTTTTCCGAGACGAACGCAATGACGCAGCCCGTTTCCCCCAATTCTCACAACTGAGATTATTTATTCTGCAATTAGTGAATTTTCGCATTAACTGAAATACGGGGTGTTACATTCTCCCCTCCTTAAAGGATTTCGTCCCCGAAATCTCTAAGCTAAGGAGAATGCATATCCTACCATCCAAACAACCATCTACCCAATCCATCAAACGCGGGCATCCATTGTCCTTAAAACAATTTCTAATGATGTATGAGCATATGCAAAAAAAGTGTGTGTATATGTTCCCTATCTAATGTATGAACATATGCAAACCATGATAGTGCCATGCATCCATTATGTATGCGAAAGAACCCTATCGACACATACAATATCTACATGAGTGCACAATCATTCACCAAAATGCATCATCCATATGATAACACAATCATTATACATCCATAAATATAGCTTCCTACATACAATTTTATGCAATATGCAATATGAAGTGATTGAGCCGATCTAGTGCTTAGAGTGTGTGTATATGCATCCACGAGCAACCGCTAGCAAACACTTGCATCCACTTGCATCCATCAACCATAACATGTCTCAAACACATGTTTCAACCATAGGTTTACCCTATCTAAAGGTCAAAGGTACTAATGAGAGGACATACTAAGGATAAGATAAGTACTAGACAACCGATAAAGGAGACGTCTAAAGCACATACCCTCAAAAGGGATGGGTATAACGAACGCATCTTCGCTTCTGTCTCCCAAGTAGCATTGCTCTCACTTTCTCTCCTTTTTCACTTTGACTAGTCGAACCTCTCTGTTTCTCAACTCCCTGATCTCTAACCCAAGGATGCGGGTAGGAGCTCGTCGAATAATCACATCACGCTCTACCTTACTTCTTTAAGCAAGTTTGGATCTATCGCCTCTACGATCTTATGTAGGCCCTTCCTCACATGGAATACATCATGTACACCACTAAGTCTGTCGGGCAACCCCACCAATGGAAGATGCTCTTCCCATGTACCTCTTAAATCCAAGATACATAGCCTCAAAAGGTCTTCTAAAATACGATTCACCCTCTCGGTCTGGCCGTCTATCTGAGGATGATATGCGGTACTCAAACATAACTGAGTCCCTACCGCCTCTTGCAAACTTTTCCAAAACTCTTTAGTGAAGATAGGATCTCGATCGCTCACTATACTGGAAGGTACATCATGCAATCTAATGATCTCTCGAATGTAAACTGAAGCTAGACATGGAATAGTCCTCTTGCTCTTCACGGGTATGAAATGGGCACACTTAGTAAGTCTATTTATCACAACCCAAATCCCCGTATTACCCTTCCTTGATTTCGGTAATCCTTCGAGATACTATCCCACTTCCTTAGCGGAACTTCCAATGGGTGAAGCAACCCACTTGGTTTCTTTTGCTCCACTTTCACCAAGCATCTAGCGACATACTCGGCCATGTCTTTCTTCATACCGGCCAAAAAGAAAACTCGCTTCATGTCTTGGTACATCTCGTCCCATGAGAAAACCAGATTCTTCTTCGTCAAGCGGTTTAATGGGGCTGATATCTTCGCGAAGTCTTTGATGAACTTCCTATAATATCCTGCCAACCCCAAGAAACTTCTTACTTCGGTAGCATTCCTAGGAACTTTCCAATCCTGGATAGATACTATCTTTGCGGGATCCACAGCTATCCCTTCCTTAGAGACCACATGCCCTAAGAATCGCACTTCTCTTCTCCAAAAATGACATTTAGAGAATTTAGCTTTAAGACTATGTGCTCGAAGAGTCTCCAACACTTCTATGAGATGTAAGGCATGCTTTTCTCCACTTCTAGAGAAAATCAGGATATTCTCCCATGCAAAATCGTCACAACTATCCATCTCTCACGCAGACCACCTTAGTCGAAGTCGACATCCCCCAAATGCAAGCCCCAAAGGCCTAAACCAATATCAGACAAACACCCACGGGATACCTCCTTCGAATTCAGACGACCTACGTGAGATGATACTAGTAAAAACGGCTAAATAATTAAGCCCTTGTCCAACTCTGGATGTCCTCGCCAGTCTCGCTCCAAAACCACCGTTTATCCCATAACTGGCTTTGCTCATCCTATTGAGCACATACGAAAACTTATTTCGCTCCTAGAAAAGACCAAGATGTCATTTACAAAGACCATCACGAACTTATTTAGGTACTCCCTGAACACCCTTCTCATCATATGCGGGGGCGTTCGTCAAACCAAATGGCATCTCCAGCCACTCATAAAAACCATCCGGAGTCCTAAGGGTAGTCTTCTCTATACTATCCTCAGTCACTCTCAACTGACGAAACCTCGTGGCTAGGTCCAACTGCGAAAATACTGAGGCGCCCACTAACTGATCAAAGAGATCATCAATCCTCGACAATGGGTGTCTATTCTTCTTTGTGAGTTTATTTAGCTCTCTTTAGCCTACACAAAGTCTGATGGACCCATCCGCCTTCGTGGCAAAAACTACTGGAGCACCCCACTTCAATATACTTCGTCTTATGAACCCCTTCTCAAGCAAATCGCCTACTTGCTTATGGAGTTCCCTCCTCTCACGAGGAGCCATGTGGCACACTGGCCAAGACACTGATTTGGCATTGTCTACCAGATATATTTGGAAGTCAATCTCCCGTTCCGGAGGTAAGCCCTTCACCTCCTCAAAACACATCCGAGTATTCCCGGACCACTCTATAGATTGCAAACTCTCGACCGACGTGTCAAGCGATTCTAGATAACTTAGCATAACAGATTCCATGGGATTACAAGAGATCTCGAGAGTGTTACCCTAGCGGGTCATAAGCCTAGCAACTCTCCTTCCACAATAAGAACGGCACCATTACTGGATAACCAGTCCATGCCCAAAACTAACCCATAGCTCGTGAAGCCCAAAAAGCATCACATCTAAACTCAACGCTAAGTATAGCAACTTTCAAACCCAAACACATCATGGAGCCCCAATTGGGTTTGAAACAACTAAGGGATCATCTACTAACTGGTGTCTCAGTGCAGTGACTCAACTAATAATAATGAAATAAACGAACTCGATGCGTCAAAATCAAATAAAATTTGACCCGGGTAATCAAACAGAAAAACTAGACTTTCAATGGAAATAGTTCTACCTCTTTCCTGAATCGGTGGAGCCGCGAGAGCCTGAGCTTGCCCCCTTGCCTGAGTTGGTGCCAAAAGAACTTGCACCTGTCCTCCTGAGGTAGATCCCGTCCTTTTCCCTTTCTTAGGGCAGTCTTTCGCTAGATGTCCTGCTTCGTCACAGTGGAAGTAGCCAGCCTTCCTCTTCTTGCGACAATCCTTGCTTAGGTGGCCTAGTGTCCCACAATTGAAGCACTTCTTCTTTCCCTTGCCACCGTTGCCTTTCCCACCCTTGTTTTGCTGTTGCTGTAGAGGTCTCTTCTGATCTTCTTTCTTCTCAGGTGCTTTATTAGCATTGGGACCCTTCTCTTCCTCGTGCATAAGTGACATGTCCACTAGCTTCTCGAAAGTGGCCCCCATAGGGATGTGAGACATAGCCAATCCGTGCATCGGTTCATTCAAGCCTTTAACGAACCTCAAAGCTTTCTCTTCCGGTGTGTTTACCATGTCCATGTTGAATCTCTCTAACTGATTAAACTTGTTAACATATTCTTTCACCGACAAGTTCCCTTGCTTTAAGTTCAAGAACCTTTCCACGTGCATTTTTTCTTCCGCTTTTGAGAGAAACTTTGCCTCAAACCTTTGCCTGAAATCCGTCCAAGAATCAACAAGGCGTTCTCCATTAGTGACCTCCCACCAGAACGAAGCCTCTCCTTCCATTAACCAAGCGGCTATCCTGACTTTCTTTCCCTCTTCCACTTCCAAGATTCCCATCAATTCTTCCGTCTCATTAAGCCAATCCCTAGCTCCCACAAAAGGTTTTCCTCCCATAGCCTTAAACTTCCTACAAGTCATAGCAAAAGTATCCGCGCGAGGAGGAACGAGTGCAACGGGTGGAGGAGGAACATTTGCTGGACCTGCAGCGGCGGCCCTAGCCTCTAACAACCTCCTATACCATACTGGTACCGCTACACCGTCCGGAAGATAAAGATCTTCAGCCATGCTGAGACGAAAAAGGAAAGATTCAAAACGGAGAATTCGAAAGATAAAGATATGGCTATCGGGGATTATGCTTTTCTTTCAAAAACTTTTCTCTTTAAAGACATGTTTTTGAAAATATTTCTTCCAAAAATGTTCTTAGAAAAATAGTTTTCTAAAAATTTTATCTGTTCTGGTAACCTTTGCTCTGATACCACGTGTAACACCCCACACCCGCTATGGTCACTCTCTAAGGGAATGCCATAACATCGGTGGAGTATTTTAAGTGAATATAGAACAGAAAAATTACAACAAGACAGATATAAGTAATACTTGAAACTTTTTAAAACACCATTTCATTGCAGCGGAAGTAAAACATGTTAAGTTACATCACAAAACCATAATAAGAGTCAAGTACAAAATATCCATCCTGATAAATAAAAGTACATAATCCCAATACATGAACTGATAGCCATAAAAGAAAGGGTAAGCTGAGCTCTACACCTATGGTCCAAGCTCCAAAAGAGAATAAAGCAGCCTGATCAAAGCCCACTCGTACTGGGCCCACTCTGATAACCTGAGGGTTGGGAAAAAGATAAAAACAACGGGGTCAGACATAAGTCTGAGCGAGTCCTATAACTTTAACAATACAATCATTAAAGTAACCAGAGAAGACATAAGCTTGATATACGGTAACGTCCGGGGATGAATGGCTACACTAAGCAGCTTGGTAGACTTAGGATAAACTAAGATAACCGTAAAGACGCATCCACCCACCCAAGGATAATTACTACACTGCACCACACCCGTCATTCCTACTTAAAGGTTGATCCCACTAAGTGTACTTAGTAATTTAGTAGTTTCGCGTACCCCTATCTGACTACATAGGTGTACCCACTACTTCCCAAGCGATCGGCTCCCCTACGTAGATACCCGTGCTGGTCCCACGATGGGGTGTATCATTTCCCAAAGTGGCCACCTGATAATATCAACGGTGCACGGCTTTATATCTACATGATGCAACAACGACTTACCAACCAGCCCAGGTCCACACACGCATATGGAACCCGTTGGTCCTGCGTTGCCACCGCTAACCCGGTTTGGCCGCTTATAGTCAAGCCCAATATGCGTGTCCCGTCACTCGACTAGAGTCGAGCCCACAAAGATACGTTTGGGATATTGGTTGAAATGGGCCCCCATAAGCTACCACCTAAGCTTGTTATTTCTAGTGAATCCCACTTAACCCTTTAACCATGTCCCCTTACATGTTATAAATTTTGGTTAAGTTTTTTTAATCATATTCTAATTGTCATACAAGGTACCCACTAGATTCTCACATGCCACCCATGGCACTTACTTAACCCTTTAATCACGTTTAATTACATGTTCCACTTTGGTTAAGTATTCTAATCGTATTTTCTATTGCCACCCAGGGCAACTACTACATTTCCACATGCCACCCAAGGCACCCACTTAACCCCTCATGTCCCTTTACATGCTAATTTGGTTAAGTGTTTCTTAATTAATTAAGACCGTGATTCTCATAAAGACCTCTCACATTAGACTATCTTTTATGACTGCTGGTTAAGCCAGTTGGGTCCGGGCAGCCTTATGTCATAACCGAGTCTAACCTCGTGTCTTTATATTAATCACGTATTTAGTTTGTGCCTAAGACCTCTCACATTGGGCTAACATTTGTAGCAACTGGTTAAGCCGGTTGGGTCTGGGCAGTTTTACACTACAAATGAGTCCAACCTCGTGTCTTAGTCGATTAATTACACCTAAGTAATCACCCCCATATTTATTAATTATCCCTAATTAATATTCACATTTACAAGAATATGGGTAGACCTAACTCGATAGGTAAATTCCCAATTCCATAACATGGGTAAACCTAACTCAATAGGTAAATTCCCATGGGGTAAACCTAACTCAATAGGTAAATTCCCACTTATGCTTATTCATTTTATGGTATGCTTAATCATAACCATTTCACACCATTTCATTAACATGTCTATTAACCCCATCGTTTTCCCACGTACTTATGCTAACACGACATATTTCCAAGAAAAGATTCTTTCGCAATTAACATGGGTTTCGCTTAGCATACATTAGCATTAACATGGGTTGAAAGGTGTCCACTTACATCATGACATTAACCCAACTAGCATTACTAAATAACCCAACTTTCATGAACATACATATGTCATGTATAAAGGCAACTTGCATAAGTGTTCATAGGTTATACAAAGGTGAACTTGCATGTGTCTTAAATGTGTGAACTTGCACAACATGTTACATGTTAACTTGCATAACATCATACACATAACTTGCATAATATTATAAACATAACTTGCATATCAACATACACATAACTTGCATAACATCATACACATAACTTGCATATGAACTTGCATAACAACATGCACATAACCTACATAACATCATACACATAAACTTGCATAACATGTTGAGCTTGTATATAAGCATACACATAACTTGTATAACATTTTGAACATGCATATAAGCATACACATAACTTGCATAACATGTTGAGCTTGCATATGAGCATACACATAACTTGCATAACATGTTGAGCTTGCATATGAGCTTACACATAACTTGCATAACATGTTGAACTTGCATATATGACTTGCATCTTAAAGGGGGTAAACATGCATATATATATATATATATATATATATATATATATATTCATAGCATATAAAGGTGTCATCTTGCATATGTATGCATCGCATTTAAAAGGGTAAACTTGCATGTCATGATTTATGCATAATACCAAACACTTAGCATGCATAAAACCACCTACTTAGCATGCATAAAATCAATTACTTATTATGCATAAACCCACCACTTAACTTGCATAAACCCACATATTCAACATGCATAAGCTCACATATTCAACATGCATAAACTCACATATTCAACATGCATAAGCTCACATATTCAACATGCATAAACTCACATATTCAACCTGCATAAACTCACATATTCAACATGCATAAACTCACATATTCAACATGCATAAACATAGGATTAATATTAAACATAGATTAGCATATTCACATCATATCATATGACTTGAAAACCCATTAATCCTCATGCAAAACCATAGATCTCATCATATCTCATCTACTTAATTTAGCAATTGATCATCAAAGTGATAGAAACTCACCAAAACCAAGATTAGCAAACTTATGAAGTGGAATTAGTTGCTTTAGTTGAAGAAGATGTTGATTAGAGGTTGATTAGCTTGCAACTCTCTTCATTGATTTGTGGAGGCCATGATCAAGTTTCATTTTGCCATAGTTTAGTTACAAGATCTAATTATGAATGAATTAGTGTAGGGTTGGGGTCTTATTTATAGGATTAGGTAGTGTTTTATGCCCTTAGATTAACCCTAGATTAGATTAGGACCCTTAGATTTCGGAAATCTCTAGAACACAGCCCAAGGCTCAACCAAAAACCAGATCTGGTGCACCCAGATCAACAGGGCCGACACCCTGTGTCGACACCCCTGTCGACAGGGATGTCGACACCCCTGTCGACATGCCTGTCGACACCCCTGTTGACATGCCTGTCGACACGGGGCTAGGCGGGAACTTTCCCGCCCTTTCCGCTTTTGGCTCCAAACTTGTATTAGAACTGAATTTTAAATCTGTTTTTAACTTGAATTTTCTGCCAACTTCATTGGGCCATAACTGGGCCATATGGACTCCGATTTACAAAATTTCGGACTTTATTCTGCGTATTTTTCCGAGACGAACGCAATGACGCAGCCCGTTTCTCCCAATTCTCACATCTGAGATTATTTATTCTGCAATTAGTGAATTTTAGCATTAACTGAAATACGGGGTGTTACAACAGCTTCGAATTGCCTACCAGTACCCCCTTCGAACAAACCTGCGAGCTCCAGTTCACACTATCGAAACCCAGTTCGACTTCACCAGCCTTCTCCGATCGTTGCTGCTGCTCACACCTAACCATGGCTGAACCATCTCTCCAACCAGAAACCCTTAATCAAACTCGACGTCCCCCTGTAGATCTGAAATTTTCAACAACCCCTCAATCACCGAATGACTCGCCTATTCCCCTACTCCCACCGGAGCGCCACCTAATCTCCCTGACAACAACGCGTTCGCCTCAAAATCCGTGCCCTAAGGCTGCTGTCGGATATTTCCAGTGAACGAAGGGAAGTGTCAAACTGTACAAAAATTGTATGAGGATGAAGAGCAAGATTATAGGAGTATAGAGCTTTGAATTTCATTATTTTAGAACCTTCGTATGATTTTCTAGAATTTAGGAAAGCACGATTTTTGGTTTGAGAAGGCTATAACCGGTGGCTTCTCTTTTGACCAGAAGAGGAATAAAATTAGGTTAAGGGTTAGAACGATATAGGTGTATTTATAAGGTATAAGGGTGTAGATATCTATGGAGATATTTTTATAAAATATTCAATTATATTCGTATTCGATGTTTTCAAGACCGGACGACTTCATAACAAACTTGAATGTCACCAAATTTGATACACTGCTCCACTACAATATCACAGACTCGATGAACCTAGTTTTCGTCGAATTCTGACTCCTTTTGTAAAAACAAAATTTTTACTTGTTAATTAAATTGAGCAAATATTTAATTAAATTCCAACCAACCAAATTCTTCAATAATAACTTCTTATTACCTTTCACGTTCAAACAGAATTTTCCATAAACTTTGAAATCAATTTAATTCCATATTGAATTCCATATTCGGTTCAGTTATATTAAATAACTCATTTATTCTGAATTCAATTTAATCAAATTATAATTTTAAATATTTAAATAAATTAAATACTCTGGATCTAAAAATTCGGGTCATTATAAAACCCAAATTCCAATACGTGACATTTGCGGTTTTATTTGTAGAGCCTAGTATTGGCGACATGATATATGTTCCCCATGCCGCCTATGATTGATACTTATGATTTGAAGTTGTCTTATACATTATGCACTTATAATAGTATCAAATGATTTGTTTTAAATGTACTAAGCATGTTTGGCTATTATAAGGGAAACCCTATCCACCGGCTTGCGTTGCATTGTGTGATAGGACCTGGGTCTTATAATAGCTTCATTTTTTCCAAAAAGCATTGCGTTGTTTTGTTATATGCACTGGTATTCTTGGGAGGAAACCCGTTCCATGTTATACAACGTGGTCCCTTGGTATATCTGATTTAAAGTAAAGTTTTAAAAAACTGTTTTAGTCCTCACACCAGTCCCATGACTGACATGGAGTTAATTGTTTTAACCTAAACTCTTGGTGCCCCTATTTTCGACATGGGCAGCTAGTAGTTTTGATTTTGCAGATTTATATTCACAGGATCCGGATTTACAGCTAGAATGATATCCGGAAAGCTTTGTATCCGTATATCTCCTTTAGTTGTGTATTGTATTTTTTTCCGCTGCTATGTAATTTATTGTAATCTCTGATAATTTGTATTGTATATTTATTCATACTCTGTATATTCTTGTATTCTGATGGAATTGTTGTAATATACAATGAAATGTTCTTCTGTCTACGTTCTATTTTATCGTGTTCTCAAAACAATCAGGCATTTCGAACAGTCAGGATCGGTTTAGCGACTAATTCAGATCGAGCGAAATTCCTTTTCGTTTCATGCTCCAAGCCCTGTCTAGTGTATCTGTAAACCCTGACTACTTGACTGCCCGTACAAATTGGGCACCCAAGAGTTTAGGGAAAACAAAACAAAATAAACTCTGGGTTAGTCATGTGACTGGTGTGAGTAAACTCCAAACATTTGTTTAACTTTTAAAATCCTTTTAAAAGAAAGAATAATCGAAAGACCGATTAACACATAAACACGGATGGTTTTTACCTTACGAGAACCCAAAACATTCTTTTAAAATCCACACTCTTCTGATATTATAATAATGTCTAAATCAAATAAATAGCAATCTAGTGGAACACTTTCATCTCATTTCCACATTTATAATATATAACCAAAAACCGTGGGTGCTTGTTGAGTAATGGATTCCAACTGGTAAGGTATGAACCACCTTCCGACAGTGTATCTGTAGAGACGAATACAACGGATTCAAAAGAACATTTTGTAATGCAGGCTAAACATGACCGATCACTCATTTTTCTTAAGTGTACTGAATGTATTATCACTAACAGTTGGGATCAACAACCGTTTCCCGAAAGGGACGACATCGGAGTAGATTAAAGAAGTAAATGGAATTTCTCTAGATCAGGTGACAATACACCCTAATTGGCAGCTAACCATTTAGCCATGTGACCTACCCGATTTTATACCATTTCCTAGTTGTGAGGCTAAAGGCCACGCTTATCTCTGATAGATCACGTCTTTATTCACTTTGAATGCCACATCTTCATACCCGTCAAATCACAAATTGATTTCTCTAAAGATACCACATGTATACAGCAAAGAGAAACGAATTCCTCCGCCACCAAACGTAAATACGTTTAAAGAGATCAACTTACATGATCTATTAAATATACTATGTCAGACATTCTTCCATACAAGTTGTCCTGGGGCTGGACTTATCGAAGGCTCTATTCTGTAAACCCATCTTAGGCAATTTCTACCTAGGATTTGCCAGAACAGCCCTTGCACAAACTCCGTCTTCAATTGTCTTCATCATATTCGGTTCGCAATGCTAATGCCCTTACGGAGTGGTTCTTAGATAATAAATCTGATCCCGCTCTCTCCATACTGACAACGAAAATGGTCAAATACTTTGATAGTTGGTTATTTAACTATCGAAGGAAAACATATGTTCAAACAACAATCGTATTTCCAAATGAAAATCTTATTGTGCAAATCATCAATCAACACTGATCCCTTTTAATTTAATTTTTCATTCAATTTGATTCCCAATGTTCCGTTTTTCCATATATTTCTTAAAACCCGTTTAGCCTCTCATTATTCTCGGAAAACATTTCCGTCTGTTATAACTATTTATTTTCTATATTAGAAATTATTTCTGATTCTTATTGGAAAACATTTCCAAAACTCCTTCATTGGATTTAAACAGATGTTTAAATAAAACATCGTTATGCCAACTCAAACCATTAACACTTATTAACTAGATTCACTTAACCAACCTTCACTATCGAACCTTAACCATTCCTTAGTTAATGAAGTCAATCAAGTTGGGGTATAACTACCTCTCAGACCTTAACTGAACAACATTTCTAACCTTGAAATAGACAAATTTCACCTTTTAAATCTTTAACAAACTTCCTTACGTAACTCTTGGATTTTATTTACGAATCCACTTCTTTTACAGAAATCAATTGATTATAACAATAGTGTTATAATCCCATGCTTCTTAAATATAACTTTCATTTATTAATTTGGATAAATAAATAAAACACATAAATACATAATTAAATCTTGATTAAAAATCAAAAAGTAAATAGTACTTTCCCGAATTCGATATAATCGAATTTCAACGTATAACTCTCTTTCAAATAAT
The DNA here is from genome assembly GCA_030737875.1 of Allium sativum. Classification (NCBI taxonomy): domain Eukaryota; kingdom Viridiplantae; phylum Streptophyta; class Magnoliopsida; order Asparagales; family Amaryllidaceae; genus Allium; species Allium sativum. Next base: position 335,131,651 of record CM060913.1, on the reverse strand, counting down.
TATTATTCGATTAACTCTCTTTTGAATAATTTATATTCGATTAACTCTCTTTGAATAATTTATATGTAAAGACCCGTAACTTCCCTGTGAAGGAAAGCGCGGATAGTTCGAGAACAAGCCACAACAGAACGCGAACGGAAGAACATTTCATTGTATATGAAAACAATGCACCAGATTACAAGAATATACAGAGTATAAATGAATATTACACAGAAATATCAGAGATTTAAATTACATTTAAATACAAAGCAGCGGAATATAATACAATTCACAACTAGAAGGGATATACAGATACAAAGCTTTCCGGATATCATTCCAGCTGTAAACCAGGATCCTGTGAATATAAATCTGCAAAACCAAAACTACTAGCTGTCCGTGTCAAAATAAGGGCACCCAAAGTTTAGGTTAAAACAATAAACTCCAGGTCAGTCATGGGACTGGTGTGAGAACAAAACAGTTAATAATCTTTATTTTAAAGTTCGTTAAATCAAGGGACCACACCGTATAACGCGGAACGGGTTTCCTCCCAAGAATACCAGTGCATAAAACAACAGCGCAATGCTAAATAAAGAACAATGAAGCTATTATAAGACCCAGTTCCCATCACACAATGCAATGCAAGCCGGAGGATAGGGTTTTTACCTTATAATAGCCAAGAATGCTTGATACGTTTAAAACAAATCATTTATTGTTACTATAAGTGAATAGTGTATAAAACAACTTCCAATCATAAATATCAATCATAGACGGCATGGGTACCATATATCATGTCGCCATACTAGGCTCTGCAATCAAAACCGCAAATGTCACGTATTTGGAAATTGAATTTCCGTCTATGAACCGAGGCCAGGGATCGTCCTCTATCGATTCGAGACGCTCTAGCCCGTGTCTCATGAACAGCCGCAACTTCCCCTGGGATCGTCAGGGCCGGTCCACACGGAGTGGATTATTATGCCTGAACAATACGTCTCCCCGCCCTATGGGGCGTCAATGAGCCAACGAATGACTCCATCGTACCCGGATCGTCCGATCAAACCGAGGCGCCTCACAACAGCAACATCCACATAAGTCAAGCTCGTCAGGGCATGTAAAACCACTAACACCACTTCTAACTAGAAAGAAATGCATGCCCTCCCTGAGGTCCGTCTCCCATTTTTGGTTCATACCGGGTGTGAAACTCGCGAAGTAAACGTTACACAAAGCTATGCCACAAAGGCCGTGCTTCGATCATCAACCACAAGACTTTGCTTTTCAACAGAAGCCTTGATCATTTGCCACTTATTCATGCCACACAGGCAATTCACTCTATGCGTTTGATATCCATTAGTATATAACCCCTGAGCTCGTACGTCTCAGAGAAGGGTGTTAAGCAAGAGAATAAATTCTCCGTGGCCAAACAGATATATATTTAATAGAAATCAATCACACAGACTAAAATCCAATGTCAGACACACAGTCCATTTACAAGTTCGTTCTGGGTCTGAACGAAACCGGAGGCACCTAGTACCCCGCATATCCATAGATCTCCAAATACGTCTGGATGATCACCAACTGTTTCCATCTTTTTGGGTGTACATCCCAATCAAGATCGTCCGTAATCACCCAAACGACGTGAAGACCTCCGGTCTTCGACCACCGTCTTCATCTTCGACTTATCGTCGTATCAGTTATTCAGAATGGTATAAACCCGGTCTTTTTGAATAACTCGCGTATATTATAAACAAGTGTTACACAAACACAACATACGCCTCATTCCAATTCATCAGGCACTAACCGTAAATTAATCAAGAGAATAATCCCCCAAATATTAACACCGAAGGCCGAAAACAACATCAGATCAATACCCAGGAAACCATTCTTCTTAGCTAACCTACAGTTAGTTTCTAAATTTCACATTCTTAGGGAAAGGTTCCCATTAATTTTATCAAAGATAAATTCCTTTAAATTTATTCTTTAGTCTTCCTTTTGAATTTCACTTCAAACTAGTCGGGATTAACGAACCTTACTAAAGTAATCATTTATTTTAATTTCCCAATCCCATCCTATTCATCCCATGAATTAAAACTGGTAATACTTCACATCTATCACCATGGTGTTATCGGTAAATTGAATTACCATTTCACGTTCAAATCTAATTAAAGATTTTACTATCGCCTGGAGTAAAACTGGTGATACTCCATTCTCGATCCTTTCAATCTAATTAAAGATTCATTAAAACTACACTTAATTTTAATCTTTGACTGGGTTAAAGAATCAGTGTCATTTAAAACACGGTTCACGATAAACCTAAAATCACATCATATCTCAATCAGTCCCTAACCGTAAATTAGCAATTGAGCAGTTCCCAAAATATTAACCCCGAAGGCCGAAACCAACATTAGATCAATACCCTAGAAACCAATCAACTTAACTAATCTCCAGTTAGTTTCTGATTTTCTTAACTCCTTTAGGTCTAAGAATAGTATTGTTGAAGATACCGTTCACGACAACCCAAAATCCCATTCCATTAATTATCGGGTTAAAGAACAAGTGTTACTTAAAACACTGTTCATGATAAACCCAAAAATCAATACCAATTCAATTCCAATTTAATATTATTTAATTGGTACACTTCATTAAATCTAAATAAAAAGATTTAATCTTTTTCTCAACTGGGTTCAAGAACAGTGTTAATAAAGACACCATTCACGACAAACCCAAATCACATTAGATATTAAATACAAGGCTCTGAATAGAAAATATACCGGCTTATATTCAATATCAAATTCTACGACCAACAAATATCGTATTAGAAATAACGATATAAATATATCTTTCAAATTTCCATAACAATAACTGTATAATCATGAAACCCAACATCGAAATATTTTGAAGACAATTTCGATTCAAATCCATTCCAATTCAATTATTGGAAATTCTGGTTACTTTAAAAACCCTTTTCAAATCCAATTTATTTATTTAAAAATAAATAGAATTATAGTTCTAGTTCAAAACTAGTTCATTTTGATAAAAATCTATTTTTATCTTTTCAAATATGGAGCTTTTCATCCTAATTTTTCCCAAATCATTTCTTATGATTTTACACAAGTTATTACTATTTTTAATAATTTTATCAAGGCCCGTACAGTCGATTTCCATCAACGGCCATCGAACTGCACTTACAACAACCTTTTTCAAATTTGATTTGGACATAATTCCAAATCCAACCGTTAGATTTCAAATTTCTAATATTCGTTAGAAATATCTTTTCGATACGAACCCAACGGTTCCGGTTTTAGGAGAATCCGACGGTCGGATCTCTCGTAATATCCATTCGAAGTCAATGGTCGAAATTCGCGAACTGCCGCGGCGCGACGCGTTCCTTTCAGGCCATTATATATATAATATGTATATATATTATATATTTCGTTGATTTCCTTTCAAAACGTATTTTATAGATCGTTTTAAATTCGTTTTCAAAACGATTTCAACTTCTATTTCAAATTCAAATCAAAATCGAAATTTTCAACATAAATTCATTTTAATTTCATTTCAAATTGATTTAATTCAAATTGATTTCTAATTCAATTTCAGTTTGTTTTCAATTCAATTCAATTTCAATTCGAATTCATTTCTATCCAATTTCAATTTGAATTCATTCCTATTCAATTTCAATTCGAATTCATTTCTATTCAATTTCAATTCGAATTCATTTCTATTCAGTTTCAGTTTGAATTTCAATTCTTTTCAAAATATCAGATTTTGAAATCACTTTCGATATTCATTATAAAATGAATAAAATCGATATAAATATCGTTCACGTCAACATGGCGTCAATCTAATCTACACGGCTTCATATATTTCTATTTTCCAATATTCTATTTCAAATATTTCTATTTCAAATGTTTCTTTTTCAAATATGGAATGAGGCCCAATCAATTACCATATAATGTAAATTATATGGATTTTCTACAACACATGTATACAATAACAACGATGAATAATCAATCATCATCCAAAGTGCATTCTACACTGTATAAGCATTAAGTATAAATATTCAACGCTTATAACAGCTGTCAATCAATCGATCGACATACAACTAAACAATCGGGATTAGTGTACGCCAAATATCATCCCAATACCCGTGTGGGGTTTCAAACAATCAAACACAGATTTTATTTGTGCAGTTGGGCGATGTGTAAAATTTATCGTCCCAATCAATATCAGTCAAATGTGTGTATATAAACAAATCGTCCGATTTGTTTATTTTTATTTCATTTCATATACACGTTAAAAGTTCTATTTTTAACTATAAAATATTTTTAACTATATAAATATTTTATTTCATTTCACATCCCATTACACAATCAACTACACATCAAAATCAAACAAACAAGCATACAAGCCGTTCATGGTCTGTGGACGACGGGTGTCGGGTGCTACTAAACACCGTCTGCATCCTAGTATATATTATTAACTAGAAAAGGAAATTAAAGGTGAGAAGTTCACACCAATTAGCTAATCCAATCCCACAACTCCTCCTATGTAAAAATCTTCGTCGTGCTGGCTTTTTGTCAACTTCACTGCCCGAAGCCACTACATAAGTAAAAATCACATTTTTATATTGTAGCTATGCATATAAAAACTACATTTTTATGTTGCTATTATATAGATAAAAATTCCATCTTTACGCCGCTACTATATAGATAAAAATTCTATTTTTACTACGATGTTCATATAATAAAGATTATATTTTTATCATGCTATTCTCTATATAACGATTTCGCCTTTTCAAATATAATAAAAATCATATTTTCTTTCTCTTTCTATAATATAAAAATTATATTTTTTATAATCATTAAAAATCAAACTTCTTCTATAAATTAAAAATCGAATTTTTTTATGTGTATAAAAATCGAATCTCAAATCACTAAAGATCAAGCCTTTAATCCTTTTTAAAAAATTCGTTTGTAATACTTTAAAAATCACTTCTTTAACACTATAAAAATTTGATCTTTATAAATAAAAATCAAAGCTTTATCATTCATATGTTATCAGTTTTAAAATCCCATAAGTTTTTAAAATAAATAAAGTAAATAAAATAGATAGAAAACTTACAGTTAAAAAAAAAGAAGGAAGAGGATGGGTTGCCGCAGGTTCATCAACGCGTCGGAGGGTTTGAGGGGCGGTTGAGGCGAAGGCGGTTGTGTGTTGCGGAGGGGGTGGAAGCTGCAGCTGTGGGCTCGAGCGATGGGGTCTTCACGTCGCGGGGGGGGGGGGGACTTTAAAGGAGAGAGGAGGGAGGATGGAGATCGGAGGTGGAGGAAGAAGATGCGGCGGCGGCGGCGCCAGAAGGGGGGCTGAGAGCGATGATTTTGGGAATTTTTTTTTTCGTTTTAAATCTAAGATCGGGAAAGAGAAGGAGAGGGAGGGTACGGGTTTTGATAGGGTAAAAGAAAAAGGGGGTGGGCCATTTTAATATTATTTAATTAATTATCCCAAAAAGTTTACTTTAAATTTCGAACACCGATTCAAACCCAACGACTGTCGCCCCTAGCTAATAACCCCCATTCTGAACCCAATGGGATATGCTTCGCAAGCTTGTTCGGCTATTCTGATCAGTTTCCGTCAAATTTAAAATATAAATCTATATATTCTATTTTAAACGTACATTTCAAATTACCGGGACCAAGTATCGACTCTAAAAATTCCCAAAAAATATTTTCTAGCTTCGAATTGATGACACGGTCCTAACAAAACTAGTTTCGTCGAATTCCGAGGTCGTTTGAAAAATGGCCAATTTCCAGTCGATTAAAATCAACTAAAACTGGTCAAACGTGTTTTCTTTTGCCACGCTCACATGTTGATTCCAAAAAATATGAAATTTGAAACCTAGAAATAATTTGACATCACGGTTCAAACAAAAGTGGTTTCGTCGAAATCCGAGGTCGTTTGCAAAATGGCTATTTTTAAGGGTCGAAATTCCATAGCGACTATTCTGAAATTTCAACTGGACATATCTTTTTATCCCCGCTATGAAATTTTGATTTTTCGGATTCTTTGGAAAGATATTATCAATTAGATTCAAATATTTTTGGTTTCACTAAAATTCGGTTTATTTTGCACCCGGTACATTTGTTTGAATTTTGAAATCGAATTATCGAACTACCACGCCATTTTCAATTCCTTTTATATATATAAATAAATATTTATATTCTAACGACGATTCGAATAAATATATACGTTCGAATTCCCTTTAAAATGAATTTCTTGTAACACCCCGTAATTCTGTTAATATTAATATTCATAAATTAAAGAATAACTAATCTCAGACATGAGAATTGTGGGAAACGGGTTTCCCCATTGTGTTCGTCTCGGAATTCTGGTTGAAATAGAGTCCGAGTTTGCGTGATTTGGACTTCGTATAAAGGAGATATGGCCATCGGAAGTTTCAGAAAATTCAAAATTCGAAGTCAAACAGGCCAAGCGGGAAATTTCCCGCCCAGCACCCAGGTCGACTGGGGAGTCGACTGGGCAGTCGACACCCCCAGGACCAGGTCGACTGCGCAGTCGACTTGGGTGTCGACCTGGTCCAGTCAGCCAGGTTTTGGCAGAGCCCAATCTTGAGCTGCTGATGTGTCTTTAGGGTTGAGTTGGCTAATTTAACGGTTCAGGTTAGTTCTGAGTTGATCTGATAGTCTAAATAAATCCTAAACTCTATATATACCTAGGTAGTCTCTCACTCTAAATTCACATGAAAAATAGAATAGCCTCCGTCATGCCATCACCATGGAACTCAGTGTAGCCGCCGCCAACTAAGAAGGAAGAAAGCTAATCAAAACTCTAATTCTACTCAACTCTAAAGAAAATCAAGACTCTCTTTCTTTTCTAATTGTGAGTATGATGATCTTAATAAGATTATTAGCAAACTAATTAGATTAAGATGTGATATGGATCATAAGAAAATGATGTGAATTGTCATATATGTTGTTGTAAACCTTATGCTATCATGTATGTTGTAAATCCTATGTTATGTGATGATGATATCCTATATGTTTTAAATCATGCTATGATGATATTATATATGTTGCAAGTTTCTATGCTAAGTTGCGATGTTACAAAGCCATAATGTTATTATGTTGTAGTTAGCTTATGAATCATGATGTTGATTATATATATTTGGGCTATGATGATTCACATGATAAATCACATGTACCAATGCAAGTTTAGATTTATTAGTATGTATAATCTAACATATTGTATGACATCTATTTAGATCTAAAATTATGACATCTATTTAGATCTAGAATTATGCTATGACATGTGTGAGTTCTATGTGTTAGATGCTAGTTCACACCATCATTATGTTGCATAAACCACATATGCAAGTTTATACATGAACTTGGGTTATGATCATATTATGTACGTTGTGACATTTAACCAAACAAGTTGACAACTTTAGATCCATGACATGTGTAGTTTTATGCAAGTTTCACCCCTATTATGATTAGATCTATTTTATTTGTCTATATGTTGTGATAATTTATCTTTGTGCTATGAGTTAGACTACTCGAGTCTAACGTATATTTTGCGTTGAGTAAGCGAACGTATAACGTGGGGTATGGGTAATACTAAGGATTTAATATTGAGAAAATTGGATGCAATTGATATGATTTTGCATACCATAAGTGGATAGCCATAATTGAGTCAATTATGGACATCATTAAAATTGGAATTAATTAATGATTTGAATAGGGATATATTTAAAACTGGGGGAAAATATTATAAGTGTTAATCAATGCTTAGGACACGAGGTTGGACTCGTTTGTGACGTAAAACTGCCCGGACCCGCCTGGCAAATCCAGTAGTCACAAATGTCAGCCCAATATGAGAGGTCCTAGGCCCAAACTAAAGCATAACAGTTGTAAAGACACGAGGTTAGACTCTTTTATGGTATAAGACTGCCCGGACCCGCCCGGCGAATCCAGCTGTCATAAATGTCAGTCTAATGTGAGAGGTCTTTATAAGGTTATGGCCTTAATGAATTAAGAAATAATTAACCAGATAAACATGTGAGGTGGGACATGGGGGTTAAGTAGGTGCCTTGGGTGGCATGAGGAATCTAGTGGATGCCTTTAGTGGCATTTGAAATACGATTAGTATGACTTAACCAAATACACATGTAAATGAACATGACTAAGAAGAGAGTTAAGTGGGATATACTAGTGGGGACAAGCTTAGGTGGATAGCTTGTGGTATGCAATTGGGTGCCCATTTCAACCAGTAACCCAAACGTATCTTTGTGGGCTCGACCCAAGTTGAGGAGGGGACACACATACTAGGCTTGACTATAAGTGGCCAAACGGGTTAGCGGTGGCAACGCAAGTCCAATAGGTTCCATATGCGTGTGTGGACCCGGGCTGGTAGGTAAGACGTTGTTGCATCGTGTAGGTCTAAGCCGTGCATCCTCAAGTTGTATCGGGTTGCCACTTTAGGGGAGTGATACACCCCACTGTGGGGCCAGCACGGGTATCTGCGAGTAGGGAGCCGATCGCAAGTGGGTAGTGGGGTACACCTAGCGGAGATAGGGGCAGGCGGCACCTATGTAGTCAGCTAGGTGTACACAAAGTTATTTATATAATTTCTAAGTTCGGTGAGTGGGATCAACCTTTAGGGTGACTGGTGTGGTGCAGTGTAGTAATTATTCGTTAGTATTAGGTGTGCCTTTAACGTTATCTTTATCTGCTCTTCCATACCCAATATTTCATAGACATTTCCTTGTTTTCCAGCTTATGCCTTAGTCTAGTTATTTTGATAATAGTATTGTTAGAATTATCATACTAGCCAGACTTTATGTCTGACCCTCTCTATTTCTATCTTTTTCCCCCTCCAAGTCCTCAGGGTGGGCCCAGCTCTAGTGGAGCTTGATTGGATTTCTTTATCTCTCTTTTGGAAAGCTTGGACCGTTGAAGTAAATTCCAACTTGTTATCTTCTTTAATGGCTATTTATGTAATATGATTATCTATTTTGTTTTATCAAGATGGATTTTGTACTTGACTCTGACTTATGGTTTTATGATGTAATAAACATGTTTAATTTCCGCTGCATTGAAATAAAGTTTTTGATTTCCAAGTACTACTTATTATCTGTCTTGTTGTAATTTTTCTGTTCTATATTCACTTAAAATCTCCATGGAAGTTAATGCATTCCCTTTATGAGTGACATTAATGGACGTGGGGTGTTACACGTGGTATCAGAGCTTAAGGTTACTAGAACAGATAATTTTTTTAGAAAAACTATTTTTCTAAAGTATTTTTGGAAGAAGTGTTTTCAAAAACATGTCTTGATGAGTAATTTAAAGAGGAAAGTCTTTATGAAAAACATAATCCCCAATAGCCATATATCTTTATCTTTCGAATTCTCCATTTTGAATCTTTCCTTTTTGGTTTCAGCATGGCTGAAGATCTTAACCTTCCGGAGGGTGTAACGACACCAGGATGGTATAGGAGGTTATTAGAGGCTAGGGCCGCTACAGGTCCAGCCAATGTTCCTCCACCACCAGTTGCACCCGCTCCTCCTCCCCCTCCTCGCGCTGATACTTTTGCAAAGACATGCAAGGAATGTAAGGCTATGTGTGGAAAACCTTTTCAAGGGTCAGAACGTTTGTGGAAGCTAGAGATTGGCTTAAGGAGATGGAAGAATTGCTTGAAATCTTTGAGGTAGAAGAAGAAAGGAAAGTCAAATTAGCTGCTTGGTTAATGAAGGGAGAGGCCTCGTTTTGGTAGGAGGTCACTAATGGGGAGCGTCCTCTTGACTCTTGGGCGGATTTCAGACGTAGGTTTGAGGAAAAGTTTCTCTCAAGGGCAGAAGAAAATCTATACATGGAAAGGTTCTTGACATTGAAGCAGGGAAATCTATCAGTGAAAGAGTACGTCAACAAGTTTAACCAATTGGCAAGGTTTGAGTTAGATTTGGTGAACACGCAGGAGACGAAGGCTCTGAAATTCGTTAATGGCTTGAATGAGCCATTGTAGGGGTTGGCTATGACCCACATCCCTATAGGGGCCACCTTTGAGAAGCTAGTAGACATGGCACTCATGCACGAGGAGAAAGGCGCTAACGCTAATAAGGCACCCGAGAAGAAAGGGGATCATAAGAAACCACAACAGCAAAAAAAGATGGGTGCTGAAGACAATAATGGCAAAGGAAAGAAAAGATGCTTTAACTGTGGGACACCAGGCCATCTCAGCAAGGATTGCAGAAAGAAAAAGAAGACTAGTTGTTTTCACTGTGGCGAAGCAGGACAGCTAGTGAAAGACTTCCCAAAGAAGGGGCAAAGGGCAGGGTCTACCTCAGGAGGACAGGTGCAGGCTCTTATGGCACCAGGGCAGGCAAGGGGACAAGTTCAGGCTCTCGCGGTCCCACCGCTACAAGAACGAGGTAGAACCATTTCTGTTGAAAGCTTAGTTTTTATGTTTGATCATCCTGTCCGTACTTTATTCGATTCGGGCGCATCGCATTCGTTTATCTCTACATCATTAGTTGAATCACTGCAATTAAACACCAGTTTAGTAGATGATCCCTTAGTTTTTTCGAATCCAATTGGGGGCTCAGCTTATTTGTCCATGATGTGTTTGGATTTGAAAATTTCTATACTTAGCGTTGAGTTTAGATGTGATGCTTATGTTTTGGGCTTCACGGGCTATGGGCTAATTTTAGGAATGGATTGGTTATCCAGAAATAGGGTCGTTCTTGATTGTGAAAGGAGAGTAGTTAGGCTCATGACTCGCCTTGGCAACACTCTCGAAATCTTTTGTAATCCCATAAATTCCGTTATGCTAAGTTATCTAGAATTGCTTGACGCGTCTGTGGAGAATGTACGATCTGTTAGAGTGGTCCGAGAATACTCGGATGTGTTTGAGGAGGTGAAGGGCTTGCCTCCGAAGCGGGAGATAGATTTTTTAATATATCTTGTGGATAATGCAAAACCAGTATCATTGCCAGTATGCCACATGGCTCCTCATGAAAGGAGGGAACTCAATAAGCAAGTAAAGGAGTTGCTTGAGAAGGGGTTCATAAGACGAAGTGTATTGGAGTGGGATGCTCCAGTAGTATTTGCCACGAAGGCGGATGGGTCCCTTAGACTTTGTGTGGACTATAGAGAACTTAATAAGCTTACTAAGAAGAACAGACACCCACTGCCGAGGATTGACGATCTTTTCGATCAGTTAGTTGGCGCCTCAGTGTTTTCGCAGTTTGACTTATCCACTGGTTTCCATCAGTTGAGAGTGGCTCAGGATAGCATAGACAAAATTGCCTTTAGGACTCTGGACGGTTTCTATGAATGGCTAGTGATGCCCTTTGGTTTGACAAACGCCCCCGCATACTTTGTTGATTTGATGAGTAGGGTGTCTAGGGAGTACCCTAATAAATTCGTGGTGGTCTTTGTAGATGACATCTTGATCTTTTCTAAGGACGAAGAAAAGCATACCCTATATCTTAGGGAAGTGTTGGAGACCCTTCGAACACATAATCTTAAAGCTAAATTTTCTAAGTGTCACTTCTGGAGGAAGGAAGTACGGTTCTTAGGGCACGTGGTTTCCAAAGAAGGGATAGCTGTGGATCCCGCGAAGGTGGTGGCCATCCAAGATTGGAAGGTCCCTAAAAATGCTACCAAAGCAAGGAGTTTCTTGGGGTTAGCTGGCTACTATAGGAAGTTTATCAAAGACTTCGCAAAAATATCAGCTCCATTGACACGCCTGACGAAAAAGAACCTAGTCTTCGCGTGGGACGTATATTGTGATGATGCGTTCCACCGTTTAAAGAGAGCTTTGACCTCAGCTCCAGTTTTAGTGCTGCCAGACGGGAGTAAGCCATTTACTGTTTATAGCGATGCTTGTGGTACAGGTCTAGGCGCAGTCTTAATGCAAGAGGGAAGGGTAATAGCCTATGGTGGAAGGCAGTTAAGGGTGCATGAGAAAAATTACCCTACACATGACCTAGAGTTAGCCGCAATTGTTTTCGTGCTTAAGTCTTGGGATCATTACCTTCTTGGCGAGAAATTCGAATTGTTCACTGACCACAAATCTTTAAAATACTTATTCTCTCAGAAGGACTTGAACTTAAGGCAGCAAAAGTGGATGGAGTTCTTAGCGTCCTACGATTTCGAAATAACACATACCCCTGGCAAGGGTAACGTGGTGGCAGATGCCTTAAGTAGGAAAAGGTTGTCCTTGAGCCTATTGTTTGTTGAGCAGCGAAACTTAGAATTCATCTCTATGTTTGACTTTAGACCTTCCGTTGACTTTGTACCCGGTTTGCTAGCATCCTTGGAGGTCAGACCTACGCTTTTGGGATGGACTGGTGAGGCACAGCGAGACGACCCACAGTTGGTTGAGCTAGTAGAAAAGCTCAAAAGAGGGGAGTCATCAAGCCATCTCCGTCGGTATACCCTGTATGATAAGGGATGGTTACGTACGGATAGTAGACTTTGTGTACCTCGAGACGAAGGTTTGAGGAAGGCTATTCTTGACGAAGCACATCATTCGAAGATGACCATTCATCCCGGCGCGGATAAGATGTACAAAGACATGAAGCGAGTTTTATTTTGGGCCGGTATGAAGAGGGATGTGGCCGAGCATGTCGCTAGTTGCTTGGTGTGCCAACAAGTAAAAGCGGAGCAAAAGAAAACCGGTGGGTTGCTTCACCCATTGGAGGTTCCACTATGGAAATGGGAAAGTGTCTCGATGGACTTTGTGGATGGATTACCAAGATCAAGGAAGGGTAATACGGGGATTTGGGTTATAGTAGATAGACTTACTAAAAGCGCCCATTTTATTCCCGTGAAGAGTAAGAGGACTGCTCCATGGTTAGCTTCTGTATACGTCCGAGAGATAGTTCGATTGCATGGTGTTCCTTCTAACATAGTAACCGACCGCGATCCTATCTTCACTAGCTAATTCTGGAGGAGCTTACAAGAAGCGGTAGGGACTCAGTTATGTTTGAGCACCGCATATCATCCTCAGACGGACGGCCAAACCGAGAGGGTGAATCGGATTCTAGAGGACCTTTTGAGGCTATGTATCCTAGACTTTGGGGATACATGGGAAGAGCATCTTCCATTGGTGGAGTTCGCATATAATAGTAGCTTTCAGTCCAGCATTGGCATGGAACCTTTCGAAGCTCTTTATGGACGACCTTGTCGTTCACCTACATGTTGGTGGGAATCTACGGATAAGATCTTACTTGGGCCCGATATGATTAGAGGGACTTCGGAGAAGATTGATTTGATTCGAAGAAGGATGAAAGCAGCGCAAGATAGGCAGAAATCTTATGCGGATAAGAGGAGGACAGATCTTGAGTTTGATGTTGGGGACATGGTCTTTATCAAAGTGTCTCCATTACGGAACGTTGTTCGCTTTGGGCCCGTTGGGAAATTAGCACCAAGGTTCGTAGGGCCGTTTCCTAATAAGGAGAAGATTGGACAGATGGCGTATAGAGTGGAGTTGCTTGAGAGACTTAGTGGTGTACACGACGTATTCCATGTATCACATTTGAGGAAGTGCTTGCACGAGACCGCGGAAGTGGTAGAGCCGAGCTTGCTTAGAGAGGTGGAGATAGAGTGTGATGCGACGATTTGACGAGCTCCTTCATGCATTCTTGGGTCAAAGATCAAGAAGCTGATAAATCAAGAGTCAGACTATTCAAAGTGCAATGGGGAGATGATGAGAGCAATGCTACTTGGGAGACAGAAGCGAAGATGCGTTTGTTGTACCCTTTTCTTTTTGAGGGTATGTCTTTTAATTTCTCCTTTATTGCTTAGCTTGTACTTATCTTATCTTTAGTATGTCCTCTCACTAGTATCTTTGACCTTTAGTTAGGATAATCCTATGGTTGAAACAAGTGTTTGAGACATGTTATGTATGATGGATGCAAGTGTTTGCTAGTGGTTGCTCGTGGACGCATATACACACACTATTAGGCACTAGATCGGCTCAGTCACTTCATATTGCTTATTGCATATATATAGATGTATTTAGTAAAATGGATGTACGAGGATTTTTTTTATCATATGGATGCTGCATTCAGATGATGACTGTGCATGCATATAGAGATAATATTTAGCATTAAGGAACTTTTGCATACATAATGGACGCATGGCACTATCATGATTTGCATTAAAGATGTCAACTGAATCAGTGGACCGCCTGATTTTGCATTAGATATGGACATATACACACACTGTGCATATAAACATGAAAGCATTAGAAGTCTATAAGGACAATGGATGTCTGTGTTTAACGGTTGAGTAGATGGACAATTGGATGTTAGGATATACATTCTTCTTGACTTGAAGATTTCGGGGTCGAAATCCTTTAAGGAGGGGAGAATGTAACACCCCGTAAATCTGTTAATATTAATATTCACAAATTAAAGAATAACTAATCTCAGACATGAGAATTGTTGGAAATGGGTTGCGCCATTGTGTTCGCCTCGGAATTCTGGTTGAAATAGAGTCCGAGTTTGCGTGATTTGGACTTTGTAAGAAGGAGATATGGCCATCGGAAGTTTCAGAAAATTCAAAATTCGAAGTCAAACAGGCCAGGCGGGAAATTTCCCGCCCAACACCCAGGTCGACTGGGGAGTCGACTGGGCAGTCGATACCCCCAGGACCAGGTCGACTGCGTAGTCGACTTGGATGTCAACCTGGTCTAGTCGGCCAAGTTTTGGCAGAGCCCAATCTTGAGCTGCTGATGTGTCTTTATGGCTGAGTTGGCTAATTTAACGGTTCAGGTTAGTTCTGAGTTGATCTGTCGGTCTAAATAAATCCTAAACTCTATATATACCTAGGTAGTCTCTCACTCTAAATTCACATGAAAAATAGAATAGCCGTCGTCATGCCATCTCCATGGAACTCAGTGTAGCCGCCGCCAACTAAGAAGGAAGAAAGCTAATCAAAACTCTAATTCTACTCAACTCTAAAGCAAATCAAGACTATATTTCTTTTCTAATTGTGAGTATGATGATCTTAATAAGATTATTAGCAAACTAATTAGATTAAGATGTGATATGGATCATAAGAAAATGATGTGGATTGTCATATATGTTGTTGTAAAACTTATGCGATCATGTATGCTGTAAATCCTATGTTATGTGATGATGATATCCTATATGTTGTAAATCATGCTATGATGATATTATATATGTTGCAAGTTTCTATGCTAAGTTGCGATGTTACAAAGCCATGACGTTATTATGTTGTAGTTAGCTTATGAATCGTGATGTTGATTATATATATTTGGGCTATGATGATTCACATGATAAATCACGTGTACCTATGCAAGTTTAGATTTATTAGTATGTATAATCTCACATATTGTATGACATCTATTTAGATCCAGAATTATGACATCTATTTAGATCTAGATTTATGCTATGACATGTGTGAGTTCTATGTGTTAGATGCTAGTTCACACCATCATTATGTTGCATAAACCACATATGCAAGTTTATACATGAACTTGGGTTATGATCATATTATGTCAGTTGTGACATTTAACCAAACAAGTTGACACCTTTAGATCCATGACATGTGTAGTTTTATACAAGTTTCACCCCTATTATGATTAGATCTATTTTATTTGTCTATATGTTGTGATAATTTATCTTTGTGCTATGAGTTAGACTATTCGAGTCTAACGTATATTTTGCGTTGAGTAAGCGAACGTATAACGTGGGGTATGGGTAATAGTAAGAATTTAATATTGAGAAAATTGGATGCAATTGATACGATTTTGCATACCATAAGTGGATGGCCATAATTGAGTCAATTATGGACATCATTAAAATTGGAATTAATTAATGATTTGAATAGGGATATATTTAAAACTGGGGTAAAAGATTATAAGTGTTAATCAATGCTTAGGACACGAGGTTGGACACCTTTGTGACGTAAAACTGCCCGGACCCGCCCGGCAAATCCAGTAGTCACAAATCTTAGCCCAATGTGAGAGGTCCTAGGCCCAAACTAAAGCATAACAGTTGTAAAGATACGAGGTTAGACTCTTTTATGGTATAAGAATGCCCGGACCCGCCAGGCGAATCCAGCTGCCATAAATGTCAATCTAATGTGAGAGGTCTTTATAAGGTTATGGCCTTAATGAATTAAGAAATACTTTACCAGATAAACATGTGAGGTGGGACATGGGGGTTAAGTAGGTGCCTTGGGTGACATGAGGAATCTAGTGGGTGCCTTAAGTGGCATTTGAAATACGATTAGTAAAACTTAATGTAACACCCCACGTCCATTAATGTCACTCACAAAGGGAATGCATTAATATCCATGGAGGTTATAAGTGAATATAGAACAGAAAAATTACAACAAGACAGATAATAAGTAGTACTTGAAAACTAAAGCTTCATTTTATTGCAGCGGAAACAAGTTTATAACATCACAAAACCATTAATCAGAGTCAAATACATTATCCATCTTCGTAAAAACAAAATACATAATCCCATTACACAAATAGCCATTAAAGAAGATAACAAGTTGGACTTTACTTCAACGGTCCATGCTTTCCAAAGAGAGATGAGCAATCCAATCAAACTCCACTAGAACTGGGTCCAACCTGAGGACCTGGAGGGGGAAAAGGATAGAAATGGAGGGGGTCAGACATAAAGTCTGACGAGTATGATAATTCTAACAATAGTATTATCAAAATAACTAGACTAAGGCATAAGCTGGAAGACAAGTAAATGTCTATGAACTATTTGGAAGATAAAGATGGTGTTTAAGATAACGTTAAAGATAACGGTAAAGGCATACCTAATTACTAACGAATAATTACTATACTGCACCGCACATTACTACACTGCACCGCACATTACTGCACTGCACCGCGCCAATTACTACACTGCACCGCGCCAATTACTACACTGCACCGCGTCAATTACTCTAAAGGTTGATCCCACTTGCTTCACACAGAAACAATATAAATAGCCTTACGTACCCCTAGCTGACTACATCGGTGTCGTCTGCCTCTATCTCCACTAGGTGTACGCCACTACCCTCTTAGAAATTTTATAAGTAACTTCGTGTACTCCTAGCTGACTACATAGGTGCCGTCTGCCCCTATCTCCACTAGGTGTACCCCACTACCCACTTTCGATCGGCTACCTACTCGTAGATACCTGTGCTGGCCCCACAGTTGGGTGTATCACTCCCCTAAAGTGGCAACCCGATACAACTGAGAATGCACGGCTTATACCTACACGATGCAACAACATCTTACCTACCAGCCCGGGTCCACACACGCATATGAAACCCGTTGGACTTGCGTTGCCACCGCTCCCCGTTTTGGCCTCTTATAGTCAAACCCAGTATGCGTGTCCCGTCCTCGACTTGGGTCGAGCCCACAAAGATACGTTTGGGATACTGGTTGAAACGGGCCCCCACAAGCTACCCACCTAAGCTTGTCACCACTAGTATATTCCACTTAACCCTCTTAGTCATGTTCATTTACATGTGTGTTTGGTTAAGTCTTACTAATAGTATTTCACATGCCACTAAGGGCACCCACTATATTCCTCATGCCACCCAAGGCACCTACTTAACCCCCATTTTCCACTTTACATGTTTATCTTGGTTAAGTATTTCTTAATTCATTCAGGCCATAACCTCATAAAGACCTCTCACATTAGACTGGCATTTATGGCAGCTGGATTTGTCGGGCGGGTCCGGGTAGTCTTACACCATAAAAGAGTCTAACCTCGTGTCTTTACAACTGTTATGCTTTAGTTTAGGCCTAGGACCTCTCACATTGGGCTGACATTGGTGACCACTGGATTTGCCGGGCGGTTCCGGGCAGGTTTACGTCACAAACGAGTCCAACCTCGTGTCCTAAGCATTGATTGACAACTTTCAATCTTTTACCCCAGTTTTAATAATTCCCTATCAAATTATTAATTAAGTCCACCTTTATTGATGTCCATAATTGACTCAATTATGGTCATCCACTCATGGTATGCAAAATCATATCAATTGCACCCAAAATCTTATTATTAAATCCTTAATATTACCCCTACCCCCACGTTTATACGTTCTCTTATTCAATGCATAATATAGGCTAGACTTGAATAGTCTAACGCACAGCAGAAAGCCAAATTAACATATAGATAATAAAATAAATCTAATCATGATATGGGGAAACTTGCATAAATTACACATGTTAAGGATATAAAGGTGTCAACTTGTTAAATGTCACAATTCACATGATATGATCATAGCCCAAATCTTTACATAAACCTGCATATGGGGTTTTTAGGCAACATAATGATGGTGTAAACTAGCATAGAATTTCACATATGTCGTAGCATAATTCTAGATGTCATAATAGATGTCATGGCATATGTTTATAACTTTTCTAACCAATCTAACTTGCATATGTGACTTGTCATATAGATCGACATAGCCTAAACTTAATAGATCAACATAGCCCAAACTTGATGATTTGATTTACATGAACTAACTAGCATAGATAATAGCTTCTTGACTTTATAACATGTATGATTCATCTCAATTTAGTATAGAAATTCTCAACATACATAACATCATCATAGCATGATTTACAACATATAGGATACATAGCATAGGATTTATAACATACATGATAGCATAAGGTTTACAACAACATGTATGACAATTCACATCATCTACTCATAATCCATTCATGACTTAACCTAATTAATTAAATAATAATCATGTTAAGACTATCACACTCACAATTATAAAAGAAAGAGAGTCGAATTAGCGCTCTTTTGATGAAGAATCGCTGTTAGGGTTGGGTAGTTCTGATTTGGTTGCTGTTCTTTATCTTTAATTTGATGGCGGCTGCTCTAGATCTCAAAATATCAGCATGACGGCCATGGTCTTTTTTTATTTTCGGATTTAGGGTTTGTGTATGAGGATCTTTTTATAGAGTTATAAATTAATTTAAGCCGTCGTACGTTCTTAGGGTTAATCAAAACCATTTAATTATGATAAGGTGATGAGTCAGCCCTAATGACTCAGCAAGGAGTCAGAATGGACTCAACAACACGGGTCAGCCTGAACCAGAAAGCTGTGCAGGCTCCAGCCTCGGCCTGGGCGCACTTGGAAGGTGCGCCAGTGTAAATATGTACTGGCGCACTTCCCAAGTGCGCCAGTGCAATTTTTTTTTCTCTCTTTGCCACCAAACTTCGTTCGTCCATAACTTTTTCATCCGTTACTCGTTTCCCGCAAACTCGGACTCTATCTCCACTAGAATTCCGAGATGAACACAATGACGCAATCCGTTTCCCATAATTCTCACGTCTGAGATTAGTTATTCTTTAATTTTTGAATATTAATATTATCAGAATTTCGGGGTGTTACATTCTCCCCTCCTTAAAGGATTTCGTCCCCGAAATCTTCAAGTCAAGAAGAATGTATATCCTAACATCCAAACAACCATCTACTCAACCATCAAACACATGCATCCATTGTCCTTATAGACTTCTAATGCGTTCGTGTTTAAATGCACAGTGTGTGTATATGTCCCTATCTAATGCAAAATCAGGCGGTCCACTGATTCAGTTGACCTCCTTTAATGCAAACCATGATAGTGCCATGCGTCCATTATTTATGCAAAAATTCCTTAATGTTACATATTATTTCTACATGCGTGCACAACCATTCACCAAAATGCGGTATCCATATGATAGCACAACCATTATACATCCATTTTACTAAATACAACCATTGATATGCAATATGCAGTATGAAGTGACTGAGACGATCTCGTGCCTAATAGTGTGTGTATATGCGTCCATGAGCAACCACTAGCAAACACTTGCATCCACTTTGCATCCATCATACATAACATGTCTCAAACACATGTTTCAACCATACGATTTTCCTATCTAAAGGTCAAGAATACTAACGAGAGGATACTCTAAAGGTAAGATATGTACAAGATAAGCGATAAAGGAGAAATTAAAGGACATACCCTCAAAAAGAAAAAGGGTACAATGAACGCATCTTCTCTTCCGTCTCCCAAGTAGTGTTGCTCTCGTCTTCTCCCCATTGTACTTTGACTAGTCTGACCTCTCGATTTCTCATCTTCTTAATCTCCGACCCAAGAATGCGCGTAGGAGCTCGTCGAATCGTCGTGTCACGCTCGATCTCCACCTCTCTAAGAAAGCTCGGCTCTACCACTTCCGCGGTCTCGTGCAAGCACTTCCTTAAATGTGACACATGGAATACGTCGTGTACACCACTAAGTCTCTCAGGCATCTCCACTCTATACGCCATTTGCCCAATCTTCTCCTTAATAGGAAACGGTCCTACGAACCTTGGTGCTAATTTCCCAACGGACCCAAAGCGAACAACGTTTCGTAATGGAGACACTTTGACAAAGTCCATGTCCCCAAACTCAAATTCAAGATCCGTCCTTCTCTTATCCGCATATGATTTCCTCCTATCTTGCGCTGCTTTCATCCTCCTCCGAATCAAGTCGATCTTCTCCGAAGTCTCTCTAATCATATCGGGCCCTAGTAAGATCTTATCGGTAGATTCCCACCAACATGTAGGCGAACGACACGGCCGTCCATAAAGAGCTTCGAATGGTGCCATACCAACGCTTGACTGAAAGCTATTATTATATGCGAACTCCACCAGTGGAAGATGCTCTTCCCATGTACCACCAAAGTCTAGGATACATAGCCTCAAAAGATCCTCTAGAATGCGATTCACCCTCTCGGTAAGGCTGTCTGTCTGGGGATGATATGCGGTGCTCAAACATAACCGACTCCCTACCGCCTCTTGTAAGCTTCTCCAAAATTAGCTAGTGAAAATAGGATGGCGGTCGCTCACTATGCCAGAAGGAACACCGTGCAAACGAACTATTTCTCGGACGTATACAGAAGCTAACCATGAAGTAGTCCTCTTACTCTTCATGGGAATGAGATGGGTGCTCTTAGTAAGTCTATCTACTATAACCCAAATCCCCGTATTACCCTTTCTCAATCTCGGTAATCCGTCAATAAAGTCCATCGAGACGCTTTCCCACTTCCATAGTGGAACCTCCAATGGGTGAAGTAACCCACCGGGTTTCTTTTGCTCCTCTCTTACTTGTTGGCACACCAAGCATCTTGCGACTTACTCGGCTACGTCCCTCTTCATACCGGCCCAAAAGTAAACTCATCTTATGTCCATGTACATCTTGTCCCCGCCGGGATGAATGGTCATCTTCGAACGATGTGCTTCGTCAAGAATAGCCTTCCTTAGGTCATCGTCTTTTGGTACACAAAGTCTACCGTCCCTACGTAATCAACCCTTATCGTCTAGGGTATACCTACGGAGATGGCTTGATGACTCCCCTCCATTGAGCTTTTCTACTAACTTAACCAACTGCGGGTCGTCTCGTTGTGCCTCGCCAATCCGTCCCAAAACGTAGGTCTGACCTCCAAGGATGCTAGCAAACCGGGTACGAAGTCAACGGAAGGTCTAAAGTCAAACATCGAAATGAATTCTAAGCTTCGCCGCTTCACAAACAAAGGACGTAAGGATATCCTTTTTCTACTTAAGGCATCCGCCATCACGTTACCCTTGCCAGGGGTATATGCTATCTCGAAGCCGTAGGATGCTAAGAACTCCATCCACCTTAACATATCTCCCTTCCCTAGAGACCACATGCCCTAAATTCCTCACTTCCTTCCTCCAAAAATGGTATCTTGGAGAACTTAGCTTTAAGCTAGTGCACTTGTAGGGTCCCTAAGCTTTCCCTAAGACATAGGGCATCCTCTTCTCTGCTTCTAGAGAAAACCAGGATATTATCCCATGTAAAATCGTCACAACTACCCATCTCTCACGCAGACCATCCTAGTCGAATTCGACATCCCCCAAGTGCAAGCCCCAAAGGCCTAAACCAATATCAGACAAAAACCCAAGGGATACCTCCTTCTAATTCAGACGACCTACGTGAGATGATACTAGTAAGATGGTCAATCAATTGAGCACTTGACCGGCTCTGGCCGTCCTTGCCAGTCTTGCTCCAAAACTACCGCTGATTACATAACGGGCTTTGCTTAATCTATTAAGGACATACGAAAACTTATTCTGCGCCTATGGGTAAACCCCGCGCTTTATCACCGACGTCTCCATACTCACGTACCACACAAACAGGTCCCTAATCATCGTTAGATGCATCAGAAGATTCTAGGAAGCTAAGCATCACTGAACCCCTAGGGTTGCAAGAAATATGAGGGTTTTTCTACAACGAATCAATAGTCTAACTACCCTCCTTTCACAGTCTAGGATGGCACCCCGCTTGGCTATCCAATCCACCCCTAGAATCAAACTACAGCCCGTGAAACCAAGGACAAAGGCGTTGCATTCAAACTCAACGCCGAAGATAAACACTCTCAAATCCCGACAAATCATAGAAAGATGAGTCGAATCTCCAATAGGATTTGAGACTACTAAGGGATCAGTAACAATACTAGTATCTAGGTGCAGTGTTTCAACTAATGATGTAGAGATAAACGAATGCGATGCGCCCGAATCGAATAAGGTACGGACAGGTTGATCAAACAGAAAAACTAAGCTTTCAACAGAAATGGTTCTACCTCGTTCTTGCAGGGTGGGACCGCGAGAGCCTGAACTTGTCCCCTTGCCTGCCCTGGTGCTATAAGAGCCTGCACCTGTCCTCTTGAGGTAGTCCCTGTCCTCTGCCCCTTCTTTGGGCAGTCCTTCACTAGATGTCCTGCTTCACCGCAGTGAAAACAACCAGTCTTCATTTTCTTTCGGCAATCCTTGCTGAGATGGCCTGGTGTCCCACAGTTAAAGCATTTCTTCTTCCCCTTAGAATTGTTTCCTTTGCCACCCTTATTTTGATCCTCTATCTTCTCGGGTGCCTTATCAGCTTTAGCACTTTTCTACTCGTGCATGAGCGCCATTTCTACTAGCTTCTCAAAGGTGGCCCCCATAGGGATGTGGGTCATAGCCAACCCCTGCAATGGTTCATTCAATCCATTAACGAACCTTAGATCCTTCTTCTCCGGCATGTTCACTAAGTCTAAGCCAAACCTTGCTAACTGATTAAATTTGTTGACATATTTTTCACTGATGAGCTTCCTTGCCTCAATGTCAAGAACCTTTCCATATATAGATTTTCATCCGCCCTAGAGAGAAACTTCGCGTCGAACCTACGTCTAAAATCCGCCCAAGAGTCAATAGGACGCTCCCCATTAGTGACCTCCCACCAAAACAAGGCCTCTCTCTTCATCAACCAAGCTGCTAAACGAACTTTCCTCCCTTCTTCTACTTCAAAGATTTCTAGCAATTCTTCCACCTCCCTAAGCCAATCTCTAGCTTCCACAAACGTTTATGACCCTTGAAACGGTTTTCCACCCATAGCTTTAAATTCCTTGCACGTCTTTGCAAAAGTATCTAAGCGAGGAGGAGGAGGAAGGGGTGTAACTGGTGGTGGAGGAACATTGGCTGGACCTGCGGCGGCCCTAGCCTCTAACAACCTCCTATACCATCCTGGTATCGTTACACCGTCAGGTAGGTTAAGATCTTCAGCCATGCTGAAACGAAAAAGGAAAGATTCAAAATGGAGAATCCGAAAGATAAAGATATATGGCTATTTGGGGATTATGTTTTTCATAAAAACTTCCTCTTTAAATTTCTCATTAAAACATGTTTTTGAAAACATTTCTTTCCAAAAATAACTATTTTTCTAAAGTATTTTTATCTGTTCTGGTAACCTTAAGCTCTGATACCACGTGTAACACCCCACGTCCATTAATGTCACTCACAAAGGGAATGCATTAACTTCCATGGAGGTTATAAGTGAATATAGAAAAGAAAAATTACAACAAGACAGATAATAAGTAGTACTTGAAAACTAAAGCTTCATTTTATTGTAGCGGAAACATGTTTATTACATCATAAAACCATTAATCAGAGTCAAGTACATTATCCATCTTCATAGAAACAAAATACATAATCCCATTACAAAAATAGCCATTAAAGAAGTAACAAGCTGGACTTTACTTCAACGGTCCAAGCTTTCCAAAGAGAGATGAGCAATCCAATCAAACTCCACTAGAACTGGGTCCAACCTGAGGACCTGGAGGGGGAAAAGGATAGAAATGGAGGGGGTCAGACATAAAGTCTGGCGAGTATGATAATTCTAACAATACTATTATCAAAATAACTAGACTAAGGCATAAGCTAGAAGACAAGTAAATGTCTATGAACTATTTGGAAGATAAAGATGGTGTTTAAGATAACGGTAAAGGCATACCTAATTACTAACGAATAATTACTATACTGCACCGCACATTACTGCACTGCACCGCGCTAATTACTACACTGCACCGCGCCAATTACTACACTACACCGCGCCAATTACTCTAAAGGTTGATCCCACTTGCTTCACACATAAACAATATAAGTAGCCTTACGTACCCCTAGCTGAATACATAGGTGTCGTCTGCCCCTATCTCCACTAGGTGTACCCCACTACCCTCTTAAAAATTTTATAAGTAACTTCGCGTACTCCTAGCTGACTACATAGGTGTCGTCTGCCCCTATCTCTACTAGGTGTACCCAACTACCCACTTTCGATCGGCTCCCTACTCGTAGATACCCGTGCTGGCCCCAAAGTGGGGTGTATCACTCCCCTAAAGTGGCAACCCGATACAACTGAGAATGCACGGCTTATACCTACACGATGCAACAACGTCTTACCTACCAGCCCGGGTCCACACACACATATGAAACCCGTTGGACTTGCGTTGTCACCGCTCCCCGTTTTGGCATCTTATAGTCAAACCCAGTATGCGTGTCCCATCCTCGACTTGGGTCGAGCCCACAAAGATACGTTTGGGATACTGGTTGAAACGGGCCCCCACAAGCTACCCACCTAAGCTTGTCACCACTAGTATATCCCACTTAACCCTCTTAGTCATGTTCATTTACATGTGTGTTTGGTTAAGTCATACTAATCGTATTTCACACGCCACTAAGGGCACCCACTATATTCCTCATGCCACCCAAGGCACCTACTTAACCCCCATGTCCCACTTTACATGTTTATCTTGGTTAAGTATTTCTTAATTCATTCAGGCCATAACCTCATAAAGACCTCTCACATTAGACTGGCATTTATGGCAGCTGGATTTGCCGGGCGGGTCCGGGCAGTCTTACACCATAAAAGAGTCTAACCTCGTGTCTTTTCAACTATTATGCTTTAGTTTAGGCCTAGGACCTCTCACATTGGGCTGACATTGGTGACCACTGGATTTGTCGGGCGGTTCCGGGCAGGTTTACGTCACAAACGAGTCCAACCTCGTGTCCTAAGTATTGATTGACAACTTTCAATCTTTTACCCCAGTTTTAATAATTCCCTATCAAATTATTAATTAAGTCCACCTTTATTGATGTCCATAATTGACTCAATTATGGTCATCTACTCATGGTATGCAAAATCATATCAATTGCACCCAACATCTTATTATTAAATCCGTAATATTACCCCTACCCCACGTTTATACGTTCGCTTATTCAACGCATAATATAGGCTAGACTTGAATAGTCTAACGCACAGCAGAAAGCCAAATTAACATATAGATAATAAAATAAATCTAATCATGATAGGGGTGAAACTTGCATAAATTACACATGTTAAGGATCAAAAGGTGTCAACTTGCTAAATGTCACAATTCACATGATATGATCATAGCCCAAATCTATACATAAACTTGCATATGGGGTTTTTAGGCAACACAATGATGGTGTAAACTAGCATAGAATTTCACATATGTCATAGCTTAATTCTAGATGTCATAATAGATGTCATGGAATATGTTCATAACTTTTCTAATCAATCTAACTTGCATATGTGACTTGTCATATAGATCGACATAGCCCAAACATAATAGATCAACATAGCCCAAACTTGATGATATGATTAACATGAACTAACTAGCATAGATAATAGCATCATGACTTTATAACATGTATGATTCATCTCAATTTAGCATAGAAACTCTCAACATATATAACATTATCATAGCATGATTTACAACATATAGGATACATAGCATAGGATTTATAACATACATGATAACATAAGGTTTACAACAACATGTATGACAATTCACATCATCTACTCATAATCCATTCATGACTTAACCTAATTAATTCAATAATAATCTTGTTAAGACTATCATACTCACAATTATAGAAGAAAGAGAGTCGAATTAGCGCTCTTTTGATGAAGAATCGCTGTTAGGGTTGGGTAGTTCTGATTTGGTTGTTTTTCTTTATCTTTAATTTGATGGCGGCTGCTCTAGGTCTCAAAATATCAGCATGACGGCCATGGTCTTTGTTTATTTTCTGATTTAGGGTTTGTGTATGGGGGTCTTTTTATAGAGTTATAAATTAATTTAAGCCATCGGATGTTCTTAGGGTTAATCAAAACCATTTAATTATGATAGGGTGATGAGTCAGCCCTAATGACTCAGCAAGGAGTCAGAATGGACTCAACAACACGGGTCAGCCTGAACCAGAAAGCTGTGCAAGCTCCAACCTCGGCCTGGGCGCACTTGGCAGGTGCGCCAGTGTAAATATGTACTGGCGCACTTCCCAAGTGCGCCAATGCATTTTTTTCCCTCTTTGCCACCAAACTTCATTCGTCCATAACTTTTTCATCCGATACTCGTTTCCCGCAAACTCGGACTCTATCTCCACTAGAATTCCGAGACGAACACAATGGAACAACCCATTTCCCACAATTCTTACGTCTGAGATTAGTTAATCTTTAATTTGTGAATATTAATATTATCAGAATTTCGGGGTGTTACACTTAACCAAACACACATGTAAATGAACATGACTAAGAAGAGGGTTAAGTGGGATATACTAGTGGGGACAAGCTTAGGTGGATAGCTTGTGGTAAGTATTGGGGGCCCATTTCAACCAGTAACCCAAACGTATCTTTGTCGGCTCAACCCAAGTCGAGGACGGGACACGTAGACTGGGCTTGACTATAAGAGGCCAAACGGGTTAGCGGTGGCAAAGCAAGTCCAACGGGTTCCATATGCGTGTGTGGACCCGGGATGGTAGGTAAGACGTTGTTGCATCATGTAGGTATAAGCCGTGCATCCTCAATTTGTATCGGGTTGCCACTTTAGGGGAGTGATACACCCCATTGTGGGGCCAGCACGGGTATCTACGAGTAGGGAGCCGATCGCAAGTGGGTAGTGGGGTACACCTAGCGGAGATAGGGGCAGGCGACACCTATGTAGTCAGCTAGGGGTATACAAAGCTATTTATATAATTTCTAAGTTCGGTGAGTAGGATCAACATTTAGGGTGACTGGTTTGGTGCAGTGTAGTAGCTATTCGTTAGTATTAGGTGTGCCTTTAACGTTATCTTTATCTGCTCTTCCATACCCAATAGTTCATAGACATTTCCTTGTTTTCCAGTTTATGCCTTAGTCTAGTTATTTTGATGATAGTATTGTTAGAATTATCATACTCGCCAGACTTTATGTCTGACCACCTCTATTTCTATCTTTTTCCCCGTCCAGGTCCTCAGGGTGGGCCCAGCTCTAGTGGAGCTTGATTGGATTGCTTTATCTCTCTTTTGGAAAGCTTGGACCGTAGAAGTAAAGTCCAGCTTGTTTTCTTCTTTAATGGCTATTTATGTAATGGGATTATGTATTTTGTTTTATCAAGATGGATATAGTACTTCACTCTCACTTATGGTTTTATGATGTAACAAACATGTTTAGTTTCTGCTGTAATGAAATAAAGTTTTAGATTTCCAAGTACTACTTATTATCTGTCTTGTTGTAATTTTTCTGTTCTATATTCACTTAAAACCTCCATGGAAGTTAATGCATTCCCTTTGTGAGTGACATTAATGGACGTGGGGTGTTACACTTCTCCTCGATATTATTTAAAATAATATATTTCAAATATTCAAAATTCGCTAAAATTGCCAGAATAAAAATTTTAAATGGGCCCAAATTTTCGGGTTGTTACATTATATTCGATTTACACGCTTCGAATAACTTATATTCGATTAACTCTATTCCCATAACTAATATTCGATTAATTCAAATTCAATTAACTTTATTCAATTAACTCTTATTCGAATAAATAATATTTGACTAACTTTAATTAAATTAACTATATTCGATTAACTCTTATTCGAATAACTAATATTCGACTAACTTTATTTGATTAACTAATATTCAATTAACTCTATTCAAATAACTAATATTCGATTAACTCTATTGTAGCGACCCGAGAAATTTCGACACTCGAATCCAGACACTAACACAACCCGTGTCCAAACTCCAGTATCGAAAACCCAGAAAGCTAATAGAAAGAAGTTAGAGGGTGAGAGAAGAAAGAAAGAAATATTAGAATAGTGGAATAAGAAGATCAGAGTCTCACAGCGGAATGGACAAAATATGATAATCAATAATACTTTATAACAAAACTGTATATTACAACATCAGGGTATACATTCAGATCAATACAACACACAGCGGAAATAAACTAGTACCAGTATATATATGGAATATGTCTTGACTTCAACTCCTCTTCTGAAGCTCCAAGCGATATCTAACCTGGTAATATACTCGGCCTGACCCGAGCACATTTGATTTAAAAGAAAATTCACCCGGATTAGTCTGAAATACTTTCAGTGATAAATTCATACAACAACCAACTTGTTTAACTTTGAAATCCTTTTGAAACAATGGATAATAGTAAGACCAGTCCACACATAAACACGGACGGTTTTTACCTTACTATAACCCAAAACGTTTTGAAATCAATATCTTATTATGATATTATAATAGTGTCTAAATACAAGTAAATAGAATCTAGCAGAACGCTTGCATCTCACGCTCTACATATATAGTATACAAACAAAACCGCGGGCGCTTATTGGAGATTGGATTTTCACCTATGAAAAGGTATGGGACCACCTGCCGATAGTGTATCTCTAGAGACGAATACACTGGGTTCAACAAGAACGTCTTGCAACCCGACCCACACATGACCGACCACTCATTTCTCTTGAGTGTATCGAGCATATTGCCACCTTACGGCTTTTTGTCGCGCGACCACCGTAATCCCCGGGAGATACAGAAATGAAAAGAAGTAACAAATATGAATATTCTCTAGATGGTGACAATACACCCTAATGGGTGCGACCCACATAGCCATGCTACCTGCCCGATTTTTGTCATTTCCCGGTTAATGAGGCCTGAGGCTATAATCGACTTTTGAAACAGCTAGCCACCATTCACATCGTCCATACACGTCATCCAGGAACAGGATGAACCGAAGGCACCCTCCTACTGCATCCAATATAGGAATCACCCCATGGATCAGCAGCGAGAAGTCCTTGCAACCCATAGATTCCAATCACGACAGAGTCACAGTATATCTCTAGGGATCAGCCAGAGATTGTAAGTAACTCTTCCGTTTCATGAAGATCTACGGTCTTCACTTGCTCCATTTTGAATAGCGTCATCGACGTATTCGTATTTATTGGTCGGAATGGTTTTCGAATATAAATTCGATCCCGGTCTTCCCGTACCAATAACGTTGGGTCAGATTTTGATAGTCGTTTATTTAACTATCAAAATAAACAACCATACAACAAAAAGGTCTATTGGTTTATCACACAGCATCACTTGGTCATAACATTTCTTATTATCTTACTGAATCACTTATCATTCGTAAAAATGATTTTTTCGACATCTTCTTTGGCTTCATATATGAATACCAAAACCAACACTCATTCTTTTAGAATAAACCCATTTAAATCTCCTTCCTTAACTTAGAAAAACATCGTTATATTTCCACCAACCTCCTTGTTATTTATTTTATTATGGGAATACCATTTCATACCACCAATCCCCTTTTTGTTTCCTTTTTATCTCGGAATCTCATTATATATATAAAACCTTCAAGTAATGTTACAGTTTTATTTTTCCCAAAATATTTTATTCTAACACCTTCACCATTACGACTAACACCATCCTTTGATAAACCTGAAGTTGTTCAAGTTAGGGTATTTTAATTACCTCTCAGACCTTGATCAACAACGTTCTTATCGTAAGATAGATATCAGTTGTAATACAAAAACCAATTCTTATTTCCATATCGCAACAAATCTTATTTTAATTCCCTCTTCATGAAATACTATCTTTCTTTAAAATAATCTATATCGCATCTTTATAACTGATCTCGTTTAACTACTCTACTTCAATTTGGGTTTACCTTTCGACTTATATCTACACTGGTTCTTGATCGTCAGAAAATAATTCTCTAAATATTGACCCCGAAGCCCCAAACCCACATCAAATCAACATTTAGAAATCACTCATCTCATCTGATTTCTAGTTAAACTCCAATACTTTAAATTCATATTCTGGCTCAAATGCCATTTCTAATATATTCAATACCCCTTGGGTTTCATGCTCCGTCGAAATCTTGGATTTCATAAATCTGATTAAATAGGATTTCAAATAAGGATTTCTCTTTAAGCCACGATTTAAACTTAACTTCTATTTTCGTTAATATAATTTATTTAAAATATTAATGAGCCTTATCCATTCCCAAAATCCCATTTTCCCTTTTAAGTCCCAAAATTTCAAATTTGATTATTGTTAAATCAAATTTCGCATCTAAAATATGTTTTACTTAACCAATTATCATTTCCGTTATATAAATATAAATTAATTTAATAAATCCATTTTTATTTAACATAGTTAACTTAGTCAACTCCTACTATGATTATCTCGTTAATCAAAACTTAATTTATCTTCCCCTTTAAATTAATCACAAAACTGATTAATTTAAATAATCCCATTTTATTATAATCGTCCTTCAACCCTTTTTTCTAAATAAACATGGTTTGGTTTACCATTAACTATCCTCATTAGTGAACTAATTAAATAAACAATTTCAGTTAACACTGTTAACTTGTTCAACTCCAACACGACTAACCCGTTAGTCAATCGTTATCAATCTTGCCATTTAAATCAATTTAAAATAAATAAATCTAAATAATTCTATTTCCTTTAATTTATATCAAATCAATATCAATATCAACTCGTTGTTACTGTTACGCTACTTCTGGTCACTTGAATCAGCTAAATACAATTATTTAAAAAATCACTTAATAAGCGCGTGCTTCGCGCACGGTAGGTTTGGTATAAAAATGGTAAATTGCGGTTAAACAAATTAATGTATGTGGTTGGGTTTTTCCCCTTTTTAGAACTTTATTTAAATAATATATTTAAAAACAAAACTATATTCGGTTATAGAATAATTTCATAACTTCATTTTCTAGCGATTCACCTAATGGTGAACCGATTTAAAAAAAAAACGGTGTACGTCTGGGCCATCTGCTATTTATTTCTCAACCACTCTGTATATTGGTTCAAAGCTCAGCTACAATCAACAACCAACAGGGTTTAAAATCAATGGGTTTTAAAACAGTGCATAAAATATGAAATAACAACATATTAAATATTTGAGGAACCGGTTTGATTCCTCCTACCTGTTCTTCCCTGCATCACAGATCATTATAATATTTCATATCAGTACATAGGAATATTTTAAACGACGATAATATAATTAACGTCAACCATCAAAGCAACCATAGGCATCCAATCAACCAATTAAATTATGTGAATTTAGCACATCCTAGTATTTCAGAAATGTGTGAGAATTAACTCACCTTCGACGGTTCGTGCGTCGCCTTGTTTAATTTTAAACCAGCGTCTACAACTAAATGGGAAATATGGTTGCTTCCGTTCCTTTCCATATCAGTACAGCAACGTAGTCTTTATTTGCCACGAACCCAACGAATTTAGTTTCACACGGTTCTGATGACAGACGAATTGGTTATGCTCATTTCAAGTTATAATGTGTATTTATAAGCTAAAATTTTAATTAATAACTTAATTAGAAACTAATTAATTTAATCCCTATTTTAACACGTCAGTTACCTTAAACTGTGTATGGTTCCTTATGCAGTTTTTTCCAACCCAATCTACTGAAGCCGGTTCCCTTCCTCCAATGCAATAATAATTGCTTCTTATTTTCTCTTTGGTCCCAAGTCTTTCTGAAGCTCTAAAAAAAAGTATATTCCATGCATGAGGCTTACGCCCATGCATTCCCTTCCGCGGTTTTTGTTCTAATGAGTCCTTGCAAACACAAAGGTGATATCCATCACCAAGCTTCACCCTCCCAACGTTTTTTCTCACCTTCCCACACATATTTACTCTCTTCCTCTACCCCGGCAACAACTACTTCATCAAAGAAAAACCCAGCATCCTCGTTTTCCTACCTTCTTCCAGTTTAGGACTTACGCCTCTTCCACCTTTTTGTACTTCCTTCACCACAACCCGATACAGCACCAACCTAGCGCCTTCACTAAGAAATACACCCACCACTGATGACAACTTCAAACCGCCATAGTTGATCAAAGCTGCTTCACCAACATACCCACCAACTCCGGCCTTTCTGCTAGTACTCATGCCACTCCATTTCCATTTTTTGATCTTCTTCTCGCTTTTAAATCTACATTTCCCCAAAACTTACAACAAATTTCTCCATCACAACAGCAGCTTCTCTACCGCTCTCTCTTCTTTCCTTTATACGCACACATCAATACCCATAACAGTCCTCCTCCAAAACTTCCCCACTCCGCTGGTCGCGCCACCCAGAACCCACACAGTCCGCACCATCGCGCTCTACCGCTCGAGTGCATCCCTCATGCACCATAGTATCGAAAGACTTTCAGTTTTGAGGAAGAAAGAAAAATGAAATAGGATTTAAATATAAAAAGGAAGTGCTCTGTTTACTCGCTGATGCCAACCGAGTGAATTGCTGTGTATTTATAGGAGTAAACTCCTTGGCCACCACGGTGTGTGTGGTACGAGATGTCTCTTTCATTTGTAAAACGTTGGTGAAGGCTACAAGTTTCATAGGGGTAGTATGGCATGTGAGAAGGTGTATAGGGAGCTGTGGTGTTTCATTTGAGGTAGACAAGTTTTACCTGTACATGTGCGTTACAGAAGTATAGCATAGGAAAAGAAATAAAGCAGTGTAGAATTTTGCTGGTCGGTGGTGTTAATTTTTGAGAACAGTGCGAGAGCTTCAGAAAATAGTAGTTGTTGATTTCTCTTTTATAGGCTTAGCTGGCTTTGTTATTCTTTTCATTTCAGTGAGGTTTGTACATAGCTAGAACAGGGGACAAAGGAGGATAGCTAGGAGACAGAGTGTTCAGGTATGTATGGTCATTCATCTCGCATAGGGTAGAAAAATATGTTCAAAGCACGAAATAGATTATGGCAACATTTATTGCGGACGTTTTTGCCTTACTCTGATTTGACATAACTGGGATATCCATACCATAATGGTTTAAAATATGTTGCAAGATTTTGTCCATGTTATGAAATTTGTATGGTGTCGAATTATTTAATTCACCGAGATTTATATATATATGCTTCCAAAAATGGTTGAGTAGGTTAGAATAGCTTTGAAATGGTGTTATGTGATAATGACTACTGATTTTTAGTTATAAATTTAGGAGTATCCTGCAATATACAATTCCCCCTATACGACTCCCTATTGAAAAAAATAAAAGTACTGTCCCGCTCAGCAGTGTGCCACGATCGCAAAAATATAATAATATCGGTAGGTTAACCTATTCCGTGAAACCCCAAAATGTTGACACAGGGTGCAAAATACTACAAATAAAAAGTTGCTTATTTTGCGAACTAAAAATTACAGTAAAATTCTAAAAATTAAATTAACACTACGCCTCAAAGGACTTGACCAAATTCGAAGCCAATATTTAATTATATTGAATAATCCGTTACGGCATATAAACGATTTCACAACGACTATTTCAAAATTTGATTTGGACGTAAAATAAAATCTATAATACGAAAACTCGATTTTTCTCCTCCATTAGAAAAATATTATCAACTAGACTCAGACGCTTCTCGTTTCACTAAAATCCGACTTATAATGGATTCGGTATGATCAATTGAAGTTCAAACTCGATTTTTCAAACTACCGCGTCGTTACAAGTTCGTTTTATATTAAATATAAATATAAACGTTCATTTTTCATTTAATTAGCGAATTTGATATTATATTACATAAATAATTCAAATATAATATTTAAAACAATTTAAATATTCGAATAAAAATAGCCGAAAAATCCAGATCGTTACATTCTTCCCCCCTTAAATAAATTTCGTCCTCGAAATTGCTAGGTAAAAAGAATGTTCCAACCGCAATTATTTTCAAAATAATTAATTGAAAAATATTACCAAGTTATAAAATTTTCGAGAAATTCGCCAACACCTCCTGTGCATGGTTCGATCGAAACAATTACAACGCCACACTGGGCCTCTCATATTGATCCAAAGAAATAAAAGCCAAACGGCTACCCATCACGGGTATAAATTCAATCACCCAATCAATAATATTAAGGTTTACCTTTTTGTCGGGCAACTCAATTTCAATTTCGAAGAATACCAAGTAACTTCTCTTCGTCTTCCAATCTGGGCTTCCAGTCTGTCTAACTAATACCACAGCCTTCTGAAACTTGTACTTAGCTCCACTTTGGATATCATTCAAACTCTTTATCCTTGAATCTCATTTTATCAAGCTCAACCCATTCATTGGTTCTAAATCCAATTCAAATCCATATTCATATAATCCAACAAATTTCCATTTGTTCTGTTTGGATACATTCACTCCTTATCTTACCTAACACAAGCCAGATTTCAATTGACTTGTTTCAATTTCAATTCATAAGATTCATTCATACAATTAAATCTAATTCTAATTTCATATTTGAAATCTTTCAAACTTCATACAAGTTGGGATTAAATAATAATTTTAGAAAAATATAAATTTTACCTTCAAATAAAGTATATTTGGTCAAATAATATAAAAATAAATTTATATTCAAATTAGACATACGCACACTCGTATATATATACACTCAACTCGATCTAGGGTATTACTAGCCCAATCTCTATCGAGTTACACCACAGAGCCAAGGTTATTCCTAAACCATTGCTCTGATACCAACTGTAGCGACCCGAGAAATTTCGACACTCGAATCCAGACACTAACACAACCCGTGTCCAAACTCCAGTATCGAAAAGCCAGAAAGCTAATAGAAAGAAGTTAGAGGGTGAGAGATGAAAGAAAGAAATATTAGAATAGTGGAATAAGAAGATCAGAGTCTCACAGCGGAATGGACAAAATATGATAATCAATAATACTTTATAACAAAACTGTATATTACAACATCAGGGTATACATTCAGATCAATACAACACACAGCAGAAATAAACTAGTACCAGTATATATATGGAATATGTCTTGACTTCAACTCCTCTTCTGAAGCTCCAAGCGATATCTAACCCGGTAATATACTCGGCCTGACCCGAGCACATTTGATTTAAAACAAAATTCACCCGGATCAGTCTGAAATACTTTCAGTGATAAATTCATACAGCAACCAACTTGTTTAACTTTGAAATCCTTTTGAAACAATGGATAATAGTAAGACCAGTCCACACATAAACACAGACGGTTTTTACCTTACTATAACCCAAAACGTTTTGAAATCAATATCTTATTATGATATTATAATAGTGTCTAAATACAAGTAAATAGAATCAAGCAGAACGCTTGCATCTCACGCTCTACATATATAGTATACAAACAAAACCGCGGGCGCTTATTGGAGATTGGATTTTCAACTATGAAAAGGTATGGGACCACCTGCCGATAATGTATCTCTAGAGACGAATACACTGGGTTCAACAAGAACGTCTTGCAACCCAGCCCACACATGACCGACCACTCATTTCTCTTGAGTGTATCGAGCATATTGCCACCTTACGGCTTTTTGTCGCGCGACCACCGTAATCCCCGGGAGATACAGAAATGAAAAGAAGTAACAAATATGAATATTCTCTAGATGGTGACAATACACCCTAATGGGTGCGACCCACATAGCCATGCTGCCTGCCCGATTTTTGTCATTTCCCGGTTGATGAGGCCTGAGGCTATAATCGACTTTTGAAACAGCTAGCCACCATTCACATCGTCCATACACGTCATCCAGGAACAGGATGAACCAAAGACACCCTCCTACTGCATCCAATTTAGGAATCACCCCATGGATCAGCAGCGAGAAGTCCTTGCAACCCATAGATTCCAATCACGACAGAGTCACATTATATCTCTAGGGATCAGCCAGAGATTGTAAGTAACTCTTCCATTTCATGAAGATCTACGGTCTTCACTTGCTCCATTTTGAATAGCGTCATCGACGTATTCGTATTTATTGGTCGGAATGGTTTTCGAATATAAATTCGATCCCGATCTTCCCGTACCAATAACGTTGGGTCAGATTTTGATAGTCGGTTATTTAACTATCAAAATAAACAACCATACAACAAACAGGTCTATTGGTTTATCACACAGCATCACTTGGTCATAAAATTTCTTATTATCTTACTGAATAACTTATCATTCGTAAAAATGATTTTTTCGACATCTTCTTAGGCTTCATATATGAATAACAAAACCAACACTCATTCTTTTAGAATAAACCCATTTAAATCTCCTTCCTTAACTTAGAAAAACATCGTTATATTTCCACCAACCTCCTTGTTATTTCATTTATTATGGGAATACCATTTCATACCACCAATCCCCTTTTTGTTTCCTTTTTATCTCGGAATCTCATTATATATATAAAACCTTCAAGTAATGTTACAGTTTTATTTTTCCCAAAATATTTTATTCTAACACCTTCACCATTATGACTAACACCATCCTTTGATAATCCTGAAGTTGTTCAAGTTGGGGTATTTTAATTACCTCTCAGACCTTGATCAACAACGTTCTTATCGTAAGATAGATATCAGTTGTAATACAAAAACCAATTCTTATTTCCATATCGCAACAATTCTTATTTTAATTCCCTCTTCATGAAATACTATCTTTCTTTAAAATAATCTATATCGCATCTTTATAACTTATCTCGTTTAACTACTCTACTTCAATTTGGGTTTACCTTTCGACTTATATCTACACTAGTTCTTAATCGTCAGAAAATAATTCTCTAAATATTGACCCCGAAGCCCCAAACCCACATCAAATCAACATTTAGAAATCACTCATCTCATCTGATTTCTAGTTAAACTCCAATACTTTAAATTCATATTCTGGCTCAAATGCAATTTCTAATATATTCAATACCCCTTGGGTTTCATGCTCCGTCGAAATCTTGGATTTCATAAATCTGATTAAATTGGATTTCAAATAAGGATTTCTCTTTAAGCCACGATTTGTACTTAACTTCTATTTTCGTTAATATAATTTATTTAAAATATTAATGAGCCTTATCCTTTCCCAAAATCCCATTTTCCCTTTTAAGTCCCAAAATTTCAAATTTGATTATTGTTAAATCAAATTTCGCATCTAAAATATGTTTTACTTAACCAATTATCATTTCCGTTATATAAATATAAATTAATTTAATAAATCCATTTTTATTTAACATAGTTAACTTAGTCAACTCCTACTATGATTATCTCGTTAATCAAAACTTAATTTATCTTCCCCTTTAAATTAATCACAAAACTGATTAATTTAAATAATCCCATTTTATTATAATCGTCCTTCAACCCTTTTTTCTAAATAAACATGGTTTGGTTTACCATTAATTATCCTCATTAGTGAACTAATTAAATAAACAATTTCAGTTAACACTGTTAACTTGTTCAACTCCAACACGACTAACCCGTTAGTCAATCGTTATCAATCTTGCCATTTAAATCAATTTAAAATAAATAAATCTAAATAATTCTATTCCCTTTAATTTATATCAAATCAATATCAATATCAACTCGTTCTTACTGTTACGCTACTTCTGGTCACTTGAATTAGCTAAATACAATTATTTAAAAAATCACTTAATAAGCGCGTGCTTCGAGCACGGTAGGTTTGGTATAAAAATGGTAAATTGCGGTTAAACAAATTAATGTATGTGGTTGGGTTTTTCCCCTTTTTAGAACTTTATTTAAATAATATATTTAAAAACAAAACTATATTCGGTTATAGAATAATTTCATAACTTCATTTTCTAGCGATTCACCTAATGGTGAACCGATTTAAAAAAAAACGGTGTATGTCTGGGCCATCTGCTATTTATTTCTCAACCACTCTATATATTGGTTCAAAGCTCAGCTACAATCAACAACCAACAGGGTTTAAAATCAATGGGTTTTAAAACAGTTCATAAAAAATGAAATAACAACATATTAAATATTTGAGGAACCGGTTTGATTCCTCCTACCTGTTCTTCCCTGCACCACAGATCATTATAATATTTCATATCAGTACATAGGAATATTTTAAACGACGATAATATAATTAACGTCAACCATCAAAGCAACCATAGGCATCCAATAAACCAATTAAATTATGTGAATTTCGCACATCCTAGTATTTCAGAAATGTGTGAGAATTAACTCACCTTCGACGGTTCGCGCATCGCCTTGTTTAATTTTAAACCAGCGTCTACAACTAAATGGGAAATATGGTTGCTTCCTTTCCTTTCCATATCCGTACAGCAACGTAGTCTTTATTTGCCACGAACACATCGAATTTAGTTTCACACGGTTCTGATGACAGACGAATTGGTTATGCTCATTTCAAGTTATAATGTGTATTTATAAGCTAAAATTTTAATTAATAACTTAATTAGAAACTAATTAATTTAATCCCTATTTTAACACGTCAGTTACCTTAAACTGTGTATGGTTCCTTATGCAGTTTTTTCCAACCCAATCTCCTGAAGCTGGTTCCCTTCCTCCAATGCAATAATAATTGCTTCTTATTTTCTCTTTGGTCCCAAGTCTTTCTGAAGCTCTAAAAAAAAGTATATTCCATGCATGAGGCTTACGCCCATGCATTCCCTTCCGCGGTTTTTGTTCCAATGAGTCCATGCAAACACAAAGGTGATATCCATCACCAAGCTTCACCCTCCCAACGTTTTTTCTCACCTTCCCACACATATTTACTCTCTTCCTCTACCCCGGCAACAACTACTTCATCAAAGAAAAACCCAGCATCCTCGTTTTCCTACCTTCTTCCAGTTTAGGACTTACGCCTCTTCCACCTTTTTGTACTTCCTTCACCACAACCCGATACAGCACCAACCCAGCGCCTTCACTAAGAAATACACGCACCACTGATGACAACTTCAAACCGCCATAGTTGATCACAGCTGCTTCACCAACATACCCACCAACTCCGGCCTTTCTGCTAGTACTCATGCCACTCCATTTCCATTTTTTGATCTTCTTCTCTCTTTTAAATCTGCATTTCGCCAAAACTTACAACAAATTTCTCCATCACAACAGCAGCTTCTCTACCGCTCTCTCTTCTTTCCTTTATACGCACACATCAATACCCATAACAGTCCTCCTCCAAAACTTCCCCACTCCGCTGGTCGCGCCACCCAGAACCCACACAGTCCGCACCATCGCGCTCTACCGCTCGAGTGCATCCCTCATGCACCATAGTACCGAAAGACTTTCAGTTTTGATGAAGAAAGGAAAATGAAATAGGATTTAAATATAAAAAGGAAGTGCTCTGTTTACTCGCTGATGCCAACCGAGTGAATTGCTGTGTATTTATAGGAGTAAACTCCTTGGCCACCACGGTGTGTGTGGTACGAGATGTCTCTTTCATTTGTAAAACGTTGGTGAAGGCTACAAGTTTCATAGGGGTAGTATGGCACGTGAGAAGGTGTATAGGGAGCTGTGGTGTTTCATTTGAGGTAGACAGGTTTTACCTGTACATGTGCGTTACAGAAGTATAGCATAGGAAAAGAAATAAAGCAGTGGAGAATTTTGCTGGTCGGTGGTGTTGATTTTTGAGAACAGTGCGAGAGCTTCAGAAAATAGTAGTTGTTGATTTCTCTTTTGTAGGCTTAGCTGGCTTTGTTATTCTTTTCATTTCAGTGAGTTTTGTACATAGCTAGAACAGGGGACAAAGGAGGATAGCTAGGAGACAGAGTGTTCAGGTATGTATGGTCATTCATCTCGCATAGGGTAGAAAAATATGTTCAAAGCACGAAATAGATTATGGCAACATTTATTGCGGACGTTTTTGCCTTACTCTGATTTGACATAACCGGGATATCCATACCATAATGGTTTTAAAATATGTTGCAAGATTTTGTCCATGTTATGAAATTTGTATGGTGCCGAATTATTTAATTCACCGAGATTTATATATATATATGCTGCCAAAAATGGTTGAGTAGGTTAGAATAGCTTTGAAATGGTGTTATGTGATAATGACTACTGATTTTTAGTTATAAATTTAGGCGTATCTTGCAATATACAATTCCCCCCTATACGACTCCCTATCGAAAAAAATAAAAGTACCGTCCCGCTCAGCAGTGTGCCACGATCGTAAAATTATAATAATATCGGTAGGTTAACCTATTCCGTGAAACCCCAAAATGTTGACACAGGGTGCAAAATACTCCAAATAAAAAGTTGCTTATTTTGCGAATTAAAAATTACAGTAAAATTCTAAAAATTAAATTAACACTACGCCTCAAAGGACTTGACCAAATTCGAAGCCAATATTTAATTATATTGAATAATCTGTTACGACATATAAACGATTTCACAACGACTATTTCAAAATTTGATTTGGACGTAAAATAAAATCCATAATACGAAAACTCGATTTTTCTCCTCCATTAGAAAAATATTATCAACTAGACTCAGACGCTTCTCGTTTCACTAAAATACGCCTTATAATGGATTCGGTATGATCAATTGAAGTTCAAACTCGATTTTTCGAACTACCGCGTCGTTACAAGTTCGTTTTATATTAAATATAAATATAAACGTTCATTTTTCATTTAATTAGCGAATTTGATATTATATTACATAAATAATTCAAATATAATATTTAAAACAATTTAAATATTCGAATGAAAATAGCCGAAAAATCCAGGTCGTTACATCTATTTCGATTAACTAATATTCGACTAACTCTAATACGATTAACACTAATCCGAATAACTAATATTATTTTAACCCTATTTCCTATCTTATTCAAATTCCCATTTGAATTCCTATTTCAAAACCCAATTTTCCTTATAAATATTTTAATTTACAAAATATTGATTTTAATCCATGATTCACATCGAATTTGAAAAATATTCCTTTTATATAATCCATTAAGTTTGATTTCGTACTTTAAAATAATATCCCATTTCCAAATTCTATTTATACTTCTATTTATAGAATTATTCATACAAAATCTCCTTTTTATTTCTAACACTTGAATCTCATTTATAATTCCCTTTATAAATGATGTCTCCACATTCTATTTAAAATATCAGTATCAAAACCGATTTCTACTTCTCTATATAAGTTCAGACTTGCATATTCCATTTATCAAATGATAAATATTTTATTTAATTTATAAAACATTATTTATAAATAAATCTTCTCAATTTATCTGTTCAATCTACTTTAAATCCATCATCTCATAGTTCTTTTATATCTCGCCAATTTCCTTTTATAATTTTATTTATTTCCCAAATATTTCCTATTATAATATCCTATTTATTTCCAAAATATTTTCATTTATAATATCCTATTTATTTCTGAAATATTTCTTTTATAATATCCATTGATTTTTCAAATATTTCCTTTTATAATATCCATTGATTTCTGACATATTTCCTTTTACAATATCCATTGATTTCTGAGATATTTCCTTTTATAAAATCCATTGATTTCATAAATATATTATTTTCAATATACACTTTGAAAATTCTCTTTCTACATCCGAGTACTACTTATGGTATTTTAGAAATACCAAATCACAGTGTCATTGTCATCCACACATACATAATCAATCATAGAAAATATATCACATCATTTATCACAATATATGAAAATAAACAGTAATAATATTTGAGGAATCCAATTGAATCCCTCCGACCCGTTTCCCTGCATCCACAGATGTTAAACAATAAAAATAGCATCGGATTCATTTCAATATGAAATATTCTGATAATAGAATCAATTATTTGATTAACGATATATATACATATATATATACATATAGATAGATTTATATATCGTTTTATATAATTTCGACCACTAAATCAGCAATTCAACCAAACAATCATCACACCGTAATCAATCATCATTTATCAATACTAGATTATATTTATAAAGATATAAACTGGCAGAGTTAGTGAGTTTTACTCACCTTGGACGTTCATCGTTAAATAACGATAACTGTCGGTTGATTCAGACAAATAATTTATTCTGCTATAAATTGTAACGAGCTCCAATTCACTCCCAGCCAGTTCTATTGTGTAGTTGTCATCTATAAGATCCCAACGGATCTGACCATTTGCAAAACTGATAACATATGACAAAGATATAATTTAATACGTTATTCACATCATAATATAATATCATTAAAACTTATATAATAGTTTATTAATCTACTTTCCTATTTATGTTAATTAACTTGAATTAGACGCTAAATAATATTCCTTCTATATTCACTCACCTGCTTTTCTAATCGTTGCTCATGCACTATATTTGATATGGTCACGTTAAAACATTAGTTTGAACTATCTTTAGACTAGTCTGGGCATATATGGTTCAAATAAATTGGCCACGTTATATCCCCACCTGCTCCTAATATTGATTAGTAACATAAGGCCATGTTATATCAAATTAACTATATTATATAAATTACTGTATACCTCTCTCCTCTAGCTGATCATTTCGAGACACTATTCCTTCATGAGTCGACCCTTTTTCTCGAACCCACAACCCGTTCTCAGAACACGCAAACTCCAACAGCACCGCCTTCGCCGAACACCGGGCCACCATCACCCACAACAAGGAACCCTCCTCCCAATCAAACCACCGAACACCATGACAGCAAGGATAAGAATACCCACCGAAGTCAACTAAAACCTCTTAACAAATATTACACTTCACCATGATGTCAACTCCAGCATTTCAGTAAACAGCGATGTTTCTACACGCATCCCCTCCAAGCTTCACCCAAGGTTGCGCCGCCCTACCACTTGGAACCCAACGGCAAACTCCATCCAACCGGTACATTGATCACAAACCCCAACTACTTCATGCAAATCTCTTTCTCAACCTGCTGACATCATCCTCAGGAGCCCCTCACACCTTCATCATTCCGTACTGCTCATCTGCGTGTGAACCCAGTATGCCATGTTAGGACCCCCCCATACACCACGTTACAGTCTCCTAATGGTCACTTTTAAATCACCATGCTCCATTCTTCACTCCATATCCAATGCTGAAACCACCTTCAGGCACTCCTTCATTCCTTCTGATTTCACCGTATTTCACAATCTTCACCACATAAAACATTATGCCCCAGTCCCTTCATGTACCCAATGACGTCCTCCCTTATTCCATTCCATGTTTTAACTCATAAACCTTCTAGAACTTTGGCAACTGTTAAATTTGAAAATCGGGAAAATTGTGTTGAGCTTTTCAAAAATGGCACCACCTTGATGCGCGTGGTCTCGTGATGTAACAACCCGGATTTCCAGAACCAATTTAAAATTTTTATTTTAACTGTTTTAATGGATTTTGAATATTTAAAATGGTTTATTTTAAATAATAACAATTAAAATTTTATTTTAAACAAAGTTAGAACGAATAAATTTATTTTAAATATAAAACGAGCCAGAAATGGCATGGCAGTTCGAATATTCGATTCTAAATTTCAATTGAATATATAGAATTCAATATAAATCAGAATTGGACAAAACAAGAAATATTTGAATCGGTTTAATTATATCTTTCTGACGAAGATAAGAAACTGAGATTTCACTTAATAAATTTAAAGTTATATCCAGTTTAAAATTCAAAAAAGTCGTTATGGAATTTATATATATTTTAATATAATACATAGCCCTTAAAAATAGCCATTTTTCAAACAACCTCCGTTTTCGATGAAACCACTTTTCTTGGATCCAAAATGTCAAAATATTGATATATTCCAAAATTCATAATTTTTGGAACTAATATGTGAGCGTGGCAAAAGAAAACATGCTTTGTTAGTTTTAGTCAAATTGAATCGACTAGGAAATGACCATTTTTCAAACGGTCCCCAAATTCGATGAAATTAGTTTTGTTTGGGCCTTATCGTCAAAACATTACCAGATTTATTTTTTTGAAATTTTTGGAATCTGTTTGTGGCCCCGATAAATTAAAATGTGCGTTTGAATTTAAAATATATTGATTTGTATTTTATATTTGATGGAAACTAATCGTAACTGCCGAATTAGGTTACGAAACATATCCCATTGTGTTCAGAATGGGGGTAATTAGCTAATGGCGATAGTCGTTGGGTTCAATTTGGAGTTCGAATTGTAAAGTTGCTTTTTGGAAAATAAAATAATTATATACATACATATTTTATAGGCCTCTTCCTTCTCTTACCACGGTCAAACCCGACATTCTGAAATAAAAAAAATAAAAAAAATAACAAGGGAAAGCGACGGAGCCCTAAACCGCATCGCCCTCCCTGGCGGGTCACCAGCGCCGCCTCCCTCCCCGTCTTCCCCAGCTCCCCGACGTTAGCCCCTCCTCCTCTCTCCAATTGAATCCCTAAACCCCCAATTGCCTGAAGACCGTCACACCCCCGAGGTCCACTACCTGACCATCGACGCTGAGAAGGCACCACCGCAGGTCCGCCCTCAGTTCCACGACGCACCACCAT
Organism: Allium sativum; assembly: GCA_030737875.1. Lineage (NCBI taxonomy): Eukaryota > Viridiplantae > Streptophyta > Magnoliopsida > Asparagales > Amaryllidaceae > Allium > Allium sativum. Next base: position 335,086,732 of record CM060913.1, on the reverse strand, counting down.
CGACGTAGACCAACACCCTCTTTCGACTGTAGTAAGGTGATTTTTAATTTAAATAACCTTTTTTCTTTTTGTTTCTTTGTCTCTTTGTTTTTAAATTAAAAATCATTGTTTTGAAAACCACTTTTTATATGGGAATCTTTGCTTTAAAAATACGATTTTTATTATGATTATAGCGAAATAAAAATATGATTTTTATTATATGAAAAGCGTTATAAAATTTTGATTTATATATATATATATATATAGCGTTAGAATAAAAATTTGATATATATATAACATTTGCACAAAAATTTGATTTTTATTATCTAGAGAGCACTATAAAAATTTGATTTATATATATAACATTAGCACAAAAATGTGATCTTTTATATATAAACATCGATAAAAAATATGATTTTTATTATGAAGATAGCGAAATAAAAATGTGATTTTTTATAAATATAACGTTGGAATAAAAATATGATTTTTAATTATACAAAGCAATGTTGAAAATGGGATTTTTAATATAAAAATCGTGTGAAACAGATTGGGATGGGACTGACTAGAAACAAATCCAAATCCAAATTGTTCAGAAATAAAGAATGGAGGAGTGGAAACCCAAGGCGAGAACTTACCACTCTAATTTTGTTTTCTACTTAACTATATACTAGGATGCAAATGGTGCTTAGTAGCACCCGACACCTTTGATTGAAACCATGGATGTTTGGCTGTGTGTTTTGATTGATTTATTTGTTTGAATTTGGTTTGGTGTGTGAATTGAATTGGTTGGAGTTGTATGTGTATGGCGTGAGCGAGTATTAGGCGAGGGATAAGGCTAGGCCTTATTTCGGCTCTAGTATCGCGCCTTTATGCTGCCAAAATTTTCTAAAAATGTTAGAATGATAAAAATACAATTTTTATTGTATAAATGAATTGTATAAAATATTTATGTGTTGAAATAAATACTTTATCATTAAAAATATAATTTTTAATGTGTATATAAATGAAAATAAATATTCATTTACAAATCGGATGATTTGTTTCTGAACACTCATTTGACTGATATTGATTGGTACGATATATTTTACACATCCCCCACCTGCACAAATAAAATCGGTGTGTGTTGATTGAAACCCCACACGGGTATTGAGATGATATTTGACATAAACTAATCCCAATTGTTTAGTTATATGTCAATCTATTAGTTGACACGTTGTTGTAAGCGTTAATTATTTATATTTAATGATTATGCAGTTATGTAATGCACTCTGGATGATGGCTGACTGTGTTTGATTATTATTGCATACATGTGTGTATGAAATCCATATAAACAAAATTATATGGTAATTTACTGTGCTTGATTCCAATTTGGAAAGAACGAATATTTTAAATTAACAAATATTTTAAATTAACGAATAATGAATACTTTAAAATAACTAATATTTTAAAATAATATTCAATAATGGATCAAAATATGATTTTGATGTCCGATTTGGGATGGACAAGAAAATATTGAAATATATGAAGCCGTGTTGATTAGATATGCGACATTTTGATGCAAGCGATATCTATATCGATTTTATTCATTTTTATAATGCATATCGAAAAGGAAGTGATTTCAAAATCTAATGTTTTGAAAAAAAATCATTTATATGTTAACGATATGGAATATTCAATTTTGATTTAAAATTGAATACGAAGTTGAAATCGTTTTTGAAAATGAATTTAAAACGATTGATAAAATACCTTTTAAAATGGAAATCGACGAAATATATATAATATTATATATATTTAATGGCTTGAATAGAACGCGTCGCGCCGCGACCATTCGCGAATTTCGACCATTGACTTTGAATTGACATTACGGGAGATCTGACCATCGGATTCTCCTAAAACCGGAACCGTTGGGTTCGTATCGAAAAGAGCTTCCAATAATATAAGTGATTTGAAATATAACGTTTGGTTTTGGAATTATATCCAAATCAAATTTGGAAAAGGTCGCTGTAAGTGCAGTTCGATGACCGTTTATGGAAATCGATTGTATGGGCCTTGATAAAATTATTAAAAATATTAATAATTTGTGTAAAATCATAATAAATGATTTGGAAAGAATTTGGATGAAAAAATTCCATGTTCGTAAAGATAAAAATATATTTTTATCAAAATGAACTAGTTATGAACTAGAATTATAATCCAGTAATTTTAAACAAATAAATTGGATTTGAAATGGTTTTAAAAATAATCGGAATTTCCAATATATGAATTGGAATGGACTTGAATCGAAATTATCTTCGGAATATTTCGATATTGGATTCCGTGATTATACGGATATTATAGAGGAATTTGGAAGATATATATATATATATTTGTATATATATGTATATATATATGTATATATATGTATATATATATATCGTTAATCCCAATACGATATTTGTTGATTTCAGAATTTGATATTGAATATAAGCCTACATAATGTCTATTTAGAGCTTTGTATTTAATATTAAACTGAATTTTGGATTCGTCGTGAATGGTGTCTTCATTAACACTGTTCTTAAACCTAGTTGAGAAAAGATTAAATCTTTAATTAAGATTTAATGAAGTTTACCATTTAATTAATATTTAATTGGAAGTGAATTGAAATAGGATTTTTGGGTTCATCATGAATGGTGCCTTCATTAACACTGTTCTTAAACCCAGTTGAGAAAAGAATAAATCTTTTAATTAAGATTTAGAGAAGAATACCAATTAATTAACATTTAATTGGAATTGAAATGGATTGTGAATTGGGTTTATGGTGAACTGTGTTTTTAACGACATTCGTTCTTTAACCCAATTTACAATGTAATGTGATTTGGAATATATAAATCATTTATTAAGATTTAATGGAAACTTTCCAAAGTAAAGATTTCCAATTTAATAAAATAAATTGGAATGGAATTTGATTTGTTAATAATCGAAATGAGCTTCTATGGAGGAAGACTATTAATATATATGGAATTTAAAAGACTTTGTAATTATTCCATTTATATTATTTGTTGGATACAGAAATTGATATCGATTATACAATGATATTTTTTTCGTGAAGATTCCATTTTTATGAAAGAGGATTTGGGTTTATTGTGAACCGTGTTTTAAATGACATTGGTTCTTTAACCCAGTTAAAAGACAAGATTACATGTATGACATTGATTCCTTTATATCGTTTTCGTTAATCTTTGCTAAATATATATCTATTTGGTGGCGGGGAATTTATTCTCTTGCTTAACATCCTTCTCTAAGACGTACGAGCTTAGAGGTTATATATATGCAGAAATCAATGGTACAATGTAGATTATCGATGCCGCATGTTTGATTTCCCAAAGTTAAATAATCTTTAATATTGATTTTTGGGTAGATTAAAACCAATTAAAGTTTTAATGAATCTTTAATTAGATTGAAAAGAGAACGTGCTAATATTGATCGAGAATGGAGTATCACCAGTGTTGCTCTAAGTGATAGTTAAATATTTAATTAGATTTGAACGTGAAATGGTAATTAAATTTACAAATAATACCGTGGTGTTAGATATGGAGTATTACCAGTTTTGCTCCATGGGATGAATAGTTTGGGATTGGGAAATTAAACAAATGATTACTTCGGTAAGGTTCGCTAATCCTGACTAGTTGATAAACCTTAATTTGGTTTAGAATTGATATCCAAAGGAAGATTAAAGAATAATTTTAAAAAAAATTATCTTTGATAAAATTAATGGGAACCTTTCCTAAAGAATAAGAATATTTGAATAAAGGAATATTCTGAATTGGAATGAGGAGTATGTTGTGTTTTTATAGCACTTGTTTATTATATACGCGGGTTATTCAGGAAGGCCAGATTTATACCCATTCTGAATACTTGATTCGACAATAAGTGGATGATGAAGACGGTGGTTAAAGACCGGAGGTCTTCACAACGTTTGGATGATTACTAACGTCTTGATTGGGCTGTGCACCCAAGACAAGGTAATCAGTGGTGATCGTCCAGACGTACTTTGAGATCGACCTGATATGCGAGGACCTCTCTCCTGTATTGGACATATGGGACGAGGAATAAGGTGCCTTTGGTTTCGTTCAGACCCAGAACGAACTAGTAAATGGATGTGTTTCTGACATTGGATTTTATTGTGTTGATTGATTTCTATTTAATATATATCTGTTTGGTGGCGGAGAATTTATTCTCTTGCTTAACACCATTCTTTGAGACGTACGAGCTCAGAGGTTATATATCGATAGACATCAATCGCAAGTCGTGAATTGCCTATGTTGCATGCTGAGATGCAAATAATCAAGGCTTCTGTTGAAAAGCAAAGTCATGTCATTGATAATCAAAGCACGGCTTTAATATAGCATAGCGTTGTGTATAGAGTTGATTCGTGAGCCTCACACCTCGGTATAAGTCATAAACAGGATAAAAGAACCCAAGGAGGACATGACGTTTCTTTCTAGCTATGGGTGGTGTCATGGTATGGAGCCTAGACATTTATATATTTTTACCTATGTTATTGTAGGAATGCGAGGCGCCTCAGATATATCGGTTACTACGGAGCCGATAGATAGGTCCGATAGGACCGGGAAACATGTGTTCAAGAATTGCCAATCCACTAACGTATGTGTGGACCGGCCTTGGGGGATCCAGGGGTTGCCTAGAGTGTGTAGTCCCGAGGCATTTGCTAGAGTGTCTCAAAGCAGTGAGGAGTACATCCCTTGCCTCGACTCATGACAGAAATACAATTTCCAATACGTGACATTTCTCTTTTAGTTGTAAACCTATATGGCAACATAGTAGCATGGGATACTATGACGTCTACGATTGATACATTTATATTTAAAGTTGATTTCTTCACTTATGGTAATAATAAAAGATGAAATTTCACATATCAAGCATTATTTGGCTATTATAAGGTAAAACTCTTTCCTCTGGCTTGCATTGCATTGTGTGATGGGACCTGAGCCTTATAATAGCTTCATTTTTCGAAAAAGCATTGCGCAATTTGTTTTATGCATTGGTATTCTTGGGAGGAAACCTGTTCCGTGTTATATGACGTGGTCCCTTGATTCACTTTAAAGTAAAAGATTTAATAACTGTTTTAGTTCTCACATCAGTCACATGACTGACTTGGAGTTTGTTGTTTTAATCTAAACTCTAGGTGCCCCTATTTTCCACATGAGCAGCTAGCAGTTTTTGTTTTGCAGATTATTTCTTTTCTAGGATCCTGGATTTATTGCTGGAGCTATATTTGGAACGCTCTGTATCCGTGTATTTCTTTCAGTTGTGTTATGTATTATTTTTCAGCTACTATGTAATGTATTTAAATCTCTGATATTTTTTTGATGTATAAATAATTCATACTCCATTATATTCTTGTTTTATGATGTAATTGTTGTAATAAGCAATGAAATATTCTTCCGTTTATCTTATGATTTGTCGCGTTCTCAACTAAATCCGGGCTTTCCCGTAAGGGCGAGTTTGGGTCGTTTCAGGCTGGTATTAGAGCCTTGGTTTGCAGACTCGAGAACAAGACACGTTAGAACCAAACGAAATAATTCATCAGAGATTGGATTAGTAATATCTAATGAGAATGACTCGTTATAGATGGGATTAGTAGCGTCCTAGAACGAGTGTAAAGAATTTTAATTTTAAAAACAAAAATGAAACCAAATTTTGTTTTGAAAATTTAAACCATTTTATACATATTTGAATATTTATTTTATATTGAATTTGGAAAATCGAATATGTAAAGATTTTGCATATATGCCTTGCAAACGTATATTCGAAGTTTTAGTATCCTAGATAGGTATAGAATCATACTCTAGTTGCCCGGAGATGATTCTGATGATTACTCGAGTATCATCAGAATTTACGTTCGAGTTTCGAATGTGGGATATCTATATGTTTCCAATTGACTGGTATGAGAACCAAAACTAGATAGGGTTATTGTTGTGATTCGGAATCAAAAATATGATTTATGAATATATAAAAATTATGAATTTGAAACACTAATTCACAAATTGATTCCTGGTTGTGTTGTTTGATCACTAGTTTAATTAATAAAAATATTGGATTGATAATACCAATTAGAGAAATATAGACAAATCAAGTGAAATATTGAACTGAATTGTAATTTGATTGCAAATGCATACATATACATTTATATGCGTGAATAGGTCATAGCAAGGAGGCTAGAGAACAGGAACAAAAACTGTATGCTCGACAAATAAGTACATGTTTACTATTTTCTTGTGTTGGGATGATTTTATGAGCCGATGGACTACCTACTTGCCTTTTTTTTTCTTTTGGATCGATGAGAGCCCTACATGGGTGGTTGTGGTTTTAAATGTCTCCTCATGTAAAGGAGGTTATGGCGAAATTTTTCGAAAATTTTGGGTGCCAGCCAAATTTATGAAAAATTAGAATTTCTTAGAAACTGAAAAGTTGAAGAATGAAAGCCAGAATGAAATTTGAGTTGGTTGGTTAAATAACTTTCAGCTCCGTTCCTTTTCGAGGACGAAAATATTTTATGTGGGGGAGATTGTAACAACCCGGGTTTTCAGAACCAATTTAAATTTTTTATTTTAGCTATTTTAATGGGTTTTAAATATTTGAAATGGTTTATTTTAAATAATAACGATTCAAAATTTATTTTAAACGAAGTTAAACAAATAAATTTATTTTAAATATAAAACGAGCCTGAAATGGCGCGACAGTTCGAAAATTTGATTTTAAATTTCAATTGAATATATAGAATTCAATATAAATCATAATTGGACGAAACAAGAAATATTTGAATCGGTTTACTTATATATTTCTAACGAAGTTAAGAAACTTATATTTCACTTTATAAATTAAAAGTAATGTCCAGTTTCAAATTCAGAATAATCGCTATGGAATTTATATATATTTTAATACAATATATAGCCCTTGAAATAAGCATTTTGCAAGCGACCTCCGTTTTCGACGAAACCACTTTTCTTGGATCCAGAATGCCAAATTATTGAAAGATTTTAAAATTCGTAATTTTTGGAGTTAATATATGAGCATGGCAAAAGAAAACGTGTTTTTTCAGTTTTAGTCAAATTGGATCGACCTGGAAATGACCATTTTTCAAACAGTCTCCAAATTCGATGAAATTAGTTTTGTTAGGACCGTATTGTCGAAACATAGCCAGATTATTTTTTCTGGAATTTTTGGAGTCAATTTGTGGCCCTGATAAATTAAAATGTGCGTTTGAGTTTAAAATTTATCGATTTATATTTTAATTTAACGGAAACTAATCATAACAGCCGAATTGGGTTATAAAACGATCCCATTGTGTTTGGAATGGGGGTAATTAGCTAGGGCGATAGTCGTAGGTTTCAATTTGGAGTTCGAATTGAAAAGTTGCTTTTTGGAAAATAAAATAATTAAATATATACATTATATAGGCCCCTTCCTTCTCTTACCACGCTCAAACCCGACGTTTTGGAATAAAAAAAAGAAAAAGAAAAAGGGAAAGAGATGGGGCCCAATTGCCGGAAGACCGCCACACTCCCGGGTCCCACTCCCTGACCACCGACGCAGAAAAGGCACCACCGTAGGTTCTCCCTCCACACCACGATGCGCCACCATCGACGCAGACCAACACCCTCTTTCGACTGCAGTAAGGTGATTTTTAATTTAAATAACCTTTTTGCTTTTTGTTTCTTTGTTTTTAATTTATTTAAAAATCATTGCTTTGAAAACCAGTTTTTATATGAGAATCTTTGCTTTAAAAATACGATTTTGATTATGAAGATAGCGAAATAAAAATACGATTTTTATTATGAAGATAGCGAAATAAAAACTCGATTTTTATTATGATGATAGGGAAATAAAAATATGATTTTTATTATATGAAAAGCGTTATAAAAATTTTATTTATATATATATATATATATATATATATATAGCATTAGAATATAACATTAGCATAAAAATGTGATTTTTATTATCTAGAGAGCAGTATACAAATTTGATATATATATATATATATATATATATATATATCATTAGCACAAAAATGTGATCTTTTATATTAAAACATCGATATAAAAATATGATTTTTATTACGAAGGTAGCGAAATAAAAGTGTGATTTTTTATATATACAACGTAGGAATAAAAAATGTGATTTTTAATTATACATAACAATGTTAAAAATGAGATTTTTAATATAAAATTCGTGTGAAACAGATTAGGATGGGACTGCTTGGAAACAAATCCAAATCCAAATCCAAACCGTTCAGAAATAAATAATGGAGGGGTGGAAACCCAAGGTGAAAAATTCTCACTCTAATTTTGTTTTCTAGTTAAATATATTCTAGGATGCAGACGGTGCTTAGTAGCACCCAACACCTTTGATTGAAACCATGGATGTTTGGTTTGTGTGTTTAGATTGATTTATTTGTTTGAATTTAATTTGGGGTGTGAATTGAATTGATTGGAATTGGTATGTGTATGGCGCAAGCCAGTATTAGACGATGGATAAGGCTAGACCTTATTCCGGTTCTAGTATCGCGCCGTTATGCTGCAAAAAATTTCTAAAAATGTTAGAACAATAAAATATCATTTTATTGTATAAATGAACTGTATAAAATATTCATGTGTTGAAATAAATACTTTATTGTTAAAAATATAATTTTTAACATGTACATGAATTAAAATAAATATTCATCTACAAATCGAACGATTTGTTTATGTATACTCATTTGATGGATATTGATTAGGACGATATATTTTACACATCGCCCAACTATACAAATAAAATCGGTGTGTGTTGATTGAAACCCCACACGAGTACTGGGATGATATTTGACATACACTAATCCCAATTGTTTAGTTGTATGTCAATCGATTGGTTGACAGACTGTTGTAAGCATTAATTAATTATATTTAATGCTTATGCAGTTGTGTAATGCACTCTGGATGATGGCTGACTGTGTTTGATTATTGTTGTGTACACGTGTGTATGAAATCCATATAAATAAAATTATATGGTAATTTATTGTGTCTGATTTCAATTCGGAAAGAACAAATATTTTAAATTAACGAATATTTTAAGTTGTCGAATAATGAATTTTTTAAAATAACTAATATTTTAAAATAATATTTAATAATGGATCAAAATATGATTTTGATGTCCGATTTTGGATGGACACGAAAATATTGAAATATATGAAGCCGTGTTGATTAGATATGCGCCATTTTGACGCGAACGATATTTATATCGATTTTATTCATTTTTATAATGAATATCGAAAAGGAAGTGATTTCAAAATCTAATGTTTTGAAAAAAATATCATTTATATATTAATGATATGGGATATTCAATTCTGATTTAAAATTGAATATGAAGTTGAAATCGTTTTTAAAACGAATTTAAAAATCAATTTTTAAAATAAGTTTTAAAATTGAAATCGATGAAATATATATATAATATATATTATATATATTTGATGGCCTGAATAGAACGCGCCACACCGCGACCGTTCGCGAATTTCGATCGTTAACTTCGAATTGACATTACGGGAGATTCGACCATCGGATTCTCCTAAACCAGAACTGTTGAGTTCGTATCGAAATGATCTTTCCAATGAATATAAGAGTTCTAAAATCTAATGGTTGAATTTGGAATTATGTCCAAATCAAATTTGGAAAACGTCGCTGTATGTGCAATTCGTTTACCGTTTATGGAAATCGACTATATGGGCCTTACTAAAATTATTAAAAATATTAATAATTCGTGTAAAATCATAATAAATGATTTGAAACGAATTTAGATGAAAAAATTCCACGTTTGTAAAGATAAAAAATGTATTTTTATCAAAATGAACTAGTTATGAACTAGAATTGTAATTCAATATTTTTAAATAAATAAATTGGATTTGAAATGGTTTTAAAAATAACCAGAATTTCCAATATATGAATTGGAATGGATTTGAATCGAAATTATCTTTGGAATATTTCGATATTGGATTCCGTGATTATACGGATATTATGTGGGAATTTGGAAGATATATATATCGTTATTCCCAATACGATATTTGTTGATTTTAAAATTCGATATTGAATATAAGCCGATATAATTTCTATTCAGAGCCTTGTATTTAATATTAAATTTGATTTTGGGTTCGTCGTGAACGGTGTCTTCATTACCACTGTTCTTAAACCCAGTTGAGAAAATATTAAATTTTTAATTAAGATTTAATGAATTTTACCAATTAATTAATATATAATTGGAAGTGAATTGAAATAGCATTTTTGGGTTCTTTGTGAACGGTGTCTTCATTAACACTGTTCTTAAACCCAGTTGAGAAAATAATAAATCTTTTAATTAAGATTTAGAGAAGAATACAAATTAATTAACATTTAATTGGAATTGAAATGGAATGTGAATTGGGTTTATAGTGAACTGTGTTTTTAACGACATTCGTTCTTCAACCCGATTTACAATGTAATGTGGTTTGGAATATATAAATCTTTTATTAAGATTTAAAGGAAACTTTCCAATGTAAAGATTTCCAATTTAATAAAATAAGTTGGAATGGAATGGAATTCGATTTGGTAATAATCGAAGTAAGCTTCTGTGTAGGAAGACTGTTAATATATATGAAATTTAAAAGGCTTTGTCATTATTCCATTTTTGTAACAACCCGCAACTTCTGAACCAATTTAAAATTTTTATTTTAGTAAATTTAACAGATTTTTGATATTTAAAAAAAATATTTTAAATAATAACGACTAAAAGTTTATTTAAATCGAAGTTAGAACGAAAAATTATAATATAATTATAAAAAGAGTTTAAAATGGCGCGGTAGTTTGAAAATTCGATTTTAAATTTCAATTGACTGTACAGAATTCGAAATAAATCGGATTTCAGTAAAACAAAAATATTTAAATCTGTTCGATTATATCTTTCTAATAATTCAGAAAAATTGAAATTTCATAACATGAATTAAAAGTTATGTCCAGTTTAAAATTGAAAATAGTCGCTATAGAATTCCTATATATTTTAAATAATATATGGCCCTTAAAATAGCCATTTTACAAACGACATCCGTTTTCGACGAAGCCACTTTTGTTGGAACCGGAATGTCAAATTATTGCTGGATTCCAAAATTCATAATTTTTGGAATCAATATGTGAGCTTGGCAAAAGAAAACGTGTTTTGTCCATTTCAGTTAAATTGGATTGACCAGGAATTTTTAGAGTTAGTTTGTGACCCCGGTAATTTAAAAAGTACGTTTAAATTAAATATATATTGTTTAATATTTTAATTTTGATAAAAACTTATCGTAACAGCCGAATTGGCTTACGAAACATATTCCATTGTGTCCGGGATGGGGGTTATTATCATGGGGCGACACTCGTTGGGTTTGATTTGGAGTTCAGAACGATACAGGAGTTTTATTGAAATAAAATGGAATTAAATAATTAAAATAAAACAATAAAATACAGTATAAAAACACCTAGTATACCCAACCCTAATTCTCTTATATGCAGCCGCCAACGCTTATCATCAATGGTCGATCTTTTTCAATCTTTGATCCTCTAAAACATCCAGTCCTTCACAAATCAAAACATGAAAATAAAACAAAAATCAAAGAGATCTTCGAGGGATATAAATCCATAAGGTTAAGATCGGATTTAGTCAGTTATCTTGTTTAGATTTGGGGATTAACCCATCGTTGTTTAGGGACGGTTTCCAGAACATTGGTGGGTTCGAGCTCCCTATGGTTGCGGGCAGAGGTGCGGAGTTCGAAGGTGGTGGTCATGGGTTATTTGGATGGAAAACCGATCATCGATGGCGAGGGCAGTTGCTGGATGATGGAGCGGGCCAGCCGATGTTATACAGGAGGAAGGAGGAACGTGTATTGAAAGGAGGAGGGTAACGCTTATGCTAAGTGTAATTAACTAATTTTAATTTTCTTAAATTGCTTTAAAAAATTCAGATCTGAAAATAAAGTTAGAATTGTAATTTTAAATAAAATAAAAAGTATTGTTTTGCAAATGTTTTGTAAATAAACTATTTTTTTTTAAATAAAGTAAATATCATTGTTTTTATAATGAAATTGACAGTTGTTTTAAAAGTAAAAGTACATTTGTTTTGAAAATAAAATAGGACAATGTTTTTTAAATAAATAGAACAATGTTTTGTAAAAATAAAAGATCAAAGTTTATAAAATCAAATAAACAGTGTTTTGTAAAATCAAATAAGATTACCATTGTTTCTCAAATAAGATAAACATTGTTTTTCAAATAAGGCTAACATTGATTTTCAAATATGATTTACATTGTTTTGCAAACAAGATTAGATTTGTCTTACAAATGAAAATAGATTGTTTGAAAATAAAACATACGTGGTTTTTGATAGTAATGTATACATGGTTTTTGATAGTAAAACATATCATGGTTTTGAAATAAAATAATCATGTTTTGTAAAATGAACATTGTATATATATGAAATAAACATTGTTTTGTAAACAAAATCGACATTGTTTAGCAAATGAAACCAGCATTGTTTTAATATAAAGATCACATTTATTTTTAATATAAAGATAGCATTGTAAATAAAAATATGATTTTTATATAAGCATTAAAAATATGATTTTTAATACAGACTGTGGGAAACTGACTACGATGGAACTGACTGAAAGTAGAACGGAATCAAAATCATCAGTTAAAGACTGATGGACTGGAAACCGAGGTGAGAACTCCTCACTAAAATTTCTATACAGTTATTTATTTACTTTTATAACTGAAAAATCTATAGAATTGCCAGTTAAGATTTTTATCAGTTTAATCACTATAAACTGTACACTGTGCTTGATTTGATCACTCCCCTCGTCCACAAACCATGGACGATTTAAATTGACTATATTATATGTTGTTTGTGATGTTGAAATGATCAAAAATAAGGTTAACATAAAGTTGGTAGTTGAAATTAGATTATAAATATTTATTTATAATTTGAAGTTTGAACAGGGAAAATTGGTTAAATTTATTAACCAATAACTTGTTTAAATAAAATGCTGTTGTTTGAAAACCCCATACGGGTCAGGGGATGATAATTTCTTCACATCTCCCATGAATTTATTTGTATGTTAATCGATGGATTGACATTCTGTGATGAGCATTATTTATTTATTTTAATGCTCGCACAGTTGTAAATTTCACTCTGGTTGTGAAAGGACTATTTGTTGATGATTTATCATGATTATAAACACATGCGAAGCATGAAATCTATATTCTCGAAATTAAATGGTAATTGATTGAATCGCATTCCGATTCAGAACATTTATAATGTAATCGAATATTTTGATGTAAATATTGAAATAGGACAATTTTTAATATGAAAAAACATTTTGGAATAAAACAATATTTTAGAGTGAAAAAAAGAAAAAGAAAAAAAAGAGTATATTTTAGAATAAAATACATTTTAGAATTAAAGGGGACAATTTAGAATTTAAATTAACATCTTGTTTAAAAGAGAATAGTTGAAGCCAAAATATCATTATTTGTTGAAATGAAATAGTCAAAACAAATATAACATTTTTGTTAAATAGATTGGTGTAAAACAAAAATGTCAATCTTGTTGAATTAGATTATTGTAAATAAAATGAAGCTATCCTTTTAACTCATTTTGTTAAAATAGAAATTGTTAACATAATGAAGTTTCACTTTTTATTCATTTGTTGGAATAGTATTGTCAACAAAATTAAAAGAATCATTTTAATGTAATCGTACATTTTAATGTAAAGAATATGTTTTAAATTTATATATATAAAAGGCCATTTATGTGTAAAGACCCATTTATATGTAAAGGCCATTTATATTCAAAAGGCCATTTATATGAAAAAGAACATTTATATATAAAAAGAACATTTCAATGTAAAAGATCATTTTAATATAAAGAATATTTAAAATAAAGATTATTTTAAAATAACGAATATTTTACAATAATATTCAGCGTAGAATGAAATCATGATTTGGATGTCCGTCTATAGATGGACACAAAATAATAAAATAGGAAGCCGTGCTATATAGAAACGCCATTTTGGCCCAAATGGGTTTATTGATCGATTTATTCATTTTATAATGAATATAGAAAAGAAGTGATTTTAAAATCTGATGTTTTAAAAATATTATTTTATTATGATAAAATAGTAGAATATTCAATTTTTATTTGAAAATTAAAATGAAGTTGAAATCGTTTTGAAATGGAATTATAAATATTTTATAAGTATGTTTTAAGGGAAGTCAACGAGATATATATTATATATATTTAATGGCCTGAATAGAACGCGCCGCGCAGCGACTGTTCGCGAATTTCGAACATTAACTTCAATTTGACATTACAAGAGATCCGACCGTCGGATTCTCCTAAAACTGGAACCGTTGGGTTCGTATTTAAATGATCACTCCAATGAATATAAAAGATTTGAAATCTAATAGTTAGATTCAGATATATGTCCAAATCAATTTTAGAAAAGGTCGCTATGGATGCAGTTCGGTGGCCGTTGATTGAAACCGACTGTAAGAGCGATAATAAATTTATTAAAAGTACGGAAAAATTATCTAATATCATAAAAAATGGTTTGGAAAGATTTTTGATGAAAAATTCTAGTTTTGAAAAGATAAAAATATATTTTTATCAAAATGAACTAGTTATTAACTATATAATAATTTAATTATTTTTTAGAAATAAATAAATTGTGCTTTGAAAATGGTTTTAGAATAACCAAAATTTTCCAACATATATTTATATATATTAGAATGGATTTGAATGGAATTTATCTTCGAAATACTTCGATATTGGATTCCGTTATTATACGGATATTGTTATGGGAATTTGGAAGATATACATACATATATCGTTAATCGCAAAACAATATTTGTTGGTTTCAAAATTTGATATTGAATATAAGCCGATATAATTTCTATTCAGAACCTTATATTTGATTTTAAATTGGATTATGGGTTTGTCGTGAATGGTTTCTTTAATAACACTGTTCTTAAACCCAATTTAGAAAAGAATAAATCTTTTATTTAAGATTTAGAATTTTTTTAGCCAATAATTAATATTTAATTGGAATTGGATAAAGAATTGGATTTTTTGGTTTACTGTGAATGATGTTTTAAATAGCACTTGTTCTTTAACCCAATTAACCGTGAAGAAATAATTTGGAAATTATAAATCTTTTATTAAGATTTAAATGGGAATTTTCCAAAATAAAGTGTTCCAATTTAATATATTAAATCGGAATTGAATGGAATTTGATTCGGTAACAATCGAGATGAGCTTCTGTGAATGAAGATAAATACTATCTATGGAATTTAAAAGGTTTTGTCGTGATTCCATTTGTATTATTAGTCTGACATGGGAATTTATATCGGTTATTACTGTTATGATTTCCATATAGATTACATTTTAATGGAAGGAGATTTGAGTTTATCGTGAACTGTGTTTTAAAAGACATTAGTTCCTTAACCCGGTTATTTATTTCTTAAGATTGGAGTGATCATTAAGTAATGATTTTTGAGATTAAAGCTGAACTAGAGTTTTAATGAATCTTTAATTAAATAAAAATGTCAATATTTTATTAAAAGAATATTCTGAATTGGAATGAGGCATTGGATGTGTTTTCATAGCACTTGTTTATAAAGTCGCCAGTTATTCAGAAAGACCGGGTTTAATCCATTCTGAATAATTGATACGACGACTAACAATCGAAGAAATTGAAGACGGCGCAAGACCAATGATCTTCACATCGAATGGATGAGTTGCTACTGATGCCCATGATTCGAGTAGCTACCTTGAAGGGGCTACAGTGGTAGCCATCCGGACATACTGGTTGATTGTTCGGATATGCGAGGACCTCTCTTCCAAGGTGCCTTCGGTTTCGTTCAAACCCAGAACGAACTTGTAAATGGATGGTATGTCTGACATTGTATTCATTTATGCTGTATTCGTTGATCTCTGCTAAATATATATATATATATATATATATGTTGGTGGTGGAGGACTTATTCTCTTGCTTAACACCCTTCTCTGAGACGTATGTGCTCAGAGGTTATATATATTGGCAGAAATCAATGGTATGGTATGGACTGACAATGTGGCATTCTAAGATGCAATTGATCAAGACTTTTGTCGAAAAGCAGAGTCTTGTGGATGATAATCAAAGCATAGCTTTAATTAGCATAGCTTTGTGTAGCGTTGCCTCGCGAGCCTCACACCCCTGTATGATGGTGAACGATTTGTTTGATTAGTAGGCGTAACACCCCACGTCCATTAATGTCACTCATAAAGGGAATGCATTAACTTCTATGGAGAGTTTTAAGTGTGTATAGAATAGAAACTTAACAACAAAACAGATATAAATAGTACTTAAAACTTTAAAATTTTATTCATTGCAGCGGTAAACACATAGGTTTGATTACATCATCAAAAACCAGATTCAAAGTACATAATATCCATCTTGACAAAATCAGAGTACATAAATTGAAAGACATAACCTCAATACAAAATAGCCATAAATAAGATAGGCTGAAATTTTACTTCAGCGATTCAAGCAACTTCTAAAAGCAAGAGATATAGCTGTCTGAAATCAAGCTCCACTGGTGCTAGTTCCAACCTGAGCAACTGATGGGGAGGGGGGGGGGAGGGGAAGAAAAGAGGTGGAAACAAAGGTGGTCAGACATAAAGTCTGGCGAGTGCGATAACTTTAACAATATAATTACCAAAATAACTATGCTAAGGCATAAGTTGGAAAATAAGGAAATGACTATGAACAATTGGGTATGGAAGAGTAAACTAAAGAAAATAAGATGAACAAAGATAACGTTAAAGGCGCACCTGGTCGCTATAAGATAATTACTACACTGCACGACACCAAACACCCTAAAAGTTGATCCCTCCTACTAGACTTTAATAATGATAATGGTAGTTTCGTGTACCCCTAGTTGCCTTCATAGGTGCCGCCTGCCCCTATCTCCACTAGGTGTACCCACTACCCCCATGTGATCGGCTCCCTAACTCGTAGATACCCGTGCTAGCCCCATAGTGGGGTGTATCACTCCCCAAAATGGCAACCCGATACCACCAACAATGCACGGCTTATACCTACACGATGCAACAACGTCTTACCTACCAGCCCGGGCCCACACACGCACATGAACCCGTTGGACTTGCGTTGCCACCGCTAACCCGTTCTGGCCTCTTATAGTCAACCACAGTATGCGTATCCGTCCTCGACTTGGGTCGAGCCCACAGAGATACTTATGGGTTACTGGTTGAAACGGGCCCTTATTACTTGACACAATCTATCTACCTAAGCTTGGTCAACCCTCTTCTTATTCATGTCCACTTACATGTCTTATTCTTGGTTAAGTGCATCTAATCGTATTTCAGATGCCACCAAAGGCACCCACTAAATTCCACATGCCACCCAAGGCACCCACTTAACCCCCTCATGTCCACTACATGTTTATCTGGTTAAGTGTTTCTTAATTCATTAATACCGTCACTTTGTAGGGACCTCTCACATTAGACTCGCATTTGTTGCAGCTCGATTGCTGGGCGGGTCCGGGCAGTCTTACACCCCAAACGAGCCTAACCTCGTGTCTTTACAACTGTTACGCATTTAATTTATGCCTAAGACCTCGCACATTAGACTGGCATTTGTGGCAGCTGAATTTTCCGGGTGGGTCCTGGCAGTCTTACACCACAAAAGAGCCTAACCTCGTGTCTTAGGCGATTAATTACATAAAACTAATTATTCCCTAATTTGAATTAATTTCCCTATTCGAATTATCAATCAATTCCAAATTTAACGATGTCCATAGTTGAATCAATTATGTCCATCTATTTATGGTATGTAAAATTATACCAATTATCATCATAAATTTATTTTGTGCCATTTAAGGCATTTATACCAGTTCTCAACATTAAATCTTTTAATATTATCACATTGCCCCACGTTGTATGTTCGTTCATCTAACGTAAAATATACGTTAGACTCGAATAGTCTATCTCATGGAATAAAGAGAAAAAATCACTACACACATAGAAATAAAACTATATCTAAACATATGTGGTGAACATGCATGTGTGAAAAAGGTTCTTCATCTAAAACTTGCATAGGCCATAATCACAATCTTGCATAAAACTACATATGTCATAGATCTAAATCTAAAGGTGTAAACTTGTTTAGGTAATAGTCACAAACTTGCATAAACCATATATGTCATAAATCTAATCATAAGGTGTAAACTTGCATAGGCAAAAACCACAAACTTACATTACATGATTTATACTCCAAACATATATATATTTATACTTGCATATGTGATTTATGCAACATAACGATTGTGTAAACTTACATCTAAACATGTAAACTAGCATATAGAGCTTTGTGTACTAGCATATAACTCACACATGTCATAGCCTAACTTTAGATCCAATTTACACATAAAATAGATGTCATGAAACATGTAAGGTGGTACATAATTTCATTAACTTGCATATGATCCAGATCTTAACTAACATCTAGACTTCCATACATACATACATATGATTCAACATATGAATTAGTTCCAACAACATAACCAAACTAGCATATGAAACATCATTATGAATCATAGATTTACAACATAGATGATAGCATCACAGCTTTACAACATAGATAATAATATCATAGAATTTGCAACATACATGATAACATCATATAATTTACAACATAGATAATAACATACGGTCAATGATTCACAACATAATCATATAATCCAAATTATAGCTCAATCCAATTAAATAGTTAATTATGTTATTAATGAAATCAAACTCACAACTCAAAGAAGGTCTTGAGTTCTTGAAATCTGAGTTCTGAAATTGAATTAGCTTTCCTTTGGAGAAGACAATTTGTTGCGGTTTAGATTAGAATTTAATTGATTAGCTTTTCTCCCTCTCTAATTGGTGGTGGCTATTCTAGGTTGCTAGGTGACGGCATGGAGGCCATGATTCTAATTTCTATTTGATTTTAGGGTTTGAGTCTACATGTGTTTTTATAGAGTTTAGGATTAATTTAAGCCGTCCGATCAACCCAGAATTAACCTCAACCATTCAGATCCGATCAGAAACCCTAACTAAGCATACTGCCATAAACATGTCATCAAAGAAATCTGCCCGGGGGGGGGAGGGGGGGGCAGGTTGACCCCTTGGTCGACCTGGTGAGGGTAGGTCGACCCCCAGGTCGACCCCTGGTCAACCTGGCCCTAGCTGGAAATTTCCCGCCTAGCCCAATCCGACTCTGAAATTCGAATTTTTGAAATCTGTTCAAATTTTTCTGAAACTTCCGATGGCCATTACTTCTTCATACGAAGTTCAATTCACGCAAACTTGGACTCTATCTCAACCAGAATTCCGAGACGAACCCAACGGCTCAACCCGTTTCCCTTGATTCTCAAATCTGAGATTAGTTATTCATTAATTTGTTACTTTAGTGTTAATAGAAATACGGGGTGTTACATTCTCCCCTACTTAAAGGATTTCGCCCCCGAATTCTCCAAATTAAGGAGAATGCATATCCTAACATCCAAACAACCATCTACTCAACCATCAAACACAGGCATCCATTGTCCTTATAAAATTCCTAATGCTATATGAATATATGCAAGAAGTGTGTGTATATGTTCTTTATCTAAAGCAAAATCAGGCGGTCTACTGATTCAGTTGACCTCCTTAACGCAAACCATGATAGTGCCATGCGTCTATTATGTATGCGAAATAATCCTATTGATACATATTATTTCTACATGTGTGCACAACCATTCACCAAAATGCAGCATCCATATGATAGTACAACCGTTATACATCCATTAACTTAAATATGCACACACATTTATATGCAATACGCAATATGAAGTGATTGAACCGATCTAGTGCCTAAAGTGTGTGTGTATGTATCCACGAGAAACCACTAGAAAACACTTGCATCCACATGCATCCATCATACATAACATGTCTTAAACACATGTTTCAACCATAGGACTTCCCTATCTAAAGGTCAAAGATACTAGCGAGAGGACATACTAAAGATAAAGCAAGTACAAGCTAAGCGATAAAGGATAAATTAAAAGACATACCCTCGAAAAGAAAAGGGTACAATGAACGCAACTTCTCTTCTGTCTCCCAAGTAGTGTTGCTCTCATCATCTCCCCATTGCACTTTGACTAGCCTGACCTCTCGATTCCTCAACATCTTAATCTCTGACCCAAGAATGCACGTTGGAGCTCGTCGCTTCACGCTCTATCTCCCCCCTCTAAACAAGCTCAGCTCTACCACTTCTGCGGTCTCATGCAAGCACTTCCTCAAATGTGATACATGGAATACATCGTGTACACCACTAAGTCTCTTGGGCAACTCCACTCTATACGCCATCTATCCAATTATCTCCTTAATAGGAAACGGCCCTACGAACCTTGGTGCTAACTTCCTAATGGACCCAAAGCGAACAACATTTCGTAATGGAGACACCTTGACAAAAACCATGTCCCCAATATCAAACTCAAGATATGTCCTCCTCTTGTCCGCATAAGATTTCTGCCTATCTTGTGCTATCTTCATCCTCATTCAAATCAAATCGATCTTTTTCGAAGTCTCTATAATCATATTGGTCCCAAAAAATATCTTATCTGTAGATTCCCACCAACATGTAGGCGAACGACACAGCCGTCCACAAAGAGCCTCGAACGGTGCCATGCTAATGCTAGACTGAAAGCTATTATTATATGCGAACTCCACCAATGGAAGATGTTCCTCCCATGTACCTCTGAAGTCTAAGACATACAATGTAACACCCCATGTATTTTATAACAGTGAAATTCACAAATTAAAGTATAACTAATTTCAAAACAATGAATAAAGGGAAATGGGATACGCCATTGCATTCGTCTTGGAATTCTGCTTGGGATAGAGTCCGAGTTTGCGTAAAATGGACTCCGTATGAAGAAGATATGGCCTCCGGAAGTTTCAGAATTCAGTTTAAAATTCAAACAGACCAAAACAGCTCAAAAAAACCAATTTAAAATTCAAAATCGGGCCCTATTGGCCAGGGCTGGAATTTTCCCGCCCAAGGCACCCAGGTCGACTTGGTAGTCGACCTGGGGCTATCCAGGTCTACTGGGCAGTCGACCTGGGTCACCCGTGTCGACTGCCAAGTCGACACGGTGTCGACTGGCGTGTCGACTTGGCCCCTGAGCCAGGTCGAACCCAGCCCCCCTGGCTGGCCTGGTCTGTGTTTGGTCGATTTTCTGAGCCTTGCCTTGTCACTAGGGCTAGGTGTCAGCTCCTGGTTGGTCTCTCCTTCAAACGAACGGCTATTATTAAACCAAGCTCCATCGACGGTCCAAATCAACTCACAAACTCTATAAAAAGGACCTAAGACTCACCCTAATTCACACAAACAAAAATGGAGATGAGACCGTCATGCTGCTGGGGAGAGACTAGAGATAGCCGTCAGAAATTGAGAGACAATTAGGGGATAATTCGAAAGCTTAAAGCAACGTTAATTAAATCAAAGCAACGCCTACAACAAAGGATAACATCTCCAAATTCAGAATTCAGATTCCTGAATTGAAGATTCGTCATACGTTGTAAGTAGAGTGCTATTCCGATGTGAATAATTAATTGTGTTTTGATTTGTGTAAAGTGAGAATTGGAGTTGTGGCGATAATAATCTATATTTGTATGTTGCTTTGATTCTAAATGATTTGGAAATGTTATGGTATACGATTGGATATTTGCAAGTATGTGGTTTATGTTGACAACCATATGTTGCGTTATTTCATTTGGGGTTCATACAAGTATATAATTCATGTTAACAACCATATGTTGTGGTATTTTATTTGGGATTCATGCAAGTATATGATTCACTATTATGCCAATATGATGTACATACTTTTATGATCACTTTTAGTGTGTAATTGGACTCAACTAAGCACTATGGTTTATATGAATCTATGTTGAAATTGGCAAATCATACTTTTGAATTAGAAACAAAAGTAAGCATTTTTATGAACATGATCAAACTATGTTTGGTGTTATGCCTAGTTGAAACCATATCAAACTATGTTTGGTGTTATGCCTAGTTGAAACCATATCAAACTATGCTTGGTGTTATGCCTAGTTGAAACCATGTTTAGGCCTATGTTGTTATAAAAATCATATGGTAATATAGGTAGCGTATAAATTAAGTTAGATTTACATTCCAAATGCAAGTTTACATGAATAAATTAAAAACAATGATTCATGTCTAGGCATGTTTATGCTATGATCTTATAAGTAGAATGATTCATGTTTAAGTATGCTTAGGACATAATTATATGCTGCTACCATGCAAGTTCACATATGCCTAATTCATGTTAATTAGATCGTTATGTTGCAAGTTCATGCGTTCACACTCCCCTTTTATGTCACTTAGAATGTATAAACACCATGTTACAAGCCTCCCTTTTTTCATGTGGCTAAGTTGGGTTTAAATGTTAAACCCAACATATGTTATATTTTAGTGAACGTATAAAAACGGGGGTAATGACGACGGGGTTAAAACATAGAACATATGTGTGGCATGTTTGACACATGCCAACAACCTTGAAAAATAATTAAGAGGCATAAATAAATTTTAAACCAATAAAGATGAATTTGAATAATGGGCCGCAAATATTTATATATAAAATGAAAAGAGACAAAATATGAAAATTTAGAAAATATGATGTGTTTAACCCGAGGTTGGATTGTGTTGTGATGTAAACCTGCCCGGAACCGCCCGGCTGTCCAGTAGTCACAACAATACCTATCCAATGTGGGTGGTTAAACACGGAGCCCAATAAAGACCCGAGGTTAGACTGAGTTGTGGCGTAAGGCTGCCCGGACCCAACCGGCAACAGGCAGCCACAACAATACCTGTCTAATGTGAGAGGTCAAGGCTTTAATAAGACAATTAAGGCTGAGTCAGGATTGATAGGATTAAGTAAATTGAATTAATACTTAATCAAAATGGAACATGCTAAACTATACAGACTGATTGGGGGTTAGGTTTACAAAACAATTAACCAACTTAGCATGTTGGCTAGAAATAGAAAACCTAGTAGCGGGGGACCCTTTTCAGCAGTAACCCTACAAGTTGTATCCGGATACCCTGAACTAGGCAGGGTGGGGCACGATTACTCGGCTGATTGTAAGAGGTCAAATCGACGGCGGTGGTGCAGCAGTGTAGGTTCTAACGGGGTGCGGGCGTGCACACACTCCGGCGCGGAAAAATAAGGCACTGGGCACCAGTAGCATACCTGTGCATTCTAGAATTGTGTCGGGCCGCCACCATGAGACTTGATACACCACATGGTGGGACCAGCATGGGTAACTACAACAACGGGGGCCGTAAGACACATGTAACTATGCGAGTAGGAGCCGATCATCAGAAATGGATCACTTCACCCTGATTATGGGGTGCCTGTTGGGAACTAGTTTATTTGGGTACAGAGATTAACATGGGGTACGATAGTGTATTCGACCCTAGACAACTTAACTTAGTTTATGGTGATTTCCCATTTCCAGTTTATACTTATAAACCTCCACCAAAATTAGGGCATTCCCTTTTGAGAGTGACCTAAACGGAGGTGGGGTGTTTCACTTAGTATCAGAGCATAGGTTTACCAGATAAGATAAAAGTTTTGAAAATTTATTTTCAAAGGAAAATTTAAAGAAGCATTTTTAAAGATAAAATATTATATTTTAAAAAGGCAAAGTCCCCCAAAGCCATAGGTACTATCTTTTATCCTTCGTTTTGAATATATCCTTTTTGTTTCAGCATGTCCGAAGAACTTAACTTGCCAGAGGGTGTACCAATACCTGGTTGGTTTAGACGATTCTTAGAAGCAAGGGCCACTCAGCCAGGTCCTACCGTTCCTCCTCCCCCAGCTGCAGGAAATCATCCAGCTGTAGCAGCACCTCTTCCTCCACCTCCTCCTCGAGGAAATACTTTTGCTAAGATATGTAAAGATTTTAAAGCTATGGTAGGAAAGGACTTTCATGGAACCGAGTCTTTCGTAGTAGCCAGGAATTGGCTAAAAGAAACCGAGGACTTATTCGTCATCTTTGAGGTAGAAGATAGGCAGAAGGTACAACTAGCAGTGTGGCTACTAAAAGGTGAGGCTTCCTACTGGTGGGAAGTCACTAATGCAGAAAGACCAGTGGAAACATGGGAGGACTTTAGGGCAAGGTTCGAGGCTAAATTTCTCTCAGAAGCTGAAAGGAGTCTTCAATTGGAAAAATTCTTATTTCTTAAGCAAGGGAATATGACAGTCAAAGAGTATGTTAACCAGTTTGATCAACTGGCTAGGTTCGGACTGGACCTAGTCAACACCCCGCACAAGAAGGCTCTCCGTTTTGTCAAATGGTTGAATGAGCCATTACACAATTTGGCCATGACCCATATACCCATGGGTGCTACGTATGGAAGATTGGTAAAGATGGCATTGCTGAACGAAGAGGATAAGGGCAAGAAGGAGACAAAGGCAGAAAACTCCCAAGGGAAGAAAGAGGGTTTGCAACCTAAGAAGACAGACTTTAAGAAGGGCGGGAAAGACAACAAAGAGAAGAGGAAGTGTAATTTCTGTGGCAAAGTGAGACACTTAGCGAAAGATTGTCGGAAAAAGAAGGCCAAATGAATGGCGGGTGCTTTTCTTGTGGTGAGACAGGCCACATGGCTAAGAATTGCCCGAAGAAACGAGGACAAGGGCAGAGGGCTGGATCCACCTCAGGGGCACAGGTTCATGTGCTAGAGGCGCCACCTCTGCAACAGTGAGGTATAAATACTTCTGTAGAAAGTGTAGTTTATCTTTATGATCACCCAGTTCGCACTTTATTTGATTCTGGCGCATCACACTCCTTTATCTCGTCTGCTTTAGTAGAATCTCTGCACCTAGAAACTAGTATGGTAGAGGACCCCTTAATTGTTTCAAACCCAATTGGGGGCCCAGCTCATTTGTCTATGATCTGTGTGGGATTGAAAATTTCTATTCTAAGCGTAGAATTTAGATGTAGTGCCTTTGTTTTGGGCTTCTCGGGATATGGTTTGATTTTGGGCATGGATTGGCTATCCAGTAATGGTGCCATCCTGGATTGTGAGAAAAGGGTGGTTAGGCTTCTGACCCAACTCGGTAACACTCTGGAAATAACTTGTAATCCCTCGTATGCGGTTATGCTTAGTTATCTTGAATCGCTAGATGCCTCTGTTGAAAGTTTGCAATCGGTTAGAGTGGTCCGGGAATATCCGGATGTCTTCGAAGAGGTGAAGGGCTTGCCTCCGAAGCGGGAGATAGACTTTGGCATATATCTTGTAGATAATGCATAGCCCGTTGTGTTGCCCGTTAGACACATGGCTCCACGGGAAAGGAAAGAGTTCAGTAAACAGATTAAAGAGCTTCTAGAGAAGGGGTTCATTAGAAGGAGCATTTCAGAATGGGGCACTCCAGTGGTGTTCGCTACAAAGGCGGATGGTTCACTCCATCTATGTGTTGACTATAGGGAGCTCAACAAGCTAACGAAAAAGAATAGGCACCCTCTCCCCAGAATCGACGATCTGTTTGATCAAATTGTAGGAGCGTCTGTTTTCTCCCAACTCGATTTGGCAACCGGTTTTCATCAGCTAAGGGTGGCTGAAGATAGTTTCGATAAGACAGCATTCAGAACCCCAGATGGCTTCTTTGAATGGCTTGTCATGCCCTTTGGATTGACAAACGCACCCGCTTACTTCGTGGAATTGATGAGTAGGGTGTTCAGAGAATTCCTCAACAAGTTCGTAGTGGTCTTCGAAGACGATATCCTTATCTTCTCAAAGAGTGAAGAGGAACATGCTCAGCACTTAAGGGAAATCATGGAAACTCTGTGAGTCCATCAGCTAAAAGCCAAATTCTCCAAATGCCACTTTTGGAGAGAGGAAGTAAGGTTTCTTGGGCACATAGTATCCAAGGAAGGATTAGCAGTAGACCCGGCTAAGGTAGTAGCGGTGCCGGTTTGGAAGACACCAAAGAACGCAACAGAGGTCCGAAGCTTTCTCGGGCTAGCAGGCTTCTATCAGAAATTCATCAAAGACTTTGCAAAGATATCAGCTCCGCTCACAAAGTTGACCAAGCAGAATCTAGTGTTCAATTGGGACTTGGATTGCGATTTTGCTTTCCAACGACTGAAAAGGGCTCTCACAACAGCCCCAGTTTTAACGTCGCCAGATGGAAGCAAGATGTTCACAGTTTATATAGATGCATATGGGACAGGGCTAGGCGACGTCTTCATGCAAGAAGGAAGGGTAGTAGCTTATGGCGGGAGACAATTGAAAGTGCATGAAAAGAACTACCCGACCCACGATCTTGAGTTAGCCGCCATCGTCTTTGCACTCAAGTCTTGGCGACACTATCTCCTAGGTGAGAAGTTCGAACTTTACACTGACCATAAATCATTGAAATATCTTTTCTTGCAGAAAGATCTTAACTTGAGGCAACAGAGATGGATGGAGTTTCTTGGCTCGTACGATTTCGAGATCTCCTACACTCCGGCCAAAGGCAACGTGGTGGCAGACGCGTTGAGCCGAAAGAAACTTACCCTAAGCCTGTTGTTTGTTGAAAGACAAAGCCTAGAGTTTATAGCCAGCTTTGACTTTAGGCCCTCCTCCGATTTTGTACCAGGCTTGCTAGCATCTCACAAAGTACGCCCGACTTTAGTGGACTCAATAGGGACAGCACAACGCGAAGACCCTCAGCTTGTGGAGACGATTGATAGGCTAATTAGGGGTGAGACTTCAAGTCACCTCAACAGATACTCCATCAACGATAATGGTTGGCTAAGGCGAGACAGAAGACTATGCGTCCCACAGACAAGGGATTTAGTAAAGAGGGTTCTCGAGGAAGCACACCACTCCAATATGACGATACATCCGGGCGGGGATAAAATGTACAAGGACATAAAAAGAACTTTCTTTTGGAACGGAATGAAGTAGGACGTGGCAGATTTCGTTTCTAAGTGTATGGTGCGCCAACAGGTTTAGGTGGAACAGAAAAAGCCCGGCGGTCTGTTCCATCCTCTAGAGGTCCCGCAGTGGAAGTGGGATAGCATCTCAATGGACTTCTTTGATGGGTTGCCTAGGTCTAGGAGAGGCAACACTAGCATTTGGGTAATAGTGGATAGGCTTACTAAAAGCGCCCACTTTTTACCTGTCAAAAGTAAAAGAACTGCCTCTTCCCTAGCATCTCTTTACCTCAAGGAAATTGTTCGACTCCATGGAATACCATCCAGCATTGTTAGTGACCGAGACCCTATCTTCACAAGTGAGTTTTGGCGGAGTCTGCAAGAAGCGGTAGGCACACAGTTATGCTTGAGCACAGCCTATCATCCCCAAACCGACGGCCAAACAGAAAGAGTGAACAGAGTTTTGGAGGACCTTTTAAGACTGTGCGTCCTTGACTTCGGAGGGACGTGGGAAGACCATCTTCCTTTGGTGGAATTTGCCTACAACAACAGCTACCAAGCAACCATCGGAATGGCGCCCTTCGAAGCATTATATGGAAGACCGTGCCGATCACCCACTTGTTGGTGGGAGTCTACTGATAAGCTCATACTTGGACGAGATATGATCCGAGAGACTTCAGAGAATGTAGACTTAATACGAAGAAGGATGAAGACGGCCCAAGACAGACAAAAGTCCTACGCTGACAAGAGAAGGACCGGCCTTGAATTTGAGGTTGGGGACAGAGTTTTTCTTAAGGTATCTCCGCTAAGGAACGTTGTTCGTTTTGGAACCACAGGAAAGCTAGCACCAAGGTTCGTAGGACCATTTCCTATTATTGAGAAAATTGTGAAAGTGGCCTATAGATTAGAGCTACCCGAAAAATTGGCTGGAGTTCACAACGTCTTTCATGTTTCACATCTCCGAAAATGTCTACATGAATCTGCTGAAGTGGTAGAGCCAAACATCCTAGAAGAAACTGAAGTGGAACGCGAAGCAACCGTGAGGAAAGTTCCAACCCGCATATTAGGAACGGAAGTGAAGAGGCTACGCAACCGCGAAGTCAAGCTCGTCAAAGTTCAGTGGAGCGACGTCGAGGGAGACGCAACTTGGGAAACTGAAGCTAGAATACGCGCAGCCTACCCTTTTCTTTTCGAGGGTACATCTTTGATCTTTCTTTTTCCCTAAGTTGCGCTTTTATCTATCTTTTTAGGTATATCTCCTCGACCTTATCTTTTAGGAAGAAACCCTTTGGATGAAAACATGTAATTGAAACATGTTATGGATGATGGTTGCAAGTGGTTGCAAGTGGTTGCAAGTGAGTGCTAGTGGTTGCTCGTGGTTGCATATACACACACAATCTAGGTTTTAGATCGGCTCAGTCACTTCATACTGCATATGCATATATGTATGTATATTCGTATATGGTTAAAGTTTAATGTGTTGTCATATGGATGTCGCATTTGTTTGAATGATTGCGCACTCATGTAGAATCATGAATAGGAAAATTTGCATACATAATGGATTCATGGCACTTACATAATTCGCACTAAGGAGGTCAACTGAATCAGTAGACCGCCTGATTTTGAATTAGATAAGTACATGTACACACACACTTCGCATATGATCATGAAGCAATAGAAGTCTTTTAAGGACAATGGATGCTCGTGTTTGATGGATGAGTAGATGGATGTTTGGATGTTAGGATTTACATTCTTCCTGAACTTAAAGATTTTGGGGACGAAATCCTTTTAAGTGGGGGAGAATGTAACACCCCGTGTATTTTATAACAGTGAAATTCAAAAATTAATGTATAACTAATTTCAAAACAAAGAATTAAGGGAAACGGGATACGCCATTTCGTTTGTCTCGGAATTCTGCTTGGGATAGAGTCCGAGTTTGCGTAAAACGAACTCCGTATGAAGAAGATATGGCCTCCGGAAGTTTCAGAATTCAGTTTAAAATTCAAACAGACCAAAACAGCTCAGAAAAACCAATTTAAAATTCAAAATCGGGCCCACTTGGCCAGGGCGGGAATTTTCCCGCCTAAGGCACCCAGGTCGACTTGGTAGTCGACCTGGGGCTATCCAGGTCGACGGGGCAGTCGACCTGGGTCACCCGTGTTGACTGCCAAGTCGACGCGGTGTCGACTGGCGTGTCGACCTGGCCCTTGAGCCAGGTCGAACCCAGCCCCCCTGGCTGGCCTGGTCTATGTTTGGTCGATTTTCTGAGCCTTGCCTTGTCACTAGGGCTAGGTGTCAGCTCCTGGTTGGTCTCTCCTTCAAACGAATGACTATTATTAAACCAAGCTCCATCGACGGTCCAAATCAACTCACAAACTCTATAAAAAGGACCTAAGACTCACCCTAATTCACACAAACAAAAATGGAGATGTGACCGTCATGCTGCTGAGGAGATACTAGAGATAGCCGTCAGAAATTGAGAGACAATTAGGAGATAATTCGAAAGCTTAAAGCAACGTTAATTAAATCAAAGCAACGCCTACAACAAAGGATAGCATCTCCAAATTCAGAACTCATATTCCTGAATTGAAGATTCGTCATACGTTGTAAGTAGAGTGCTATTCCGATGTGAATAATTAATTGTGTTTCGATTTGTGTAAAGTGAGAAATGGAATTGTGATGATAATAATCTAAATTTGTATGTTGCCTTGATTCTAAATGATTTGGAAATGTTATGGTATACGATTGGATATTTGCAAGTATGTGGTTTATGTTGACAACCATATGTTGTGGTATTTTATTTGGGGTTCATACAAGTATATGATTCATGTTAACAACCATATGTTGCGGTATTTTATTTGGGATTCATGCAAGTATATGATTCACTATTATGCCAATAAGATGTACATACTTTTATGATCACTTTTAGTGTGTAATTGGACTCGACTAAGTACTATGGTTTATATGAATCTATGATGGAATTGGCAAATCATACTTTTGTATTAGAAACAAAAGTAAGCATTTTTATGAACATGATCAAACTATGTTTGGTGTTATGCCTAGTTGAAACCATATCAAACTATGTTTGGTGTTATGCCTAGTTGAAACCATATCAAACTATGCTTGGTGTTATGCCTAGTTGAAACCATGTTTAGGCCTATGTTGTTATAAAAATCATATGGTAATATAGGTAGCGTATAAATTAAGTTAGATTTACATTCCAAATGCAAGTTTACATGAATAAATTAAAAACAATGATTCATGTCTAGGCATGTTTATGCTATGATCTTATAAGTAGAATGATTCATGTTTAAGTATGCTTAGGACATAATTATATGCTGCTACCATGCAAGTTCACATATGCCTAATTCATGTTAATTAGATCGTTATGTTGCAAGTTCATGCGTTCACACTCCCCTTTTATGTCACTTAGAATGTATAAACACTATGTTATAAGCCTCCCCTTTTTCATGTGGCTAAGTTGGGTTTAAATGTTAAACCCACCATATGTTATATTTTAGTGAACGTATAAAAACGGGGGTAATGACAACGGGGTTAAAACATAGAACATATGTGTGGCATGTTTGACACATGCCAACAACCTTGAAAAATAATTAAGAGGCATAAATATATTTTAAACCAATAAAGATGAATTTGAATAATGGGCCGCAAATATTTACATATAAAAAGAAAAGATACAAAATATGTAAATTTGGAAAATACGATGTGTTTAACCCGAGGTTGGATTGAGTTGTGATGTAAACCTGCCCGGAACCGCCCAGCTGTCCAGTAGTCACAACAATACCTATCCAATGTGGGTGGTTAAACACGGGGCCCAATAAAGACCCGAGGTTAGACTGAGTTGTGGCGTAAGACTGCTCGGACCCAACCGGCAACAGGCAGCCACAACAATACCAGTCTAATGTGAGAGGTCAAGGCTTTAATAAGACAACTAAGGCTGAGTCAGGATTGATAGGATTAAGTAAATTGAATTAATGCTTAATCAAAATGGAACATGCTAAACTATACAAACTGATTGGGGGTTAGGTTTACAAAACACTTAACCAACTTAGCATGTTGGCTAGAAATAGAAAACCTAGTAGCGGGGGACCCTTTTCAGCAGTAACCCTACAAGGTGTATCAGGATACCCTGAACTAGGCAGGGTGGGGCACGATTATTGGGCTGATTGTAAGAGGTCAAATCGACGGCGGTGGTGCAGCAGCGTAGGTTCTAATGGGGTGCGGGCGTGCACACACTCCGGCGCAGAAAAATAAGGCACTGGGCACCAGTAGCATACCTGTGCATTCTAGAATTGTATCGGGCCGCCGCCATGGGACTTGATACACCCCATGGTGGGACCAGCATAGGTAACTACAACAACGGGGGCCGTAAGACACATGTAACTATGCGAGTAGGAGCCGATCATCAGAAATGGATCACTTCACCCTGATTATGGGGTGCCTGTTGGGAACTAGTTTATTTGGGTACAGAGATTAACATGGGGTACGATAGTGTATTCGACCCTAGACAACTTAGTTTATGGTGCTTTCCCATTTCCAGTTTATACTTATAAACCTCCACCAAAATTAGGGCTTTCCTTTTTGAGAGTGACCTTAACGGAGGTGGGGTGTTTCTTACAACCTCAATAGGTCCTCTAGAATACGATTCACCCTCTCGGCCTGGCTGTTCGTCTGAGGATGATATGCGGTGTTCAAACATAACTGAGTCCCTACCGCCTCTTGCAAGCTCTTCCAAAATTTGCTAGTAAAGATAGGATCGTGTTCGCTCACTATGCTAGAAGGAACACCGTGCAAACGAAATATATCTCGAATGTATACGGAGGCTAACCATGGAGCAGTCCTCTTACTCTTCACGGGAATGAAATAGGCGCTCTTGGTAAATCTGTCTACCACAACCCAAATCCCCGTATCACCCTTCCTCGATCTCGGTAACCCATCAATAAAGTCCATCGAGACACTTTCCCACTTCCATTGTGCGACCTCCAATGGGTGAAGCAACCCAGCGGGCTTCTTTTACTCTGCTTTTACTTGTTGGCACACCAAGCATCTAGTGACAAACTGTGAAGACCCGTAACTTCCCCGGTAAGGAAAGAGCGGATTACCTTGAGAACAAGCCACAACAGAACGCAAACAGAAGAACATTTCATTGTATATTACAACAATTCCATCGGAGTACAAGAATATACAGAGTATGAATTAATATTACACAGAAAATATCATAGATTTAAATTACATTTAAATACGTCGCAGCGGAAATAATACAAAACACAACTAGAAGAGATATACGGATACAGAGCTTTCCGGATATCGTTCCAGCTGTAAATCAGGATCCTGTGACTATAAATCTGCAAAACCCAAAACTACTAGTTGCCCATGTGGAAATAAGGGCACCAGAGTTTAGGTTAAAACAATAAACTCTAGGTCAGTCATGTGACTGGTGTGAGAACTAAAATAGTTATTAATCTTTGTTTTTAAAGTTAGGTAAATCAAGGGAGCACGCCGTATAACACGGAACGGGTTTCCTCCCAAGAATACCAGCGCATAAAACAAACAGCGCAATGCTAAATAAAGAACAATGAAGCTATTATAAGACCCAGATCCCATCAGACAATGCAACGCAAGCCGGAGGATAGGGTTTTCCCTTATAATAGCCAAATATGCTTG
Source organism: Allium sativum (assembly GCA_030737875.1). NCBI lineage: Eukaryota > Viridiplantae > Streptophyta > Magnoliopsida > Asparagales > Amaryllidaceae > Allium > Allium sativum. The sequence continues at coordinate 335,053,999 of CM060913.1, read as the reverse complement.
ATACGCGAAATTTCATCTTATATTATTACTATAAATGAAGAAAACAACTTCAAATATAAATGTATCAATCATAGACGGCATAGGTACCATATATCATGTCGCCAATACTAGGCTCTACAATCAAAACCGCAAAATGTCATATTTGAAATTGGATTTCCATCATGGTGGCTGCTGATTCGGAAGATCGATTGCGTAGTGCCATCTAAAACGACTTACGTCTCAGCTAGAGAAAACACCGTAATGCACATCCGCACTTTTGGGAAATCCAGTATTACTACGGGTTACGTCCCGGGGAGAGAAAACACCGCTTACCCTATCCCTCTGAGCACTAAGCTCAATCTCGGTCGACCGAATCCACGACACCACTATGGTGCCCATCCTCTAAAAAGCATACTGATCAAACCATCAGTTTACCACCATACTGGGGTGTGAGGCTCGCGAATCAACGCTATACACAAAGTTGTGCTATATTAAAGCTGCGCTTTGATCATCATCCACCAAACTTTGCTTTTCAACAAAAGTCTAGATCACTGCATCTCAGCATGCCACACTATCAATCCATATCGTACCACTGATTTCTGCCAATATATAACCTCTGAGCTCGTATGCCTTGAGCAAGAGAATAAATTCTCCGCCGCCAAACAGATATATATTTAGCAGAGATCAATGAATACAATATAAAGGAATACAATGTCAGACACACCATCCATTTACAAGTCCGTTCTGGGTCTGAACGAAACCGGAGGCACTTTCCTCGCATATCCGTCGACCTCCAAGCATGTCCAGACGGCCACTACTTTATCCCCCTTCAAAGTAGCTACTCCCATCGTGAGCATCAGTAACACCCATCCATTCGATGTGAAGATCGTCGGTCTTGCACCATCTTCAATCTCTTCGACTCGTCGAATCAGTTATTCAGAATGGGTTATACCCGGACTTTCTGAATAACTCGCGTATCTTAATCAACAAGTGCTATAATACACAATATACGCCTCATTCCAATTCATAATATTCTTTTATTCAGATATTCACACTCCTAGGGAAAGGTTCCCATTAATTTTATCAAAGATAAATTCTTTTAAATTTATTCTTTAACCTTCCTTGGGATGTCATTTCAAACAAGATTATGGTTTTCCAAACTAGTCGAGATTAGCGAACCACACGGAAGTAATTATTTATTTTATCTCCCAATCCCAACCTATTCATCCCATGGAGCAAAACTGCTATTACCCCATAACTAACACCACGGTATTATCGGTAAATATAATTACCATTTCACGTTCAAATCTAATTAAAGATTTAACTATCGCTAGGAGTAAAACTGGTGATACTCCATTCTCGCTCACTTTCCAAGTTTGGTAATTTAAATTATCAATTCACATTTCAATCTAATTACCGATTCATTAAAACTCCTTTTACTGGGTTGAAGGACTAATGTCACTTAAAACACAGTTCACTATAAACCCAGATCACATTCTATTTATTATCGGGTTAAAGAACAAGTGTTATTTTAAATACCATTCACGGTAAACCCACAAATCAATTCCAATTAAATATATTAGAAATTCAGGTTATTTAAAACCCATTTCAAAATCAATTTATTTATTTCAAAAATAAATTGATTTTAATTCTAGTTTAAAACTAGTTCATTTTGATAAAAACTATTTTTATCTTTTCAAATATGGAGTTTTTCATCCCAGTTTTTCCTAAATCATTTATTTTGATTTTACACAAATTATAGATATTTTTAATTATTTTATCAAGGCCCGTACAGTCGATTTCCATCTACGGCCATCGAACTGCACTTACAACGACCTTTTCTAAAATTGATTTGGACATATCTCCAAATCCAACCGTTAGATTTCAATTTTCTAATATTCATTGGAAAGCTCTTTTCGATACAAACCCAACGGTTCCAGTTTCAGGATAATCCGACGGTCGGATCTCCCGTAATGTCCTTTCGAAGTCAATGGTCGAAATTCGCGAACCGTCGCGGCGCGACGCGTTCTATTCAGGCCATTATATTATATATATATAATATATACTTCGCCGATTTCCTTTTAAAAACGAATTTTATAAATCGTTTTAAATTCGTTTTCAAAACGATTTCAACTTCATTTTCAATTTCAAATCAAAGTTCAATTTTTCCCAATATAAATTCGTTTTAAATTCATTTCAAATTGATTTCAATTCAAATTCGATTCTATTCAATTTCAATTCGAATTCATTTCTATTCAATTTCAATTCGAATTCGTTTTATATTCAATTCGAATTCACTTTATATTCAATTCAATTCGAATTCGTTTTATATTCAATTCAATTCGAATTCGTTTTATATTCAATTCAATTCGAATTCAGATTATATTCAATTCAATTCGAATTCACTTTATATTCTATTCTATTCAAATTCATTTTCTATTCTATTCTATTCAAATTCATTATCTATTCTATTCTATTCAAATTCATTTTCTATTCTATTCTATTCAATTTGTATATCTCTTTCTAAATATTCATTTTAAAAACGAATATAATTGATATCAATATCGTTCGCATCAAAATAGCGCATCTCTAATCAACACGGCTTTATATTATTCAATAACTTTGTTATTCTATTCAACAAATGAATATTCATTCTATTCAACACATGAATCTATATTTCTTTCACCACATGACTAATCTCAACAAATGAGTACTGTCAACACGTTAATCTCTATTTTAAAATATTCTTTATTTTCCCAATTGGAATGAGGCCCAATCAATTACCATATAATGTTAATTATATGGATTCCAGACAACACATGTATATAATAGCAACCATAAATAATCAACCATCATCCAAAGTGCACCACACAACTGCATAAGCAATATATATATAACTAACGCTTACACAGTCTGTCGACCAATCGATCGACATACAATTTATTAATTGGGATTAGTGTACGCCAAATATCATCCGAAGGGCCGTGTGGGGTTTCAAACAATCAAACAACGATTTTATTTGTGCAGTTGGGCGATATGTAAAATTTATCGTCCCAATCAATATCAGTCAAATGTGTGTATATAAACAAATCATTCGATTTGTTTATAAATATTTATTTCATTTTATATACATGTTAAAAGATATATTTTTAACTATATAAATATTTTATTTCACTATATAAATATTTTATTTCATTCCACAACACACATTAAATTTTTCACATCAAAATCAAACAAACAAGCATACAAGTCGTCCATGGTCTGTGGACGACGGGTGTTGGGTGCTGCTAAGCACCGTCTGCATCCTAGTATATATATTAACTAGAAATTTAAAACAATAGTGAGGAGTTCTCACCGAGGGATCCACTCCTCCATTCTTAACTATCGCTCAGATCCGCTGTTTTGATTCCAATGCAGTCTGTTACACGAAATCTTATATTAAAAACCACATGTTTATTCTGCTATTGTATAAATAAAAGTCATATTCTTATTCTGCTATTTCTATATAAAAATTATATTTTTATATTTCTACTTCATATATAAAGATCGAATCTTTATTTGTTATATAATATAAAAATCGTACTTTTATGACCTACATTATATAAGAATCATTTTTTTCCTCTTTCTTTCTTTTCTCTCTTTTCAAATAGAGAAAAGTCATATATGAAGATTATATTTTATTCACTACATATAATAATAAAAAAAATTAATCTATATAAAAATCTATAATTCATACGAATAAAGATATCATCTTTATCATGTTAATCCTTTAAATAAAAATCAAATTTTTATTCCTCTATTTCCATAATAAAAATCTCTTCTATATTATAAATAAAAATCTCTTCTTTATTATATTTTTTCCAATTAACTCAGCTAAAACATGAGATTACCTCATATAAATATCGGGTCTTCCCTTTCTGTTGCCTGGAACCTCTGGTCATTGTCGAAACTCTGGAAACCGTGCTCGACTGGATTTCCTCCCATCGCACAACACTCCGGGACATCGGAGCTTAATCAGAGACCGGCGCAGGATGCGCCCTGGCCTCCCCTATCACCGTGCCAAGGATGGTGCGACTTCGATTGAAGGGAAAAGGTGGGTTCGTGGTTCACGTTTGGGATGGAGAAGCAAGGGGCTGGGTGTCAATCATCGGAGCGGATGGCGATGGTCTTCAGCGTGGCGGCGCAGCAGCGCTTGGAGGGGGGCGCGGTGAGATCGTTCAGTGTTTTTTTTCTCCCTATTTTCTTTTTATCGATTTCAGATCTGAATTAGGGTGAGGAGGGTTTGACTGTGAATGAGGAGAGAAGGAGGGGGTTTACATAAAATTTAATTATATTATTTAATTTTCAACCACAAAAAGTTAGTTTTAAATTCGAACTCGAAATCAAGCCCACTGATTGTCGCCCCTAGCGTAATACCCCTATTACGAACACAATGGGATATGTTTCACAAGCCAATTCGAACGTTACAATCAGTTTCTGTTAACAGTAATATATAAATAAATATATATTAAATTCGAATGCACATTTTAATTTACCAGGGCCACGTACTAACTCTAAAAATTCCAGAAAAAATAATTCTAGCTTCGTATTGACGATACGGTCCTAATAAAACTAATTTCGTCAAATTCCAAGACCGTTTGAAAAATGGCCATTTTCCAGTCGATTAAAATCAACTAAAACTGGTCAAACGCGTTTTCCTTTGCCACGCTCACATATTAACTTCAAAAATTATGAAATTTGAAACCTAGCAATAGTTTGACACTGCGGATCCAACAAAAGTGGTTTCGTCCAAAACCGAGGTTATTTGCAAAACGGCTATTTTCTAAGGGCTGAAATTCCATAGCGACTATTCTGAAATTTCAACTGGACGTATTTTTTGATTCCCACTATGAAATTTCAATTTTTCGGATTCGTTGGAAAGATACCATCAATTAGATTCAAATATTTTTGGTTTCACTAAAATCCGGTTTATTTTGAATCTTGTACATTCAATTGAAGTTTGAAATTGAATTATCGAACTACCGCGCCATTTTCAATTCCTTTTATATATATAAATAATTATTTATATTCTAACGACGATCTATATAATATATACGTTCAAATTCTATTCAAAATAAATTTTTCATCGATATTATTTAAAATAATCTATTTTAAATATTCAAAATTCGTTAGAATTGCCAAAATAATTTTTTTAAACTGGCCCAGATTTTACGGGTTGTTACAATCTCCCCCACTTAAAAATTTTCGTCCTCGAAAAGGAACGAAGCCAAAAGTTGTTTTAAAAACCAACTCAACTTTCATTATTTTCACTACATCTTAAGTTCTTCAACTTTTTAGTTTCTAAAAACTTTTCAAATTTTTCAAAAATTTGGCTAACACCCTAAATTTCCGAAAAATTTCGCCATAACCTCCCCTGCACCGGGAGCACAGGGAAAATCCCGAAATTGCCATACAGGCCCTCAGATCTCAAAAAGAAAAAGAAAAAGCCAAGCGGCTAGCCAATCGGCTCATAAAATCATCATTACCCAAACAAAACAGTAAATTATGATAAACATGTACCTATTTGTCGGGCAAACAAATTTTATTCTTCTGCTCTAGCCTCTTTGCAATGACCTGTTCAATGTAAGTACATGTTTATGCATGCATTTGTAATTTTTTTCAATACAGTTCAATGTTTGGTTCAATTAGGCTTAAATGGTAAAAAATTATCAAACCAATAATCAAACAACACATCCATCAATCAATTAGTGAATTAACATTTCAAATTCATAATTTTGATACATATACAGAAAATCATGTTTTTGATGCCAAATCACAGCAATAATCCAATCTAATTTTGGTTCTCACACCAGTCTAATGGAAATATATAGATATCACACTTTTAAAACTCGAATATAAATTCTGATGATGTACGTACTATATAGCGATCATTAGAACCATCACCGGGGGACTAGAATGTGATTCTATATCTATCCAGTATATTAAAACTTCGAATGTACGTTCATGACGCGTATATGAAAAATCTTTATATACTGAATCGTCCAAATCTAATACAACTAAAATATTCAAATACGAATAAAACGATTTAAATTTCAAAACAAAATTGTTTTCATTTGAAAAATATACTCTTCACACTCGTTCTAGGATACTACTGATCCTATCTCTAACGAGTCATTCTAACTGGATATTACTAATCCAATATCTGATGAATTCTTTTGTTTGGTTCTAATGTGTCTTGTTCTCGAGCTCTGTAAACCAAAGCTCTGATACCAACTGTGAAGACCCGTAACTTCCCCGGTAAGGAAAGAGCGGATTACCTTGAGAACAAGCGACGACAGAACGCAAACAGAAGAACATTTCATTGTATATTACAACAATTCCATAAGAATATAAGAATATACAGAGTATGAATTAATATTACACAGAAAATATCAGAGATTTAAATTACATTTAAATACATCGCAGTGGAAATAATGCAAAACACAACTAGAAGAGATATACGGATACAGAGCTTTACGAATATGGTTCCAGCAGTAAATCAGGATCCTGTGAATATAAATGTGCAAAACCCAGAACTACTAGCTTCCCGTGTGGAAATAGGGGCACCAGAGTTTAGTTTAAAACAATAAACTCTAGGTCAGTCAGGTGACTTGTGTGAGAACTAAAACAGTTATTAATCTTTGTTTTTAAAGTTAGGTAAATCAAGGGACCACGCCGTATAACACGGAACAGGTTTCCTCCCAAGAATACCAGTGCATAAAAAAAACAGCGCAATGCTAAACAAAAGAACAATGAAGCTATTATAAGACCCAGATCCCATCACACAATGCAACGCAAGCCGGAGGATAGGGTTTTCCCTTAAAATAGCCAAATATGCTTGATACACGAAATTTCATCTTATATTATTACTATAAATGAAGAAAACAACTTCAAATATAAATGTATCAATCATAAACGGCATGGGTACCATATATCATGTCGCCAATACTAGGCTCTACATTCAAAACCGCAAAATGTCATATTTGGAAATTGGATTTCCATCATGGTGGCTCCTGATTCGAAAGATCGATCGCGTAGTGCCATCTACAACGGCTTACGTCTCAGCAAGAGAAAACACCGTAATGCACATCCGCACTTTTGGGAAATCGAGTATCACTGCGGCTTACGTCCCGGCGAGAGAAAACACCGCTTACCCTATCCCTCTGAGCACTAAGCTCAATCTCTGTCGACCGAGTCCACGACAGCACTAAGGTGCCCATCCTCTAAAAAGCATACTGATCAAACCATCAGTTTACCACCATACCGGGGTGTGAGGCTCGCGAATCAACGCTATACACAAAGCCGTGCTATGTTAAAGCTGCGCTTTGATCATCATCCACCAAACTTTGCTTTTCAACAAAAGTCTGGATCACTGCATCTCAGCATGCCACACTAACTATCCATATCGTACCACCGATTTCTGCCAATATATAACCTCTGAGCTTGTATGTCTCAGAGAAGGGCGTTAAGCAAGAGAATAAATTCTCCGCCGCCAAATAGATATATATTTAGCAGAGATCAACGAATACAATATAAAGGAATACAATGTCAGACACACCATCCATTTACAAGTCCGTTCTGTGTCTGAACGAAACCGGAGGCACTTTCCTCGCATATCCGTCGACCTCCAAGCATGTCCGGACGACCACTACTTTAGCCCCCTTCAAGGTAGCTACTCCCATCGTGAGCATCAGTATCACCCATCCATTCGATGTGAAGAACGTCGGTCTTGCACCGTCTTCAATCTCTTCGACTCATCGTCGAATCAGTTATTCAGAATGGGTTATACCCGGAATTTCTGAATAACTCGCGTATCTTAATCAACAAGTGCTATAATACACAATATATGCCTCATTCCAATTCAGAATATTCTTTTATTCAGATATTCACACTCCTAGGGAAAGGTTCCCTTTAATTTTATGAAAGATAAATTCTTTTAAATTTATTCTTTAACCTTCCTTGGGATGTCATTTCAAACCAGAATATGGTTTTCCAAACTAGTCGAGATTAGCGAACCACACGGGAGTAATTATTTATTTTATTTCCCAATCCCAACCTATTCATCCCATGGAGCAAAACTGCTATTACCCCATAACTAACACCACGGTATTATCGTTAAATTTAATTACCATTTCATGTTCAAATCTAATTAAAAATTTAACTATCGCTAGGAGTAAAACCGGTGATACTCCATTCTCGCTCACTTTCCAAGTTTTGTAATTTAAATTATCAATTCACATTTCACTCTAATTACCGATTCATTAAAACTCCTTTTACTGGGTTGAAGGACTAATGTCATTTAAAACACAGTTCACTATAAACCCAAATCACATTCTATTTATTATCGGGTTAAAGAACAAGTGTTATTTAAAACACCGTTCACGGTAAACCCACAAATCAATTCCAATAAAATATATTAGAAATCCTGGTTATTTAAAACCCATTTCAAATTCAATTTATTTATTTCAAAAATAAATTGATTTTAGTTTTAGTTTAAAACTAGTTCATTTTGATAAAAACTATTTTTATCTTTTCAAATATGGAGTTTTTCATCCCAGTTTTTCCCAAATCATTTATTTTGATTTTACACAAATTATAGATATTTTTAATTATTTTATCAAGGCCCGTACAGTAGATTTCCATCTACGGCCATCGAACTGCACTTACAGCGACCTTTTCTAAAATTGATTTGGACTTATCTCCAAATCCAACCGTTAGATTTCAAATTTCTACTATTCATTAGAAATCTCTTTTCGATACGAACCCAACGGTTCCGGTTTCATGAGAATCCGACGGTCGGATCTCCCGTAATGTCCGTTCGAAGTCAATGGTCGAAATTCGCGAACTGCCGCGGTGCGGCGCGTTCTATTCAGGCCATTACATTATATATATAATATATATAATATATACTTCATCGATTTCCTTTTAAAAATGAATTTTATAAATCGTTTTAAATTCGTTTTCAAAACGATTTCAACTTCATTTTCAATTTCAAATCAAAGTTCAATTTTTCCCAATATAAATTCGTTTTAAATTCATTTCAAATTGATTTCAATTCAAATTCGATTCTATTCAATTTCAATTCGAATTCATTTCTATTCAATTTCAATTCGAATTCGTTTTATATTCAATTCAATTCGAATTCACTTTATATTCAATTCAATTCGAATTGTTTTATATTCAATTCAATTCGAATTCGTTTTATATTCAATTCAATTCGAATTCACTTTATATTCAATTCAATTCGAATTCACTTTATATTATGTTCTATTCAAATTCATTTCCTATTCTATTATATTCAAATTCATTTTCTATTCTATTCTATTCAAATTCATTTTCTATTCTATTCTATTCAATTTGTATATCTCTTTCTAAATATTCATTTTAAAAACGAATATAATCGATATCAATATCGTTCGCGTCAAAATAGCGCATCTCTAATCAACATGGCTTTATATTATTCAATAACTTCGTTATTCTATTCAACAAATGAATATTCATTCTATTCAACACATGAATCTATATTTCTTTCACCACATGACTAATCTCAACAAATGAGTACTGTCAAAACGTTAATCTCTATTTTAAAATATTCTTTATTTTCCCAATTGGAATGAGGCCTAATCAATTACCATATAATGTTAATTATGTCGATTCCATACAACACATGTATATAATAACAACCATAAATAATCAACCATCATCCAAAGTGCACCACACAACTACATAAGCATTAAATATATATAATTAACGCTTACACAGTCTGTCGACCAATCGATCGACATACAGTTTATTAATTGGGATTAGTGTACGCCAAATATCATCCCAACACCCGTGTGGGGTTTCAAACAATCAAACACAGATTTTATTTGTGCAGTTGGGCGATGTGTAAAATATATCGTCCCAATCAATATCAGTCAAATGTGTGTATATAAACAAATCATTCGATTTGTTTATAATTATATATTTCATTATATATACACGTTAAAAATTATATTTTTAACTATATAAATATTTTATTTCACTATATAGATATTTTATTTCATCCCACAACACACATTCAAATTTTCACATCAAAATCAAACAAACAAGCATACAAGCCGTCTATGGTCTGTGGACGACGGGTGTCGGGTGCTTCTAAGCACCGTCTGCATCCTAGTTTATATATTAACTAGAAATTTAAAATAAAAGTGAGGAGTTCTCACCGAGTGATCCACTCCCCCATTCTTAACTATCGCTCAGATCCGCTGTTTTGATTCCAACGCAATCTGTTACATGAAATCTTATATTAAAAACCACATGTTTATTCTGCTATTGTATAAATAAAAGTCATATTCTTATTCTGCTATTTCTATATAAAAATTATATTTTTATATTTCTACTTCATATATAAAGATCGAATCTTTATTTGTTATATAATATAAAAATCGTACTTTTATGACCTACATTATATAAGAATCTTTTTTTCCTCTTTCTTTCTTTTCTCTCTTTTCAAATAGAGAAAAATCATATATGAAGATTGTATTTTATTCACTACATATAATAATAAAAAAAATTAATCTATATAAAAATCTATAATTCATACGAATAAAGATCTCATCTTGATCATGTTAATCCTTTAAATAAAAATCAAATTTTTATTCCTCTATTTCCATAATAAAAATCTCTTCTATATTATAAATAAAAATCTCTTCTTTATTATATTTTTTCTAATTAACTCGGCTAAAATAGGAGATTACCTCATCTAAATATCTGGTCTTCCCTTCCAGGTGCCTGGAACCTCTGGCCATTGTCGAAACCCTGGAAACCGTGCTCGACTGGATTTCCTCCCATCGCGCAACACTCCGGGACATCGGAGCTTGATAAGAGACTGGCGCAGGATGCGCCCTGGCCTCCCCTATCACCGCGCAAAGGATGGTGCGACTTCGATTGAAGGGAAAAGGAGGGCTCGTGGTTCACGTCCGGGATGGAGAAGCGACGGGCAGGGTGTCGATCATCGGAGGGGATAGCGGTGGTCTTCATCGCGGCGGCGCAGCAGCGCTTGGAGGGGGGCGCGGTGAGATCGTTCAGCGTTTTTTTTTTCTCCCTATTTTCTTTTTATCGGGTTTAGATCTGAATTGGGGTGATGAGGGTTTGACTGTGAATGAGGAGAGAAGGAGGGGGTTTATATAAAATTTAATTATATTATTTAATTTTCAACTCCAAAAAGTTAGTTTTAAATTCAAACTCGAAATCAAGCCCACCGACTGTCACGCCTAGCGTAATACCCCAATTCCGAACACAATGGGATATGTTTCACAAGCCAATTCGAACGTTACAATCAGTTTCCGTTAACAGTAAAATATAAATCAATATATATTATATTCGAACGCACATTTTAAATTACCAGGGCCACGTACTAACTCTTAAAATTGCAGAAAAAAAATTTCTAGCTTCGTATTGACGATACTGTCCTAACAAAACTAATTTCGTCAAATTCCGAGACCGTTTGAAAAATGACCATTTTCCAGTCGATTAAAATCAACTGAAACTGTTCAAACGCGTTTTCCTTTGCCACGCTCACATATTAACTTCAAAAATTATGAAATTGGAAACCTAGCAATAATTTGACACTCGGATCCAACAAAAGTTGTTTCGTCGAAAACCGAGGTTGTTTTCAAAATGACTATTTTCTAAGGGCCGAAATTCCATAGCGATTATTCTGAAATTCCAACTGGACGTATCTCTTGATTCCCGCTATGAAATTTCAATTTTTAGGATTCGTTGGAAAGATACCATCAATTAGATTCAAATATTTTTGGTTTCACTAAAATCCGGTTTATTTTGAATCCTGTACATTCAATTGAAGCTTGAAATCGAATTATCGAACTACCGCGCCATTTTCAATTCCTTTTATATATATAAATAATTATTTATATTCTAACGACGATCTATATAATATATACGTTCTAATTCTATTCAAAATAAATTTTTCGTCGATATTATTTAAAATAATCTATTTTAAATATTCAAAATTCGCTAAAATTGCCAAAATAAAAATTTTAAACTAGCCCAGATTTTACGGGTTGTTACACAAACTCATCCACAACCCTCTTCATATCGACCCAAAAGTAAACTCGTCTCATGTCCATGTACATCTTGTCCCCGCCGGGATGGATGGTCATCTTCGAACGATGTGCATCATCAAGAATGGTCTTCCTCAAATTCTCGTCCCGTGGTACACAAAGTCTACCGTCCCTACGTAACTAACCCTTATCATCTAGGGTATACCTACTGAGATGGCTCGATGACTCCCCGATTTTGAGATTCTCTACTAACTCAACCAACTGTGGGTCATCTCGCTGTGCCTCACCAATCAGTCCCAAAAGCATAGGTCTAACCTCTAAGGATGCTACCAAACCGGGTACAAAGTCAACGGATGGTCTAAAGTCAAACGTAGAGATGATCTCTAATCTTCGCCGCTCAACAAACAACGGACTCAAGGACAACCTTTTCCTACTTAAGGCGTCTACCACCACGTTACCCTTGCCAGGGGTATATGCTATCTCGAAATCGTAGGACGCTAACAATTCTATCCACCTTTGCTGTCTTAAGTTCAAGTCCTTCTGAAAGAACAAGTATTTTAGCTATTTGTGGTCAGTGAAAAATTCGAATTTCTCGCCAAGAAGATAATGGCGCCAAGACTTAAGTGCAAAAACAAAAGCGGCCAACTCTAGGTCATGTGTAGGGTAATTTCTCTCATTCTCTCTCAACTGCCTTCCTCCATATGCTATTACCCTTCCCTCTTGCATTAAGTCTGCGCCTAGTCCTGTCCCACAAGCATCGGTATAAATGGTGAATGGCTTACTCCCATCTGCAAAAACTAAGATTGGGGTCGTGGTCAAAGCTCTCTTTAAATGTTGGAACGCATCATCACAATCTACGTCCCACGTGGAAACTAAGTTCTTCTTCGTCAAGCGTGTTAATGAGGCTGATATTTTTGCGAAGTCTTTGATAAACTTCCTATAGTAGCCAGCCAACCCTAAGAAACTCCTCACCTCTATAGCATTTTTAGGGACCTTCCAATCTTGGATCGCCACTAACTTCGCAGGATCCATAGCGATCCCTTCTTTGGAAACCACGTGCCATAAGAATCTCACTTCCTTCCTCCAAAAGTGACATTTAGAAAATTTAGCTTTAAGGCTATGTGCTCGAAGGGTCTCCAACACTTCCCTAAGATGTAGGGCATGCTCTTCCTCGCTTTTAGAAAAGATCAAGATGTCATCCACAAAGACTACCACGAATTTATTAAGGTACTCCCTAAACACCCTACTTATCAAGTCAACAAAGTATGCGGGGGCGTTTGTTAAACCGAAGGGCATCACAAGCCACTCGAAAAAGTCGTCCGGAGTCCTAAAGGTAGTCTTTTCTACGCTATCCTCAGCCACTCTCAACTGATGGAAACCAGTGGCTAAGTCCATTTGCGAAAACACTGAGGCACCACCTAACTGATCGAAGAGATTGTCAATCCTCGGCAGTGGGTGCCTATTCTTATTAGTAAGCTTATTTAGTTCTCTATAGTCCACACAAAGTCTAAGGGACCCATCTTCCTTCGTGGCAAATACTACTGTGGCACCCCACTCCGATATACTACGTCTTATGAAACCCTTCTCAAGCAATTCTTTCACTTGCTTACTGAATTCTCTTCTCTCTCTTGGAGCCAAGTGGCGCACTGGCAATGCAACTAGATATATTCGAAAGTCTATCTAACGTTTTGGGGGTAAACCCCTCACCTCATCGAAGACATCAACATATTCACGGACTATACGAACAGAATGTACATCATCGTTGGATGCATCAAGAGATTCTAGGTAGCTAAGCATTATTGGACCTCTAGGGTCACAAGAAATATCAAGGGTCTTTCCACAACGAGTCAACAATCTAACTACACTTCTTTCACAATCTAGGATGGCCCTGTATCTAGTTAGCCAATCCATACCTAGAATCAAGCCGTAGCCCATGAAGCCAAGAACAAAGGCGTTGCATTCAAAAGCCAACGCCCAAAATAGACACTCTCAAATCCCGACAAATCATAGAAAGATGAGCCGAACTACCAATAGGATTTGAGACTACTAAGGGATCTGTAACTAAACTGGTATTTAGGTGCAGTGTTTCAACTAATCATGTAGAGATAAACGAATGTGATGCGCCAGAATCGAATAAAGTACAGACAGGATGATCAAACAGAAAAACTAAACTTTCAACGGAAATCGTTCTTCCACATTCTTGCAGCTGTGGGACCACGAGAGCCTGAACTTGCCCCCTTGCCTGCCCTGGTGCCGTAAGAGCCTGCACCTGTCCTCCCGAGGTAGACCCTGCCCTCTGCCCTTTCCTTGGGTAGTCCTTCATCAGATGTCCAGCTTCGCCATAGTGGAAACAGCCAGTCTTCTTTTTCTTCCTACAATCTTTGCTTAGATGGCCTGGTGTCCTGCACCTTTCTTGTTTTGTTGTTGCAGTTGCGGTTTCTTTTGATCCCCTTTCTTCTCGGGTGCCTTATTAGCATTGGCGCCCTTCTCTTCTTCATGCATAAGTGCCATGTCAACTAGTCTCTCAAAGGTCGCCCCCATAGGGATGTGGGTCATAGCTAACCCATGAAGCGGCTCATTTAAACCCTTGACGAATCTCAGTGCCTTCTTTATAAAAGTGTTTTTTGAAAAATAGTTTTTCAAAATTCATATATGTTCTAGTAACTTTCAGCTCTGAAACCACGTGTAACACCCCACGTCCATTAATGTCACTCACAAAGGGAATGCATTAACTTCTATGGAGCGTTTTAAGTGTGTATATAACAGAAACTTAACAACAAGACCGATATAAACATTACTTAGAACTTTAAAATTTTATTCATTGTAGCGATAAACACATAGGTTTGATTACATCATCAAAAACCAGAGTCAAAGTACATAATATCCATCTTGACTAAATCAGAATACATAAATTGAAAGACATAACCCCAACATAAAATAGCCATAAATAAGATAGGCTGAACATTTACTTCAGTGATCCAAGCAACTTCTAAAAGCAAGAGATACAGTTGTCCAAAATCAAGCTCCACTGGTGCTAGTTCCAACCTGAGCACCTAGGGGGTGAAGGAAGAAAAGAGTTGGAAACAAAGGGGGTCAGACATAAAGTTTGGTGAGTGCGATAACTTTAACAATATAATTACCAAAATAACTAGGCTTAGGAATAAGTTGGAAAATAAGGAAATGACTGTGATCATTTGGGTATGGCAGAGTAAACTAAAGGAAATAAGATGAACAATGATAAAGTTAAAGGCACGCCTAGTCGCTATAATATAATTACTACACTGCACCACACCAAACACCCTAAAAGTTGATCCCACCTACTAGACTTTAATAATGATAATGGTAGTTTCGTGTACCCCTAGTTGCCTTCATAGGCGCCGCCTGCCCCTATCTCCACTAGGTGTACCTACTACCCCCATGCGATCGGCTCCCTATCTCGTAGATACCTGTGCTGGCCCCACAGTGGGGTGTATCACTACCCAAAGTGGCAACCCGATACTACCAACAATGCTCGGCTTATACCTACACGATGCAACAACGTCTTACCTACCAGCCCAGGCCCACACACGCACATGAACCCGTTGGACTTGCATTGCTACCGCTAACCCATTTCAGCCTCTTACAGTCAAGCCCAGTACACGTGTCCCGTCCTCGACTTGGGTCAAGCCCACAGAGGTACTTATGGGTTACTAGTTGAAACGGGCCTCCATTACTTGACACAAGCTATCCACCTAAGCTTGGTCCCCTCTAGTACGTCCCACTTAACCCTCTTCTTATTCGTGTCCACTTACATGTCTTATTCTTGGTTAAGTGCATCTAATTGTATTTCAAATGCCACCCAAGGCACCCACTAAATTCCACATGTCACCCAAGGCACCCACTTAACCCTCTCATGTCACACTACATGTTTATCTGGTTAAGTGTTTCTTAATTCGTAAACACTGTAACTTTGTAGAGACCTCTCACATTAGACTGGCATTTGTGGCAGCTGGATTTGTCGGGCGGGTCCGGGAAGTCTTATACCACAAACGAGCGTAACCTCGTGTCTTTACAACTGTTACGCATTTAATTTATGCCTAAGACCTCCTACATTAGACTGGCATTTGTGGCAGCTGGATTTGTCGGGCGGGTCCAGGCAGTCTTACACCACAAAAGAGCCTAACCTCGTGTCTTAGGCGATTAATTACACAAAATTAATTATTACCCAATTTGAATCAATTTTCTTATTTAAATTATCAATCAAATCCAAATTTAACGATGTCCATAATTGACTCAGTTATGCCGATCTATTTATGTTAAGTAAAATTATACCAATTATCATCATAAATTTATTTTATGCCATTTAAGGCATTTATGCCAATTCTCCATATTAAATCTTTTAATATTATCCTATTGCCCCAAGTTGTACGTTCGTTCGTTTAACGTAAATTATACATTAAACTCGAACAATCTAACTCATGGAATAAAGAGAATACATCACAACACACATAGAAATAAAAATAGATCTAAACATATGGGGTGAATTTGCATGTGTGAATAAGGTTCTTCGTCTAAAACTTGCATAGGCCAAAGTCACAATCTTGCATAAAACTAAATATGTCATAGATCTAAATCTAAAGGTGTAAACTTGTTTAGGTAATAGTCACAAACTTGCATGAACCATGTATGTCATGGGTCTAATCATAAGGTGTAAACTTGCATAGGCAATAACCACAAACTTACATTACATGATTTATACTCCAAACATATATATATATACATACTTGCATATGTGATTTATGCAACATAACGATGGTCTAAACTTACATCTAAACATGTAAACTAACATATAGAGCTTTGTATACTAGCATATAACTCACACATGTCATAGCCTAACTTTAGATCCAATTTAGACATAAAATATATGTCATGAAACATGTAAGGTGGTACATAATTTCATTAACATGCATATGATCCAGATCTAAACTAACATCTAGACTTGCATACAGACATACATATGATTCAACATATGAATTAGTTCCAACAACATAGCCAAACTAGTATATGAAACATCATTATGAATCATAGATTTACAACATAGATGATAACATCACAGCTTTACAACATAGATAATAATATCATAAAATTTGCAACATAGATGACAACATCATAGAATTTACAACATAGATAATAACATATGGTCAATGATTCACAACATAATCATATAATCCAAATTATAGCTCAATCCAATTAAATCATTAATTATGTTATTAAAGAAATCGAACTCACAACTCAAAGAAGGTCTTGAGTTCTGAAATTTGAGTTCTGAAATTGAATTAGCTTTCCTTTGGAGAAGACATTTTGTTGTGGTTTAGATTAGAATTGAATTGATTAGCTTTTCTTCCTCTCTAATTGGTGGCGGCTATTCTAGGTTGCTAGGTGACGCCATGGAGGCCATGATTCTAATTTCTATTTGATTTTAGGGTTTGAGTCTACATGTGTTTTTATAGAGTTTAGGATTAATTTAAGCCGTCCGATCAACCCAGAATTAACCCCAGCCATTCAGATTAGATCAGAAACCCTAATGACTCAGCATACAGTCATAAACAGGTCATCAAATAAATCTGCCCCAGGGGGGTGGGGGGAGGAGGGCAGGTCGACCCCCTTGTTGACCTGTTAAGGGTAGGTCGACCCCCAGGTCGACCTGGTCCTGGCGGGAAATTTCCAGCCTAGCCCAATCTGACTCTGAAATTCGAATTTTTGAAATCTGTTTAGTTTTTTTTGAAACTTCTGATGGCCATAACTTCTTCATACGAAGTCCAATTCATGCAAACTCGGACTCTATCTCTACCAGAATTCCGAGACGAACACAATGGCGCAACCCGTTTCCCTTAATTCTCACATATGTGATTATTTATTCTTTAATTTATTACTTTAGTGTTAACAGAAATACGGGGTGTTACAGTAGGTTTGACAATATAATTTATATATATATATATATGGATTTGGTCGGCTGAGTTGTGCTGGGTGTGGTCGCACCACACCTTGTGATTTGGGATAGGGCCATTTTCCCCCAATTCCCATATTTAAGGATATACTAAGCGGTGTTTTCTCTCGCTGGGATGTAAGCCGCTGTGATACTTGATTTCCCAAAAGTGCGGATGTGCATTACAGTGTTTTCTCTAGCTGGGACGTAAGCTATGGAGTATTGCACTACGCGATAGATCTTTCGAATCAGGAGCCATCATGATGGAACCCAACTTTCCAATACAAGCTTTGCGGTTTTGATTGTAAACCTACATATGGTGACATAGTGTGATGGGGCACTCGTGCCGTCTATGATTAATACATTTACTTTCGAAGTTGATTTCTAAACTATGCACTTATAGTAATATTGAAAGAGAAATTTCACGTATCAAGCATGTTTGGCTATTATAAGGTAAAACTCTATCCTCTGGCTTGTGTTGCATTGTGTGATGGGAGTTGAGTCTTATAATAGCTTCATTTTTCCAAAAAGCATTGCGTTGTTTATTTTTGGTATTCTTGGGAGAAAACCCGTTCCGCGTTAGCGGCGAGGTCCCTTGATTTACCTAACTTTAAAATCAAATTAGTAACTGTTTTGAGTTCTCGTACCAGTCCCATGAATGACCTGGAGTTTATTGTTCCTTCCAAAACTCTGGGTGCCCATATTTTCCACATGGGCAGTCAGTAGTTTAGTTTTACACATATTATCTTCACAGGATCCTGGTCTACAGCTGAAGCGATATTCGGAAAGCTCTGTGTCCGTGTATTTCTTTTAGTTGTATTTTGTATTATTTTTCCGCTGCTATTTAAATGTAATTTAAATCTCTGAAATTGTATTTATCAAATGTAAGATATTTATTCATACTCTGATATATTCTTGTACTCTGATGTAATTGTTGTAATAAGCAATAAAATGTTCTTCTGTTTGTGTTCTGATATGTCGTGTTCTTAAAGCAATCCGGGCTTTCCTTTACGGGGAAGTTTAGGTCGTCACATTTGGTATCAGAGCTTTGGTTTACAGAGCTCGAGAACAAGACACATTATGACCGAATAAAAGAACTGATCAGAGATAGGATCAGTAACATCCTATAAAAATGACTCGTTAGTGATAGGATCAGCAATATCCTAGAATAAGTCCGAAGAGTGTTATTTTTTTAAATAAATAAAAATGAAAACAAACTTTGTTTTGAAAATTTAAATCTCATTATACGTATTTGAATATAATATTTTATTTTATTTTGGACAATCAAGTATATAGAGATTTGCATACACGCCTAGCTAGCGTGTATACAAAGCCTCCAATATACTGGATAGATATACAATCACACTGTAGTTGCCCGAACATGATTTTGATGATGAGCATGACATCATCAACATTTATGTTCGAGTATTCGAATGTGGGATATTTATATATTTCCATTGACTAGTGTGAGAACCAAAACTAGATAGGGTTTATTGCTGTGATTTGCACTAAAAACATGATTTTTGACTATATATAAAAATTATATATATTTAAAAAGTTAATCACCTAATTGATTGCTGGTTGTGATGTTTGATAATTAGTTTAAATAATTAAAATAATGGAAAGATAGTTAATTTAACCAATATGAGAAAGAATGATAAATTTAACTAAATCGAATTTAATATTGAAATGAAAGTTGAGTTGGTTAGTTAAACAACTTTCATCTTCGTTCCTTTTCGAGGACGAAAAGATTTTAAGTGGGGGAGATTGTAACAACCCACAATTTCTGAAGCAATTTAAAAAAATTATTTTAGCAAATTGAACAGATTTTTGATATTTAAAAAAATCATTTTAAATAATAATGACTAAAAATTTATTTAAATCGAAGTTAGAACGAAAAAATATAATATAATTATAAAAGGAGTTCGAAATGGCGCGATAGTTCGGATATTCGATTTTAAATTTCAATTGACTATACAGGATTCAAAATAAATCGGATTTCGGTAAAACAAGAAATATTTAAATCTGTTTGATTATATCTTTCCAACAAATCTGAAAAATTGAAATTTCATAACAGGAATTAAAAGTTATGTCCAGTTTAAAATTGAAAATAGTCGCTACAAAATTTCTATATATTTTGAATAATATATGGCCCTTAAAAATAGCCATTTTACAAACGACCTCCGTTTTCGACAAAGCCACTTTTGTTGGAACCGGAATGTCAAATTATTGCTACATTCCAAAATTCATAATTTCTGGAATCAATATGTGAGCGTGGCAAAAGAAAACGTGTTTTGTCCATTTCAGTCAAATTGGATCGACCAGAAAATAGCCATTTTTCAGCCAATCTCCAAATTTGACGAAATTAGTTTCGTAAGGACCGTATCGTCAAGACAAAGCCAGAAATATTTTTTTCTGGAATTTTTAGAGTTAGTATGTGGCCCTGGTAATTTAAAATGTACGTTTAAATTAAATATATATTCTTTTATATTTTAATTTTGATAAAAACTTATCGTAACAGCCGAATTGGCTTACGAAACATATTCCATTGTGTCCGGGATGAGGGTTATTAGCAAGGGGCGATACTCATTGGGTTTGGTTTGGAGTTCAGAACGATACAGGAGTTTTATTGAAATAAAATGGTATTAAATAATTAAAATAAAACAATAAAATACATTATAAAAATACCTAGTATACCCAACCCTAATTCTCTTATACGCAGCCGCCAACACTTATCATCAATGGCCGATTTATTCCGATCTTTGATCCTCTAAAACTTCCAATCCTTCACAAATCAAAACATGAAAATAAAACAAAAATCAAAGAGATCTTCAAGGGCTATAAATCCATAAGGTTCAGATCGGATTTAGTCAACTATCTTGTTCGGATTTGGGGCTTAACCCGTCGCCGTTTAGGGACGGCTTCTATAACATTGGGGGGTTCGAGCTCCCTATGGTTGCGGGAAGAGATGCGGAAATCGAAGGCGATGGTCATGGGTTATTTGGATGGAGAACCGATCATCGGTGGCGAGGGCAGTTGTTGGATGATGGAGTGGGGCGGCCAATTTTATACAGGAGGAAGGAGGAATGAAACACCCCACCTCCATTAAGGTCACTCACAAATGGAATGCCTTAACATCGGTGGAGGTTTACAAGTAAAAGTCATAGATAAAACACAAGACAGATATATAGACACATATATATAAGCAGCGGAAAACAAAACGGACTTTTATTTCATAAATACGTGTTCATACAATTTCCATAATTGTTTCATAATAATTTCCAAAACATTACATCATCATTTCTGCCTTGATTATTAAATAAAGAAGCATAAAACATAATAAAAGCTGCATAAATCCCCATAGAACGTGTCCAAAAGCCATAGCCAAGGAAAGAGAGTCCAAACCATACATCTACTATCTTGAAGCTTGCAAAGAGTCTGACTAAGCTGGGTTGTTTCCTCCCTATGGACCGGGGGGGGGGGGGGGAATGGACCGGGGGGGGGGGGGGGAACAGAAGAAAAGAAGACGAAAGAAAAATAAAGTCATACATAATCCTGGTAAGTCTAGTGACTCTTCAGTATGAGAATAAGAAAAAGGGCATGGTAGGTATAAACTGGAAATAGGAAAGTATCATAAACTAAGCAAAAGTAGTTTGAAACGAATATACTATCGCACCCCACACTATATCTCTGCACCCACTTGCATTGTCTCAACTGGCACCCCATGATCGAGGTGAAGTGGTCTCCTTTCTAAAGATCGGCTCCTACTCGCAAAATCATATGTGTCATACGACCCCCAATGATGGTAGATACTTATACTGGTCCCACCATGGGGTGTATCAAGTCCCATGGTGGCGGCCCGACATAATCCTAGAATGCATAGGGTATAATACTAATGCCCAGTGCCCTGTTTGTCTGCTCCGAAGTGTGTGCACGCCCGCACTCCGTTAGTACCCACATTGTTGCACCAACCGCGGTCGCTTTTGACCGCTTACAATCATCCCAGTAATCGTGCCCCACCCTGCCTAGTTTCAGGGTACCATGATACCTAATTAGCTTACTGCTGAAATGGGTCCCCGTTACTAGGGTTTTCTAGTCAAACATGTTAAGTGGTTAAGTGTCTATATTTACCTAACCCCACCCATCGGTTTAATTAACATGTTGAATTGGTTAAGTGTCTTAGTTAACTTAACCCTCCCATCCTGAATTGTATGTCCTTAACTTTAATTAGTTAAAGCACTGACCACTCACATTAGACAGAAATTGCTACGGTTACTGGATGTGTCGGTGGGTTCCGGGAAGGTTTACACTGTAACTCAGTCTAACCTCGGGTCCTTATTGGTCTCAATACTTAACCTCTCACATTGGATAGGCATTGTTGTCACTACTGGACAGCCGGGTGGGTCCGGGCAGGTTTACATCACAACTCAATCCAACCTCGGGTAAAGCATACACATATTTTCTAAATTTACATATTTGTCTCTATTACTTGTTATACGTAAATTTTTTAACTATTAAATGTTATGGCCCACTTTCCAAGTTCATAATTTTTGGTATAAGGATTTATACCATTAAATGCCACCAATTTATGTCAAGTTTCCTAAAATTACCAATTTTCCCAACGTTACCCCATCTAATTATTAGGCTAACAATCTTAGATTAATTTTTCGTCTGCATGATTTTTAACATATAATATTAGGCTAAAAACTTAGCCTAATTTAGCGTACACAAAATTGGCATAAAGAAATTCATAAACATAAACATGACATAGGTGTAAACTTGGCATTTTTGGCATAGTCAATATGAACATCATAGGTGTGAACTTGCAAAGTAGTCAACATGAATATCATAGGTGTGAACTTGCAGCGTAGACTAAATCAACATACATATATGTGAATTTGCAACATAGACTAAATCATGGGTTTCAACTTGTCATGTGAACTTGCATTGAAAAGGGAAATCTAACTAAACAGTTGTCATATGAATTAGCATATGATTTAGACAACATAAGCCTAAACATGTTTAGATCTAGGCATAACATCGAGTATCACTAGCATATGACAAGAATATGACATGTTCATAAAGTATGTATAATTTTATCACATGTATGAACTAGATCCAATCATGTTTACTACTATAACATGAAACTTGTATTAAAATGGATCTTGGCATGGATCCAATTATAAACTTTGCAACTTTTGTATAAACATACGAGCATGTATATGAACTTAATCACTTAGGAATAGAAGTTCTATTGTACATCATATAACTTATCATAATCACCTAAACATATAGGTGAAGATATGAACCAAATAACTTGTATGTGAATTTGAATAGATCAAAACATCAACTAGATTAATCCACAAACATTCTAATGGATCCAACATCAAATCAATTATACCACAAACGTCCCAATACCATTCACAACACAATCATTGCAACAT
This sequence comes from Allium sativum, assembly GCA_030737875.1. NCBI lineage: Eukaryota > Viridiplantae > Streptophyta > Magnoliopsida > Asparagales > Amaryllidaceae > Allium > Allium sativum. The sequence continues at coordinate 335,030,507 of CM060913.1, read as the reverse complement.
ATAGATATGAATTAACATCGTCGTTATACAATAGCACAATTCCATTTCCATTTTACATCGAATCAAATCTTAATTTTATTCCCATCGGAAAAATCACTATACTTACAACAAACGACTAACATGAATTCTGGATTCTAAGTTCTGAATTTGCAATGCTATGCTTTGGGTAGATAAACGTTGTTTGATTCTTGTTTTTACTTTAGTTTTTCTCATCTTTAATCTTTCTTCAAGTGGAGGCTACTCTTGGCTTCCTTCCAGCAGCATGACGGCTCTAGCTCTATTTTATTTGTGTGAATTTAGGTTGAGACTAAGGTTGTTTATATAGGATTTCAAATTAATTAGAGCCGTCGATGAAGCTAGAGTTAATCAAGGACATCCACCTCAAGAGAAGCCAATCAGAAAGTGACAAGTCAGTGCTACTGACACAGCCAAGCCCCAGAAACCGAGCCAGGACCAGACCAAGCAGCTCAGGTCGACCAGGCAAGTCGACCTGTAGGTCGACCCCCAAGTCGACTACATAGTCGACCTGGGTACCCAGGTCGACTCCAAGGTCGACTACGTAGTCGACCTGGGTCCTGGGTAGGAAAATTCCCGCCCAGCCCAGTTCTGGTCCAGTTTTTGAATTTCAAATTTGTTTATGGGCCGTTTGAATTTTAAATCGTATTCTGAAACTTCCGTAGGTCATAACTCCTTCATACAGAGTCCGATTTATGCAAACTCGGACTCTATCTCAAGCAGAATTCCGAGATGAACGCAATGGCGTAACCCATTTCCCTTAATTCTATCATTTAGAATTAATTATACTTTAATTTCTTAATTTACTGTTAACAGAAAATTCGGGGTGTTTCATTCTCCCCTCCTTAAAGGATTTCGTCCCCGAAATCTTACAGTCTAGAAGAATGTATATTCTAACATCCAATCGTCCATCTACTCAACCAACAAACACAGGCGTCCAATGTCCTTAAAAGACTCCTAATGCTTCATGATCATATGCATAGTGTGTGTATATGTCCTTATCTAATGCAAAAATTAGGCGGTCTACTGATTCAGTTGACCTCCTTAATGTGAATCATGTAAGTGTGATGAATGCATTATTTATGCAAATTTTTCCTACTCATGATTCTACATGAGTGCGCAATCATTCATACAAATGCGACATCCATATGACAACATATCAAGTTTCAACCACATACAAATATGAATACATATATGCATATGCAATATGAAGTGACTGAGCCGATCTAAAACCTAGGTTGTGTTTGTATATGCATCCACGAGCAACCACTAGCAACCGCTTGCAACCATCAATCATAACATGTTTCAATTACATGTTTACATCCAAAGGGGTATCTACCTAAGGATAAAGGATAATATCGAGGAGATATACCTAAAAAAGAAAGATACAAGCACAACTTAAGGAAAAGGAGAAACCAAATATGTACCCTCAAAAAGAAAAGGGTAGGCCGCGCGTATTCTGTCCTAAGCTTCCTAAGTCGCGTCTTCCTCGGCATCACTCCACTGAACTTTGACAAGCTTGACTTCGCGGTTGCGTAGCTTTTTCACTTCAGTTCCTAAGATGCGGGTTGGAACTCTCCTCACAGTTGCTTCGCGTTCCACTTCGGCTTCTTCTAGAATGTTTGGCTCCACCACTTCCGCAGATTCGTGTAAACATTTCCGGAGATGAGAAACGTGAAAGACATTGTGAATTTCAGCCAACCTTTCGGGCATCTCTACTCCATAAGCCATCTTCCCAATCTTCTCGACGATATGGAATGGTCCTACAAACCTTAGTGCTAGCTTTCCTGCGGAACCAAAGCGAACGACGTTCCTTAAAGGAGACACCTTAAGGAAAACCCTGTCCCCAACCTCAAACTCAAGGTCAGTCCATCTTTTGTCTGCGTAGGAATTCTGTCTATCTTGGGCAGTCTTCATTCTCCTTCGTATCAAGTCCACTTTTTCTGAAGTCTCTCTAATCATGTCTGGCCCAAGTATAAGATTGTCTGTAGAGTCCCACCAACAAGTTGGTGATCGACACGGTCTTCCATATAGAGCTTCGAAGGGCGCCATGCCGATGGTGGCTTGGTAGCTGTTGTTGTAGGCGAATTCCACTAAATGAAGATGATCCTCCCATGTCCTTCCAAAGTCAAAAACACATAGTCTCAGAAGATCTTCTAATACTCTATTCACCCTTTCCGTCTGACTATCGGTTTGGGGATGATAGGCCGTGCTCAAGCATAACTGTGTGCCTAAAGCTTCTTGCAGACTCCGCCAAAATTTGCTTGTAAAGATAGGATCTCGGTCACTCACTATGTTGGAGGGTATTCCACGGAGACGAACTATTTCCTTGAGATTAAGAGAAGCTAAAGACGAGGCAGCCCTTCTACTTTTAATAGGTATAAAGTGGGCGCTTTTTGTGAGCATGTCCACTATTACCCAAATGTTGGTGTTGCCCCATCTTGACCTAGGCAACCCATCAATGAAGTCCATTGAAATGCTATCGCACTTCCATTGCGAGACTTCTAGAGGATGAAGCAGTCCTCCAGGCTTCTTTTGTTCCGCCTTGACCTGTTGGCATATCACGCACTTAGAAACGAAATCTGCGACATCCTTTTACATGCCGCTCCAAAAGAAAACTCTCTTTACGTCCTTGTACATCTTGTCTCCACCTGGGTGTATTGTCATATTGAAATGATGTGCTTCCTCGAGAACCATCTTTACCAAATCCCTAGCTTGTGGGATGCATAGTCTTCCCTCTCACCTCAGCCAACCCTTATCATCGATGGAGTACCTATTGAGGTGACTGAAATTTTCACCCCTAATTAGTTTATCTATCACATCCACGAGCTGAGGGTCTTCAAGTTGTGCGGCCCCTATTAAGTCTAAAAGAGTGGGCCGTACTTCTAGTGATGCCAACAAACCAGTTACAAAATCAGAGGAGGGACTAAAGTCAAAACTGGCGATATACTCCAAGCTTTTCCTTTCTATAAAGAGAGGGCTTAAGGTTAGCTTCTTTCTGCTCAAGGCGTCTGCTACTACGTTGTCCTTGCCAGGAGTATAGGAAATCGAAAAATCATACGAGGCAAGGAACTCCATCCGTCTTTGCTGCCTCAAGTTAAGATCTTTCTGCGAGAAAAGATACTTCAATGATTTATGGTCGGTATATAATTCGAACATCTCACCTAGGAGATAATGGCGCCAAGACTTAAGCGCAAAGAAAATGGTGGCCAACTCAAGATCGTGGGTTGGGTAGTTCATTTCATGAACTTTCAATTGTCTTCCACCATAAGTTACTACCTTCCCTTCTTGCATCAGAACATCGCCTAGCCCCATACCATAAGCATCCGTATATACCATGAACATCTTGCTTCCATCAGGCAAAGTCAGAACTGGGGCCGTTGTAAGTGCCCTTTTTAAGCGTTGGAAAGAAATATCACAGTCCAAATCCCAAGCAAATGTAAGATTCTTCTTTGTTAACCTTGTGAGTGGAGCTGAGATTTTTGCGAAATCTCTAATAAACTTTCGGTAAAAACTAGTTAGCCCAAGAAAGCTTCGGACTTCGGTTGCATTTCTTGGTATCTTCCAATCTTGCACTGCCACCACTTTCGTAGGGTCCACAGCTAACCCCTCTTTGGACACTATATGTCCAAGAAACCTCACTTCTTCTCTCCAAAAGTGGCATTTGGAGAATTTGGCTTTTAGCTGATGAACTCGAAGGCTTTCCATGATCTCCTTTAGATGCTGAGCATGTTCTTCCTCATTCTTTGAGAAGATCAAAATATCGTCTATGAAGACAACCACAAACTTGTTGAGGAATTCTCTGAACACCCTGCTCATTAGGTCTATGAAATAAGCGGGTGCGTTTGTCAAGCCGAAAGGCATGACAAGCCACTCGAAGAAACCGTCTGGGGATCTGAACGTCGTTTTATCAATGCTATCTTCAGCTACCCTTAGCTGATGGAACCCAGTAGCCAGATCAAGTCGGGAGAAGACCGACGCACCTACAAGCTGAGCAAACAAATCGTCTATTCGGGGAAGCGGGTGTCTATTCTTCTTGGTCAGCTTGTTCAACTCCCTATAGTCCACACAAAGACGTAGTGAACCATCTGCTTTGGTGGCGAACACCACTGGAGCACCCCATTCCGAGATACTCCGCCTTATAAACCCCTTCTCAAGAAGCTCCTAAACTTGCTTACTGATATCCTTTCTCTCCATTGGAGCCATGTGTCTGACAGGTAAAGCTACGGGCTTTGCATTATCAACAAGATATACGCGGAAGTCTATTTTCTGCCTCGGAGGTAAGCCCTTTACCTCTTCAAAGACATCTAGATATTCCTGGACTACTCTAACCAACTGCAAGTTCTCAACAGAAGCATCAAGCAACTCTAGATAACTAAGCATAACAACATTCAAAGGATTACAAGAAATTTCTAGAGTCTCACCGAGCCGAGTCAAGAGTCTAACCACTCTTTTCTCACAATCAAGAATAGCACCATTACTGGATAACCAGTCCATGCCTAAGATCAGTCCATATCCCGAGAAGCCCAAAACAAAGGGACTACATCTAAACTCAACGCTTAGAGTAGAGATTTTCAAATCCACACAAACCATTGACAAATAAGCTGAGCCCCCAATTGGATTTGAAACAACCAAGGGATCTTCTATCATACTAGTGTCTAGGTGCAGAGATTCTACTAAAGCAGATGAAATAAAGGAGTGTGATGTGCCGGAATCAAAGAGAGTGCGAACTGGATGATCATAGAGATAAACTAAGCTTTCTACGGAAATATTTCTACCTCGTTCCTATGGAGGTGCCACCAGCGTGTGAACCTGTCCCCCTGAGGTGGATCCAGTCCTCTGTCCCTGCCCCCGCTTCTTTGGGCAGTCCTTAGCCACGTGTCCAGTCTCCCCACAATGGAAACAACCACCATTTATCTTTGCCTTCTTCTTCCTGCAGTCTTTCGCTGTATGTCCAACAATGCCACAGAAATTACACCTTCTCTTTTCAAGGGATTTGATGTTCTTCCCGCCTTTCTTGATGTCTGTCTTCTTAGCCTGTAAACCCTCTTTCTTTTCCTGAGGCACTTCCACCTTTGCCTCTTTCTTGCCTTTATCTTCCTCGTGTAGCAGCGCCATGTCCACCAAGTTTTCATAAGTCACTCCCATGGGTATATGGGTCATTGCAAGGCTGTGTAGAGGCTCATTCAGACCTTTGATGAAGCGAAGGGCCTTCTTGTGTTGGGTGTTTACTAAATCTAGCCCAAATCTGGCCAGCTGATTAAACTGATTGACATACGCCTTGATCGTCATACTTCCTTGTTTAAGAGTTAGGAACTTCTCCATTTGCAGGCTTCTTTTAGCTTGGGAGAGGAATTTCATCTCAAACCTCATCCTGAAATCTTCCTAAGTCTCCACCGGCCTCTCAACATGGGTAACTTCCCACCAATAAGAAGCTTCGCCTTTAAGCAACCACGCTGCTAGCTATATCTTTTGCCTGTCGTCAACTTCGAAGATGATGAACAAATCTTCGGTCTCCTTCAGCCAGTTCCTTGCTACTACAAAGGATTCAGTTCCATAAAAGTCCTTTCCACCCATAGCGTTGAAGTCTCTACACGTCATAGCCAAAGTATTTCGATTAGGAGGAGGAGGAACCGCTACCACTGTGGGAGGAGGAATGTCTGCTGGGCCCCAACCATTAACCCCAGCCTCTTGGTACCTTCGAAACCAGCTAGGTATCGGTACTCCTTCTGGAAGAAGATCTCCAGACATGCTAGAACAAAAAGGAAAGTATTCAAGACGAAGGATAGAGAGATAGTGCATATGGCTTTGGGGAATTATGCCCTTTAAAAGCAAAGCTTTTTCTTGAAAACAATGCTTCTTTAAACTTCTTTTTTTGAAAATAGTTTCAAAAACTTTTATCTAATCTGGTAAATCTGTGCTCTGATACCAAGTGAAACACCCCACCTCTATTAAGGTCACTCAGAAAGGGAATGCCATAACTTCGGTGGAGGTTTATAAGTAAAAGTCACAGATAAAACACAAGACAGATATATAGACACACATATATAAGCAGCGGAAAACAAAACGGACTTTTATTTCATAAATACGTGTTCAAACAAAAACATTTCCATAATTGTTTCATAATAACTTCCAAAACATTACATCATCATTTCTGCCATGATTATTAAATAAAGAAGCATAAAACATAATAAAAGCTGCGTAAATCCCCATAGAACATGTCCAAAAGCCATAGCCAAGGAAAGAGAGTCCAAACCACACATCTACTATCTTGAAGCTTGCAAAGAGTCTGACTAAGCTTGGTTGTTTCGTCCCTGTGGACCTGGGGGGGAAACGGAAGAAAAGAAGATGAAAGAAAAATTGAGTCAGACATAAAGCCTGGTAAGTCTAGTGACACTTTAGAATGAGAACAAGAAAAAGGGCATGATATGTATAAACTGGAAATAGGAAAGTATCATAAACTAAGATAAAGTAGTTTGAAACGAATATATTTTCGCACCCCACACTATATCCCTGCACCCACTTGCATTGTCTCAACTGGCACCTCATGATCGAGGTGAAGTGATCCCCTTTCTAAAGATCGGCTCCTACTCGGAAAATCATATGTGCCATACGACCCCTAATGATGGTAGATACTTATGCTGGTCCCACCATGGGGTGTATCAAGTCCCATGGTCGCGGCCCGACATAATCCTAGAATGCATAGGGTTTACTACTAGTGCCCAATGCCCTGTTTGTCTGCTCCGAAGTGTGTGCGCCCGCACTCCGTTAGAACCCACATTGTTGCACCAACCGCGTTCTCTTTTGACCGCTTACAATCATCCCAGTAATCGTGCCCCACCCTTCCTAGTTTCAGGGTACCATGATACCTAATTATGTTACTGCTGAAATGGGTCCCCGTTACTAGGGTTTTCTAGTTAAACCTTTTAAGTGGTTAAGTGTCTGTATTTACCTAACCCCACCCATCAGTTTAATTAACATGTTGAATTGGTTAAGTGTTTTAGTTAACTTAACTCTACCATCCTGACTTGTCTGTCCTTAATTTTAATTAGTTAAAGCACCGACCACTCACATTAGACAAATATTGCTATGGTTACTGGATGTGTCGGTCAGTTCCGGGCAGGTTTACACCGTAGCTCAGCCTAACCACAGGTCCTTATTGGGCTCAATGCTTAAACTCTCACATTGGATAGGTATTGTTGTGACTACTGGACAGCCGGGCAGGTCCGGGCAGGTTTACATCACAACTCAATCCAACCTCGGGTTAAGTATACTCGTATTTTCTAAATTTACATATTTGTCTCTATTAATTGTTATATGTAAATTTGTTAACAATTAAATGTCGTGGCCCACTTTCCAAGTTCATCATTTTTGGTATAAGGATTTATACCATTTAGATGCCACCAATTTATGTCAAGTTTCCTATAATTACAAATTTTTCCCAACGTTACCCTATCTAATTATTAGGTTAACAATCTTAGCCTAATTTTTCATCCGCATGATTTTTAACATATAATATTAGGCTAAAAACTTAGCCTAATTTAGCTTAGACAAAATTTTCATAAAGAAATTCATAAACATAAACATGACATAGATGTAAACTTGGCATTTTTGGCATAGTCAATATGAACATCATAGGTGTGAACTTACAAAGTAGTCAACATGAATATCATAGGTGTGAGCTTGCAACGTAGACTAAATCAACATACATATATGTGAATTTGCAACATAGACTAAATCATGTGTTTCAACTTGTCATGTGAACTTGCATTGAAAAGAGAAATCTAACTAAACAGGTGTCACATGAATTAGCGTATGATTTAGGCAACATAAGCCTAAACATGTTTAGATCTAGGCATAACATCGAACATCACTAGCATATGACAAGAGTATGACATGTCCATAAAGTATGTATAATTTTATCACATGTATGAACTAGATCCAATCATGTTTACTACTATAACATGAAACTTGTATTAAAATGGATCTTGGCATGGATCCAATTATGAACTTTGCAACTTTTGTATAAACATATGAGCATGTGGATGAACTTCATCATTTAGGCATAGAAGTTCTATTGTACAGCATATAACTTGTCATAATCACCTAAACATATAGGTGTATATATGAACCAAATAACTTGTATGTGAATTTGAATAGATCCTACATCAACTACATTAATCCACAAACATTCTAATGGATCCAACATCAAATCAATTATACCACAAACATCCCAATACCATTCACAACACAATCATTGCAACACATAGATATGAATTAACATCGTCGTTATACAATAGCACAATTCCATTTACATCGAATCAAATCTTAACTTTATTCCCATCGGAAAAATCACTATACTTACCACAAACGACGAACTTGAATTCTGGATTCTGAGTTCTGAATTTGTAATGCTTTACTTTGGGTAGATAAATGTTGTTTGATTCTTGTTTTTACTTTAGTTTTGCTCGTCTCTAATCTTTCTTCAAGTGGAGGCTACTCTTGGCTTCCTTCCAACAGCATGACGGCTCTAGCTCTATTTTATTTGTGTGAATTTAGGTTGAGACTAAGGTTGTTTATATAGGATTTCAATTTAATTAGAGTCGTCGATGAAGCTAGAGTTAGTCAAGGCCATCCACCTCAAGAGAAGCCAATTAGAAAGTGACAAGTCAACCCTAGTGACACAGCCAAGCCCCAGAAACTGAGCCAGGACCAGACCAAGCAGGTCAGGTCGACCAGGCAAGTTGACCTGTAGGTCGACTCCTAGGTGGACTACATAGTCGACCTGGGTCCTGGGCGGGAAAATACCCGCCCAGCCTAGTTCTGGTCCAGTTTTTGAATTTCGAATTTCTTTATGGGCTGTTTGAATTTTAAATCGAATTCTGAAACTTCCGGAGGTCATAACTCCTTCATATGGAGTCCGATTTACGCAAACTCAGACTCTATCTCAAGAAGAATTCCGAGACAAACGCAATGGCGTAACCATTTCCATTAATTCTATCATTTAGAATTAATTATACTTTAATTTGTTAATTTACTGTTAACAGAAAATTCGGGGTGTTACAAGGAACGTGTATTGAAAGGAGGAGGGTAACGCTTATGCTAAATGTAATTAACTAATTTTTGTTTATTTAATTTGCTTTAAAATTTTCAGATTTGAAAATAAATTTAGCATTGTAATTTGTAAATAAAATAAAAAGTATTGTTTTGCAAATGTTTTGTAAATAAACTAAATATTTTTTTAAAACAAAGTAAATAATATTGTTTATACAAGAAAGTAAATAACATTGTTTTTATAATGAAATTGACAGTTGTTTTAAAAGTACAAGTACATTTGTATTGAAAATAAAATAGAACAATGTTTTGTAAATAAATAGAATAATGTTTTGTAAAAATAAAATATAAAGTTTATAAAATTAAATAAACAATGTTTTGTAAAATCAAATAAGATTACCATTGTTTCTCAAATAAGATAAACATTGTTTTTCAAATAAGGCTAACATTGCTTTTCAAATAAGATTTACATTGTTTTACAAATGAAAATAGATTGTTTGAAAATAAAATATACGTGGTTTTTGATAGTAATGTATACATGGTTTTTGATAGTAAAACATATCATGGTTTTGAAATAAAATAATCATGTTTTGTAAAATGAACATTGTTTTATATGTGAAATAAACATTGTTTTACAAACAAAATCGACATTGTTTTGCAAATGAAACCAACATTGTTTTAATATAAAGATCACATTTATTTTTAATATAAATATTGCATCATAAATAAAAGTATGATTTTTATATAAGCATTAAAAATATGATTTTTTGTGACGAAAAGGAATTTCGCTCGGTCTGAACCAGTCGCTAAACCGTCCCAGACCATTCGAAACGCCCTATCGTTCGAGAACACGACAAAATCAGAACGCGTACAGAAGAACATTTCATTGTATATTACAACAATGCATCAGAATATAAGAATATACAGAGTATAAATGAATATTACACAGAAATATCAGAGATTTAAATTACTTTTAAATACATAGCAGCGGAAAATAATACAATACACAACTAGAAGAGATATACAGATACAAAGCTTTCCGGATATCGTTCCAGCTGTAAACCAGGATCCTGTGAATAAAAATCTGCAAAACCAAAACTACTAGCTGCCCGTGTCAAAATAAGGGCACCCAGAGTTTAGGTCAAAACAATAAACTCCAGGTCAGTCATGGGACTGGTGTGAGAACTAAAACATAATAAATCTTTATTTTTAAAGTTAGGTAAATCAAGGGACCACGCCGCATAACACGGGACGAGTTTCCTCCCAAGAATACCAGTGCATAAAACAACAGCGCAATGCTAAATAAAGAAAAAATGAAGCTATTATAAGACCCAGGTCCTATTGCACAATGCAACGCAAGCCGGGGGATAGGGTTTTTACCTTATAATAGCCAAGAATGATTGATACGTTTAAACAAATCATTTGATACTATTATAAGTGCATAGTATATAAAACAACTTCAAATCATAAATATCAATCATAGGCGACATGAGCGTCCCATGCCACTATGTCGCCATATATAGGTTTACAAATAAAACCGCAAAGTCACGTATTTGGAAATTGGGTTTCCATCTATGAACCGAGGCAAAAGATAGTCCTCAACCGATTCGAGACTGTCTAGCCCGAGTCTCAGGAGCAGAACGCATCGCCCCTTGGATCGTCAGGGCCGGTACACCGATGTGGATTATTATGCCTGAACACTACGTTCCTCCGCCCTTTGGGGCGTAAGTGAGCCAACGAATGACTCCATCGGACCCGGATCGTCCGATCAAACCGAGGCGCCTCGCAACAGCAACAACCACACAGGTGAAAAGTATATAAATGTCAGGGTTGGTAGGTCACTGACACCACCCTAGCTAGAAAGAAAACGCATGTCCCCCCTGAGGTCTGTCTCCCTTTTTGGTCCACCATCGGGGTGTGAGGCTCGCGAATTCACGTTACACAAAGCTGTGCCACACAGGCTGTGCTTTGATCATCTCCACAAGACTTTGCTTTTCAACAGAAGCTTTGATCATTTGCATCTTAGCATGCCACACAGGCAAACCACTCTATGCAACCGATACCAGTCACACAGAATGAAATCCAATGTTAGACACACAGTCCATTTACAAGTCCGTTCTGGGTCTGAACGAAACCGGAGGCACCTAGTACCCCGCATATCCATTGATCTCCAAGTACGTCTGGACGATTACCAACTGTTTCCATCTTCTTGGGTGTACAGCCCAATCAAGATCATCAGTATTTACCCAAACGACGCGAAGACCTCCGGCATTCGACCATCGTCTTCATCTTCGACTTATCGTCGTATCAGTTATTCAGAATGGGGTAAACCTGGTCTTCCCGAATAACTCGCGTATATTTTAAATAAGTGTTACACAAACACAACATATGCCTCATTCCAATTCATCAGTCACTAACCGTAAATTAATCAAGAGAATAATTCCCCAAATATTAACCCCGAAGTCCGAAACCAACATCAGATCAATATTCAGGAAATCATCCTGCTTAGCTAATCGACAGTTAGTTTCTAAATTTCACATTCATAGGGAAAGGTTCCCATTAATTTTATCAAAGATAAATCCTTTAAATTTATTCTTTAATCTATTTTTGAATATCAATTCAACTAGTTGGGATTAACGAACCTTACCGAAGTAATCATTTGTTTTAATTTCCCAATCCCAACCTATTCATCCCATGAAGTAAAACTGGTCATACTTCATATCTAACACCACGGTGTTATCGGTAAATTCAATTACCCTTTCATGTTTAAATCTAATTAAAGATTTAACTATCGCTTGGAGTAAAACTGGTGATACTCCATTCTCGATCTTTTCAATCTAATTAAAGATTCATTAAAACTCCACTTAGTTTTAATCTATGACTGGGTTAAAGAATCAATGTCATTTAAAACACGATTCACGATAAACCCAAAATCACCTCACATTTCAATCAGTCTCTAACCGTAAATTAGCAAGTGAGCAGTTCCCTAAGTATTAACCCCAAAGGCCGAAACCAACATCAGATCAATACCCCAGAAACAATTCCACTAAAGTAATCTCTAGTTAGTTTCTGATTTTCTTAACTTCTTTGGGTCTAAGAGAAGTATTATTGAAGATACCATTCACGACAACCCAAAATCACATTCTATTAATTATCGGGTTAAAGAACAAGTGTTATTTAAAATACTGTTCACGATAAACCCAAAAATTAATATCAATTCAATTAAATGTCATTTAATTGGTACACTACATTAAATCTAAATAAAAAGATTTAATCTTTTCTCAACTGGGTTCAAGAACAGTGTTAATGAAGACACCATTCACAAAAAACCCAAATCACATTTGATATTAAATACAAGGCTCTGAATAGAAAATATACCGGCTTATATTCAATATCAAATTCTACGACGAATAAATATCGTATTGGAAATAACGATATAAATATATCTTTCAAATTCCCATAACAATATCTGTATCATCACGAAATCCAACATCGAAATATTCCGAAGACAATTTCGATTTAAATCCATTCCACTGCAATCATGGGAAATTCTGGTTATTTTCAAAACCATTTCAAATTCAATTTATTTATTTAAAAATAAATAGAATTATAATTCTAGTTCAAAACTAGTTCATTTCAATAAAAATCTATTTTTATCTTTTCAAATATGGAGTATTTCATCCCAATTCTTTCTAAATCATTTCTTATGATTTTACACAAATTATTGATATTTTTAATGATTTTATCAAGGCCCGTACGGTCGATTTCCATCAATGGCCATCGAACTGCACTTACAGCGACCTTTTTCAAATTTGATTTGGACATAATTCCAAATCCAACCGTTAGATTTCTAATTTCTAATATTCGTTAGAAAGCCCTTTTCGATACGAACCCAACGGTTCTGGTTTTAGGAGAATCCGACGGTCGGATCTCCCGTAATATCCGTTCGAAGTCAATGGTCGAAATTCGCGAACTGCCGCGGCGCGGCGCGTTCTATTCAGGCCATTATATTATATATATAATATATACTTCGTCGATTTCAATTCAAAACGTGCTTTATAAATCGTTTTAAATTCGTTTTCAAAACGGTTTCAACTTCATATTCAATTTCAAATCAAAATTGAATATTCCAATATAAATTCATTTCAGATCGATTTCAATTCGAATTCATCTATATTCAAATTCAATTCGAATTCATTTCTATTCAATTTCAATTCGAATTTATTTATATTCGATTTTAATTCGAATTTATTTATATTCAATTTCAATTCGAATTCATTTATATTCAATTTCAATTTGAATTCCTTTTATATTCAATTCTTTTCAAAATATTAGATTTTGAAATTACTTTCGATATTCATTATAAAGTGAATAAAATCGATATAAATATCGTTCACGTCAAAATCGCGTCAATCTAATCGATACGGCTTCATATATTCCTATTTTCAAATATTCTATTTCAATTTTTTTTTTTAAATATTTCTTTTTTAAAACTGGAATGAGGCCCAATCAACTACCATATAATGTTAATTATATGGATTTTCTACAACACATGTATATATCAACAACGATGAATAATCAACCATCATCCAAAGTGCATTCTACACTGTATAAGCATCAAATATAAATATTCAACGCTTATAACAGCATGTCAATCAATCGATCGATATACAACTAAATAATCGGGATTAGTGTACGTCAAATATCATCCCAATACCCGTGTGGGGTTTCAAGCAATCAAACACAGATTTTTATTTGTGCAGTTGGGCGATGTGTAAAATTTATCGTCCCAACCAAAGTCCTTCAAATTGGTGTACATAAACAAACCGTCCGATTTGTGAATGAACATTTATTTATTCACATTCACGTTAAAATTATATTTTTAACGATCAAACTATTTTATTCAACCTATGAATTTTCTATTCGGTTCATTTATTAAATAAAATGTTATCTTTATTTTTCTAACTTATTTTTAGAAAATTTCGGCGGCATAATGGCACGATACTAGAAACGGGACAAGGCCTAGCCTTATCCCCGGTCTAGTGAAGGCCCACGCCATTCACACATCAATCAAATCAATTTCATTTCACCAAACAATTCAATTTAAACCAAATAATCTAACTAACTACACAACCAAACAATTAAACAAACAAGCCATCCATGGTCTGTGGATGACGGGTGTCAGGTGCTGCTAAGCACCGTCTACATCCTAGTATATATTTCAATTAGAAATAAATTAAAGAGTAAGAAATTCTCACCGAAAGCTATCCAACTTCACGACACTTCATTTAGAGAAATCTTCGCCTTTCGTCACTTTCGTTGCCCGTAGCCACTACATATGTGAAAATCCCATTTTTACTTCGCTATTCAATATATAAAAATCGAATTTTTACTTCGCTATGCAATATATAAAAATTGAATTTTTACTTCGCTATGCAATATATAAAAATTGAATTTTTACTTCGCTATGCAATATATAAAAATCGAATTTTTATATTCCTAACTCTAATATAAAGATTGAATTTCTATCTTGTCACTGCCTATATAAAAATCACATTTTTATATGATTCTTCTAAAAATTATTCCATATCTTTTCAACTCTAAAAATCGTATCTTTATACAATTGAAAATCTAATCTTTGTATAAACGAAAATCGTCTCTTCTATTTTAAAAACAATGTTGATTTTATTTTCAAAAAGAATGCAAACTTTGTTTTCAAAGCAAATTCAGATTTTGTTTTCAAAAGCAAATTCATTTTTGTTTTCAAAAGAAAATTCATTTTTGTTTTCAAAGCAAATTCAATTTTTTTTCAAAGCAAATTCAATTTTGTTTTATAAAAATCATTCATTCAATTAAACCTATTTCATAAAATGTCAATTCATACAAAACCATAAAATAGGATTAAACAAAATAATTACTAAAAATAAAAAGAACGCTCAATGTTTTTGCGCGCTCATGAGTGGTCGGAGGCTCCTCCAGCGGTGGGTGGTCAGTCTGGGAGGTAGAGGGGGAGAAGACAAAGCAGTGGCGGCGGCAGCACAGGAGGGGGGGGCGGCTGTTTCGTTCGCGAGGGCAGGGGGATGGGGTTTTCGAGGTGCCTGGGGGGGTTTCGAGGTGGCGCCCCACCTCTGAGGAGGCGGCGGCGATCGATCGGAGGGGGGGCGCTCCTCCGATCCACGTTCTTTTTTTTTTTATAAATCGATTTCTGAGAATAAACGGGGGGGGGGGGGGGGTCAGCTGATAAAAGGAAGAGAGAGGGAGGGTTTTACTTTCTCCTTTTATTTTATTATTTAATTTCAAAAAGCCACTTTTTGATACGACCTCTAAACGAGGCCCACTGCCTGTCGTCCATAGCGTTTCACCCCCATTCCGAACACAATGGGATATGTTTCGCAAGCTGATTCGATCGTTACAATCAGTTTTCGTTAAAATCAACATATAACTCTATATATTGAATTTGAACGTGCATTTCAATTTACTGGGGTCACATACTGACTCTATAAATTGCAAAAAAATATTTTCTAGCTTCGTATTGACGATACGGTCCTAATAAAACTAGTTTCGTCGAATTCTGAGACCGTTTGAAAAATGGTCATTTTCCAGTCGATTAAATTCAACTGAAATGGTCAAAACACGTTTTCCTTTGCCACGCTCACATAATGATTCAAAAAAATTATGAAATTTGCAATCTAGCAATAACTTTACATCCCGAATCCAACAAAAGTGGTTTCGTCGAAATCCGAGGTCGTTTGCAAAATGTCCATTTTTAAGGGCCTGAATTCCATAGCGACTATTCAGAATTTTCAACTGGACATATCTTTTGATTCCCACTATGAAATTTTGATTTGTTGGATTTGTTGGAAAGATATTATAAATTAGATCCTATTATTTTTGGTTTCGCTAAATTACGGATTGTTTTGCACCCGGTACATTCAATTGAAGTTTGAAATCAAATTATCGAACTACCGCGCCATTTTCAATTCCTTTTATAATTATATATATAAATATTTATATTCTAACGATGACGTATATAATATATACGATCGAATTCTATTCAAAATAAATTTCTCGTTGATTTTATTTAAAATAATATATTTTAAATAATCAAAATTCGCTAAAATTGCCAAAATAAAAATTTTAAACTGGCCTAGATTTTCGGGTAGTTACATTTTTAATACAGACTGTGTAAAACTGGCTACGATGGAACCAGCTGAAAGTAGAACGGAATCAAAATCATCAGTTAAAGACTGACGGAGTGGAAACCTAGGTGATAACTCCTCACTAAAATTACTACACAGTTATTTATTTACTTTTATAACTAAAAAACCTATAGAATTGCCAGTTTAGATTTTTATCAGTTTAATCACTATAAACTAAAACACCCCACCTCCGTTAGGGTCACTCTCAAAGGGAATGCCCTAATTTTGGTGGAGGTTTATAAGTACAAGTCACAGATATACAAGACAGATATAAGAACACATATTTGTAAACAGCGGAAGAACAACAAATTTTATTTCATAAAGTCAAATACGTGTTACAACAACATCCTTTCCAAAAACATAACATAACACTTTCATAATCTGTCTTGAGTACATTATTTTTAAAGAAGCATAAATAAAACATAGATGAACTGCAAAAGCCCCATAGTGGATTGTCCAAAGCCATAGTTCAAAACAGGAAAATCCAAGCAATACATTTCTCTTCTTCAAGCTGGATGTTGAGGTTAACCAAGCTGCCGTGTTCCCTCCCTGAGGACATGGGGGGGGGGGGGGGAAACGGAAGAAAGAAGACGAAAGAAAAGTAGAGTCAGACATAAAGCCTGAGTAAGTCTAGTACTATTTTGCCTATGAATAAAGAACTGGATATGATAAGTATAACAGGAAGTGGGCATGTACTATAAACTTGGTTAAGTTGTCTAGGGTCGAATATACTATCGTACCCCATGTTAATCTCTGAACCCATATAAACTAGTTTCCAATTTGCACCCCATAATCAAGGTGAAGTATCCATTCTATGATGATCGGCTCCTACTCGCATAGTTACATGTGTCTTACGGCCCCCGATGTCTGTAGTGACCTATGCTGGTCCCACCATGGGGTGTATCAAGTCCCATAGTGGCAACCCGACACAACCTTAGAGTGCACAGGTATGCTACTGGTGTCCAGTGCCTTATTTTTCTGCGCCGGAGTGTGTGCACGCCCGCACTCCGTTAGAACCTACACTGCTACACCACCGCCGTCGCTTTGACCTCTTACAATCAGCCCAGTAATTGTGCCCCACCCTGCCTAGTTTCAGGGTATCATGATACACATTTTAGGGTTACTGCTGAAAAGGGTCCCCCGTTACTAGGTTTTCTATCTCTAGCCAACATGCTAAGTTGGTTAAGTGTTTCTAACCTAACCCCCACCAGTCCGTTTAGTTTAGCATGTTCCATTTTGATTAAGTCTTTAGTCCACTTAATCCTAACAATCCTGACTCAGCCTTAATTGTCTTATTAAGGCCCTGACCTCTCACATTAGACAGGTATTGTTTTGGCTGCCTATTGTCGGTTGGTTCCGGGCAGTCTTACGCCACAACTCAGTCTAACCTCGGGTCCTTGCTGGGCTCCATGTTTAACCTCCCACATTGGATAGGTATTGTTGTGACTACTGGACAGCCGGGCGGTTCCGGGCAGGTTTACATCACAACTCAATCCAACCTCGGGT
Source organism: Allium sativum (assembly GCA_030737875.1). Lineage (NCBI taxonomy): Eukaryota > Viridiplantae > Streptophyta > Magnoliopsida > Asparagales > Amaryllidaceae > Allium > Allium sativum. The sequence goes on along the minus strand of CM060913.1, from coordinate 335,012,733 downwards.
TAAACACATCGTATGTTCTACATTTACATATCTTGTCATTCTTCTTTATTTCTTATATGTAAATATTTGCGGCCCATTATTAAGTTAATGGTGTAAAGGTTACACCAATCACGGGCCCAACCCATACTTGAATTTGGGCCCTTCTATTTTATATTTTCATTCATTAATTAATTTTAACCCAACGTTATTTTCCCCCGTTTTACACGTCCATTCATATATATTGGGCTTAGCCTTTTAAATCCCAATTTAGCCATGCGAAAGGGCAGGCTTAAAGCGTGATTACATACACAAAGAGGGGAAGGTGAGCGTATGAACTTGCAATATGACGATGGGAATACAAAATAGAAACTGGTGTACTTGCATAGTAGTGACATATACTTTGGTCGTAAAACATAGGTGACATGAATCAAAGCATGTGAACTTGTAATTGAGATATCATTATTGACACATGAACCTATATTTTTTATTTAGGCATAATGTCAAACATAAGCATGGCATAAAGACTTCTAGCATAAACATGGCATAATGTCAAACATAAGCATGGCATAAATACTTCTAGCATAAACATGGCATAATGTCAAACATAAGCATGGCATAAATACTTCTAGCATAAACATGGCATAATGTCAAACATAAACATGGCATAAATATTCCTAATCATGGTGTTTGCTTTAAACTTGCAAAAAGGGATTTTTGAGTCTAACCTAGCCATGTCTCACATATGTCATCATATAATTCTTTTAAACAAGATAGACTTAATCATAGATTTCAATTATGCCAAATATCATTCATAGCCTAGCCATATTCATAAGTTTTGCAAAAGCATGACTTAATACATGGATTATGGTGTCAAAATTCCAACATAGTTTCATATGAACTATAACAACCAAACTTGTTTCAATTACTTGCAAAATGATTTATGCACAAAAATATACATCATGATGGCATAATAACAAAGCCCCAAACTCGCATGAATTTCAATCAACTACATACATGTAGCTTCAACATAGATTACATAATTTGCGCAATATTCCAAACGTATACTTGCATAGAACTACCGCATGTAGTTCTTTATAATGAATAACATAATTTTGCACAAATATGAATTACTTTATTATCCCAATTCAAGCATACAAATCAATACAGTTGTTTATTTATACCAAAGTAATACTCTACTTACAATGGTTGCGGCGAATTCTCTAATTAAGAGATATGATTCCTTTGTTGAATTGATTGGCTTTAGGTTGCTTGAATTGCTTTAGGCTTTAAAACTTTCTTCCTAATTCTCTCTCTAGTTGGCGGCTACTCTTAGTCGTTCCTCAGCAACATGGCGGCTATGTTCTTAATTTTGAATGAATAGATTAGGGTTTAGTCTAGGGTTGTTTATATAGAGGTTAGGAATTGATTAGGACCATTGATGTTGCTAGGTTAGATCGTAGCCATTCATTAGATAGAGAGACCAATTAGAACCCGCCACCTAGCCCTAATGACAAAGCAGACCACAGAAATTCGACCAAACACAGACCTGGCCAGCCAGGTTGACTGGGCTCGACCAGGTCGACACCCCTGTCGACAGGGCTGTCGACAGCCCTGTCGACATGGGTAGCCCAGGTCGACAGCCCAGTCGACCTGGGTGGCCTAGGCGGGTGTTTATCCGCCCTGGCCCATTGGGCCCGATTTTTAATTATTTTATTCTGTTTGAATTTTAAATTTAATTCAAAATCTCCGAAGGCCATATCTTCTTCATACGGACTCCGTTTTTCGAAAACTCGGACTCTATTTCGCGTATTTTTCCGAGACGAACGCAATGGCGTATCCCGTTTCCCTTGGTTCTTTGATTTCAAATTAATTATATTTTAATTCGTGAATTTCACAGTTATAGAATTCTCGGGGTGTTACATTCTCCCCCACTTAAAAGGATTTCGTCCCCGAAATCTTCAAGTTAGGAGGAATGTATATCCTAACATCCAATTATCCATCTACTCATCCATCAGACACGAGCATCCATTGTCCTTAAAAGACTTCAAATGCTTCATGATCATATGCGAAGTGTGTGTACATGAACTTATCTAATGCAAAATCAGGCGGTCTACTGATTCAGTTGACCTCCTTAATGCGAATTATGTAAGTGCCATGAATCCATTAGGTATGCAAATTTTCCTATTCTTGATTCTACATGAGTGCACAATCATTCAATACAAATGCAATATCCATATGACAACACATTAAAGTTCAACCACATACGAATACAAACATATATGCATATGCAATATGAAGTGACTGAGCCGATCTAAACCCTAGACTGTGTGTGTATATGCAACCACGAGCAACCACTAGCAATCACTTGCAACCACTTGCAACCATCATACATAACATGTTTCAACTACATGTTTCCATCAAAAAAGATTCTACCTAAAAGATAAGGTCGAGGAAATATACCTAAAAAGACAGATAAAAGCGCAACTTAAGGAAAAAGAAAGATCAAGGATGTACCCTCGAACAGAAAAGGGTAGGCAGTACGGATTCTAGCTTCAGTTTCCCAAGTCGCGTCTCCCTCGGCGTCGCTCCACTGAACTTTGACGAGCTTGACTTCGCGGTTGCGTAGCTTCTTCACTTCTGTTCCTAAGATGCGGGTTGGAACTTTTCTTATGGTCGCTTCGCGTTCCACTTCGGCCTCTTCGAGGATATTTGGCTCTACCACTTCAGCAGACTCATGTAGACATTTTCGGAGATGTGAAACGTGAAAGACGTTGTGGACTCCAGCCAACTTCTCGGGTAGCTCTAATCTATAGGCCATTTTCCCAATCTTCTCGATAATAGGGAATGGCCCTACGAATCTTGGCGCTAGCTTTCCTGTGGTTCCAAAACGAACAACGTTTCTTAGCGGTGATACCTTGAGAAAAACTCTGTCTCCAACCTCAAATTCAAGGTCGGTCCTCCTCTTGTCGGCATAGGACTTTTGTCTGTCTTGGGCCGTCTTCATCCTTCTTCGTATTAAGTCTACTTTCTCTGAAGTCTCTCGGATCATATCTGGTCCAAGTATAAGCTTATCAGTAGACTCCCACCAACAAGTGGGCGATCGGCACGGTCTCCCATATAAAGCTTCGAAGGGCGCCATTCCTATGGTTGCTTGATAGCTGTTGTTGTAGGCAAATTCCACCAAAGGAAGGTGGTCTTCCCATGTCCCTCCGAAGTCAAGGACGCATAGCCTTAAAAGGTCTTCCAAAACTCTGTTCACTCTCTCTGTTTGGCCGTCGGTTTGGGGATGATAGGCTGTGCTCAAGCATAACTGCGTTCCTACTGCTTCTTGCAGACTCCGCCAAAATTCGCTGGTGAAGATGGGGTCTCGGTCACTAACAATGCTAGATGGTATTCCATGGAGTCGAACGATTTCCTTGAGGTAAAGTGATGCTAGGAATGAGGCAGTCCTTTTACTTTTGACAGGTAAAAAGTGGGCGCTTTTAGTAAGCCTATCCACTATTACCCAAATGCTAGTGTTGCCTCTCCTAGACCTAGGCAGCCCATCGATGAAGTCCATTGAGATGCTATCCCACTTCCACTGCGGGACCTCCAAAGGATGTAGTAGTCCGCCAGGCTTTTTCTGTTCCGCCTTAACCCGTTGGCACACCATACACTTAGAAACGAACTCTGCCACGTCCTTTTTCATGCCGTTCCAAAAGAAAGTCCTTTTTATATCTTTGTACATTTTATCTCCGCCTGGGTGTATCGTCATCTTGGAATGATGCGCTTCCTCGAGAACCTTCTTTATTAAATCGTTTGTCTGTGGGACGCATAGTCTTCCGTCTCGCCTTAGCAAACCCTTATCGTCGATGGAGTATCTGTTGAGGTGACTTGAAGTCTCACCCCTAATTAGCCTATCAATTATTTCCACAAGTTGAGGGTCTTCGCGTTGTGCTGTCCCTACTGAATCCACTAAAGTTGGGCGCACTTCGAGAGATGCTAGCAAGCCTGGTACAAAATCGGAGGAAGGCCTAAAGTCGAAGCTGGCTATAAACTCTAGGCTTTGTCTTTCAACAAACAACGGGCTTAGGGTCAATTTCTTTCGGCTCAACGCGTCTGCCACTACGTTGCCTTTGCCCGGAGTATAGGAGATTTCGAAATCGTACGAGGCAAGAAACTCCATCCATCTTTGTTGCCTCAAGTTAAGATCTTTCTGCGAGAAAAGATATTTCAACGATTTATGGTCAGTGTAAAGTTCGAACTTCTCACCTAGGAGATAGTGTCGCCAAGACTTGAGTGCAAAGACGATGGCGGCTAACTCGAGATCGTGGGTTGGGTAGTTCTTTTCGTGCGCCTTCAACTGCCTCCCGCCATAAGCTACTACCCTTCCTTCTTGCATTAAGACGGCGCCTAGCCCTGTCCCACATGCGTCCGTATAAACAGTGAACATCTTGCTCCCATCTGGCAGCGTCAAAACTAGGGCTGTTGTAAGAGCCCTTTTTAGTCGTTGGAAAGCAAATTCGCAATCCAAATCCCAATTAAACAATAGATTCTTCTTAGTCAGTTTCGTGAGCGGAGCTGAGATTTTCACAAAATCCCTTATAAATTTTCGATAGAAACCCGCTAGTCCTAGAAAGCTTCGGACCTCAGTTGCATTCCTTGGTGTCTTCCAATCTTGTACCGCCACTACCTTAGCGGGGTCCACTGCCAACCCTTGTTTGGATACTATGTGCCCAAGGAACCTCACATCTTCTCTCCAAAAGTGGCATTTGGAGAACTTGGCTTTTAGTTGATGGACTCGCAAAGTTTCCATGATTGCCCTTAGGTGCTGAGCATGTTCCTCTTCACTCTTTGAGAAGATAAGGATATCATCTACGAAGACCACTACGAATTTGTTGAGGAAATCTCTAAATACCCTACTCATTAGGTCCACGAAGTAAGCAGGTGCATTTGTCAAGCCGAAAGGCATGACAAGCCATTCAAAGAAACCGTCTGGGGTTCTGAAAGCCGTTTTATCGATGCTATCTTCAGCCACTCTTAGCTGATGAAAACCGGTTGCTAAATCGAGTTGGGAGAAGACAGACGCTCCTACAAGCTGGTCAAATAAATCGTCAATTCTAGGGAGAGGGTGCCTATTCTTTTTCGTTAGCTTGTTGAGCTCCCTATAGTCAACACATAGACGTAGTGAACCATCCGCCTTTCTAGCGAACACCACCGGAGCGCCCCATTCTGAAATGCTCCTCCTAATGAACCCCTTTTCTAGAAGCTCTTTAATTTGTTTACTGAGCTCTTTCCTTTCTCGTGGAGCCATATGTCTAACGGGCAACGCAACGGGCTTTGCATTATCTACAAGATATATGCGGAAATCTATTTCCCGCTTCGGAGGCAAGCCCTTCACCTCTTCGAAGACATCCGGATATTCCCGGACCACTCTAACTGATTGCAAATTTTCAACAGAGGCATCTAGCGATTCAAGATAACTAAGCATAACCGCATACGAGGGATTACAAGAAATTTCCAAAGTATTACCGAGCTGGGTTAGGAGCCTAACAACCCTTTTCTCACAATCAAGGATGGCCCCATTACGGGATAGCCAATCCATACCCAAAATCAAACCATAACCCGAAAAGCCCAAAACAAAGGCACTACATTGAAATTCAACACTTAGAATAGAAATTTTCAAATCCAGACAGATCATAGACAAATGAGCTGGGCCCCTAATTGGGTTTGAAACAATTAAGGGGTCCTCTACCATACTAGTTTCTAGGTGCAGAGATTCTACTAAAGCAGACGAGATAAAGGAGTGTGATGTGCCGGAATCAAATAAAGTGCGAACGGGGTGATCATAAAGATAAACTACACTTTCTACAGAAGTATTTATACCTCGCTGTTGCAATGGTGGCGCTTCTAGCACATGAACCTGTGCCCCTGGGGTGGATCCAGCGCCCTGCCCCTGTCCTCGTTTCTTTGGGCAGTCCTTAGCCCTGTGGCCTGTCTGACCGCATGAAAAGCACCCACCATTCTCCTTGGCCTTCTTTTTCCCGCAGTCCTTTACTAAGTGCCCCACTTTGCCACAAAAATTGCACTTCCTCTTCTCTTTGTTGCCTTTTCCGCCTTTCTTAAAGTCCGCCTTCTTAGGCTGCAAACCCTCTTTCTTCCCTTGAGAGCTTTCTGCCTTCGTCTCCTTCTTGCTCTTATCTTCTTCATTCAGCAATGCCATTTGCACCAATCTTTCATACGTGGCCCCCATGGGTATATGGGTCATGGCCAAACTGTGTAATGGCTCATTTAACCCTTTGACGAAACGGAGAGCCTTCTTGTGCGGGGTGTTGACTAGGTCAAGTCCAAACCTAGCCAGCTCATCGAACTGATTCACATACTCTCTGACAGTCTTGTCCCCTTGCTTAAGAAATAAGAATTTTTCCAACTGCAAACTTCTTTCCGCATCTGAGAGAAATTTGGTCTCAAACCTTGCCCTAAAGTCCTCCCATGTCTCCACTGGTCTTTCAGCATTAGTGACTTCCCACCAGTAGGAAGCCTCGCCCTTCAATAGCCACACCGCCAGTTGTACTTTTTGTCTATCCTCTACCTCAAAGATGATGAATAGGTCCTCCGTTTCTTTCAGCCAATTCCTAGCTGCTACGAAGGACTCAGTTCCATTGAAATCCCTTCCTCCCATAGCTTTAAAATCTTTACATATCTTAGCAAACGTGTTTCCCCGAGGAGGAGGTGGAGGAAAAGGTGCTGCTGCAGCTGGATGATTTCCTTCCGCTGGGGGAGGAGGAATGGTAGGACCTGGCTGAGTGGCCCTTGCTTCTAAGAACCGTCTAAACCAACCAGGTATCGGCACCCCTTCTGGCAAGTTAAGATCTTGGGACATGCTGAAACAAAAAGGATAGATTCAAAACGAAGGATAAGAGATAGTTCCTATGGCTTTGGGGGTGGACTTTGCCTTTTTTTTAAAATAAAATAATATTTTTCTTTTAAAAATGCTTCTTTAAATTTCCTTTTTGAAAATAATTTTCAAAACTTTTTATCTTATCTGGTAAACCTATGCTCTGATACCAAGTGAAACACCCCACCTCCGTTAGGGTCACTCTCAAAGGGAATGCCCTAATTTTGGTGGAGGTTTATAAGTACAAGTCACAGATATACAAGACAGATATAAGAACACATATTTGTAAACAGCGGAAGAACAACAAATTTTATTTCATAAAGTCAAATACGTGTTACAACAACATCCTTTCCAAAAACATAACATAACACTTTCATAATCTGTCTTGAGTACATTATTTTTAAAGAAGCATAAATAAAACATAGATGAACTGCAAAAGCCCCATAGTGGATTGTCCAAAGCCATAGTTCAAAACAGGAAAGTCCAAGCAATACATTTCTCTTCTTCAAGCTGGATGTTGAGGTTAATCAAGCTGCTGTGTTCCCTCCCTGAGGACCTGGGGGGGGGGGGGGACGGAAGAAAGAAGACGATAGAAAAGTAGAGTCAGACATAAAGCCTGAGTAAGTCTAGTACTATTTTGTCTATGAATAAAGAACTGGATATGATAAATATAACAGGAAGTGGGCATGTACTATAAACTTGGTTAAGTTGTCTAGGGTCGAATATACTATCGTACCCCATGTTAATCTCTGAACCCATATAAACTAGTTTCCAATTTGCACCCCATAATCAAGGTGAAGTAAACCATTCTATGATGATCGGCTCCTACTCGCATAGTTACATGTGTCTTACGGCCCCCGATGTCTGTAGTTACCTATGCTGGTCCCACCATGGGGTGTATCAAGTCCCATAGTGGCAACCCGACACAACCTTAGAGTGCACAGGTATGCTACTGGTGTCCAGTGCTTTAATTTTATGCGCCGGAGTGTGTGCACGCCCGCACTCCGTTAGAACCTACACTGCTACACCACCGCCGTCGCTTTGACCTCTTACAATCAGCCCAGTAATCGTACCCCACCCTGCCTTGTTTCAGGGTATCATGATACACCTTTTAGGGTTACTGCTGAAAAGGGTCCCCCGTTACTAGGTTTTCTATCTCCAGCCAACATGCTAAGTTGGTTAAGTGTTTCTAACCTAACCCCCACCAGTCCGTTTAGTTTAGCATGTTCCATTTTGATTAAGTCTTTAGTCCACTTAATCCTAACAATCCTGACTCAGCCTTAATTGTCTTACTAAGGCCCTGACCTCTCACATTAGACAAGTATTGTTGTGGCTGCCTGTTGCCGGTTGGTTCCGGGCAGTCTTACGCCACAACTCAGTCTAACCTCGGGTCCTTGCTGGGCTCCATGTTTAACCTCCCACATTGGATAGGTATTGTTGTGACTACTGGACAGCCGGGCGGTTCCGGGCAGGTTTACATCACAACTCAATCCAACCTCGGGTTAAACACATCGTATGTTCTACATTTACATATCTTGTCATTCTTCTTTATTTCTTATATGTAAATATTTGCGGCCCATTATTAAGTTAATGGTGTAAAGGTTACACCAATCACGGGCCCAACCCATACTTGAATTTGGGCCCTTCTATTTTATATTTTCATTCATTAATTAATTTTAACCCAACGTTATTTTCCCCCGTTTTACACGTCCGTTCATATATATTGGGCTTAGCCTTTTAAAGCCCAATTTAGCCATGCGAAAGGGGAGGCTTAAAGCGTGATTACATACACAAAGAGGGGAAGGTGAGCGTATGAACTTGCAATATGACGATGGGAATACAAAATAGAAACTGGTGTACTTGCATAGTAGTGACATATACTTTGGTCATAAAACATAGGTGACATGAATCAAAGCATGTGAACTTGTAATTGAGATATCATTATTGACACATGAACCTATATTTTTTATTTAGGCATAATGTCAAACATAAGCATGGCATAAATACTTCTAGCATAAACATGGCATAATGTCAAACATAAGCATGGCATAAATACTTCTAGCATAAACATGGCATAATGTCAAACATAAGCATGGCATAAATACTTCTAGCATAAACATGGCATAATGTCAAACATAAGCATGGCATAAATATTCCTAATCATGGTGTTTGCTTTAAACTTGCAAAAAGGGATTTTTGAGTCTAACCTAGCCATGTCTCACGTATGTCATCATATAATTCTTTTAAACAAGATAGAATTAATCATAGATTTCAATTATGCCAAATATCATTCATAGCCTAGCCATATTCATAAGTTTTGCAAAAGCATGACTTAATACATGGATTATGGTGTCAAAATTCCAACATAGTTTCATATGAACTATAACAACCAAACTTGTTTCAATTACTTGCAAAATGATTTATGCACAAAAATATACATCATGATGGCATAATAACAAAGCCCCAAACTCGCATGAATTTCAATCAACTACATACATGTAGCTTCAACATAGATTACATAATTTGCGCAATATTCCAAACGTATACTTGCATAGAACTACCGCATGTAGTTCTTTATAATGAATAACATAATTTTGCACAAATATGAATTACTTTATTATCCCAATTCAAGCATACAAATCAATACAGTTGTTTATTTATACCAAAGTAATACTCTACTTACAATGGTTGCGGCGAATTCTCTAATTAAGAGATATGATTCCTTTGTTGAATTGATTGGCTTTAGGTTGCTTGAATTGCTTTAGGCTTTAGAACTTTCTTCCTAATTCTCTCTCTAGTTGGCGGCTACTCTTAGTCGTTCCTCAGCAACATGGCGGCTATGTTCTTAATTTTGAATGAATAGATTAGGGTTTAGTCTAGGGTTGTTTATATAGAGGTTAGGAATTGATTAGGACCATTGATGTTGCTAGGTTAGATCGTAGCCATTCATTAGATAGAGAGACCAATTAGAACCCGCCACCTAGCCCTAATGACAAAGCAGACCACAGAAATTCGACCAAACACAGACCTGGCCAGCCAGGTTGACTGGGCTCGACCAGGTCGACACCCCTGTCGACAGGGCTGTCAACAGCCCTGTCGACATGGGTAGCCCAGGTCGACAGCCCAGTCGACCTGGGTGGCCTAGGCGGGTGTTTATCCGCCCTGGCCCATTGGGCCCGATTTTTAATTATTTTATTCTGTTTGAATTTTAAATTTAATTCAAAATCTCCGAAGGCCATATCTTCTTCATACGGACTCCGTTTTTCGAAAACTCGGACTCTATTTCCCGTATTTTTCCGAGACGAACGCAATGGCGTATCCCGTTTCCCTTGGTTCTTTGATTTCAAATTAATTATATTTTAATTCATGAATTTCACAGTTATAGAATTCTCGGGGTGTTACATAAACTGTACAATGTGCTTGATTTGATCACTCCCCTCGTCCACAAATCATGGACGATTTAAGTTGACTATATTGTATGTTGTTTGTGATGTTGAAATGATAAAAAATAAGGTTAACATAAATTTGGTAGTTGAAATTAGATTATAAATATTTATTTATAATTTGAAGTTTGAACAGTGAAAATTGGTTAAATTTATTAACCAATAACTTGTTTATATAAAATGCTATTGTTTGAAAACCCTACACGGGTAAGGGGATGATAATTTGTTCACATCTCCCTTGAATTTATTTATATGTCAATCGATGGATTGACAGTCTGTGATGAACGTTATTTATTTATTTTAATGATAACACAGTTGTAAATTTCACTCTGGCTGTGAATGGACTGTTTTTTGATGATTTATCATGATAATGCACACATGCAATGTAATAACCCGAAAATCTGAGCCAATTTAAATTTTTTATTTTGGCAATTTTAATGAATTTTTAATATTTAAAATGAATTATTTTAAATAATAACGACGAAAAATTCATTTTGAATATAATTAAAACGTACATATTTATTTGAATCAATGTTTGAATATAAATATTTATTTTAAATTATAAAGGGAATTGAAAATGGCGCAATAGTTCGAAAATTCGATTTCAAATTTCAACTGCATGTGCGGATGCAAAATAAACTGGATTTTTGCAAAACAAAAAATATTTGAATCTATTTGAGAATATCTATCCAACGAATCCGAAAAATCAAAATTTCATAGTGGGAATCAAAAGTTATGTCCAGTTGAAAATTCCGAATAGTCGTTATGGAATTCTGGCCCTTAAAAAGGGAAATTTTGCAAATGACCTCTGTTTTCGATGAAACCACTTTTGTTGGATCCATGATGTCTAGTTATTGTTAGATTCCAAAATTCATAATTTTTCGAATCAATATGTGAGCGCGGCGAAGTAAAAGGTGTTTTGACAGTTTCAGTCAATTTCGATCGACCAGAAAATGGCTATTTTACAAACGGTCTCAGAATTTGACGAAATTGGTTTTGTTAGGACTGTATCGTCTATACGAAGCTAGAAATAATTTTTCTAGAATTTTTAGAGTTAGTATGTGGCCCCGGTAAATTGAAATGTGCGCTCAAATTCAATGTACATTGATATATATTTTAATTTGAATGGAAACTGATCATAACAGCCGAACTGGCTCATGATACATATCCCATTGTGTTTGGAATTGGGGTAATTAGCTAGAGGCGATAGTAGTTGGGCCTCGATCGGAGTTTGAATGAAGAGTTAACCCTGATGGAAGAAAATTATAAAATAATAATAATAATAATATATTTATAACTAGCCCCCCCCATTAACTCTCTCCTCCCTCTCTTTGTTCTCAGTTAAAAAAAACCCGATCCTAATTCCCCGTCGCCCTCCCTCCTAACCCTAGCGACGCCGAAGCCATCGCGAGCCCTATGGCCTCCGCCCCTCCAATCAACCCCAGTGCCCTCCTCCGCTTCTTTCTCCCCCGTCTTCTTCTGTATCGAGCCCAAGCCCCCTCCCCTTCACGTAAAAGCAAGGGCCTCCAGCCCTAGCAGCCGCCGCTACCCCGGGGCCCACCGCCACCAGTAAACCATCGACGAACCCCAAACACCCTTCTCCAAACTAAACCAGTAAGTTCCTTTAATTTTAATTTTGAATCTGAGTTCATATGTGTTGATAACATATTTATAAAATCTGTTATATATATATATATATATATATGTATATATATATATATATTAGCGTATAAAATATAAAGTTAAGATTTTTATGGAAAGGAAATCATTACAAAAATGCAATCTTTTTAGAAAAAAAAAGAGAAGGTGTTTTTATAGGAAAAGTATAGATTCATATAGCGAAGAAATATGTGATTTTTCTAGAAAGAAATGTAGAATTTTTATGGAAAGAAATATATGATTTTTAGCAAGGTAAAAATATGATTTTTGTTTATATTTCTAGAGATAATAAAAATATGATTTTTATATAAAAATATGATTTTTATATAATAGAAATAATAAAAATATGATTTTTATATAATATAGATAATAAAATTATGATTTTTATATAGTAGAGATTATAAAAATATGATTTTTATATGTGAAGTAGCGGTAAAAATTCGATTTTTTCTAAGTGAAAAAAAAAATATGATTTTTATATTGAAACTAAACAAATAAAAATGTGATCTTTACTATGAAGTACACAAAATAAAAATGTGATTTTTATTATTTGAGTAGCAATATAGAAATATAATCTTTATATAGGTAGTAGCATTGTTAAAAATATAATTTTTAACATATACCGCGTGAAACAGATCTCGTTGGAGACACGATGAAGATTTCCTACATATGAAGAGTAGTGGTGAATTGGTTTAGCTAGTCGGTGAGAGCACCTCACTCTTATTTTGATTTCTAGTTGAAATATATAATAGGATGCAGACGGTGCTTAGTAGCACCCGACACCCGTCGTCCACAGACCATGGATGACTTGTTTGTTTTATTGCTGTGTTGTGAAATTTGATTGTGTGATGTAGAATGAAATAAAATATTTTATAGTGGAAAATATGATTTTTAACGTGTATATAAAATAAATAGTAATAAAAAAAATTGGATGATTTTTTTATATACACTGATTTGACTGATATTGATTAGGAAGATAAATTTTACACATCGCCCAACTGCACAAATAAAAGTCGATGTTTGTTGATTTGAAACCCCATGCGGGTATTGGGATGATATTTGACGTACATTAATCCCGATTGTTTAGTTGTATGTCAATCGATGGGTTGGCAGACTGTGTAAACGTTAATTATTTATATTTAATGCTTATGCAGTTGTGTGGTGCACTCTGGATGATGGTTGTTGATTAATCGTTGCTATTATATACATGTGTTGTAGAAAATCCATATAAATAACATTATATGGTAATTGATTGGGCCTCATTCCAATTTGGAAAATAAGGAATATTATAAAAATAAATTCATGTGTTGAATAAAAAAAAAATCATGTGTTGAATAGAAAAAAAATTCATGTATTGAATAGAATAGAATAAATATTCATGTGTTGAATAGAATAAATATTCATGTGTTGAATAGAATAAACATTCATGTGTTGAATAAAAACCATATCGATTAGATTGACGCTATTTTGACGTGAACGATATTTATATCGATTTTATTCATTTTTATAATGATTATAGAAAAGGAATTGATTTCAAAATATATCGTTTGGAAAATATTATCATTTGTAAATCGATGATGTGGAATATTCAATTTTGACTCAAAATTGAATATGAAGTTGAAATCGTATCGAAAACGAATTATAAAATACGTTTTAAAAGGAAATCGACGAAACATATATAATATATGTATATAATGGCCTGAATAGAACGCGCCGCGCCGCGGCAATTCGTGAATTTCGACCATTGACTTCGGAAAGATATTACTGGAGATCCGACCGTCGGATTCTCCAAAAACTAGAACCATTGGGTTCGTATCGAAAAGAGCTTTCTAAAGAATATTAGAGATTTGAAATCTAACGGGTGGATTTGGAATTATGTCCAAATCTAATTTGGAAAAGGTCGTTGTAAGTGCAGTTCGATGGCCGTTTGTGGAAATCGACTGTACGGGCCTTGATAAAATTATTAAAAATAGTAATAATTTGCGTAAGATCATAAGAAATGATTTGTGAAGAATTGGGATGAAAAATTCCATATTTGAAAAGATAAAAATAGTTTTTTATCGAAATGAACTAGTTTTGAACTAGAATTATAAACCATTTATTTTTGAAATAAATAAATTGGATTTGAAAGGGTTTTAAAGGTAACCAGAAATTCCAATAATTGAATTGGAATGGATTTGAATCGAAATTGTCTTTGGAATATTTCGATGTTGGATTTCGTGATTATACAGATATTGTTATGGAAATTTAAAAGATATATTTATATCGTTATTTCCAATACGATATTTGTTGGTCGTAGAATTTGATATTGAATATAAGCCGATATATTTTCTATTCAAAGCCTTGTTGTGACGACCCCAAACCCCGATGAGACAGTGCAAGGGTATTCTTTGGAATATAACACATAAACAGATAACAACTGAACAGAAATAAATAAATACACCAGATAATGTACAATAGAATACACTGGATAAATATAATCATCAGAGTTACACAGTATATAGGATCATACATAGTACAAATACAGTTCAACTATACATAAATGTCTACAGCTGAAAAGAAAACAAAATATGTACAGTAGGAGCTGAACAGCATAAAAATAGATAAATGATAGAATCCATCTTTAGCTCTAGCTATCCAGAAAGAGCCTTCTAAACCTGAATACAAGGCTGCCCATGTAGAAAAAGGGGCACCCGAGTTTGCAAGTGAAACAAACTACGAGTCAGTCATGGGACCGGTATGAGAAATCTACTTAACACATCTTACAATGTGGCTAATCACAGGACCACGCCACTTTTGCGGAACGGGTTTACTCCATTGGATTGCTAGTTCTTTAAAACAAACATATCTTTAAACATCGCAATGCTTTTTATAAAAATGAAGCCATTATAAGACTCAGTTCCCATCACATAATGCAACACAAACCAGAGGATAGAGTTTTACCTTATAATGGCCAAAATATGCTTGATACGACTAAAACAAAAGCATTTGATATTATTACTAGTGTTTATATGTTTTAAAAACAATTTCAAATCATAAGTATCAATCATAGACGACATTAATGCCCCATACCACTATGTCGCCATATATAGGTATACAATCAAAACCGCACGGTATCGTATTTGGAAATTGGATTTCCGTCATGGACCAAGGCAAAAGATAGTC
Organism: Allium sativum; assembly: GCA_030737875.1. NCBI lineage: Eukaryota > Viridiplantae > Streptophyta > Magnoliopsida > Asparagales > Amaryllidaceae > Allium > Allium sativum. Next base: position 334,997,610 of record CM060913.1, on the reverse strand, counting down.
CTTACCGAATTCGATATGCTCTAGCCCGTGTCTCAGGCTACAGCCGCAACGGCACTTAGGAGCCATAGGGCCGGTCCACCGATGTGGATTAAAATGCCTGAACACTGCGTTTTCCCGCCTTTTGGGGCGTTAATGAGCCCAATGACTCCATCGATCCCGGATCGACCGATATATCCGAGGCGCCTCGCAACAGCAACAACCACACAGGTGAAAATAATATAAATGTCAGGGCTGGTAGGTCACTGACATCACCCTAGCTAGAAAGAAAAGCATATCCTCCCTGGATCCTTCTCCCGTTTCTAGTCCATACCGAGGTGTGAGGCTGGCGAATTCGCGTTATACACAAAGCTATGCCACACAGGCCGTGCTTTGATCATCAACCACAAGACTTTGCTTTTCAACAGAAGCCTTGAGCATCTGCCACTTAGGCATGCCACACAAGCAATTCACTCCATGCGATTTATTCCTATCAATATATAACCTCTGAGCTCGTGCGTCTCAGAGAAGGGCGTTAAGCAAGAGAATAAATTCTCCGCCGGCAAACAGATATATATTTAATAGAGTTCAATCAGCACAGAACAAAATCCAATGTCAGACACAGTCCATTTACACATTCGTTATGGGTCTGAACGATAACGAAGGCATTCAATACCTCGCATATCCATACAAACCACAAATACGTCCGGGTGGCTATTACTTCAACCCCTTCAAGGTAGCTATTCCCATCATGAGCATCAGTAGCACCCCCCCATCCGACGTGAAGATCATCGGTCTTGCACCATCTTCATCTCTTCGACTTTCACTAGTCGAACAATTATTTGAAATGAGAATCAACTCGGCCTTTTCAAATAATTCACGTATATTTAGAATTTCAAATCAATTTATTTCAATGGTTAAATTATTCGACACCACTAATTAAATTCATTAATGTAATTTTCACGCCAAACACATTCAACCATCAAATATCACCTAAACCGAACAAATTCAGTTTATTTCCATTCCATATCGTTTATAATATTTTATCACTATTTATCGTTATTTTTATTTATTTAAAAGTAGCCAATTTATTCAAACGACGCTTCAGGCCATAACGCGGTCGTGGCGCTGTTTTTCTTCTGATTTGATTTATACATATCCGAAAATCTAACCATTAGATCTTCACAAATTTTATATCATTACAAAGATCTTTTAAAAATGAACCCAACGGTTTCAGTTTCAGGAAAATCCGACGGTCGGGTCTCCCGCACTAATCGTTTGAAGTTACGATTTCAAAATACGAACTGCAGCGTCGTTATTCGATTGAATTTAATTATACATATATATATATATACATAATCGATTCTAGCGCTGTTTTTCTTCAGATTTGAATTAAACATTCCAGACAATCCAACCGTTGGATCTTTACAAAGTTGGTGCCGTTGGAAAGAAATTTCCAAGGCGAACCCAACGGTTGTTGTTTCGGGAAAATCCGGTGGTCGGATCTCCCTCACTAATCGTTTGAAATCACGGTTTCAAAACACGAACTGCAGCTTCGTTATTCACTATATTTTAATTATATTTATATATAAATATATAAATATAATTCTTCCTTCGATTTCAAAACTATATTCACTTCATATATTTGGTAAAAATGATATTTTTATCATCAAAAATATTTTTTCCACACATCACCAATTTTAACACTTCATATTCACAATAAAAATGTAGATTTTATTGTTCAATCTATATATTCAACACATGAACGTTTTCGACTTCACACATACGATAAAAATATGATCTTTATCGTTCTAGTCCTTTATTCAACACATGTATATTTTCTATAGTTAATATATATAATAAAAATGTGATTTTTATTGTAAAACAATTTATTTCAAAAAATGATTATTTTCTATAGTCTATACATAAGGTAAAAATGTAATTTTTGGTGTTAAAAAAATTAATTTGAAAAACTAATATTTTATATAGGCTATATATATAATAAAAAATTGATTTTTATCTTTCAAATAATTTATTCAACACATGAACTCATTCAACACATGAATTTCTATTCAACACATGAATTTCTATTCAACACTCAAATATAGTTTCAACACATGAAAATAATTCTAACACATGAATATTATTGAAAATTTCGGCAGCATAACGGCAGGGTAGTTAAAACCGGCACCGTCCCTAGTACGACCCCTCGCTCTACCTTAAAACCTCACGGTATTTGACAATGGGGATTTTCAATATCTAGTTCGCACGCAGGCGAATTTTCCCATATACTAATCCTATTGGGATTTCAATCACAATCAATCATTTCAATTCAACCATTCACGATATTCACCAAATTTCACATCAACCAATAATCCAAACAATATCACAACCAATATATATCGTCCATGGTCTGTGGACGAGGGGAGTGTGTGTGTGTGTATATATATATATATTCGTATATAAATATATTTCAATTCACTTCAATATCATTTCAATTTATTTCAACACATATATAATTTTTACAACGCATATATAACTTATACATCGAACTTACAACGCTTATACATGAGGTGTACAACGCTTATATAACTCGTACATCGACTATATAATTTATATATCGTTGTTTTCCATATCGTTTATAAATTAGAAATCTCACTTTGGGTTCCACTCCACCAAAAATTGCAGAAGGCTCAGAAAAATACGCGGTCTCTTCTATATAAGACATCCACACGAGTCTACTGTCTCTTGTTTCACTGAATTTTGTCAACAAACGAGAAAGATATGATTTTTACAGTGAAATCAAAAACCGTAGAGCTTAGAAGTACTATAATCAGTTTAAAATAATATCAGCCGTTACCTTTCAATATTCTTCAAAACTAGGTTTGATTTTTTCGATCAAACGGTGAAGCGGATCGACGATCGGCCTTCGCAGCGAGGAAGAGGGGAGAGAGGCGCACTGGCTCCTAAAGCGGGGCCCACTTCGGTTGTAACACCCCACCTCCCTTGGGTCACTCACAAAGGGAATGCACTAGTTTTGGAGGAGCATTATCGAGGTATACAATCATAGAATTATTACAAGACAGAACATAAATAAAAGAGCGGAAGATTCAAAAGCTAAATTTAATTACTTTCAAAATGATTCAAAACCTTTTACATCAAAAAGCCAAGGTCATTGTTTTCCAGTACAATAAATTCTGTCTTGCATAAATAAAGAAGCATAAACTTGAAACAAAAAAAGGAGCTTAATTCCCCAAAGGTAGCAAAAATGCAGCCATAGCATAGCTCAAGATCAAACCGTACATGAGCTGAACCGAAAGCAAGTGAAATCCATGCTAAGTGCTAGAGTTTCCTCCCTGAGAACCTGGGGGAGAAACAGAAGAAAAAGAGGCGAAAGAAAACGGGTCAGTCATAAAGACTGGTAAGTCCAAGTGACTTTCAGCATAAAAACAGATAAAGGTAACATGACATGTATAAACTGAAAATAATCATAAGGATGCTGGCAAGATTGGCAAGACAGACTAAGATAGCATGATAATTCAAGTGTAATCAAGTATACCATCACATATTCAAGGTTCGCTGCATCAACGGTACTAGAATTCTGAACCCATGTCTTAAATTAATCATGAAATGATCCCTTTGGCCAATATCATTAAATGACCCATTACTAGGTCAAACGAAACGAACCACTAGTCGATCGGCTCCCTACAAGTTCTAGCTCATCGTGTGTCTGTGTCATACGGCCCTGTCACGAATGTAGTCACCTGTGGTAGGTCCACCATTGGGTGTATCAAGCCATATTGTAACACCCCACGTCCATTAATGTCACTCACAAAGGGAATGCATTAACTTCCATGGAGGTTTTAAGTGAATATAGAACAGTAAAATTACAACAAGACAGATATAAAATGGTACTTGGAAATTCAAAAAAACTTTATTTCATTGTAGCAGAAGTCAAAACATGTTTGATTACATCATAACACCATATTCAATGTCAAGTACAATATCTATCTTGATAAAACAAGTACATAATCCCATTACATGAATAGCCATTAAAAAGAAAGATAACAAGCTGGACTTTACTTCAGCAGTCCAAGCTTTCCAGAAGATAAGCGATCCAACTAGACTCCACTAGAACTTGGCCCAACCTGCGGACCTGAAGGGAGAAAAAGGATGGAAAAGAGGGGGTCAGACATAAAGTCTGGTGAATATGATAATTCTACAATACTATTACCAAAATAACTGGACTAAGGCATAAGCTGGAAAACAAGAAAATGTCTATGAAGAGCAGATTAAGGACATAGACAATCGCTAAAGGCAACGTTATAGGCGCTCCTAAATACTAAAGGATAAACACTATACTGCACCACACCAGTCACCCTAAAGATTCATCCCACTTAGCTTCACATAGAAACTTTCCCAATGGCTTTACGTACCCCTAGCTGACTACATAGGTGCCGCCTGCCCCTATCTCCACTAGGTGTACCCTACTTCCCATTATTCGATCGACTCCCTAACTCGTAGATACCCGTGCTGGCCCCACAGTGGGGTGTATCACTCCCCTAAAGTGGCAACCTGATACAACGGACATGCACGGCTTATACCTACACGATGCAACAACGTCTTACCTACCAGCCCGGGTCCACACACGCATATGAAACCCGTTGGACTTGCGTTGCCACCGCTCCCTGTTTTGGCCTCTTATAGTCAAACCCAGTATGCGTGTCCCATCCTCGACTTGGGTCGAGCCCACAAAGATACGTTTTGGGATACTGGTTGAAATGGGCCCCCACTATTTACCACAAGCATTCCACCTAAGCTTGCCCCCATTAGTCCATCCCAATTAACCCACTTAGTCATGTTCATTTACATGTGTGTTTGGTTAAGTCTAATCGTATTTCAAATGCCTCTAAAGGCAACCAAAGATTCCTCATGCCACCCAAGGCACCTACTTAACCCCCATGTCCCACCTTACATGATTATCTGGTTAAGTATTTCTTAGTTCATTAAGGCCATAACCTCATAAAGACCTCTCACATTAGACTGGCATTTATGGCAGCTGGATTTGCCGGGCGGGTCCGGGCAGTCTTACACCATAAAAGAGTCTAACCTCGTGTCTTTACAACTGTTATGCTTTAGTTTGGGCCTAGGACCTCTCACATTGGGCCGACATTTGTGACTACTGGATTTGCCGGGCGGGTCCGGGCAGGTTTACATCACAAACGGGTCCAACCTCGTGTCCTAAGCATTGATTATTAATAATAATCCACTTTCCCCCAATTTTAATAATTCCCTACTTGAATTATTAATTACTTCCAATTTTTAACAATGTCCATAATTGACTCAATTATGGACATCCATTCATGGTATGCAAAATCTTACAAAATTGCACCCAATTTATTAATTCCTAATATTACCCCTACCCCACGTTTGAACGTTTATTCGCAAAATATATGTTAGACTCGAATAGCCTAACTCATAGCATAAAAGAGATTATCATAATAACAACATGTATATGTGACCAAATGAATCATAATAAGGGGTGAAACTTGCATATGTCCAACTTGCATAGATTATACATGTCATGGACCTAAAGGTGTCAGCTTGTTCAAAATTCACCTAATATAATCTCAATCAATTTTCATAAACTTACATATGAACATGTGTGAATCAACATCATCTAATTTTTTAACAACATGGTTTTATATGGGTACACCTAACTCAATAGGCAAATTCCCATAATCAAGTTTTATTTAATTATAGTTTCAAGTTTATGGGTACACCTAACCTAATAGGAAAATTCCCATAAACAAGATCCATTTAAATTAAGAAAAAAAAACATAACTTTAAGCATGATCCAACAACATCATGATTTTTCAACATAATATAGCATGATTTATAACATGGCATAGTATGATAGTATAACATAGCTTGACATGATTTTCAACATAGCACGACATAGCATAAGAGAATTTACAACATAGCATGACATAGCATATATAATTTACATCATACGACAACATAATAACATAATAAGAGAATCCACAATATATAGAATTTACAATTACAAATCACATCACTTTCTTGTGATCCATTCATAACTGAGTCAAATTAGTTTGTAATAGTCTTGTGAGAATCATCATACTCACCAACAAAAGAAGAGAATTAGAGAGAGAGTTCTTTGGTTTGATTTGTTTTGTTGAGAAGAATTTAGTTGTAGTAGATTAGGCTTCCTCTTCTTAGTTTGTGACGGCTACGCTGAACTCCGTGGCAGCAGCATGACGGTAGCTTCTCTAATTTTACAAGTGATTTAGGTCTAGGGTCCACCCACTTATTTATAGATTTTAGAATGCGTTTAGGCCATTAGATTTAACCTATAAATAACCGCAGCCGTCCAGACAAGATGGGGTTTATCTTGTTGACTCAGCAATGAGTCAGAAGTGACTCAGCAAACACTCAGCATATTAATAAACTTCTATTCATGTCATAAATATATATATATATTTTCTACAATGTACATATTAGATACATCCCCCTTTACTTATTATTGTTTTTATATACATATTAGATACATCCCCTCTCTCACACACTTATTAATATTTTTATATTCATATTAGATACATCCCCTCTCTTACACACTTATTAATATTTTTATATTCATATTAGATACATCCCCTCTCTTACATACTTATTAATATCTTTATATTCATATTAGATACATCCCCTCTTCTACATACTTATTATTATTTTAGCAACTTTAGTGTTAATAGAAAATTCGGGGTGTTACATTCTCCCCTCCTTTTAGGATTTCGTCCCCGAAATCTTCAAGTCTGGAAGAATGTATATCCTACCATCCAAACGTCCATCTACTCATCCATCATACACAGGCATCCATTGTCCTTACAGACTTCTAATGCTTTCATGTTTAAATGCACAGTGTGTGTATATGTCCGTATCTAATGCAAAATCAGGCGGTCCACTGATTCAGTTGACCTCCTTAATGCAACTATGATCGTGCCATGCATCCATTATGTATGCAAAAGATTCTTAATGCTACATAATACTTCTATATGCGTGCACAACCATCATCTGAATGCAGCATCCATATGATAATACAACCATCGTTCATCCATTTTACTAAATACATCGATATATATGCAATATGCAATATGTAGTGACTGAGCCGATCTAGTGCCTAAAGTGTGTGTATATATGCATCCACGAGCAACCACTAGCAAACACTTGCATCCATTTTGCATCCATCATACATAACATGTCTCAAACACATGTTTCAACCATAGGATTATCCTTACTAAAGGTCAAAGATACTAATGAGAGGACATACTAAAGATAAGATAAGATAAGCTAAGCGATAAAGGAGAAATTAAAAGACATACCCTTAAAAAGAAAAGGGTACAACGAACGCATCTTCTCTTCTGTCTCCCAAGTTGCGTTGCTCTCATCATCTCCCCATTGCACTTTAACCAGTCTGACCTCTCAATTCCTCAACTTTTTGATCTCCGACCCAAGAATGCATGTAGGAGCTCGTCTAATTGTTGCATCACGCTCTATTTCCACCTCTTTAAGCAAGCTCGGCTCTACCACCTCCGCGGTCTTGTGCAAACACTTCCTCAAATGTGATACATGGAATACGTCGTGTACTCCACTAAGTTTCTCAGGCAACTCCACCCTATATGCCATCTTCCCAATCCCGTATTTTACAGGAAACGGCCCTACAAACCTTGGTGCTAATTTCCCCACGGACCCAAAGTGAACAACATTCTGTAACGGAGATACTTTGATAAAAACCATGTCCCCAATGTCAAACTCAAGATCTGTCCTCCTCTTATCAGCATACGATTTTTTCCTATCTTGTGCTGCTTTCTTCCTCCTTCGAATCAACTCAATCTTCTCCGAGGTTTCCCTAACCATATCGGGCCCAAGTAGGATTTTATCGGTAGATTCCCACCAACATGTAGGCGAACGGCAAGGCCTTCCATAAAGAGCTTCGAAAGGTGCCATGCCAATACTAGACTGAAAGCTATTGTTATATGCGAATTCTACTAACGGAAGGTGCTCTTCCCATGTACCGCCAAAGTCTAGGATACAAAGCCTTAAAAGATCCTCTAGAATGCGATTCACCCTCTCGGTCTGGCCGTCTGTCTGAGGATGATATGCGGTGCTCAAACATAGCTGAGTCCCGACCGCCTCTTGTAAACTCTTCCAAAATTCGCTAGTAAAGATGGGGTCATGGTCGCTTACTATACTAGAAGGAATATCGTGCAAACGAACTATCTCCTTAATGTATACAGAAGCCAACCACGGAGCAGTCCTCTTACTTTTCACGGGAATAAAATGGGCGCTTTTAGTAAGTCTATCTACTATAACCCAAATCCCCGTGTTACCCTTCCTTGATCTTGGTAATCCATCCACAAAATCCATTGAGATGCTTTCCCATTTCCATAGTGGAACTTCTAATGGGTGAAGCAACCCACCGGGTTTCTTTTGTTCTGCTTTAACTCGTTGGCACACCAAGCATCTAGTGACGTACTCGGCCACATCCTTTTTCATACCGGCCCAAAAGAAAACCCGCTTCATATCTTTGTACATCTTACCCCCGCCGGGATGAATGGTCATTTTTGAGCGATGAGCATCATCAAGAATGGCCTTCCTTAAGTCTTCGTCTTGTGGTACACAAAGTCTATTATCCCTTCGTAACCAACCCTTATCGTCTAGGGTATACCTACGAAGATGGCTTGACGACTCCCCCCCTTTGAGCTTTTCTACTATCTCAACCAACTGTGGGTCGTCTCGCTGCGCCTCACCAACCCGTCCTAGAAGTGTAGGTCTAACCTCCAAGGATGCTAATAGACCGGGTACTAAGTCAACGGAGGGTCTAAAGTCAAACATAGAGATGAATTCTAAGCTTTGTCGTTCAACAAACAACGGACTCAAGGACAACCTTTTCCTACTTAAGGCGTCTGCCACCACGTTAACCTTTCCCGGGGTATATGCTATTTCAAAATCGTAGGAGGCTAAGAATTCCATCCACCGTTGCTGCCTTAAATTCAAATCCTTCTGAGAGAATAAGTATTTTAATGATTTGTGGTCAGTGAACAGTTCGAATTTCTCACCAAGAAGATAGTGACGCCAAGACTTAAGCGCGAAAACAATTGCGGCTAGCTCTAAGTCATGCGTGGGGTAATTCTTTTCATGAACCCTCAACTGCCTTCCACCATAGGCTATTACTCTTCCCTCTTGCATGAGGACCGCGCCAAGTCCCGTCCCACAAGCATCAGTATAGATGGTAAACGGTTTATTCCCGTCTGGCAGCACTAAGACTGGGGCTGAAGTTAAGGCTCTCTTTAAACGTTGGAACGCATCATCGCAATCCTTGTCCCACGCAAAAACCAGGTTCTTCTTCATTAACCGTGTTAATGGAGCTGATATTTTTGCGAAGTCTTTGATAAACTTCCTATAATAACCAGCCAACCCCAAGAAACTTCTTACTTCGGTTGCATTTTTAGGGACCTTCCAATCTTGGATGGCCACCACCTTTGCGGGATCCACTGCTATCCCTTCTTTGGAAACCACGTGCCCTAAGAACCGTACTTCCTTCCTCCAGAAGTGACACTTAGAAAATTTTGCCTTAAGGTTATGCGCTCGAAGGGTTTCCAACACTTCCCTATGATGTAGGGAGTGCTCTTCTTTATTCTTAGAAAAGACTAAGATGTCATCCACAAAGACTACCACGAATTTGTTAAGGTATTCCCTAAACACCCTACTCATCAAATCAACAAAATATGCAGGGGCGTTTGTCAAACCAAAGGGCATCACTAGCCATTCATAGAATCCGTCAGGAGTCCTAAAAGCAGTCTTATCTATACTATCCTCAGCCACTCTCAGTTGATGAAAGCCAGTGGCTAAGTCCAACTGCGAAAACACTGAGGCGCCAACTAACTGATCAAAGAGATCGTCAATCCTCGGCAGTGGGTGTCGGTTCTTTTTAGTAAGCTTGTTTAGTTCTCTATAGTCCATACAAAGTCTAAGAGACCCATCCGCCTTTGTGGCAAAAACTACTGGAGCACCCCACTCCGATATACTACGTCTTATGAACCCCTTCTCAAGCAACTCCTTTACTTGCTTATTGAGTTCCCTCCTTTCACGAGGAGCCATGTGGCGCACTGGCAAAGATACGGGTTTAGCATTATCCACAAGATAAATTCGAAAGTCTATCTCCGGCTTTGGAGGTAAGCCCTTCACCTCCTCAAACACATCCGGATATTCCCGGACCACTTCTACCGATCGCAGGTTCTCTACAGACGCGTCAAGCGATTCAAGATAACTTAGCATAACGGAATTTATGGGATTACAAAAGATGTCGAGAGCATTACCAAGGCGAGTCACAAGCCTAACTACTCTCCTTTCACAATCAAGAATGGCCCTATTTCTAGACAACCAATCCATTCCTAAAATTAGCCCATAGCCCGTGAAGCCCAATACATAAGCATCACATCTAAATTCAACGCAAAGTATAGAGATTTTCAAATCCAAACATATCATGGTCAAATGAGCCGAACCCCCAATTGGATTTGAAACGACCAAGGGATCCTCTACTAAACTGGTGTTCAAGTGCAGTGATTCAACTAATGATGCAGAGATAAACGAATGAGATGCGCCAGAATCGAATAAGGTACGGACAGGATGATCAAACAGAAAAACTAAGCTTTCAACAGAAATTGTTCTACCTCTTTCTTGCAGCGGTGGGGCCGCAATAGCCTGAACTTGCCCCCTTGCCTGCCCTGGTGCCATAAGAGCCTGCACCTGTCCTCCCGAGGTAGACCCTGCCCTCTGCCCCTTCTTTGGACAGTCCTTCACTAAATGTCCCGCATCTCCACAATGAAAACATCCAGTCTTCTTTTTCTTTCTACAATCTTTGCTGAGATGGCCAGGCGTCCCACAATTGAAGCATTTCTTCTTCCCTTTGCCATTATTGTTTTTACCACCCTTCTTATTTTGCTGTTGGGGTTTCTTATGATCCCCTTTCTTTTCAACTGCCTTATCCTCATGCATAAGTGCCATTTCTACTAGCTTTTCAAAGGTGGCTCCCATAGGGATGTGGGTCATAGCCAACCCTTGCAACGGTTCATTCAAGCCTCTAACGAACCTCAAAGCTTTCTTCTCTGGCGTGTTCACCAACTCCAAGCCAAACCTTGCTAACTGATTAAATTTATTGACATATTCCTTTACTGATGAGCTCCCTTGCTTTAGTGCCAGGAATTTTTCCATATTTAAGTTCTCCTCTGCCCTTGAAAGAAACTTTGCCTCAAACCTTCGTCTGAAATCCGCCCATGAATCAACTGGACGTTCCCCGTTAGTGACCTCCCACCAAAACGAGGCCTCTCCCTTCATTAACCAAGCAGCTAAACGGACTTTCCTCCCATCTTCCACTTCAAAGATATCCAACAATTCCTCAGTCTCCTTAAGCCAATCTCTGGCCACCACAAACGTCTCAGTCCCTTGAAAAGTTTTTCCTCCCATAGCCTTGAATTCCTTGCACGTCTTTGCAAAAGTGTCAACACGAGGAGGAGGAGGAGGAGGAGGAATGGGTGCAACTAGGGGTGGAGGAGTATCCGCTGGGCCTGCAGTGGTGGCCCTAGCCTCCAAGTATCTCCTAAACCACCCTGGAATCGTCACACCTTCTGGGAGATTAAGATCTTCAGCCATGCTGAAACGAAAAAGGAAAGATTCAAAATGGAGAATTCGAAAGATAAAGATAAGGATATGGCTATTTGGGATTATGTTTTTCATAAAAACTCTCTTTAAATAACATGTTTTTTTTTTTTTTTTTTTTGAAAGCACTTCTTCCAAAAATACTTTAGAAAAAAAAAATATTCTAAAAAAAAAAAATTTATCTGTTCTGGTAACCTTATGCTCTGATACCACGTGTAACACCCCACGTCCATTAATGTCACTCACAAAGGGAATGCATTAACTTCCATGGAGGTTTTAAGTGAATATAGAACAGTAAAATTACAACAAGACAGATATAAAATGGTACTTGGAAATTCAAAAAACTTTATTTCATTGTAGCAGAAGTCAAAACATGTTTGATTACATCATAACACCATATTCAATGTCAAGTACAATATCTATCTTGATAAAACAAGTACATAATCCCATTACATGAATAGCCATTAAAAAGAAAGATAACAAGCTGGACTTTACTTCAGCAGTCCAAGCTTTCCAGAAGATAAGCGATCCAACTAGACTCCACTAGAACTTGGCCCAACCCGCGCACCTGATGGGAGAAAAAGGATGGAAAAGAGGGGGCCATACATAAAGTCTGGTGAATATGATAATTCTACAATACTATTACCAAAATAACTGGACTAAGGCATAAGCTGGAAAACAAGAAAATGTCTATGAAGAGCAGATTAAGGACATAGACAATCGCTAAAGGCAACGTTATAGGCGCTCCTAAATACTAAAGGATAAACACTATACTGCACCACACCAGTCACCCTAAAGATTCATTCCACTTAGCTTCACTTAGAAACTTTCCCAATGGCTTTACGTACCCCTAGCTGACTACATAGGTGCCGCCTGCCCCTATCTCCACTAGGTGTACCCTACTTCCCATTATTCGATCGGCTCCCTAACTCGTAGATACCCGTGCTGGCCCCACAGTGGGGTGTATCACTCCCCTAAAGTGGCAACCTGATACAACGGACATGCACGGCTTATACCTACACGATGCAACAACGTCTTACCTACCAGCCCGGGTCCACACACGCATATGAAACCCGTTGGACTTGCGTTGCCACCGCTCCCTGTTTTGGCCTCTTATAGTCAAACCCAGTATGCGTGCCCCGTCCTCGACTTGGGTCGAGCCCACAAAGATACGTTTTGGGATACTGGTTGAAATGGGCCCCCACTATTTACCACAAGCATTCCACCTAAGCTTGTCCCCATTAGTCCATCCCACTTAACCCACTTAGTCATGTTCATTTACATGTGTGTTTGGTTAAGTCTAATCGTATTTCAAATGCCTCTAAAGGCAACCACCAGATTCCTCATGCCACCCAAGGCACCTACTTAACCCCCATGTCCCACCTTACATGATTATCTGGTTAAGTATTTCTTAGTTCATTAAGGCCATAACCTCATAAAGACCTTTCACATTAGACTGGCATTTATGGCAGCTGGATTTGCCGGGCGGGTCCGGGCAGTCTTACACCATAAAAGAGTCTAACCTCGTGTCTTTACAACTGTTATGCTTTAGTTTGGGCCTAGGACCTCTCACATTGGGCCGACATTTGTGACTACTGGATTTGCCAGGCGGGTCCGGGCAGGTTTACATCACAAACGGGTCCAACCTCGTGTCCTAAGCATTGATTATTAATAATAATCCACTTTCCCCCAATTTTAATAATTCCCTACTTGAATTATTAATTACTTCCAATTTTTAACAATGTCCATAATTGACTCAATTATGGACATCCATTCATGGTATGCAAAATCTTACAAAATTGCACCCAATTTATTAATTCCTAATATTACCCCTACCCCATGTTTGAACGTTTATTCGCAAAATATATGTTAGACTCGAATAGCCTAACTCATAGCATAAAAGAGATTATCATAATAACAACATGTATATGTGACCAAATGAATCATAATAAGGGGTGAAACTTGCATATGTCCAACTTGCATAGATTATACATGTCATGGACCTAAAGGTGTCAGCTTGTTCAAAATTCACCTAATATAATCTCAATCAATTTTCATAAACTTACATATGAACATGTGTGAATCAACATCATCTAATTTTTTAACAACATGGTTTTATATGGGTACACCTAACTCAATAGGCAAATTCCCATAATCAAGTTTTATTTAATTATAGTTTCAAGTTTATGGGTACACCTAACCTAATAGGCAAATTCCCATAAACAAGATCCATTTAAATTAAGAAAAAAAAACATAACTTTAAGCATGATCCAACAACATCATGATTTTTCAACATAATATAGCATGATTTATAACATGGCATAGTATGATAGTATAACATAGCTTGACATGATTTTCAACATAGCACGACATAGCATAAGAGAATTTACAACATAGCATGACATAGCATATATAATTTACATCATACGACAACATAATAACATAATAAGAGAATCCACAATATATAGAATTTACAATTACAAATCACATCACTTTCTTGTGATCCATTCATAACTGAGTCAAATTAGTTTGTAATAGTCTTGTGAGAATCATCATACTCACCAACAAAAGAAGAGAATTAGAGAGAGAGTTCTTTGGTTTGATTTGCTTTGTTGAGAAGAATTTAGTTGTAGTAGATTAGGCTTCCTCTTCTTAGTTTGTGACGGCTACGCTGAACTCCATGGCAGCAGCATAACGGTAGCTTCTCTAATTTTACAAGTGATTTAGGTCTAGGGTCTACCCACTTATTTATAGATTTTAGAATGCGTTTAGGCCATTAGATTTAACCTATAAATAACCGCAGCCGTCCAGACAAGATGGGGTTTATCTTGTTGACTCAGCAATGAGTCAGAAGTGACTCAGCAAACACTCAGCATATTAATAAACTTCTATTCATGTCATAAATATATATATATATTTTCTACAATGTACATATTAGATACATCCCCCTTTACTTATTATTGTTTTTATATACATATTAGATACATCCCCTCTCTCACACACTTATTAATATTTTTATATTCATATTAGATACATCCCCTCTCTTACACACTTATTAATATTTTTATATTCATATTAGATACATCCCCTCTCTTACATACTTATTAATATCTTTATATTCATATTAGATACATCCCCTCTTCTACACACTTATTATTATTTTAGCAACTTTAGTGTTAATAGAAAATTCGGGGTGTTACACATATGGTGCCAACCACCGACACGAATCAAGCATGCACAGATAAACCTGCTGATACCCAATGCCTGCTTTTTCAACTCCGGACAACGTGCACGACCATAGCCCGCCTGAACCTACACTGGCGTACCAACACAGCCATCGTTCTGGTCGCTTACAATCAGCCCAGTAATCGTGCCCCACCCTACCTAGTTCCAGGGTACCATGATACATCTAGTGGGTTACTGCTGAAATGGACCGCGTAACTAGGGTTTCCGTCCAATAGGTTAAGTGTTGTCATTTAAATTCGAGACTTAACCCCTTATCAGTCTAGCATGTCAAATTGGCTAAGTGTCGTCTTTTAAGTTCGTGACTTAGCCCTACAATTCACATGTCAAGTTTCAAGGTGTTGTCGTTCAAGTTCATGACCTAACCCTACCAATCATCTTTCAAGTTGGTTAAGTGTTGTTTTTCCTGTTCATGACTTAACCCTGTCATGTGGCATCAATTCATTAATGCACCCCAACCTCTAACATCAGACCTGTTGTTGTGGTCACTGGATATGCCGGGCGGTTCCAGGCAGATTTACACCACAACTCAGTCTGACCTCGGGTTTCAAGTGCGATATGACCAATTACCCACATTGGATCCTATTGTTTGTAGTCACTGGATTTGCCGGGCGGTTCCGGGCAGTATTACACTGCAAACTCAACCCAACCTCGAGTTGGTCATTTTCAAGTTCATTCTACTGTCATGTCCATGTTCAAATATTATATCAAGTTTGTGTCAAGTTTCAAGGCAAGTTTCATGCCCATATCCAGATTCATGTTATAACAATGTTCATGTCAAGTTTCATGGCAAGTTTCATACCAAGTTTCCTATAATTACCAATTTTTTCCAACGTTACCACGTCTAAATACTAGGCTAATAATCTTAGCCTAATTTTCCGTCCGCATGATTTTTGGCATAATATTAGGCTAAAAACTTAGCCTAATTTAACGTACACAAAATTTGCATAAAGAATTTCACTAACATGGCATAGGTGTAAACTTTGCATTCTTGGCATTGTCAATATGAACACCATAGGTGTGTAATTGCAAATCAATCAACATGAATATCATAGGTGTGAACTTGCAACGTAGACAAAACCAACATACATATATGTCAATTTGCAACATAGACTAAATCAACTTACATATATGTGAACTTGCAAATCAATCACGAACACTTGAATAAGTGTGAACTTGAAATATGACATAGGTTTAACATATACACATAAACATGTAGATCTAACATTTGGTCACATATGTGATATGATTTCACAACCTAAAACTTGCACAACATGATAAACTGCACAACTTGTCATAATGGGTTATACTCCAAGTTTATATACATATGAATAGACTTATTCAATAATTCCTAATTCAACATGATGATGGAATAGAACCACAGGCATAGATCAACATAATATACATTGCCATATTATCAATTTATTTCCAAGGCATGACCTAACTGAATAAATTGATTAAAACATCGCATGCATAACATTATGAACATGAAAAGGTTTGAATAATAATCTAGATTCAATTTCATAGTCATAATTCTAGGCAATAGCCTCTTGGTCATGAATCATAGGTGATTAGTCACAATTGTCCTTGTCATAGTTATAGGCAACAGTCTTATGTTTACTGTCATATGCATAGGTATAATCTTATGTTCATATTCATATGCATTGGCATAGTCTTACATTCACAGGCATAGGCATAATCTTACGTTCACAGTCATAGTCGTAGTCTTAGGCCATTAACAATAGTTTCAATGTCATAGGCAATATTCCCTATAGTCAAGATCCAAGAAGAAAATAAGAATAGATATGAATCATACATAAATCAATTCTAGTTTATAACATGCCCATATTAGATTTATAGTTTTTATCTAAAAGTAACTTGAACTTACAGATCATGGTCTAAGAAATTTAGATGCAGAATTGAAGTCTAGAAATTTGTCGTTGAATTATTGAATCGTTGAGTCTTGCTTTGATTATAGAAGAAAATCCCCAATTCCTAGCCGTAGTCTTCAAGAAATAATCTTCGTGTTTTAATTTAATTTATCTTAATTTAATTTAGATGAAGAAGAAGAAGAAGAAGCCATGTCCATCAAAAATTTATGCAGCATAAAGTTAGAGAAGAATGGTGTAAAGAAAATGAGGCTAGGAGGTTGTTTAAATAGGATTAAGAAGACGAATCTGGACAGAAAACGGGGTTAGATACATCAGAATGCATCAGGTTCAAAAAGTGGGTTCGGGAGGCAGGTCGACCCCCAGGTCGACCCCCAGGTCGACACTATGGTCGACCTGGTCCCTGGGAGGTCGACACTATGGTCGACCCCCAGGTCGACCTAGTCCCTGGGCGGGAACTTTCCCGCCCAGCCTGTTTGGGGTTTTGAATTAAAATTCGAATTCGAATTTTCGAGCTGTTTTTTATTCTGAAATTCGTGAAACTTCTAGAGGTCATATCTCCCTCATACGGACTCCAATTTTCGAAAACTCAGACTCGTTTCCAAGCAGAATTTCGAGACGAACGCAATGGCGCATCCCGTTTCCCTTGATTCTTATTTTGAAATTTAATTCTGCCTCGATATCTTGTTTTAAGATGTTATTAAAATACGGGTTTTTACATTCTCCCCTCCTTAAAGGATTTCGTCCCCGAAATCTTCAAGTTAGGAAAAATGCATCCTATCATCTAATCAACCATCTACTCAACCATCATCTACAAGAAACCATTGTCCTTAAAAGATTTCTAATGCTATATGAACATATGCAGAAGGTGTGTGTATATGTTCCTTATCTAATGCAAATGATCAGGCCTGATTGATCTTCTTAATGCAAAATATGTTTAGTGCCATGAATCCAACATGTATGCAAATAGTTCTAGTCACATAAACTCTATATGTGTGCATAAATATCCATCCATTTGCAACATTCACATGATAACACGTTCCATTCATCCATAAACAAGTATAAACACTCATGCATATGCAATATGAAAATGTGTCCGAGCCGATCTAGTGCCTAATGTGTGTTATGCAACCACTTGCGACCACTTGCAGCCATTTGCAAACATCAATCATAGCATGTTTCAAGCACATGTTTACATCCAAAAGGGTTCTACCTAAGGTTCTCAAGATAGGATTGAGGAGATAAGCAAGATAAAACAAAGCATCTAGGAGAATAAGTTAAAGATGTAC
This sequence comes from Allium sativum, assembly GCA_030737875.1. Classification (NCBI taxonomy): domain Eukaryota; kingdom Viridiplantae; phylum Streptophyta; class Magnoliopsida; order Asparagales; family Amaryllidaceae; genus Allium; species Allium sativum. The sequence continues at coordinate 334,979,480 of CM060913.1, read as the reverse complement.
CCCCCAGAAGGTACTTCTTGCGAGCCTTACCCTTGCTTCTTAGGGCAGTTCTTGCTGATATGTCCAGTTTCAACACACTGGAAGCATGCTCCCATCTTCATCTTCTTCTGTCTACAATCCTGGATAACATGCCCGACTATACCACAGAAGTGGCACTTCCTCTTATCACATGACTAGTTATTATTGTTGTCGTGGTTCTCGCCTCCCTTCTGGAAGTCTTTCTTCTCGTTCTGAGACTCATCCGCCTTAACTTATCACTTATACCTTTCCTATGTAACATGTTAATAAGACTCACGGAAACTATCTCCATCATACGGAAAACGCACTACGAAGCTAGAAAGAAGATAAGCCGCAGGTAAAAACTACTACGACTACAGATAGAGAAAAGAAAGGAAAAGAGATTCAAACGAGGAAACAAAGGATTGTGCTAATGGCTTTTGGGGAATAACCTTTAAATAAAACAAGAATTTTCTTGAAAAATGCTTCTTCGTAAACGGTTTTGAAAATAGTTTTAGATGGGTTTTCTAAAAACTTTTGCCCAGTCTGGTAACCTTCTGCTCTGATACCAAATGTAACACCTCACCTCCGCTAGGGTCACTCACAAAGGGAATGCACTAGTTTTGGAGGAGCGTTATCGAGGTAAACAATCACAGAATTATTACAAGACAGAACTGAAACACCCCACCTCCGTTAGGGTCACTCTCAAAGGGAATGCCCTAATTTTGGTGGAGGTTTATAAGTATAAGTCACAGATATACAAGACAGATATAAGAACACATATTTTTGAACAGCGGAAAAACAACAACTTTTATTTCATTAAAAATACGTGTTACAACAACCATACCATAATTGTCTTACAATACTTCCAAAAACATAACATCTTCATAACTGTCTTGATTACATTATTTAAAGAAGCATAAAGAAAACATAAATAAACTGCAAAAGTCCCATAGTTGCTGTCCAAAGCCATAGTCCAAAACGAAAAGATCCAAGCAATACATTCTTTCCCTTCAAGCTGGATATGAAGGCTGGTCAAGCTGCGGGATTCCCTCCCTGTGGACCTGGGGGGGAAATGGAAGAAAAGAAGACGAAAGAAAAGTAGAGTCAGACATAAAGCCTGAGTAAGTCTAGGACTATTCAGTCTATGAATAAAGAACTGGGTATTATAAGTATAAACTAGAAATGGGAAAGCACCATATACCTAGTTAAGTTGTCTAGGATCGAATGTAATGTCGTACCCCATAGTAATCTCTGTACCCATATATACTAGTTCCCAACGGGCACCACATAATCAGCGTGAAGTGATCCATTTTATGATGATCGGCTCCAACTCGCATAGTTACATGTGTCTTACGGCCCCCGATGTTGTAGTTACCTATGCTGGTCCCACCATGGGGTGTATCAAGTCCCATGGTGGCGGCCCGACACAATCCTAGAATGCACAGGTATGCTACTGGTGCCCAGTGCCTTATTTTTCTGCGCCGGAGTGTGTGCACGCCCGCACCCCGTTAGAACCTACACTGCTGCACTGCCGCCGTCGATTTGACCTCTTACAATCAGCCCAGTAATCGTGCCCCACCCTGCCTAGTTTCAGGGTATCATGATACCTTGTAGGGTTACTGCGAAAAGGGTCCTCCGCTACTAGGTTTTCTATTTCTAGCCAACATGCTAAGTTGGTTAAGTGTTTTATAAACCTAACCCCCCAATCAGTCTGTTTAGTTTAGCATGTTCCATTTTGATTAAGTATTAATATAATTTACTTAATCCTATCAATCCTGAATCAGCCTTAATTGTCTTATTATAGCCTTGACCTCTCACATTAGACAGGTATTGTTGTGGCTGCCTATTGCCGGTTGGGTCCGGGCAGTCTTACGCCACAACTCAGTCTAACCTCGGGTCCTTATTGGGCTCCATGTTTAACCACCCACATTGGATAGGTATTGTTGTGACTACTGGACAGTCGGGCGGTTCTGGGCAGGTTTACATCACAACTCAATCCAACCTCGGGTTAAACACATCGTATTTTCTACATTTACATATTTTGTCTTTCTTCTTTATTTTCTTATATGTAAATATTTGCGGCCCATTATTCAAAATCAATTTAAGCTAATGGTGTAAAGGTTTACACCAATCATGGGCCCAACCCATTCTTGAATTTGGGCCCATCTACTTTTATATTTTCATTTATTAATTAATTTGGCCCAACGCTATTTCCCCCGTTTAATACGTTCGTTTATTATAATATATGTTGGGCTTAGCCTTTTTAGCCCAACTTAGCCACGTGGAAAAGGGGAGGCTTAAAACGTGATTATATACACAAAAAGGGGAATGTGAACGCATGAACTTGCAACATAACGTTGGAACTACAAAATAGAAACTGGTGTACTTGCATTGTAGTAACATATACTTTGGTCATAAAGCATAAGTGACATGAATCAAACTATGTAAACTTGTAGTTAAGTTAAGAATCTAACTAAATTAGATATCATTATTGTCACATAGTCTTAACTACAACATAAACCTATATTTTTACTTAGGCATAATGTCAAACATAAGCAAATCATGTTTATAAAATTACTATATGCTTACAAAGGTGCTTACTTTTGTTACTAATACAAAAGTATAGTTCAACTAGAATTATTCCAACTTAATCATGATTTTTAATCTATTCACATAATCATGGCACAAATATACCCAAACATGAAATCATGGTTTTTGATCTATTCATGTAATCATGGCATAAATAATATATGAATCATTTTATTCATATGGTTAATGCATAGACAATACTTAAACATGAATTATTTTATTCATATGATTATGGCATAAGCAGTACTTAAACATGCATCGTTCTATTCATATAATCATGACATAAATAATACATGAATCATTTTATTCATATGGTTAATGCATAGACAATACTTCAACATGAATTATTTTATTCATATGATTATGGCATAAATTTAAACATGAATCATAGGTTCAACTAACCATGTAAACTTGAAATTAAGAATCTAACCAAATTAGATATCATTATTATTGGCACATGGTCTTGACTAGAAATGTAAGCCTATATTTTTATTTAGGCATAATATAAACTAATCATGTTCATAAAATCACTACATGTTAACAAAGAGGTACTTACTTTTGTCACTAATACAAAAGTATGGTTCAACTAGAATTATCCCAACCTAATTCTTATATGAATCATGGTTTTCATTCTATTCATAGAATTATAGCATAAACATATCTAAACTTACATCATGGTTTTTATTTTATCTATGTAAACTTGCAAGAGGAATGTAATTCTAATGTAATTCTAATGTAACTTATGATAACAACATGAGCCTAAAAACATGTTTTTCAACTAGGCATAATAACAAACATAGTTTAGTCATGTTCATAAAATTAATACAAATTTACAAAGATGCGTGCTTTTGTCACTATCACAAAAATATGATTTTTATACTTGGACTATGATGCCAATTCCAACATAACTTCATATGAATCATAATACTTAGGTGAATCAAATTACACTAAAGATGACCATAGAATTTTACATCATGTTGTCATAACAATAGATCATGGACTTGCATGAATTCCAATTAAAATATCATAACATATAGTTGTTAACATGAATCATATACTTGCATGAATCTTAAATAAATTATTACAGCATATAGTTGTTAACATGAATCATATACTTGCATGAATCTTAAATAAATTATTACAACATATAGTTTTTACTTTCAACATGAATCATATGCTTGCAATTATCAAATGGGTGTTGTAAATAACTACCACAAACATGTAGTTTTTCAATTGAATCATATGCTTGCATAAGTCTGAATCCAAATTCCACAATATGTGGTTGTCAACATAAGCCACATACTTGTATGAATAATCCATAGTCATTGCCAAATCTTTTAGAATCAAAATAACATACAAATATAAGTCATTATCGCCACAATTCCATTTCGTTTCCAACGCAAATCGCGTACTTGCAAATATCCAATCGTATACCATAATATTCCCAAATCGTTTTGCATCAAAGCAACATACAAATATAGATTATTATCACCACAATTCCATTTCTTGCATTACACAAATCAACACAATTATTTAATTCATATCGGAATAGCACTCTATTTACAGTGTATGACGAATCTTCAATTCAGAAATCTGAATTTTGAATTTGGAGATGCTATCCTTTGTTGTAGGCGTTGCTTTGATTTGATTAACGTTGCTTTAAGCTTTTGTTTATTCTCCTAATTGCCTCTCAATTTCCGACGGCTATCTTTAGTCTCTCCTCAGCAACATGACGGTCTCAGCTCCATTTTAGTTTGTGTGAATTAGGGTTAGTCTTAGGTCCTTTTTATAGAGTTTGTGAGTTGATTTAGACCGTCGATGAAGCTTGGTTCAATGATAGCCGTTCGTTTGAAGGAGAGACCAACCAGGAGATGAAACCTAGCCCTAGTGACAAGGCAAGGCTCAGAAAATCGACCAAACACAGACCAGGCCAGCCAGGGTGGGCTGGGTTCGACCTGGCTCTGGGGCCAGGTCGACAACCCAGTCGACACCGTGTCGACTTGGCAGTCGACACGGGTGTCGACTGCCCTGTCGACCTCTAGCCCAGGTCGACTGCCAAGTCGACCTGGGTGCCTTAGGCAGGAATTTTCCCGCCCTGGCCAATTGGGCCCGATTTTGAATTTTAAACTTGTTTTTCTGAGCTGTTTTCGTCTGTTTGAATTTTAAACTGAATTCTGAAACTTCCGGAGGCCATATCTTCTTCATACGGACTCCGTTTTTCGAAAACTCGGACTCTATTTCACGTATTTTTCCGAGACGAACACAATGTCGTATCCCGTTTCCCTTAATTCTTTGATTTGAAATTAATTATACTTTAATTTGTGAATTTCACTGTTATAGAATACACGGGGTGTTACATTCTCCCCCACTTAAAAGGATTTCGTCCCCGAAATCTTCAAGTTTAGGAAAAATATATATATCCTAACATCCAATCGTCCATCTACTCATCCATCAAACACGAGCATCCGTTGTCCTTAAAAGACTTCTAATGCTTCATGATCATATGCGAAGTGTGTGTGTGAACATGTACTTATCTAATGCAAAATCAGGCGGTCTACTGATTCAGTTGACCTCCTTAATGCAAATTATGTAAGTGCCATGAATCCATTATGTATGCAAATTCTCCTATTTATGAATCTACATGAGTGCACAATCATTCATACACATGCAGCATCCATATGACAACACATTAAAGCTCAACCATATATGAATGCAAACATATATGCATATGCAATATGAAGTGACTGAGCCGATCTAAAACCTAGATTGTGTGTGTATATGCAACCAAGAGCAACCACTAGCAATCACTTACAACCACTTGCAACCATCATTCATAACATGTTTCAACTACATGTTTTCATCCAAAGAGTTTCTACCTAAAAGATAGGGTCGAGGAGATATACCTAAAAAAAAAAAGATAAAAGCGCAACTTAAGGAAAAAGAAAGATCAAGGATGTACCCTCGAAAAGAAAAGGGTAGGCAGTGCGTATTCTAGCTTCAGTTTCCCAAGTTGCGTCTCCCTCGGCGTCGCTCCACTGAACTTTGACGAGCTTAACTTCGCGGTTGCGTAGCTTCTTCACTTCCGTTCCTAATATGCGGGTTGGAACTTTCCTCACGGTTGCTTCGCGCTCCACTTCAGCTTCTTCTAGGATATTTGGCTCTACCACTTCAGCAGACTCATGTAGACATTTTCGGAGATGTGAAACGTGAAAGACGTTGTGAACTCCGGCCAATCTTTCGGGTAGCTCTAATCTATAGGACATTTTCCTAATTGTTCCTATCTAAAGGTATAGTCGAATGATAGAAGCAAGTAAAAACTTTGTGCCCATTAGGCAATGTCAAAACTGGAGATCTATGCCACATATATATTGATTAGGAGAAGAACTCTCTAAGCATCAGCCCCGAAGACCGAAATCAACATCAGATTGACACCCAAAGAATTACTCAACCCAACCACCATATATGATTCTAGGAAACTAAGCATGATGGACTCCTTTTAGGTCACAAGGGAGTCCCTTCCTAAGACCAATCCGTATCTTATAAAACCCAAAAACTTTAGTCAAACCAACGAACACCCTCGAGCCCCAACATGTGTTACTAACAGATGAGTCATACTCCCTATGGGGTTTGCAACAGAAATTGGATTAAGAATAGGACCGAGAGGATATACACAAAAGATAGCATGCAAGTAAGCTCTACAGGAAGAGAGGGATCAAGGATCTACTCTTAAGAAGAGATATGATGCACGAATCTAGTCTTTAATCTTCTAAGTCGCATTTCCTTGAGCTTAACTCCATTATGCTTTGTCCGTCTTTACTTCACAATTTCGTAGCTTCTTAATTCTTGTTTCCAAAATATGAGTTGGAACCTATTTCACTGTTGCCTCTCGTTCCACTTTCACTTACTCTCCTTCTAGTATACTTGGCTCAAGCCTAACTGCGTACTCATGGTTCCATGTAAGCTCTCCAAAATTCAATAGTGAATCTTGGATCTTGTTCACTTACTAGAAGGTATTACACATAGATGAATTATCTCTTGAAAATAAATGCCAGCCATGTTGCCAAATGTACTTACTAAGGTGATTCTTTACAACTCATGCATAGGCGAAATGAACCTTCTGCCTTAGTGGCGAACACTACTGGAGCGCCCCATTCTGAAATGCTCCTTCTAATGAACCCCTTCTCTAGAAGCTCTTTAATCTGTTTACTGAGCTCTTTCCTTTCTCGCGGAGCCATGTGTCTAACGGGTGACGCAACGGGCTTTGCATTATCTACAAGGTATATGCGGAAGTCTATCTCCCGCTTCGGAGGCAAGCCCTTCACCTCTTCGAAGACATCCGGATACTCCCGGACCACTCTAATCGATTGCAAATTTTTCAACGGAGGCATCTAGCGATTCAAGATAACTAAGCATTACCGCATACGAGGGATTACAAGAAATTTCCAAAGTGTTACCTGTAACACCCCGAATTTCAATTAACACTAATGGTTAGTAATTAAAGTATAATTAATCTCAGATATGAGAATCAGGGGAAACGGGCTGCGACATTGCGTTCGTCTCGGAAAAATACGCGAAATAGAGTTCGAGTTTGCGTAAAACGGGTACCGTATGAAAGAGATATGGACGAACGAAGTTAGGAAGAAAAACCCGGAACAGGCCAGAAATGCACTGGCGCACTTGTGAAGTGCGCCAGTACAAAAATGCACTGGCGCACTTATGAAGTGCGCCAGTACAAGAATACACTGGCGCACTTGGGAAGTGCGCCCGTGCCGAGCCAAGAAACCTGCACAGTTTCTAGAGAGCTCTGTGGTTAGGTGCACCAGTTTGGGGTTTGGGCTTAGTCATAGGGCTGGTTTCTGGAGAGTTCCGAAATCTAAGGGTCCTAATCTAATCTAGGGTTAATCTAAGGGCCTAAAACACTCACCTAATCTATAAATACACCCTAAACCTACCCTAATCCATACTAAAAATAGAATTGAGGGCTACATGCCGCCAAATTAAATCTTAGAAGAAGCCTCCACTAATTTATGAAGAGGGTTGCAAGCTAATCACTCTCTAATCAACCTCTAATCCATTCTAAGCATCTTAATCTTCTTCATTTGGAGTGCAAATTTGCTAGTTGTGAGTTTCTGTCACTTTAATAACCGATTGCTAAATCAAGTAGATGAGATATGATGAGATCATATGGTTTTGTTTGGGGATTAATGGATTTTAAGTCATATGACATGATGTTAGTTTGCTAATGTATGTGGGTTATGCAAGTTTTGTGTTTTGTGATCATATGTTAATATGCAAGTTACATGTATGATAAAATGCAAGTTACATGTATGATAATTATGCAAGTTGTATGTTTCTTCATATGCAAGTTTATGAGTTCATATGCAAGTATGTTATGCAAGTTCATATGCAAGTTTATGAGTTCATATGCAAGTATGTTATGCAAGTTCATATGCAAGTTTATGAGTTTATATGCAAGTATGTTATGCAAGTTTATGAGTTCATATGCAAGTATGTTATGCAAGTTCATATGCAAGTTTATGAGTTTATATGCAAGTATGTTATGCAAGTTCATATGCAAGTTTATGAGTTTATATGCAAGTATGTTATGCAAGTTTATATGCAAGATATGTGACATATTATATGCAAGTCATGTATTTGTTAATATGTAAGTTTATGTGACATGTTATACAAGATTATATGCAAGTTATGTGACATGTTGTGCAAGTTCATATGCAAGTTATGTGTTTGTTAATATGCATGATGGCACCTTTGAAACATGTTCATACATATGCAAGTTGACACCTTTTATATGTGTTATGTCATGAGAACGAAATTACGTGGGAACGATGGGGTTAATTAAATGCATATGTTAATAAGATTGTGTGAAATTAATATAATTATGCATAACATAAAATAAATGAACATAGTATGGGAATTTGCCTATTAAGTTAGGTGTACCCATACTATGTGTTGGGAATTTGCCTATTAAGTTAGGTGTACCCACACTACGGAGTTGGGAATTTACCTATTGAGTTAGGTCTACCCATATTCTGGAAAACATGATTAATTAATTAGGGATAATTAATATAAATTAGGAGGGTGATTAATTAGGTGTAATTAATCGACTAAGACACGAGGTTGGACTCAGTTGTAGCGTAAAACTGCCCGGACCCAACCGGCTTAACCAGTTGCTACAAATGTTAGCCCAATGTGAGAGGTCTTAGGCACAAATTAAATACGTGATTAAAGTAAAGACACGAGGTTAGACCCTTTTTATGGCGTAAGGCTGCCCGGACCCAACCGGCATATCCAGCAGTCATAAAAGACGGTCTAATGTGAGAGGTCTTTATGAGGTCATGATCTTAATTAATTAATTAAGAAACACTTAACCATATTAGCATGTAGAGGGACATGAGGGGTCAAGTGGGTGCCTTGGGTGGCATGAGGAATCTAGTGGGTTGCCTTGGGTGGCAATAGAAAATACGATTAGAATACTTAACCAAAGAGGAACATGTAATTAAACATGATTAAAGGGTTAAGTGGGAAATACTAGTGTGTGGGCCAAGCTTAGGGGGATGGCTTGTGCTGGGGGCCCATTTCAACCAGTAACCCATACGTATCTTAATGGGCTCGACCCATGTCGAGGACAGGACACGCATACTGGGCTTGACTATAAGAGGCCAAAATGGGTTAGCGGTGGCAACGCATGACCAACGGGTCTCATATGCGTGTGTGGACCCGGGATGGTAAATAAGACGTTGTTGCATCGTGTAGATATAAGCCGTGCACCGTTAATTTTATCAGGTTGCCACGTTGGGGAATGGTACACCCCACGGTGGGGCCAGCACGGGTATCTACGTTAGGGAGCCGATCGAATGGGGGGTAGTGTGTACACCTAGTGGATTGTAGGGCCCCGTGGCGTCTACTTAGTCACCTAGGGGTACGCGAGAACTATTAAGTTAATTTTATAAGTCCATGGGTGGGATCAACCTTTAAGTTAGGAACGACTGGTGTGGTGCAGTTTAGTAATTTATCTTTGGAAGGGTAGATGCGTCTTTATCTTTTATCTTAGTTTAGTTGACTGCTTGGTGTAGCCATTCATCCCCATTAGTTACCGTATATCAGTTTATGTCTTCTCTGGTTACTTTAACGATTGTATTGTTAAAGTTATAGGACTCGCTCAAACTTATGTCTGACCCCGTTGTTTTTATCTTTTTCCCAACCCTCAGGTCCTACGGTGGATCCTAGCAGTAGCGGAGCTTGATCAGATTGCTGTTCCAGTCTTTAGGAGCTTGGATAGATGTAAAGCTCCAGTTACACAGTTATCTTTCCTTTTGTCATGGCTATTGTATGAGAGTGGGATTATGTACTTCTTTATTTTGATGGATATTGTACTTGACTTTTATTGTGGTTTTATGATGTAACCAGACATGTTTTACTTCCGCTGTTATGAGATGATGTTTTAAATTTCAAGTACTATTTATATCTGTCTTGTTGTAATTTTTCTGTTCTATATTCACTAAAATACTCCACCGATGCTATGGCATTCCCTTAGTGAGTGATCATAGCGGGAGTGGGGTGTTACACGTGGTATCAGAGCTTAAGGTTACCGGAACAGATAAATTTTTGAGAGAAATACATTTTTTTTAGAAAATAGTAAAGGTATTATTTTTGGAAAAAGTATTTTCAAAAACATGTCTTTTAAGAGAAAAGTTTTTGAAAAAGAAAAGCGTAATCCCCAATAGCCATATCTTTATCTTTCAGAATCTCCTTTTTGAATCTTTCCTCTTTCGTTTCAGCATGGCTGAAGATCTTAACATCCCAGAGGGCTTAGTTATACCACTATGGTATAGGAGGTTACAAGAGGCTAGGGCCGCGGCTGCGGGTCCAGCCAATGCTACTACACCAGAGACAACCGCTCCTCCTCCTCAGCCTAGAGTGGATAATTTTGCTAAGGTTTGCAAGGAGTTCAAGGCTATAGGAGGAAAACCTTTTCTAGGTTCAGAGACTTTCGTAGAGGCTAGAGATTGGCTTAAGGAAGTGGAAGAGTTGCTAGATATCTTTGAAGTGGTAGAGGGAAAGAAAGTCAAGTTGGCGGCTTGGTTAATGAAGGGAGAGGCCTCATTCTGGTGGGAGGTCACTAATGGAGAACGCCCTGTTGACTCTTGGGCAGATTTCAAGCAAAGGTTTGGGGCTAAGTTTCTCTCAAGGGCGGAAGAGAATCTGTTTATGGAGAAGTTCTTGAATTTGAAGCAAGGGAATCTCACGGTGAAAGAATATGTCAACAAATTCAATCAATTAGCAAGGTTTGGCATAGAGTTGGTGAATACACTGGAGAAGAAGGCCTTGAGGTTCGTTAGAGGCTTGAACGAACCATTGCAAGGAATAGCTATGACTCACATTCCTATGGGGGCCACCTTTGAGAAGCTTGTCTACATGGCACTTATGCATGAGGATGATAAGAGTTCTAAGGCACCAGAGAAGAAGGGGGATCAGAAGAAACCGCAACAACAACAACAAGGCAAGGGTGGAAAAGGCAATGGTGACAAGGGGAAGAAGAAGAAGAAGAAGAAGTGCTTCAATTGTGGGACCCCAGGCCACCTCAGCAAGGATTGTCGCAAAAAGAAGAAGACCGGTTGCTTTCATTGTGGTGAAGCAGGACATCTTGTGAAAGACTGCCCAAAGAAGGGGCAAAAGACGAGGTCTACCTCGGGAGGTCAGGTGCAAGCTCTTATGGCACCACCTCAGGCAGGGGGGCAAGTTCAGGCTCTCTCAGTTCCACCGATTCAGCAGAGAGGTAGAACTATTTCCGTTGAAAGTCTGGTTTTTCTGTTTGATCATCCAGTTCGTACTTTGTTTGACTCTGGCGCATCGCATTCTTTTATCTCATCATCATTAGTTGAGTCACTGCACTTAGACACCAGTCTAGTTGATGATCCCTTGGTTGTTTCAAACCCAATTGGGGGCTCATATATCTGTCTATGATATGTTTGGGTTTGAAGATTTCTGTACTTAGTGTTGAGTTTGGATGTGATGCTTTTGTATTGGGCTTCACGGGCTATGGGTTGATTTTGGGCATGGACTGGTTATCCAGTAATGGTGCCGTTCTTGATTGTGAAAGGAGAGTTGTTAGGCTTATGACCCGCTTGGGTAACACTCTCGAGATCTCTTGTAATCCCATGGAATCTGTTATGCTAAGTTATCTTGAATCGCTCGATGCTTCAGTCGAGAGTTTGCGTTCTGTCAGAGTGGTCCGGGAATATCCGGATGTGTTTGAAGAAGTGAAGGGTTTGCCTCCGATGCGGGAGATAGATTTCCGAATTTATTTGGTGGATAATGCCAAACTAGTGTCTTTGCCAGTGCGCCACATGGCTCCTCTTGAGAGAAAAGAACTTCATAAGCAAGTAGGGGAGTTGCTTGAGAAGGGGTTCATAAGGCGAAGTATATCGGAGTGGGGAGCTCCAGTAGTGTTTGCCACGAAGGCGGATGGGTCCCTCAGACTTTGTGTGGATTATAGAGAACTTAATAAGCTCACGAAGAAGAATAGACACCCATTACCGAGGATAGATGATCTCTTTGATCAGTTGGTTGGCGCCTCAGTGTTTTCGCAGATGGACTTAGCTACAGGGTTTCATCAGTTGAGAGTGGCGGAGGATAGTATAGAGAAGACTGCTTTCCGGACACCGGATGGTTTTTATGAGTGGCTTGTGATGCCATTTGGGTTGACAAACGCCCCTGCATACTTTGTTGATCTGATGAGTAGAGTGTTCAGAGAGTATCTGAATAAGTTTGTAGTAGCCTTTGTGGATGACATCTTGGTCTTTTCCAAGAGTGAAGAAGAGCATGCCTTACATCTCAGAGAAGTGTTGGAGACTCTTCTAGCACTTAGTCTTAAAGCTAAATTCTCTAAATGTCATTTTTGGAGAAGAGAAGTGCGATTGTTAGGGCATGCGGTCTCTAAGGAAGGGATAGCTGTGGATCCCGCGAAGATAGTATCTATCCAGGATTGGAAAGTTCCTAGAAATGCTACCGAAGTAAGAAGTTTCTTGGGGTTGGCAGGATATTATAGGAAGTTCATCAAAGACTTCACAAAGATATCAGCCCCATTAACCCGCTTGACGAAGAAGAATTTGGTTTTCTCATGGGACGTAGATTGTGATGATGCTTTCCGACGATTAAAGAGAGCTTTGACCACCGCTCCAGTTTTAGTGCTTCCAGATGGGAGTAAGCCGTTTGTTGTTTATACCGATGCTTGTGGGACAGGATTAGGCGCAGTCTTGATGCAGGAGGGAAGGATAATAGCCTATGGAGGGAGGCAATTGAGAGTGCATGAGAAGAATTACCCTACCCATGATCTAGAGTTGGCCGCGATTGTTTTCGCACTTAAGTCTTGGCGCCATTATCTTCTTGGTGAGAGATTCGAGTTGTTCACTGACCATAAATCATTGAAGTACTTATTCTCTCAGAAGGATTTAAACTTAAGACAACAAAGGTGGATGGAGTTCTTAGCATTCTATGATTTCGAGATAGCGTATACTCCTGGCAAGGGTAACGTAGTGGCGGACGCCTTGAGTAGAAAAAGGCTATCTTTGAGTCCCTTATTCGTGGAACGGCGAAGCTTGGAGTTTCTTTCTTTGTTCGACTTCAGACCTTCTGTTGACTTTGTACCTGGTTTGTTGGCATCCTTGGAGGTTAGACCTACTCTTTTGGGACGGATTGGCGAGGCTCAGCGAGACGACCCACAGTTGGTTGAGTTGGTAGAGAAGCTTATAAGGGGGGAGTCGTCCAGCCATTTGGGTAGATACACCATAGATGATAGGGGATGGTTGCATAGAGACGGTAGACTTTGTGTATCGCAAGATGAGGGTTTGAAGAAGGCTATTTTGGATGATGCACATCGTTCGAGAATGACTATTCATCCAGGTGGAGACAAAATGTACCAAGATATGAAGAGAGTTTTCTTCTGGGCCGGTATGAAGAAAGATGTGGCCGAGTATGTGGCTAGATGCTTAGTGTGCCAACAAGTTAAAGCGGAGCAAAGGAAACCCGGTGGGTTGCTACACCCATTGGAAGTTCCGCAATGGAAGTGGGATAGTGTCTCGATGGATTTCATCGATGGGTTACCGAGATCGAGGAAGGGCAATACGGGAATTTGGGTTGTGGTAGACAGACTTACCAAGAGTGCCCATTTTATACCCGTGAAGAGTAAGAGGACCGCTCCATGGCTTGCTTCAGTCTATGTTAGAGAGATTGTTAGATTGCATGGTGTACCATCCAGCATTGTGAGTGATCGAGATCCTATCTTCACTAGTGAGTTTTGGAGAAGTTTGCAAGAGGCGGTAGGGACTCAGTTGTGTTTGAGCACCGCATATCATCCTCAGACGGACGGTCAGACCGAGAGGGTGAACCGTATCTTAGAAGATCTCTTGAGGCTTTGTATCTTGGATTTTGGAGGTACATGGGAAGAACATCTTCCTTTGGTGGAGTTCGCATACAATAACAGCTTTCAGTCTAGTATTGGCATGGCACCTTTCGAAGCTCTTTATGGAAGGCCTTGTCGATCTCCTACATGTTGGTGGGAATCTACGGATAAGATCTTGCTTGGGCCAGATATGGTTAGAGAGACTTCAGAGAAGATTGATTTGATTCGAAGAAGGATGAAAGCAGCGCAGGATAGGCAAAAATCTTATGTGGATCGGAGAAGGACGGATCTTGAGTTTGAGGTTGGGGACATGGATTTTGTCAAAGTATCTCCGTTGAGAAATGTTGTTCGCTTTGGGTCCGTTGGGAAGTTAGCACCGAGGTTTGTTGGGCCGTTTCCTATTAAGGAAAGGATTGGACGGATGGCATATAGGGTGGAGTTGCCCGACAGACTTAGTGGTGTCCATGATGTATTCCATGTATCACATTTGAGGAAGTGCTTACATGAGACCGCAGAGGTGGTAGAGCCGAGCTTGCTTAGAGATGTAGAGGTAGAGCGTGATGCGACGATTCGACGAGCTCCTACTCGCATCCTTGGGTCAGAAACTAGGAAGTTGAGGAACAGAGAAGTTCAGCTACTTAAAGTGCAATGGGGAGATGACGAAAGCAATGCTACTTGGGAGACGGAAGCGAAGATGCTTTCTTTGTACCCATTTCTTTTTGAGAGTATGTCTTTTAACTTCTCCTTTATCGCTTGTCTAGTACTTATCTTATCTTTAGTATATCCTCTGGCTAGTACCTATGACCTTTAGATAGGGTAAAACCTATGGTTGAAACATGTGTTTGAAACATGTTATGGTTGATGGATGCATGTGGATGCAATTGTTTGCTAGTGGTTGCTCGTGGATGCATATACACACACATTAGGCACTAGATCGGCTCAGTCACTTCATGTTGCATATCGAATAAATGGATGTGGTAGTTAGATTGATGGATGTATCATGGCTGTGTTATCATATGGATGATGCATTTTTGTGTATGGTTGTGCACGCATATAGAAATTGTATGTGTCAATAGGGTTTCGCATACATATTGGATGCATGGCACTATCATGGTTTGCATTAAGGAGGTCGACTGAATCAGTAGACCGCCTGATTTTGCATTAGTATACGGACATATACACACACTTTCTGCATATGTTCATACATCATTAGAAGTTTCTAAGGATAATGGTTGCTTGCGGTTGATGGTTTAGTAGATGGTTGTTTGGTTGGTAGGATACGTTCTTCTTGACTTAGAGATTTCGAGGACGAAATCCTTTAAGTAGGGGAGAATGTAACACCCCGAATTTCAATTAACACTAATGGTTAGTAATTAAAGTATAATTAATCTCAGATATGAGAATCAGGGGAAACGGGCTGCGTCATTGCGTTCGTCTCAGAAAAATACGCGAAATAGAGTCCGAGTTTGCGTAAAACGGGTACAGTATGAAAGAGATATGGACGAACGAAGTTAGGCAGAAAAACCCGGAACAGGCCAGAAATGCACTGGCGCACTTGTGAAGTGCGCCAGTACAAAAATGCACTGGCGCACTTATGAAGTGCGCCAGTACAAGAATACACTGGCACACTTGGGAAGTGCGCCCGTGCCGAGCCAAGAAACCTGCACAGTTTCTAGAGAGTTCTGTGGTTGGGTGCACCAGTTTGGGGTTTGGGCTTGGTCTTAGGGCTGGTTTCTGGAGAGTTCCGAAATCTAAGGGTCCTAATCTAATCTAGGGTTAATCTAAGGGCCTAAAACACTCACCTAATCTATAAATACACCCTAAACCTACCCTAATCCATACTAAAAATAGAATTGAGGGCTACATGCCGCCAAATTAAATCTTAGAAGAAGCCTCCACTAATTTATGAAGAGGGTTGCAAGATAATCACTCTCTAATCAACCTCTAATCCATTCTAAGCATCTTAATCTTCTTCATTTGGAGTGCAAATTTGCTAGTTGTGAGTTTCTATCACTTTAATAACTGATTGCTAAATTAAATAGATGAGATATGATAAGATCATATGGTTTTGTTTGGGGATTAATGGATTTTAAGTCATATGACATGATGTTAGTTTGCTAATGTATGTGGGTTATGCAAGTTTTGTGTTTTGTGATCATATGTTAATATGCGAGTTACATGTATGATAAAATGCAAGTTACATGTATGATAATTATGCAAGTTGTATGTTTCTTCATATGCAAGTTTATGAGTTCATATGCAAGTATGTTATGCAAGTTCATATGCAAGTTTATGAGTTCATATGCAAGTATGTTATGCAAGTTCATATGCAAGTTTATGAGTTCATATGCAAGTATGTTATGCAAGTTCATATGCAAGTTTATGAGTTCATATGCAAGTATGTTATGCAAGTTCATATGCAAGTTTATGAGTTTATATGCAAGTATGTTATGCAAGTTCATATGCAAATTTATGAGTTTATATGCAAGTATGTTATGCAAGTTCATATGCAAGTTTATGAGTTTATATGCAAGTATGTTATGCAAGTTTATATGCAAGATATGTGACATATTATATGCAAGTCATGTATTTGTTAATATGTAATTTTATGTGACATGTTATACAAGATTATATGCAAGTTATGTGACATGTTGTGCAAGTTCATATGCAAGTTATGTGTTTGTTAATATGCAAGATGGCACCTTTGAAACATGTTCATACATATGCAAGTTGACACCTTTTATATGTGTTATGTCATGAGAACGAAATTACGTGGGAACGATGGGGTTAATTAAATGCATATGTTAATAAGATTGTGTGAAATTAATATAATTATGCATAACATAAAATAAATGAACATAGTATGGGAATTTGCCTATTAAGTTAGGTGTACCCATACTATGTGTTGGGAATTTGCCTATTAAGTTAGGTGTACCCACACTACGGAGTTGGGAATTTACCTATTGAGTTAGGTCTACCCATATTCTGGAAAACATGATTAATTAATTAGGGATAATTAATATAAATTAGGAGGGTGATTAATTAGGTGTAATTAATCGACTAAGACACGAGGTTGGACTCAGTTGTAGCGTAAAACTGCCCGGACCCAACCGGCTTAACCAGTTGCTACAAATGTTAGCCCAATGTGAGAGGTCTTAGGCACAAATTAAATACGTGATTAAAGTAAAGACACGAGGTTAGACCCTTTTTATGACGTAAGGCTGCCCGGACCCAACCGGCATATCCAACAGTCATAAAAGACGGTCTAATGTGAGAGGTCTTTATGAGGTCATGATCTTAATTAATTAATTAAGAAACACTTAACCATATTAGCATGTAGAGGGACATGAGGGGTTAAGTGGGTGCCTTGGGTGGCATGAGGAATCTAGTGGGTTGCCTTGGGTGGCAATAGAAAATACGATTAGAATACTTAATCAAAGAGGAACATGTAATTAAACATGATTAAAGGGTTAAGTGGGAAATACTAGTGTGTGGGCCAAGCTTAGGGGGATGGCTTGTGCTGGGGGCCCATTTAAACCAGTAACCCATACGTATCTTAGTGGGCTCGACCCATGTCGAGGACGGGACACGCATACTGGGCTTGACTATAAGAGGCCAAAATGGGTTAACGGTGGCAACGCATGACCAACGGGTCTCATATGCGTGTGTGGACCCGGGCTGGTAAATAAGACGTTGTTGCATCGTGTAGATATAAGCCGTGCACCGTTAATTTTATCAGGTTGCCACGTTGGGGAATGGTACACCCCACGGTGGGGCCAGCACGGGTATCTACGTTAGGGAGCCGATCGAATAGGGGTAGTGTGTACACCTAGTGGATTGTAAAACCCCGTGGCGTCTACTTAGTCACCTAGGGGTACGCGAGAACTATTAAGTTAATTTTATAAGTCCATGGGTGGGATCAACCTTTAAGTTAGGAACGACTGGTGTGGTGCAGTTTAGTAATTTATCTTTGGAAGGGTAGATCCGTCTTTATCTTTTATCTTAGTTTAGTTGACTGCTTGGTGTAGCCATTCATCCCCATTAGTTACCGTATATCAGTTTATGTCTTCTCTGGTTACTTTAACGATTGTATTGTTAAAGTTATAGGACTCGCTCAGACTTATGTCTGACCCCGTTGTTTTTATCTTTTCCCAACCCTCAGGTCCTATGGTGGATCCTAGCAGTAGCGGAGCTTGATCAGATTGCTGTTCCAGTCTTTAGGAGCTTGGATAGATGTAAAGCTCCAGTTACACAGTTTTCTTTCCTTTTGTCATGGCTATTGTATGAGAGTGGGATTATGTACTTCTTTATTTTGATGGATATTGTACTTGACTTTTATTGTGGTTTTATGATGTAACCAGACATGTTTTACTTCCGCTGTTATGAGATGATGTTTTAAATTTCAAGTACTATTTATATCTGTCTTGTTGTAATTTTTCTGTTCTATATTCACTAAAATACTCCACCGATGCTATGGCATTCCCTTAGTGAGTGATCATAGCGGGAGTGGGGTGTTACATTACCGAGCTGGGTCAGGAGCCTAACAACCCTTTTGTCACAATCAAGGATGGCCCCATTGCTGGATAGCCAATCTATGCCCAAAATCAAACCATATCCCGAAAAGCCCAAATCAAAGGCACTACATTTAAATTCTACGCTTAGAATAGAAATTTTCAATCCCACACAGATCATAGACAAATGAGCTGGGCCCCCAATTGGGTTTGAAACAATTAAGGGGTCCTCTACCATACTAGTTTTTAGGTACAGAGATTCTAACTAAAGCAGACGAGATAGAGGAGTTTGATGCGCCAGAATCAAATAAAGTGCGAACGGGGTGATCATAAAGATAAACTACACTTTCTACAGAATTATTTATACATCGCTGTTGCAGAGGTGGCGCTTCTAGCACATGAACCTGCGCCCCTGAGGTGGATCCAGCCCTCTGCCCCTGTCCTCGTTTCTTTGGGCAGTCCATAGCCATGTGGCCTGGCTCACCGCAAGAAAGCACCAACCATTCTCCTTGGCCTTCTTTTTTCGGCAATCTTTCACTAAGTGCCCCACTTTGCCACAGAATTTACACTCCCTCTTCTCTCGGGACTTGTTTTCTTTCCCGCCCTTCTCAAAGTCTGTCTTCTCAGGGCAGTCTTTGCTGATGTGTCCAGTCTCCCCACAATGAAAACATTCTCCTTGCTTTCTTTTCCTCTTTCTACAATCCTTGGCTATGTGCCCTTCCGTACCACAAAAATTGCATTTCCTTTTTTTTTCTCGTTTCTTATTATTATTGTTACGATCCTTTCTTGGTTGACTATTATTCGTCTTCCTACTCTGGGACTCTTCCGCTTGCTGGTTCACGTGGAGGAGGAGGAGTGAAAGCGTTAGCAGCTGGGGAGTAAGGTCTCGAGACATGCTGAAACAGAAAGGATAGATTCAAAACGAAGGATAGAAGATAGTACCTATGGCTTTGGGGACTTTGCCTTTTTAAAATAAATTAATATTTTATCTTTTAAAAATGCTTCTTTAAATTTCCTTTCTGAAAATAAGTTTTCAAAACTTTTTATCTTATCTGGTAAACCTATGCTCTGATACCAAGTAAAACACCCCACCTCCGTTAGGGTCACTCTCAAAGGGAATGGCCTAATTTTGGTGGAGGTTTATAAGTATAAGTCACAGATATACAAGACAGATATAAGAACACATATTTTTGAACAGCGGAA
Organism: Allium sativum; assembly: GCA_030737875.1. Classification (NCBI taxonomy): domain Eukaryota; kingdom Viridiplantae; phylum Streptophyta; class Magnoliopsida; order Asparagales; family Amaryllidaceae; genus Allium; species Allium sativum. The sequence goes on along the minus strand of CM060913.1, from coordinate 334,959,755 downwards.
AAACAACAACTTTTATTTCATTAAAAATACGTATTGCAACAACCATACCATAATTGTCTTACAATACTTCCAAAAACATAACATCTTCATAACTGTCTTGATTACATTATTTAAAGAAGCATAAAGAAAACATAAATAAACTGCAAAAGTCCCATAGTTGCGGTCCAAAGCCATAGTCCAAAACGAAAAGATCCAAGAAATACATTCTTTCTCTTAAAGCTTGATATGAAGGCTGGTCAAGCTACGGTATTCCCTCCCTGTGGACCTTGGGGGGAGGGGGGAAATGGAAGAAAAGAAGACGAAAGAAAAGTAAAGTCAGACATAAAGCCTGAGTAAGTCTAGGACTATTCAGTCTATGAATAAAGAACTGGGTATGATAAGTATAAACTAGAAATGGGAAAGCACTATATACTTAGTTAAGTTGTCTAGGGTCGAATGTACTGTCGTACCCCATAGTAATCTCTGTACCCATATATACTAGTTCCCAACGGGCACCCCATAATCAGGGTGAAGTGATCCATTTTATGATGATCGGCTCCTACTCGCATAGTTACATGTGTCTTACGGCCCCCGATGTTGTAGTTACCTATGCTGGTCCCACCATGGGGTGTATCAAGTCCCATGGTGGCGGCCCGACACAATCCTAGAATGCACAGGTATGCTACTGGTGCCCAGTGCCTTATTTTTCTGCGCCGGAGTGTGTGCACGCCCGCACCCCGTTAGAACCTACACTGCTGCACTACCGCCGTCGATTTGACCTCTTACAATCATCCCAGTAATCGTGCCCCACCCTGCCTAGTTTCAGGGTATCATGATACCTTGTAGGGTTACTGCGAAAAGGGTCCTCCGCTACTAGGTTTTCTATTTCTAGCCAACATGCTAAGTTGGTTAAGTGTTTTATAAACCTAACCCCCCAATCAGTCTGTTTAGTTTAGCATGTTCCATTTTGATTAAGTATTAATATAATTTACTTAATCCTATCAATCTTGACTCAGCCTTAATTGTCTTATTAAAGCCTTGACCTCTCACATTAGACAGGTATTGTTGTGGCTGCCTGTTGCCGGTTGGGTCCGGGCAGTCTTACGCCACAACTCAGTCTAACCTCGGGTCCTTATTGGGCTCCATGTTTAACCACCCACATTGGATAGGTATTGTTGTGACTACTGGACAGCCGGACGGTTTCGGGCAGGTTTACATCACAACTCAATCCAACCTCGGGCTAAACACATCGTATTTTCTACATTTACATATTTTGTCTTTCTTCTTTATTTTCTTATATGTAAATATTTGCGGCCCATTATTCAAAATCAATTTAAGCTAATGGTGTAAAGGTTTACACCAATCATGGGCCCAACCCATTCTTGAATTTGGGCCCATCTACTTTTATATTTTCATTTATTAATTAATTTGGCCCAACGCTACTTCCCCCGTTTAATACGTTCGTTTATTATAATATATGTTGGGCTTAGCCTTTTAAGCCAAACTTAGCCACGTGAAAAAGGGGAGGCTTAAAACGTGATTATATACACAAAAAGGGGAATGTGAACGCATGAACTTGCAACATAACGTTGGAACTACAAAATAGAAACTGGTGTACTTGCATTGTAGTAACATATACTTTGGTCATAAAGCATAAGTGACATGAATCAAACTATGTAAACTTGTAGTTAAGTTAAGAATCTAACTAAATTAGATATCATTATTGTCACATAGTCTTAACAACAACATAAACCTATATTTTTACTTAGGCATAATGTCAAACATAAGCAAATCATGTTTATAAAATTACTATATGCTTACAAAGGTGCTTACTTTTGTTACTAATACAAAAGTATAGTTCAACTGGAATTATTCCAACTTAATCATGATTTTTAGTCTATTCACATAATCATGGCACAAATATACCCAAACATGAAATCATGGTTGAGAGAACCCGTAACTTCCCCGTGAAGGAAAGCACGAATACTTTGAGAACAACACACAAATGAGCGCATACGGAAGAACATTTCATTGTTATTACAACAATTCCATCAGATACGAGAATATACAGAGTATAAATGAATAAATTACATTCGACAATTATCAGAGAGTACAATAAATTACATAGCAGCGGAAAAATATACAAAAACACAACTAGAAGTGATACACGGATACAGAGCTTTCCGAGCATCGTTCCAGCTGTAAATCAGGACCCTGTGAATATAAATCTGCAAAACCAAAACTACTAGCTGCCCGTGCGGAAAATAGGGGCACCCAGAGTTTAGGTTAAAACAATAAACTCCAGGTCAGTCATGTGACTGGTGTGAGAACTAAAACAGTTATAATTCTTTATTTTAAAGTTCGGTAAATCAAGGGACCACGCCGTATAACACGGAACGGGTTTCCTCCCAAGAATACCAGTGCATAAAACAAACAGCGCAATGCTAAATAAAGAAGAATGAAGCTGTTATAAGACCCAGGTCCCATCACACAATGCAACGCAAGCCGGAGGATAGGGTTTTCCCTTATAACAGCCAAAGCATGCTTGATACGTTTAAAACACATTATTTGATACTACAATAAGTGTATAGTGTCAAAACAATTTCAATCATAAATATCAATCATAGACGGCATGGGTACCATATATCATGTCGCCATACTAGTTCTACAATTAAAACCGCAATATCACGTATTGGAAATTCGATTTCCGTCATGAGCCGAGGCAAGGGGCAAGCTCCTCTCCGCGTTCGAGACACTCTAGCAAATGTCCCAGGACCCCACTATGATCCTTTGGAACCTCCAAGGTCGGTCCTCTCTTACTTTTGAGGATTGGCAATTCCTGAACACACGTTTCCCGGTCCTTACAGACCTATATCCGAGGCGCCTCGTATCCAACAACCACACAGGTGAAAAGTATATAAATGTCAGGGCTGGTAGGTCACTGACACCACCCTAGCTAGAAAGAAACGTCGTGCACTCCTTGGGTCCGTATCCCGTTTTTGACTCATACCGAGGTGTGAGGCTCGCGAATTCACGTTATACACAAAGCTATGCCACACAGGCCGTGCTTTGATCATCAACCACAAGACTTTGCTTTTCAACAGAAGCCTTGATCAATTGCCACTTACGCATGCCACACAGGCAATTCACTCCATGCGCTTGATATCCATCAATATATAACCCCTGAGCTCGTACGTCTCAGAGAAGGGCGTTAAGCAAGAGAATAAATTCTCCGCCGCCAAACAGATATATATTTAATAGAGATCAATCACACGGACTAAAATCCAATGTCAGACACACAGTCCATTTACTAGTCCGTTCTGGGTCTGAACGAAACCGGAGGCACTTTCCTCGCATATCCATCGATCTCCAAGTACGTCTGGACGATCACCGACTGTTTCCCTCATCTTGGGTGTACAGCCCAATCAAGATCATCAGTAATCACCCAAACGATGTGAAGACTTCCGGTCTTCAACCACCGTCTTCATCTTCGACATCTCGTCGAATCGGTTATTCCGAATGGGTATAAACCCGGCCTTTCTGAATAACCCACGTATATAATAAACGAATGTTACACAAACACAACAAACGCCTCATTCCAATTCAGAATATTCTTTTATTCACAATATCACATTCTTAGGGAAAGGTTCCCATTAATTTTATCCAAGATAAATTCTTCTAAATTTATTCTTTAATCCTCCTTTGGATATCATTTCAACTAGTCGGGATTAACGAGCCACACCGAAGTAATTATTTAGTTTATTTCCCAATCCCAACCTATATCCCATGGAGAAAACTGGTAATACTCCACATCTAACACCACTGTGTTATCGGTAAAATTAATTACCATTTCACGTTCAAATCTAATTAAAGATTTAACTATCGCTTTGGAGCAAAACTGGTGGTACTCCACTCTCGATCACTTTTCAGATTTGATAATTTAAATTATCAATTCACTTTTCAATCTAATTAAAGATTCATTAAAACTCCACTTAGTTTTAATCTTCTCAAAAATCAATATTCTGCCTTTAACTGGGTTAAAGAACCAATGTCATCAAAAACACGATTCACGACAAACCAAATCACATTTGATATTAAATACAAGGCTCTGAATAGAAAATATATCGGCTTATATTCAATACCAAATCCTGAAACCAACAAATATCGTATTGGAAATAACGATATAAAATATCTTTCAAATCCCCATAACAATATTTGTATAGTCACGAAATCCAACATCGAAATATCCCGAAGATAATTTCGATTCAGCTCCAGTCCAATCCACGTATTGGAAATTATCGATTATTTTCAAAATCAATTTCAAATTCAATTTATTTATTTTAAAAATAAATTGATTTCAATTCTAGTTCAAAACTAGTTCATTTCGATAAAAATCTATTTTTATCTTTTCAAATGTGGAATTTTCCAGCCCAAATCTTTCCAATTCACATATTATAATTTTACACAAATTATAGATATTTTTAGTAATTTTATCAAGGCCCGTACAATCGATTTCCAACAACGGTCATCGAACTGCACTTACAGCGACCTTTTTCGAATTTGATTTGGACATAATTCCAAATCCAACCGTTAGATTTCAAATTTCTAATATTCATTGGAAAGCTCTTTTCGATACGAACCCAACGGTTCCGGTTTTAGGAGAATCCGACGGTCGGATCTCCCGCAATGTCCGTTTGAAATAAATGGTCGAAATTCACGAACTACCGCGGCGCGGCGCGTTCTATTCAGGCCATTATATATATAATAGATATATATATTATATATATTTCGTCGGTTTCCTTTTTAAAACGAACTTTATAAATCGTTTTAACTTCGTTTCAAAACCATTTCAACACTATTTCCATTCAAAGCCAAAATTGAATTCTTCTTTATAAATTCGTTTTAAAAATTCATTTCTATTCAATTCAAATTTTAATTCAATTTGAATTCATTTCAATTCACTTTCAATTCAATTTGAATTCGTTTTCAATTCATTTCATTTCGAAATCGTTTTCAATTCAATTCATTTCGAAATCGGTTTCAATTCAATTCATTTCGAAATCGTTTTCAATTCAATTCATTTCGAAATCGTTTTCAATTCGATTCATTCCTATTTTATTCAAATTCAAATTCACTTCCTATTCAATTCGAATTTTAATCTAATTCGATTGAATTTCATTTCAAAATATTTAGTTTTGAAATCACTTTTCAATATTCGTTGTAAAACGAATAAAATCGATATAAATATCGTTCACGTCAAAATAGCGCATCTCTAATCCACACGGCTTTATATATTTCAAAAACTTCTATTCAATTCAACACATGGACCTATATTTCTTTCAACACACGACTAATCTCAACACATGAGTACTGTCAACACATCACTATTTTTATTATGTGAAATATTTTATAAAACTATGGTATCTATCGTTTGATTTTCAATTAGACTTCTACTGGGAAGTAGTTCTAATTTTAAATGTGATAAAGATGTAATTTTGATTATATAAAATATTTCACTCAACACATGCACATCGTCAACACATGACTATTTTTATATTCAACACATGAATTTTCTTTTATAATATTCCTTATTTTCCCAATTGGAATGAGGCCCAATCAATCACCATATAACGTTAATTATATGGATTCCATACAACACGTGTATATAATAGCTTTGAAAAATAATCAATCATCAACCAAAGTGCACTACACTGTATAAGCACCAAATATAAATAATTGACGCTTACACAGTCTGTCAATCGACCGATCGACATATTTAATCAATCAGGATGAGTGAACATCAAATTTCATCCCAACACCCGTGTGGGGTTTCAAACAATCAAACACAGATTTCATTTGTGCAGTTGGGCGATGTGTAAAATTTATCGACCCAATCAATATCAGTCAAATCAGTGTATATAAACAAATCGACCGATTTGTTTATAAATATTTATTTATTCACTTTCACGTTAAAAATTATATTTTTAACGATAAAACAATTTATCTTAACACTTGAATTTCTATTCAGTTCATTTATTCAATAAAATGATATTTTTATTTTTCTAACATATTTTAGAAAATTTCGGCGGCATAACGGCACGATACTAGAAACGGGACGAGGCCTAGCCTTATCCCCGGTCTAGTGAAGGCCCACGCCATTCACACATCAATCAAATCACTTTCGTTATGCAAACCACAAAATTTGGAGCAAGAGTCTAACCTAGTCTTACTCCTTCGCCTTATAACGGCGCACGTCTAATCCTAACCAATTTATCGATTCGATTTTTCACACCACAAACCACATTCAAACCAATATCTCAATCAATCACCAAACATCCAAACAAACAAGTCCATGGTATGTGGACGGGTGTCGGGTGCTCCTAATAAGCACCGTCTGCATCCTAGTATATATATATATCTAGAAAAAGAGAATTAAGAGTGAGAAGTTCTCACCGATAGCTATCCAACTTCACGACACTCCTATTGTAGAGATCTTCGTCGTTCTCGCCTTTTCTTCCATCTTCGTTGCCCGTAGTCACTATATATATAAAAATCACACATTTTTATATTTCGATATCTTTAAAATAAAAATCACATTTTTATTTATTCACTTTCAATTTAAAAGTCATATTTTTATAATTACTTCATATATTTAAAAATCGAATTTTTACTTTGCTATTCAAAATATAAAAATCATATTTTTACTTCGAAGTTCAATATATAAAAATCACATTTTTTTCTTTGACGCTATATGGATAAAAATGCTATTTTTACACCGTTATTCTATATATAAAGATCTCGCCTTTTCAACTATAAAGATTTCATCTTTATAAATTCAAAGATTTCACCTTTTTAAATTCAAAGATTTCACCTTTTTAAATTCAAAGATTTCACCTTTTTAAATTCAAAGATTTCACCTTTTTAAATTTAATCACTTGATTTCAACGTATATAAAATAAAAATCAGATTTTTATTGCGTTACATATACAAAGATGATATTTTTATATTCTCTATCATGTAAAAATTATATTTTTAATACTTTAAAAATACAAAAGTCATATTTTTAATATTTCTATATAGTAAAGACTATATTTTTAATACTTTAAAAATATAAAAATCATATTTTTATCACTTTAAAAATATAAAGATCATACCTTTTTTTTTTTTAAAGTTTAAACCCTTTAAAATAAAATCAGTTTTCTTTATTTCTTACAAAAAAAACAGTTTTTAAAATAAAGAAAATTCAGTTTTAACAATAAATAAAAATCAGTTTTGAAAATAAATAAAAATCAGTTTTTATCTTTCTTCTTTTCTAAAACTCTGTATATACAAATAAAATAAATAACATAAATAATAAAATAAAATAAAAAAAAACTTACAGACAGTTTTCGAAGGGGGGGGGGGGGTTGGTCTTCGCGCGATGGAGCGGGGTGGGCGCTGTCAGAGTTCGGCGGCTTTGGGCGAGGCACGGCGGCGCTGGCCCTAGGGGGCGTCGGGTCTCGATTAGGGCATGGGGTTTGATTTGGCTGCAGGAGGGGTCTCGCGTCGGAGCTGAGCGACGGAGGGAAGAGGATGGGGGAAGATGAAGGCGGAGGATCGGAGGGCGGTGGCGCTCCGCCTGGAGGAGCGGCGGCGGTCTTCGAACGACGGGTTCGTTCTTTTTTTTTTTTTTTTTTATAAATCGATGAAATGAATTCGAACCGGGGGGGGGGGGGGGGGCCTGGGTAATAGGGAAGAGAGGGGTTTCTCTTTTTTTTTATTATTTTATTATATTATTTAATTATTTAATTTTGCCCAAGGGTTGACTTTTACATACGACCTCGAAACGAGGTCCACCGCCTGTCGTCCATAGCGTTTCACCCCCATTCCGAACACAATGGGATATGTATCGCATGCTGATTCGATTGTTACAATCAGTTTTCTTTTGAATTTACATTCAAATCACTATATTGAATTTTAAACGCACGTTTCAAATTACCGGGGTCACATACTAACTAGAAAAATTCCAGAAAAATATTTTCTAGCTTCGTATTGACGATACGGTCCTAACAAAACTAGTTTCGTCGAATTCTGAGACCGTTGGAAAAAGGGGCCAATTTCCAGTCGATTAAAATCAACTGAAACTGGTCAAACGCGTTTTCCTTTGCCACGTTCACATATTGATTCGAAAAATTATGAAATTTGAAACCTAGCAATAATTTTACATCCCGGACCCAACAAAACTGGTTTCGTCGAAATCCGAGGTCGTTTGCAAAAAGTCCATTTTTAAGGGCCTTATATATATAAAAATATATATAAATTCCACAACGACTATTTCTAATTTTAAACTGGACATATCTCATCATTTCTAAAGTGAAATCTCAGTTTCTTACATCCGTTAGAAAGATATCATCAATTAGATCCTAATGTTTTTGGTTTCACTAAAATCCGGTTTGTTTTGCACCCGGTACATTCAATTGAAGTTTGAAATCGAATTATCGAACTACCGTGCCATTTTCAATTCCTTTTATAATTATATATAATTATTTATATTCTAACGACGACGTATATAATATATACGTCGAATTCTATTCAAATTAAATTTCTCGTCGATATTATTTAAAATAATCTATTTTAAATATTCAAAATTCGCTAAAATTGCCAAAAATAAAAATTTTAAACTGGCCCAGATTTTCCGGGTTATTACAATCTCCCCCACTTTAAACTTTTCGTCCCCGAAAAGGAACAAAGTCGAAAGTGGTTTGATTAATCAACTCTACGTTCGATCTGGCTTGTATTCTCCAACTCTTTAGTTTCTGAGAATTTTCAAAATTTCAAAAATTTGGCTAACACCCTAAATTTTCGAAAAATTTCGCCATAACCTCCCCTGCACCGGGAGCATCGGGGAATTTCAAATAGCTTCCCCGGTCCTTCAGATCTCAAAAGAAAAAGAAAAAGCCAAGCGGCTAGCCAATAGGCTCACAAAATCATCATCACCCAAACAAAACAGGAAATTATGTAGTAAACATGTACCTATTTGTCGGGCAAACAAATTTTATTCTCTGCTCTAGCCTCCTTGCTATGACCTGTTCAATGTAAGTATATGTATATGCAAGCAAACGCAACCAATTTTCAATATAGTTCAATATTTGATCAAATTTGGCTAAATGGTTAAAAATTAGCAAACAAATAAACAATCAACACAAACATCAATCAATTAGTGAATTAGAGTTTCAAATTCATAATTTTGATACATATATAGAAAATCACGTTTTTGATGCCAATTCACAACAATGTGTTCTAACTATATTAATTTAGGTTCTCACACCAGCCTAATGGAAATATATAGAAATCACACCTTCGAAACTCGAATATGAATACTGATGATGATGCACCATCATCAGAATCATTCCCGGATGTCTAGAATGTGATTCTATATCTACCCAGTATATTAAAACTTCGAATATACGTTCATGACGCGTATACGCGAAATCTATATATACTCGATTGTCCATATTCAAAATAAATAAATATTCAAATACGTTTAAAACGATTTAAATTTTCAAAACAAAATTGTTTTCATTTGAAAGATATACTCTTCGCACTCGTTCTAGGATACTACTGATCCTATCTCTAACGAGTTATTCTAATTGGATATTACTAATCCAATATCTGATGAATTCTTTCGTATGGTTCTAATGTGTCTTGTTCTCGAGCTCTGTAAACCAAAGCTCTGATACCAAATTGAGAGAACCCGTAACTTCCCCGTGAAGGAAAGCACGAATACTTTGAGAACAACACACAAATGAGCGCATACGGAAGAACATTTCATTGTTATTACAACAATTCCATCAGATACGAGAATATACAGAGTATAAATGAATAAATTACATTCGACAATTATCAGAGAGTACAATAAATTACATAGCAGCGGAAAAATATACAAAAACACAACTAGAAGTGATACACGGATACAGAGCTTTCCGAGCATCGTTCCAGCTGTAAATCAGGACCCTGTGAATATAAATCTGCAAAACCAAAACTACTAGCTGCCCGTGCGGAAAATAGGGGCACCCAGAGTTTAGGTTAAAACAATAAACTCCAGGTCAGTCATGTGACTGGTGTGAGAACTAAAACAGTTATAATTCTTTATTTTAAAGTTCGGTAAATCAAGGGACCACGCCGTATAACACGGAACGGGTTTCCTCCCAAGAATACCAGTGCATAAAACAAACAGCGCAATGCTAAATAAAGAAGAATGAAGCTGTTATAAGACCCAGGTCCCATCACACAATGCAACGCAAGCCGGAGGATAGGGTTTTCGCTTATAACAGCCAAAGCATGCTTGATACGTTTAAAACACATTATTTGATACTACAATAAGTGTATAGTGTCAAAACAATTTCAATCATAAATATCAATCATAGACGGCATGGGTACCATATATCATGTCGCCATACTAGTTCTACAATTAAAACCGCAATATCACGTATTGGAAATTGGATTTCCGTCATGAGCCGAGGCAAGGGGCAAGCTCCTCTCCGCGTTCGTGACACTCTAGCAAATGTCCCAGGACCCCACTATGATCCTTTGGAACCTCCAAGGCCGGTCCTCTCTTACTTTTGAGGATTGGCAATTCCTGAACACACGTTTCCCGGTCCTTACAGACCTATATCCGAGGCGCCTCGTATCCAACAACCACACAGGTGAAAAGTATATAAATGTCAGGGCTGGTAGGTCACTGACACCACCCTAGCTAGAAAGAAACGTCGTGCACTCCTTGGGTCCGTATCCCGTTTTTGACTCATACCGAGGTGTGAGGCTCGCGAATTCACGTTATACACAAAGCTATGCCACACAGGCCGTGCTTTGATCATCAACCACAAGACTTTGCTTTTCAACAGAAGCCTTGATCAATTGCCACTTACGCATGCCACACAGGCAATTCACTCCATGCGCTTGATATCAATCAATATATAACCCCTGAGCTCGTACGTCTCAGAGAAGGGCGTTAAGCAAGAGAATAAATTCTCCGCCGCCAAACAGATATATATTTAATAGAGATCAATCACACGGACTAAAATCCAATGTCAGACACACAGTCCATTTACTAGTCCGTTCTGGGTCTGAACGAAACCGGAGGCACTTTCCTCGCATATCCATCGATCTCCAAGTACGTCTGGATGATCACCGACTGTTTCCCTCATCTTGGGTGTACAGCCCAATCAAGATCATCAGTAATCACCCAAACGATGTGAAGACTTCCGGTCTTCAACCACCGTCTTCATCTTCGACATCTCGTCGAATCGGTTATTCCGAATGGGTATAAACCCGGCCTTTCTGAATAACCCACGTATATAATAAACGAATGTTACACAAACACAACAAACGCCTCATTCCAATTCAGAATATTCTTTTATTCACAATATCACATTCTTAGGGAAAGGTTCCCATTAATTTTATCCAAGATAAATTCTTCTAAATTTATTCTTTAATCCTCCTTTGGATATCATTTCAACTAGTCGGGATTAACGAGCCACACCGAAGTAATTATTTAGTTTATTTCCCAATCCCAACCTATATCCCATGGAGAAAACTGGTAATACTCCACATCTAACACCACTGTGTTATCGGTAAAATTAATTACCATTTCACGTTCAAATCTAATTAAAGATTTAACTATCGCTTTGGAGCAAAACTGGTGGTACTCCACTCTCGATCACTTTTCAGATTTGATAATTTAAATTATCAATTCACTTTTCAATCTAATTAAAGATTCATTAAAACTCCACTTAGTTTTAATCTTCTCAAAAATCAATATTCTGCCTTTAACTGGGTTAAAGAACCAATGTCATCAAAAACACGATTCACGACAAACCAAATCACATTTGATATTAAATACAAGGCTCTGAATAGAAAATATATCGGCTTATATTCAATACCAAATCCTGAAACCAACAAATATCGTATTGGAAATAACGATATAAAATATCTTTCAAATCCCCATAACAATATTTGTATAGTCACGAAATCCAACATCGAAATATCCCGAAGATAATTTCGATTCAGCTCCAGTCCAATCCACGTATTGGAAATTATCGATTATTTTCAAAATCACTTTCAAATTCAATTTATTTATTTTAAAAATAAATTGATTTCAATTCTAGTTCAAAACTAGTTCATTTCGATAAAAATCTATTTTTATCTTTTCAAATGTGGAATTTTCCAGCCCAAATCTTTCCAATTCACATATTATAATTTTACACAAATTATAGATATTTTTAGTAATTTTATCAAGGCCCGTACAATCGATTTCCAACAACGGTCATCGAACTGCACTTACAGCGACCTTTTTCGAATTTGATTTGGACATAATTCCAAATCCAACCGTTAGATTTCAAATTTCTAATATTCATTGGAAAGCTCTTTTCGATACGAACCCAACGGTTCCGGTTTTAGGAGAATCCGACGGTCGGATCTCCCGCAATGTCCGTTTGAAATAAATGGTCGAAATTCACGAACTACCGCGGCGCGGCGCGTTCTATTCAGGCCATTATATATATAATAGATATATATATATTATATATATTTCGTCGGTTTCCTTTTTAAAACGAACTTTATAAATCGTTTTAACTTCGTTTCAAAACCATTTCAACACTATTTCCATTCAAAGCCAAAATTGAATTCTTCTTTATAAATTCGTTTTAAAAATTCATTTCTATTCAATTCAAATTTTAATTCAATTTGAATTCATTTCAATTCACTTTCAATTCAATTTGAATTCGTTTTCAATTCATTTCATTTCGAAATCGTTTTCAATTCAATTCATTTCGAAATCGGTTTCAATTCAATTCATTTCGAAATCGTTTTCAATTCAATTCATTTCGAAATCGTTTTCAATTCAATTCATTCCTATTTTATTCAAATTCAAATTCACTTCCTATTCAATTCGAATTTTAATCTAATTCGATTGAATTTCATTTCAAAATATTTAGTTTTGAAATCACTTTTCAATATTCGTTGTAAAACGAATAAAATCGATATAAATATCGTTCACGTCAAAATAGCGCATCTCTAATCCACACGGCTTTATATATTTCAAAAACTTCTATTCAATTCAACACATGGACCTATATTTCTTTCAACACACGACTAATCTCAACACATGAGTACTGTCAACACATCACTATTTTTATTATGTGAAATATTTTATAAAACTATGGTATCTATCGTTTGATTTTCAATTAGACTTCTACTGGGAAGTAGTTCTAATTTTAAATGTGATAAAGATGTAATTTTGATTATATAAAATATTTCACTCAACACATGCACATCGTCAACACATGACTATTTTTATATTCAACACATGAATTTTCTTTTATAATATTCCTTATTTTCCCAATTGGAATGAGGCCCAATCAATCACCATATAACGTTAATTATATGGATTCCATACAACACGTGTATATAATAGCTTTGAAAAATAATCAATCATCAACCAAAGTGCACTACACTGTATAAGCACCAAATATAAATAATTGACGCTTACACAGTCTGTCAATCGACCGATCGACATATTTAATCAATCAGGATGAGTGAACATCAAATTTCATCCCAACACCCGTGTGGGGTTTCAAACAATCAAACACAGATTTCATTTGTGCAGTTGGGCGATGTGTAAAATTTATCGACCCAATCAATATCAGTCAAATCAGTGTATATAAACAAATCGACCGATTTGTTTATAAATATTTATTTATTCACTTTCACGTTAAAAATTATATTTTTAACGATAAAACAATTTATCTTAACACTTGAATTTCTATTCAGTTCATTTATTCAATAAAATGATATTTTTATTTTTCTAACATATTTTAGAAAATTTCGGCGGCATAACGGCACGATACTAGAAACGGGACGAGGCCTAGCCTTATCCCCGGTCTAGTGAAGGCCCACGCCATTCACACATCAATCAAATCACTTTCGTTATGCAAACCACAAAATTTGGAGCAAGAGTCTAACCTAGTCTTACTCCTTCGCCTTATAACGGCGCACGTCTAATCCTAACCAATTTATCGATTCGATTTTTCACACCACAAACCACATTCAAACCAATATCTCAATCAATCACCAAACATCCAAACAAACAAGTCCATGGTATGTGGACGGGTGTCGGGTGCTCCTAATAAGCACCGTCTGCATCCTAGTATATATATATATCTAGAAAAAGAGAATTAAGAGTGAGAAGTTCTCACCGATAGCTATCCAACTTCACGACACTCCTATTGTAGAGATCTTCGTCGTTCTCGCCTTTTCTTCCATCTTCGTTGCCCGTAGTCACTATATATATAAAAATCACACATTTTTATATTTCGATATCTTTAAAATAAAAATCACATTTTTATTTATTCACTTTCAATTTAAAAGTCATATTTTTATAATTACTTCATATATTTAAAAATCGAATTTTTACTTTGCTATTCAAAATATAAAAATCATATTTTTACTTCGAAGTTCAATATATAAAAATCACATTTTTTTCTTTGACGCTATATGGATAAAAATGCTATTTTTACACCGTTATTCTATATATAAAGATCTCGCCTTTTCAACTATAAAGATTTCATCTTTATAAATTCAAAGATTTCACCTTTTTAAATTCAAAGATTTCACCTTTTTAAATTCAAAGATTTCACCTTTTTAAATTCAAAGATTTCACCTTTTTAAATTTAATCACTTGATTTCAACGTATATAAAATAAAAATCAGATTTTTATTGCGTTACATATACAAAGATGATATTTTTATATTCTCCATCATGTAAAAATTATATTTTTAATACTTTAAAAATACAAAAGTCATATTTTTAATATTTCTATATAGTAAAGACTATATTTTTAATACTTTAAAAATATAAAAATCATATTTTTATCACTTTAAAAATATAAAGATCATACCCTTTTTTTTTTTTAAAGTTTAAACCCTTTAAAATAAAATCAGTTTTCTTTATTTCTTACAAAAAAAACAGTTTTTAAAATAAAGAAAATTCAGTTTTAACAATAAATAAAAATCAGTTTTGAAAATAAATAAAAATCAGTTTTTATCTTTCTTCTTTTCTAAAACTCTGTATATACAAATAAAATAAATAACATAAATAATAAAATAAAATAAAAAAAAAACTTACAGACAGTTTTCGAAGGGGGGGGGGTTGGTCTTCGCGCGATGGAGCGGGGTGGGGGCTGTCAGAGTTCGGCGGCTTTGGGCGAGGCACGGCGGCGCTGGCCCTAGGGGGCGTCGGGTCTCGATTAGGGCGTGGGGTTTGATTTGGCTGCAGGAGGGGTCTCGCGTCGGAGCTGAGCGACGGAGGGAAGAGGATGGGGGAAGATGAAGGCGGAGGATCGGAGGCCGGTGGCGCGCCGCCTGGAGGAGCGGCGGCGGTCTTCGAACGACGGGTTCGTTCTTTTTTTTTTTTTTTTTATAAATCGATGAAATGAATTCGAACCGGGGGGGGCCTGGGTAATAGGGAAGAGAGGGGTTTCTCTTTTTTTTTATTATTTTATTATATTATTTAATTATTTAATTTTGCCCAAGGGTTGACTTTTACATACGACCTCGAAACGAGGTCCACCGCCTGTCGTCCATAGCGTTTCACCCCCATTCCGAACACAATGGGATATGTATCGCATGCTGATTCGATTGTTACAATCAGTTTTCTTTTGAATTTACATTCAAATCACTATATTGAATTTTAAACGCACGTTTCAAATTACCGGGGTCACATACTAACTAGAAAAATTCCAGAAAAATATTTTCTAGCTTCGTATTGACGATACGGTCCTAACAAAACTAGTTTCGTCGAATTCTGAGACCGTTGGAAAAAGGGGCCAATTTCCAGTCGATTAAAATCAACTGAAACTGGTCAAACGCGTTTTCCTTTGCCACGCTCACATATTGATTCGAAAAATTATGAAATTTGAAACCTAGCAATAATTTTACATCCCGGACCCAACAAAACTGGTTTCGTCGAAATCCGAGGTCGTTTGCAAAAAGTCCATTTTTAAGGGCCTTATATATAAAAAAATATATATAAATTCCACAGCGACTATTTCTAATTTTAAACTGGACATATCTCATCATTTCTAAAGTGAAATCTCAGTTTCTTACATCCGTTAGAAAGATATCATCAATTAGATCCTAATGTTTTTGGTTTCACTAAAATCCGGTTTGTTTTGCACCCGGTACATTCAATTGAAGTTTGAAATCGAATTATCGAACTACCGCGCCATTTTCAATTCCTTTTATAATTATATATAATTATTTATATTCTAACGACGACGTATATAATATATACGTCGAATTCTATTCAAATTAAATTTCTCGTCGATATTATTTAAAATAATCTATTTTAAATATTCAAAATTCGCTAAAATTGCCAAAAATAAAAATTTTAAACTGGCCCAGATTTTCCGGGTTATTATAATGGTTTTTGATCTATTCATGTAATCATGGCATAAATAATATATGAATCATTTTATTCATATGGTTAATGCATAGACAATACTTAAACATGAATTATTTTATTCATATGATTATGGCATAAGCAGTACTTAAACATGCATCGTTCTATTCATATAATCATGGCATAAATAATACATGAATCATTTTATTCATTTGGTTAATGCATAGACAATACTTAAACATGAATTATTTTATTCATATGATTATGGCATAAACTTAAACATGAATCATAGGTTCAACTAACCATGTAAACTTGAAATTAAGAATCTAACCAAATTAGATATCATTATTATTGGCACATGGTCTTGACTAGAAATATAAGCCTATATTTTTATTTAGGCATAATATAAACTAATCATGTTCATAAAATCACTACGTGTTAACAAAGAGGTACTTACTTTTGTCACTAATACAAAAGTATGGTTCAACTAGAATTATCCCAACCTAATTCTTATATGAATCGTGGTTTTCATTCTATTCATAGAATTATAGCATAAACATATCTAAACTTACATCATGGTTTTTATTTTATCTATGTAAACTTGCAAGAGGAATGTAATTCTAATGTAATTCTGATGTAATTCTAATGTAACTTATGATAACAACATGAGCCTAAAAACATGTTTTTCAACTAGGCAAAATAACAAACATAGTTTAGTCATGTTCATAAAATTAATACAAATTTACAAAGATGCGTGCTTTTGTCACTATCACAAAAATATGATTTTTATACTTGGACTATGATGCCAATTCCAACATAACTTCATATGAATCATAATACTTAGGTGAATCAAATTACACTAAAGATGACCATAGAATTTTACATCATGTTGTCATAACAATAGATCATGGACTTGCATGAATTCCAATTAAAATATCATAACATATAGTTGTTAACATGAATCATATACTTGCATGAATCTTAAATAAATTATTACAACATATAGTTGTTAACATGAATCATATACTTGCATGAATCTTAAATAAATTATTACAACATATAGTTGTTACTTTCAACATGAATCATATGCTTGCAATTATCAAATGGGTGTTGTAAATAACTACCACAAACATGTAGTTTTTCAATATGAATCATATGCTTGCATAAGTCTCAATCAAAATTCCACAATATGTGGTTGTCAACATAAGCCACATACTTGTATGAATAATCCATAGTCATTGCCAAATCTTTTAGAATCAAAATAACATACAAATATAAGTCATTATCGCCACAATTCCATTTCGTTTCCAACGCAAATCGCGTACTTGCAAATATCCAATCGTATACCATAATATTCCCAAATCGTTTTGCATCAAAGCAACATACAAATATAGATTATTATCGCCACAATTCCATTTCTTACATTACACAAATCAACACAATTATTTAATTCATATCGGAATAGCACTCTACTTACAGCGTATGACGAATCTTCAATTCAGAAATCTGAATTCTGAATTTGGAGATGCTATCCTTTGTTGTAGGCATTGCTTTGATTTGATTAACGTTGCTTTAAGCTTTTGTTTATTCTCCTAATTGCCTCCCAATTTCCAACGGCTATCTTTAGTCTCTCCTCAGTAACATGACGGTCTCAGCTCCATTTTAGTTTGTGTGAATTAGGGTTAGTCTTAGGTCATTTTTATAGAGTTTGTGAGTTGATTTAGACCGTCGATGAAGCTTGGTTCAATGATAGCCGTTCGTTTGAAGGAGAGACCAACCAGGAGCTGACACCTAGCCCTAGTGACAAGGCAAGGCTCAGAAAATCGACCAAACACAGACCAGGCCAGCCAGGGTGGGCTGGGTTCGACCTGGCTCTAGGGCCAGGTCCACAACCCAGTCGACACCGTGTCGACTTGGCAGTCGACACGGGTGTCGACTGCCCTGTCGACCTCTAGCCCAGGTCGACTGCCAAGTCGACCTGGGTTCGACCTGGCTCTAGGGCCAGGTCGACAACCCAGTCGACACCGTGTCGACTTGGCAGTCGACACGGGTGTCGACTGCCCTGTCGACCTCTAGCCCAGCTCGACTGCCAAGTCGACCTGGGTGCCTTAGGCTGGAATTTTCCCGCCCTGGCCAATTGGGCCCGATTTTGAATTTTAAACTTGTTTTTCTGAGCTGTTTTCGTTTGTTTGAATTTTAAACTGAATTCTGAAACTTCCAGAGGCCATATCTTCTTCATACGGACACCGTTTTTCGAAAACTCGGACTCTATTTCGCGTATTTTTCCGAGACGAACACAATGGCGTATCTCGTTTCCCTTAATTCTTTGATTTGAAATTAATTATACTTTAATTTGTGAATTTCACTGTTGTAGAATACACGGGGTGTTACAAGAACATAAATAAAACAGTGGAAGATTCAAAAGCTAAATTTCATAACTTTTAAAAAGAGTCAAAACCTTTTACATCAAATAGCCAAGGTCGTTGTTTTCCATTACAATAAATTCTTTCTTGCATAAATAAAGAAGCATAAACTTGAAACAAAAAAAGGAGCTTAATTCCCCAAAGGTAGCAGAAATGCAGCCATAACATAGCTCCAGATCAAACCATACATGAGCTTAAGCGAAAGCAAGTGAAATCCAAGCTAAGTGCTAGAGTTTCCTCCCTGAGAACCTAGGGGGAAATGGAAGAAAAAGAGGAGACAGAAAACGGGTCAATCATAAAGACTGGTAAGTCCAAGTGACTTTCAGCATAAGAACAGATAAAGGTAACATGAAATTTATAAACTGAAAGTAATCATAAGGATGCTGTCAAGATTGGCAAGACAGACTAAGATAGCATGATAATTCAAGTGTAATCAAGTATAGCATCACGTATTAAAGGTTCGTTGCATCAACGGTACTAGAATTCCAGACCCATGCCTTATATTAATCATGAAATGACCCCTTTGGCCAATATCATGAAATGAACCATTACTAGGTCCAACGAAACGATCCACTTGTCGATCGGCTCCCTACAAGTTCTAGCTCGTCGTGTGTCTATGTCATACAACCCTATCACGAATGTAGTCACCCGTGCTAGGTCCTCCATAGGGTGTATCAAGCCCTATGGTGCCAACCACCGACACGAATCAAGCATGCACAAATAAACCTACTGATGCCCAATGCCTGCTTTTTCAACTCCGGACCACGTGCACGACCATTACCCGCGTAAACCTACACTGGCGCACCAACACAGCCGTCGTTCTGGTCGCTTACAATCAGCCCAGTAATCGTGCCCCATCCTGCCTAGTTCCAGGGTACCGTGAAACATCTAGTGGGTTACTACTGAAATGGACCGCGTAACTAGAGTTTCCGTCCAATAGGTTAAGTGTTGTCATTTAAATTCGGGACTTAACCCCTTATCAGTTTAGCATGTCAAATTGGCTAAGTGTTGTCTTTTAAGTTCGTGACTTAGCCCTAAAATTCACGTGTCAACTTTCAAGGTGTTGTCGTTCAAGTTCATGACCTAACCCTACCAATCATCTTTCAAGTTGGTTAAGTGTTGTCTGTCATGTTCATGACTTAACCCTATCATGTGGCATCAATTCATTAATGCACCCCATCCTCTCACATCAGACCTGTTGTTGTGGTCACTGGATATGCCGGGCGGTTCCGGGCAGATTTACACCACAACTCAGTCTGACGTCGGGTTTCAAGCGCGATATGACCAACTACCCACATTGGAACCTATTGTTTGCAGTCACTGGATTTGTCGGGCGGTTCCGGGAAGAATTACACTGTAAACTCAACCCAACCTCGAGTTGGCCATTTTCAAGTTCATTCCAGTGTCATGTCCATGTTCAAATTTCATATCAAGTTCGTGTCAAGTTTCAAGGCAAGTTTCATGCACATATCCAGATTCAAGTTATAACAATGTTCATTTCAAGTTTCATGGCGAGTTTCATACCAATTTTCCTATAATTACCAATTTTTCCCAACGTTACCACGTCTAAATATTAGGCTAACAATCTTAGCCTAATTTTCCGTCCGCATGATTTTTGGCATAATATAAGGCTAAAAACTTAGCCAAATTTAACGTACAAAAAATTTGCATAAAGAATTTCATTAACATGACATAGGTGGAAACTAGGCATTCTTGGCATAGTCAATATGAACACCATAGGTGTGTAATTGCAAAACAATCAACATGAATATCATAGGTGTGAACTTGCAACGTAGACTAAACCAACATACATATATGTGAATTTGCAACATAGACTAAATCAACTTACATATATGTGAACTTGCAAATCAATCACGAATACTTGAATAAGTGTGAACTTGAAATATGACATAGGTTTAACATATACACATAAACATGTAGATCTAACATTTGGTCACATATGTGATATGATTTCACAACCTAAAACTTGCATAACATGATAAACTGCACAACTTCACATAACGGGTTATACTCTAAGTTCATATACATAAGAATAGACTTATTCAGCAATTCCCAATTCAACATGATAATAGAATAGAACCACAGGCATAGATCAACATAACAAACATTTCCCTATTATCAATTTATTTCCAAGGCATGACCTAACTGAATAAATTGATTAAAATATCGCAGGCATAACATTATGAACATGAAAAGGTTTGAATAACAATCTAGATTCAATTTCATAGTCATAATTCCAGGCAATAACCTCTTGGTCATGAATCATAGGTGATTAGTCACAATTGTCCTTGTCATAGTTATAGGCAACAGTCTTATGTTCACTGTCATAGGCATAGGCATAGTCTTATGTTCATAGTCATAGGCATAGGCATAGTCTTACGTTCACAGTCATAGGCATAGTCTTACGTTCACAGTCATAGTCGTAGTCTTAGGCCATTAACAATAGTTTCAATGTTATAGGCAATATTTCCAACAGTCAAGATACAAGAAGAAAACAAGAATATATATGAATCATACATAAATCAATTCCAATTTATAACATGCCAATATTAGATTTATAGTTTTTATCAAAAAGTAACTTGAACTTATAGATCGTGGTCTAAGAAATTTAGATGCATAATTCAAGTCTAGAAATTTGTCGTTGAATTATTGAATCGTTGAATCTTGCTTTGATTGTAGAAGAAAATCCCCAATTCCAAGCCGTAGTCTTCAAGAAATAATCTTCGCATTTTAATTTAATTTATCTTAATTTAATTTAGAGGAAGAAGAAGAAGCCATGTCCATCAAGAATTTATGCAGCATAAGGTTAGAGAAGAATGGTGTAAAGAGAATGAGGCTAGGAGGCTATTTAAATAGGATTAGGCAGACGAATCTGGACAGAAAACGGGGTCAGATACATCAGAATGCATCAGGTTCAGAAAGTGGGTTCGGGAGGCAGGTCGACCCCCAGGTCGACACTATGGTCGATCCCCAGGTCGACACTATGGTCGACCTGGTCCTTGGGAGGTCGACACTATGGTCGACCCCCAGGTCGACCTGGTCCCTTGGCGGGAACTTTCCCACCCAGCCTGATTTGGGTTTTGAATTCGAATTCGAATTTTCGAGCTGTTTTTTATTCTGAAAATTCGTGAAATTTCTAGAGGTCATATCTCCCTCATACGAACTTCGATTTTCGAAAACTCGGACTCGTTTCCAAGTAGAATTTCGAGACGAACGCAATGGCGCAACCCGTTTCCCTTTACTCTTATTTTAAAATTTAATTCTGCCTTGATATCTTGTTTTAACACATTATTAAAATACGAGTTGTTACATCGGTGGCCTATAGGCGGCGCAGAGGCATTGGAAAAGGCTCGACTTTCGAGACCTGTATCCCCTGAACGAAGCAATGATAAATTGCAAATCTTATATGGATTTGAAGAGAATTGGAAGAACTACAAAAAAACTCTATTGGCGTAAGTAATTTTATTGCGTGGATTGATCAGATTTGAGAAGAGAAGGTTTTGAATGATTTCTGTCGTCGGTCGAAGGCATATCGGAGAGAGTGAAAATGAATGAGCCAATGGGATTTTTCTATTTATTTTTCTATTTTAAATTTTTTAAAATACCCCCTTATCTCCTACGAACTCCAATCCAAACCCAACGACTGTCATCCCTAGCTAAATACCCCCATTCCGAACACAATGGGATATGTTTCGTAGTCCCATTCGACTGTTTCAGTCAGTTTTCCTTCAAATTAAAATATAACACATTCAATATTTAATTTGAATATAATTTTCAATTTGCCGGGGCCACATACTAATTCTAAAAATTCCCGAAAAATAAATCTAGCTATGTTTTGACGTTACGATCCCAACAAAACTAGTTTCGTTGAATTCTGGGAAAGTTTGAAAAATGGCCATTTTCTGGTCGATCCAATTTAACGGTAATTGACCAAAACACATTTTTATTCGCCACGCTCACATATTAGCTTCAAAAATTATGAAATTTGAAACCTAGCAATAATTTGACATCCTAGATCCAACAAAAGTGTTTTCGTCGAATTCCGAGGTCATTTGCAAAAAGTCTATTTTCACGGGCTATATAAATTTTATAGCGACGTTTCTGAAAATTCGTTTGGCCATAACTTTTGACTCCCGACACGAAACATCGATTTTCAGATTCGTTACAAAGATATTCATTAACAGATTTAAATAATTTTGGTTTCACTAAAATCCATTTTATTTTGCACCCGGTACAGTCAGTCAAAGTTTGAATTGAAATTTTGAAACTGCCGCGCCATTTCAGGCCTTGCTTATAATTCAAAGTAATTATATTCATTTTCAGTCATCGATTCAAGCTACTTTTCGTCGTTATTATTTAAAATATTTATTTTAAATATTTAAAAATCACTAAAATAGCCAATTAATTTTTTTTAAATTAGTTCAGATTTTACGGGTTGTTACACTTGTATTTAATATCAAATGAGATTTGGGTTTGTCATGAATGGTGTCTTCATTAACACTGTTCTTAAATCCAGTTGAGAAAAAGATTAAATCTTTTTATTTAGATTTAATGAAGTATACCAATTAAATGGTATTTAATTGGAATTGAATTTGAATTGATTTTTGGGTTTATCGTGAATGGTGCTTTAAATAACACTTGTTCTATAACCTGATAATTAATGGAATGTGATTTTGGGTTTATAGTGAACCGTGTATTAAATGATATTGGTTCTTTCACCCAGTTAAAGACAAGATAATATTTCCTAAGTTAAAAAATCATTAATATTGATTTTTGGGAAGATTAAAACCAAGTGGAGTTTTAATGAATCTTTAATTATACTGAAATGGTCGAGAATGGAGTATCACCAGTTTTGCTCCAGGCGATAGTTAAATATTTAATTAGATTTGTACATGAAATAGTAATTGAATTTACCAATAACACCGTATTGTTATGTAACGACCCAGAAAATCTGAACCAATTTAAAAATTTTAAATTGGGTAAAATTTTGGATTTTAAATATTTAAAATAAATATTTTAAATAATAGCAATGAAAAGTGAGTATGAATCGACAATTGAAAACGAATATAATTAATTATAATTATAAACAAGGCTTGAAAATGCGATGCAGTTTCAAAATTTGAATTCAAACTTTGTCGGACTGTACCGGGTGCAAAACAATCCGGATTTTAGTGAAACCAAAAATATTTAAATCTGTTAGTGAATACCTTTCTAACGAATCAGAAAAATCGAATTTTCATAGCGGAAAGCAAAAGTTATGGCCGAATGAATTTTCGGAAGGGTCGATATGGAATTTATATAGCCCGTGAAATTGGCCATTTTGCATACGACCTCGGAATTCGACGAAACCACTTTTGTTGGATCCGGGATGAGAATTTATTGATAGGTTTCAAATTTCATAATTTTTGAAGCTAGTATGTGAGCGTGGCAAAGGAAAATGTGTTTTGGGCAATTACAGTTAAATTGGATCAACCAAAAATGGGCCTTTTTGCAAACGGTCTCAGAATTCGACGAAACTAGTTTTGTTGGGACCGTATCGTCAAAACATAGCTAGATTTATCTCTTTGGCATTTTTCGAATCAGTTTGTGGCCCTGGCAAATTGAAATGTACGTTCAAATTAAATATTGAATGTTTTATATTTTGATTTGAATGGAAACTGACTGAAACAGTCGAATGGGCCTATGAAACATATCCCATTGTGTTCGGAATGGGGGTAAAACGCTAGGGACGATGGTCGTTGGGTTTGGATTGGGGTTCGCAGGAGGAAAGGGGTATTTTCGGATTTTAAAACTTTATATTAAAAAAAATCATTTGTCCACATCAGAACACACCCCCCCCCCCGACATTCTCTCTCCTCCCAGATCGAGCGACGGAAACCCGATCCCTCCTTCTCTCCTCTTTTTCTTCTGATCCGCTCAATGAAATCCAATGCCAAAGTTAAGGTTTTTGTAGTACTTCTCATGATCTTCAAATCCATATAAGCATTGGATTTTTTCGTGGCCTATAGGGGGAGAACCACCCTCGAGAAGTTCGGCCGTTCGCACCCAGATTCCGCCGCCTGGGGACCACCGAGTTGACCCTCCTCCCTGGCGCACGTGCGCCTCTCCTAGCCCGACAAGGTGGCGCTGGCCGATCAAAGCAACATTCAACGGATTGCCTGAACGATCGAAACCTAGTTTTGAAGATTCTGAAAGGTAATCGGCTGTTAATTATTTAACTGATTTCGACAGTTTAAAACCATTGCAAACTTTGAAAAATCATATCTTTTTGCTTCTTTAATGAAATTCGATGAAACAGAAAACATCGTGACCATGTGGACGCCTTCTACATTTTAGAAGAGACTGCATATTTTTCTGAGCCTTCTGCTATTTTTGGTGGAGTGGAACCCAATGTGAGATTTCTAAATTATAAACAATATCGAAAACGACGATGTATAAATTATATAGTCGATGTATGAGTTATATAAGCGTTGTACACCTCTTGTATAAGCGTTGTATAAGTTGTACGTTCGATGTATAAGTTATATATGCGTTGTGAAAAATTATATATGTGTGGAAATAAAAGTGAATTGCTATATATAAATAAATAAATATATATATATATATATATATATATATATGCGCCCCTCGTCCACAGACCATGGACGATATTTATTGATTGAGATTGGAGTGAAAATTGATTGATAGTGAATGGTTGTTTGGGATTGTTTGTGGTTGTTATTGATTGATTGTGGTTGAAAAATATCCGTTTGTGGTTGAAAAATATTTGGTTGAAACCACATAGGATTAGTTTGTGGAAACGAAATAAATATATACATGCCGCCTGCGTGCGAACTAGATGCATGATCCCCATTGTCAAAAACCGCGAGGTTTTAAGGTAGAGCGAGGAGCCGTACTAGGGACGGTCCCGGTTTTAACTACCCTGCCGTTATGCTGCCGAAATTTTGAATAATATTCATGTGTTTGAATTATTTTCATTTGCTGAAACTATATTTATTCATTGAATAGGAAACCTTCATGTGTTGAATTGATATTCATTCGTTGATTAGAAATTCATATGTTGAATGGTATTCGTATTTTAAATATAAAAATCACATTTTTATCTATATATTGTAACTATAGAAAACCTTCATGTGTTGAATCGATATTCATCCGTTGATTTGAAATTCATGTGTTGAATGGTATTCATATTTTGAAATAAACTGTTTGATAATAAAAATCACCTTTTATCGACTATATGAACTGTGAAAAATAATCTTGTTTTGAAAGAAATTGTTTTATAAGAAAAATCCTATTTTATCACCTATATTTACACTATATAAAATAATAGTGTTTTGAAACGAATTGTTTTAAAATAAAAATCACATTTTTATTATACACATGAATCGTTGAAATGTGAAGTGTTAAAAATAGCCACTCGTTCAAATAACCATATATGAGTTGAAATATCCATTAATTAGCTAATGATATGATTTTTGCCTAGACATGCAACGTTAGAATGAATGGTGTTTTTTAAACCAAATGGAATCAAATATGAAGTTGAATGGAAAATGATAAATGATAATAACTATATATATGTACATGCATATTTATTGAACAGGTTATAGCAAAGGGGCTAGAGAAGAGGAATAAAATTTTGTGCCCGACAAATAGGTACACATTTACTGTTTTGTTTGGGTGATGATTTTATGAGCCTGTTGGCTAGCCGCTTGGCTTTTTCTTTTTCTTTTTGACATGAGATTCCCGTGTGGCTATTTGGGAATTTTCCCAGCCCCTCCCGTACAAAGGAGCTTATGGCGAAATTTTCCAAAATTTAAAAGCGTTAGTGAAATATTTGAAGTGAAAACGATATAGGAATTTTTGAATGAATTATATTTATATAATTATATAAATATAAATATAATTAAAATGAAACGTGGTCGTGCAGTTCGTATTATGAAACCGTTATTTCAAACAACTAGTACGGGAAATCCGACCATTGGATTTTCCCGAAACCGCAACCGTCGGGTTCGCCTTGGAAATATCTTTCCAACGGCACCAACCTTGTAAAAATCCAACGTTTGGATTGTATGGAATGTTTAATTCAAATCTGAAGAAAAACAGCGCCAGAAACGATTATATATATATATATATATAAATAAAATTATATTAAATCGAATAACGACGCTGCAGTTCGTAATTTGAAATCGAAACTTCAAACGATTGTACCGGGAGATCCGACCGTCGGATTTTCCCGAAACTGGAACCGTTGGAATCGTTCTGAAAAGACCTTTCTAATGAAGTAAATTTTGTGAAGATCCAACGGTTAGATTGTCAGATATGTGTAAATCAAATCTGAAGAAAAACAGCGCCACAGCCGCGTTATGGTCCGAAGCGTCGTTTTGAATAAATTGGCTATTTTAAAATAAATAAAAATAGCGATAAATCGTTATAAAATATCATAAACGATATAGAATGGAAATAAACTGAATTTTCTCGTTTTATGTGGTATTTGATGGTTGAATGTGTTTGGTGTGAAATTTACATTAGAAAACAAAATTGGTGTTATCGAATGATTTAACCATTGAAATAAATTGATTTGAAATTCTAAATATACGTGAATTATTTGAAAAGGCCGAGTTAATTCTCATTTCAAATAATTGACCGACGATTGAAATTTGAAGATGAAGACGGTGGTCGAAGACCGGAGATCTTCACCTCGTTTGGATGGTAACCGAGGTCCTGATTGGGAGGCATCCCGAAATATGGATAATAAGTGGTGATCGTCCAGACGTACGTGGTGATCGATGGGTTTGCGAGGTACTTAGTGCCTCCGGTTTCGTTCAGACCCAGAACGGACTTGTAAAAGGACTGTGTGTCTGACATTGGATTTTATTCTGTGTTGATTGATCTCTATTAAATATACATCTGTTTGGCGGCGGAGAATTTATTATTTTGCTTAACACCCTTCTCTGAAACGCACGAGCTCAGAGGTTGTATATCGATGGACATCAGTCGCATGGCATGAATTGCCTGTGTGGCATGCTAAGATGCAGTGATCAGGGCTTCTGTTGAAAAGCAAAGTCTTGTGGTGATGATCAAAGCACCGCTTGTGTGGCGTAACTTTGTGTATAACGTGAATTCGCGAGCCTCACACCCCGGGATGAACCAGAAACGGGAGAAGCAACTCAGGGAGGGCAAGCGTTTCTTTCTAGCTAGGGTGGTGTTAGTGACCTACCAGCCCTAACATTTATATACTTTTCACCTGTGTGGTTGTTGCTGTTGCGAGGCGCCTCGGTTAGATCGGACGATACGGGTCCGATGGTGTCATTCGTTGGCTCGTTTGCGCCCCAAAGGGCGGGGAAACGTATTATTCAGGAATTTTAATCCACATCGGTGGACCGGCCCTGTCGCTCCTAGGGTCACTCGAGCTCTGATCCTGAGACATGGTAGGATAGATTGTCTCGAAATCATTAAGGACTATCTTTTGCCTTGGTTCATGACGGAAATCCAATTCCCAAATACGACATCGTGCAGTTTTGATTGTATACCTATATATGGCGACATAGTGGTATGGGGCATTAATGCCATCTATGATTGATAGTTATGATTTGAAATTGTTTTCAAAACATATCAACACTAGCAATAATATCAAATGCCTTTGTTTTATCCGTATCAAGCATATTTTGGCCGTTATAAGGTAAAAACTCTATCCTCCGGTTTGCGTTGCATTGTGTGATGGGAACTGAGTCTTATAACGTCTTCATTTTTATAAAAAGCATAGCGATGTTTAAAAGAAAGATTTGTTTTAAAGCACTGGCAATCCAATGGAGGAAACCCGTTCCACGAAAGTGGCGTGGTCCTGTGATTGGCCAAATTTTATATGTGTTGAGTAGATTTCTCATACCAGTCCCATGACTGACTCGTAGTTTGTTTCACTTTCAAACTCGGGTGCCCCCTTTTCTACACGGGCAGCCTTGTATTCAGGTTTAGCTGGTTCGTTCTGGATAGCTGGAGCTGAAGATGGATTCTATCATTTATCTCTTTTTATGCTGTTCAGCTCCTATTGTACATATTATGTTTGTTTTCCGCTGTAGACATTTATGTATAGTTGAACTGTATTTTTACTAAGTATGATCCTGTATACTGTGTAACTCTGATGATTACTTTTATCCAGTATATTCTATTGTTCATTATCTGGTGTATTTATTTAATTTTGTTCTGCTGTTATCTGTTTCTGTGTTATATTTCAAAGATAACCTTTGTCTCCGTCAGTACGGGATTTGGGGTCGTCTCAACGTGGTATCAGAGCTTTGGTTAAGCTTAGTTCTGGGATATAATACTTTAACGAACTTGTCAGAAATAGAACCAGTAGTGTTCTAGGACGGGTAACTCAATACAGATAGGATCAGTAATATCTTAGTATGAGTAGCAGAATGGAATAACACCTCGATAGACACATTTACATTTGAAGTATGTGTTTATATATTTTAAAATACCTTTTTTGTGACCTGACACTTGATCTGCCATTTGCAGAAGTACTAGAAAATGAGTGCCAGAAACAGAAGAAGTAATACTGACCCGGATATAGAAGCTCTATTTATGAAATATAGAAATCTGGGGGGAAAACCCTTCACGGGTGAAGAATCTATTATGAAAAAACAAGCTTGGATTCGTTCGGCTGAAAAAATCTTCGAAGCATTAAAGCTGAGGGATGACCAGAAAAGATTACTGGCCTCCTGGGCACTAGAAGACGAAGCTTTGTTCTTGTGGGATTCGGTTATTAAGGATAATCCAGAAGGTGATATCACCTGAGATAGATTCAAAGTGATTTTCCTAGAAAGATTTACTCCTCCCGAAGCGACCGAGCGACTATGTGATGAATTTTCTTATCTAATACAAGGTGATATGACCATCCCAGAATATCTTAAGAAATTCAATGAACATTCTCACTTTGCTCCTCATCTGATTAAAGACCCAAAAAGGAAGAATCTGAGATTTATTAACGGCCTGCAAAGAAAATATTAGAATAGTGTGATGAGGAATGTGAAGCTTCCTTTCTCAGAAATGATTTATATAGCTTATCAGTATGAGGATCTCCATAGGAAAGGCATGTTGCGAGATGAAGAAGAAATCAGTTCTAGCAGCAAAAGAAAATTTGAAGCTGATGGCCCTGAGGCAAGTATGCAGCCGGAGGCTAGTACGAAGGCTGAAGTCATAAAGAGGCCAAAGATCAATCAGAAAAAGGTAAAGACAATCGTATGCCTAAAGTGTGATCAGCAAGGGCATTCGATGAGAAACTGTAGATCTTCGAATAGATAAAAGGATAGCGGGTCTATGTCCGGGATGAATTTCCTAGAGAATAGGAAGTGCAGTCAATGCAATCAGTCTGGTCGTCTTTCAAAGGCATGCCCGCTATTCAGAAAACCTAAAGCAGTACATGTAAATGAAGTGGTAGAAGTACCTGCATCCTCGTCTGCTCAGGAATGGTCTGATGTTTTAGAAGGCACGCTCAATGTCAAAAACATTCCAGTTAAAGTACTGTTTGACACAGGCGCGTCACGAAGCTTTGTTGCAAAGAGTGCAGTCAAGAAACTGGATTTGAATTTGAAGAAGCTCAAAGAGCCAATGACTGTCCAAAATCCAGTTGGGGGTTCGATCAATCTTAGTTGGATTTGTGCAGTACCTATCTCTTTTTCTTGCTATAAATTCCCTATTATCTCTATCGTTATGAATTTTAATGAATTCGATCTTATTCTGGGATTGGATTGGCTAACCAAATATGAAGCAGAGGTTAGATGCGCCGAGAGAGTTGTAAAGGCAAAGGCACAATCGGGGAATTATATAACCATACCTTGTGAAGGCCCAACATCAAATAGAAAGGACTTCTAGGCAGCTTTGGATGTTTCTCCAGGCCAATTAGAAAATGTCCCTGAAGTCACGGAGAATATCCCCGATCTAGTGAAAGACATCCCTGTCGTCAAGAACTATGCGGATGTGTTCGAAGAAGTTGTTCGCTTACCTCCGCAGAGAGAAATAGATTTCAAGATTGCTTTGATTCCGAATGCAAGGCCGGTAGTTCACGCTATTCGAAGAATGTCCTTGAAAGAGAAAGAGGAATTAGACAATCAAACACGACAGGTAGTATGGAAGGGTCTGATCAGGCCTAGTTTCTCTGATTGGGGTGCAGCAGTGGTATTCGTCCCAAAATCTGACGGTACTCAACGGCTATGCGTGGACTATCGTGATTTGAACAAGCAGACAATAAAGAACAAGTATCCATTGCCGTGGATTGATGATTTGTTGGATCGATTAAATGGAGCACAAGTATTTTCAAAAATGGACCTAGCTACAGTCTTCCATCAACTTCGAATTGCCGAAGAGTGTGTTCCAATGACAGCATTCAGAGGTCCCGACTTATTCTACGAGTGGTTAGTAATGTCGTTCGGCTTATGTAACGCTCCTGCTTACTTCGTCGATCTGATGAACAGAGTATTCAGAGGAGTATTGAATAAATTTGTTCTGGTTTTCATTGACGATATTCTAATCTTCTCTAAATCAAAGGCCAAACATGAAAAACATCTGGAACAGGTTCTAGAAATTCTGAGACGGAATGTATTAAAAGCCAAATTTTCCAAATGTATCTTCTGGCAAGATGAAGTAAAATTTCTGGGCTACGTCGTATCGAAAGAAGGAATCGCTGTGGATCCAAGTAAAATCACAGCTATTCAGAATTGGAAAGAACCCAGTACCCCCACTGAAGTCCGCAGTTTTCTCGGTTTGGCTAGCTATTACCGAAAGTTCGTTAAAAACTTTTTGAAGATATCTGGTCATTTAACAAAGCTTACGAAGAAGCACTCTAAGTTCAAATGGACTCCAGAAAGTGAGGAGGCTTTCGAAGAGCTAAAGTTAAGACTAACAACTGCTCCAGTGTTAACCATCATCGATGGAAATCAGGATTTGAAAGTCTGGACTGATGCTTCTAGAGAAGTCCTTGGCGCAGTGTTAATGCAAAGGGGCCAAGTGATTGCTTATGCTAGCCGTCAGTTGAAGCCACATGAAAAGAAATACGTCACTCATGATCTTGAGTTATTGGCGATAGTATTCGCTTTGAAAATCTGGAGACACTATCTTCTGGGTGAGAGATTTGAACTGTTTACTGATCACCAGTCGTTAAAGTATCTGTTCACCCAGAAAGACTTGAATTTGAGGCAGCAACGTTGGCTGGAGTTTCTTGCAGCATATGACTTTGAAA
The DNA here is from genome assembly GCA_030737875.1 of Allium sativum. Classification (NCBI taxonomy): domain Eukaryota; kingdom Viridiplantae; phylum Streptophyta; class Magnoliopsida; order Asparagales; family Amaryllidaceae; genus Allium; species Allium sativum. The sequence continues at coordinate 334,927,661 of CM060913.1, read as the reverse complement.
TTATATATACTCCAGGGAAAGCCAATGTCGTGGCCGATGCGCTAAGCAGAAAGAATGTAATGATCGCCAGCTTTATTATCACGACTTCCTTGATTGACAAAATATCTATTCTTCAGAAGGAGGATAACTTTATTAAGGATATGATCAAAAGGATTCAGAAAGGCGAACCCTCGTGTTTTCAAATAGATAACGACGAGACCCTGAGATTGAAAGGAAGGATTTGTGTTCCTGACATTCCTGAGCTAAAAAGGGAAGTGTTAGACGTGTGTCACAAGTCCAAGCTGAGTATCCATCCTGGAGTGGCCAAAATGTATAACGATCTCAAACGAACTTTCTGGTGGAAGGCTATGAAAAGAGATGTTTCAATATATGTTAGTCGATGCCCAACTTGCCAGCTAGTCAAGAGCGACCAACAAAAACTGGCTTGATTGTTGCAACCGCTAGAAGTTCCAGGCTGGAAGTGGGAACATATTTCTATGGATTTCATTGATGGTCTGCCCCGAACCAGAAGAGGAAACGACAGTATTTGGGTGATCGTAGATCTCTTCACGAAGACTGCCCATTTTATACCTGTCAAATCAAATAGAACTGCTCAGAGTCTGGCGCAGATATACTTAAGGGAAATAGTTAGACTACATGGAGTGCCGCTCAGTATAGTCGGTGATAGAGATACAATATTTACTAGCAAATTCTGGGAAGCATTTCAAGTCGAGCTAGGAACGAAGTTAAACTTGAGCACCGCTTATCATCCTCAGACAGACGGTCAGACTGAGAGGGTGAATCGTATTCTAGAAGATCTATTGCGGGCTTGTGTTATAGATTTCGGTGGATCATGGGAAGACCATCTGCATTTGGCTGAATTCTCTTATAACAACAGCTACCAGGCGAGCCTAACAATGTCGCCATTCGAAGCATTGTATGGTAGACCGTGCCGATCTCCTGCTTGTTGGGTCGAACCTGGAAATAGACTTGTGTTGGGTCCAGATATGATTCGAGAAGCTGCCGACAAGGTCGATTTTATTAAAAAGTGATTACTCGCCGCTCAAAGCCGACAAAAGAGCTATGCCGATAGAAAAAGAAGAGATATATCCTTTGCGGTCGGCGACTATGTATATTTGAAAGTATCGCCGATGAGAGGAGTTATCCGGTTCGGTAAAACTGGAAAGTTGGCGCCCAAATTCATAGGTCCGTTTCCTATTCTGGAACGGATTGGAACTCTCGCTTATAGGGTCAAACTGCCTGGCTGGTTGCCTGGGGTTCATGATGTATTTCATATATCTCAACTTCGAAAGCACGTTCATGATCCAGACTTAATCATGGAAGAAGCAGCTCAACAGGACATTGAAATTACCCCAGAATTGGCTGTGAGAGGAGAGAAGCTAAAGATCATCGGCATAGAAACCAAAGAGCTGAGGAACAAGAAGGTTCACTTAGTCAAAGGGCAATGGAGTGGAGATCCGCGAGATTGTACTTGGGAAACTGAGGAGAGCATTCAGAAAGCTTATCCTAGATGCCGTGTGGATATCTCTGATTGACTCTGGTGCAAGGTACATTTACCCTACTTTGCATTACCATTTAATTCTCTACTCTGTTGTTATTTCCTTTCCATGGATGTGCACTTTTAAATTCTACAGTCTGAATGATTTTAAACGGAGTATAGAAATTGATAAGTATATTTTTGAAAGGTTAAAACGATTTGATTGTTGGTTGTGTTATGTGACTGTATATTTATCAAACCACTTTCGACTTTGTTCCTTTCCGGGGACGAAAAGTTTTAAGTGGGGGAGATTGTAACGACCCAGAAAATCTGAACCAATTTAAAAATTTTAAATTGGCTAAAATTTTGGATTTTAAATATTTTAAATAAATATTTTAAATAATGGCAATGAAAAGTGAGTATGAATCGACAATTGAAAACGAATATAATTAATTATAATTATAAACAAGGCTTGAAAAGGCACTGCAGTTTCAAAAATTGAATTCAAACTTTGTCGGACTGTACCGGGTGCAAAACAATCCGGATTTTAGTGAAACTAAAAATATTTAAATCTGTTAGTGAATACCTTTCTATCGAATCCGAAAAATCGAATTTTCATAGCGGAAAGCAAAAGTTATGGCCGAATGAATTTTCGGAAGGGTTGATATGGAATTTATATAACCCGTGAAATTGGCCATTTTGCATACGACCTCGGAATTCGACGAAACTACTTTTGTTGGATCCTGGATGAGAAGTTATTGCTAGGTTTAAAATTTCATAATTTTTGAAGCTAGTATGTGAGCGTGGCAAAGGAAAATGTGTTTTGGGCAATTATAGTTAAATTGGATCGACCAAAAATGGGCCTTCTTGCAAACGGTCTCACAATTCGACAAAACTAGTTTTGTTGGGACCGTATCGTCAAAACATAGCTAGATTTATCTTTCTGGAATTTTTCGAATCAGTTTGTGGCCCTGGAAAATTGAAATGTACGTTCAAATTAAATATTGAATGTTTTATATTTTGATTTGAATGGAAACTGACTGAAACAGTCGAATGGGCCTTCGAAACATATCCCATTGTGTTCGGAATGGGGGTAAAACGCTAGGGACGACAGTCATTGGGTTTGGATTGGAGTTCGCAGGAGGAAAGGGGTATTTTCGGATTTTAAAACTTTATATAAAAAAAATAATCATTTGTCCACGTCAGAACAGCCCCCCCCCCCCCCCCCGACATTCTCTCTCCCCCCAAATCGAGCGATGGAAACCCGATCCCTCCTTCTCTCCTCTTTTTCTTCTGATCCGCTCAATGAAATCTAATGCCACAGTTAAGGTTTTTGTAGTACTTCTCGTGATCTTCAAATCCATATAAGCATTGGATTTTTTCGTGGCCTATAGGGGGAGAACCACCCTCGAGAAGTTCGGCCGTTCGCACCCCGATTCCGCCGCCTGGGGACCACCGAGTTGACCCTCCTCCCTGGCGCACGTGCGCCTCTCCTAGCCCGACAAGGTGGCGCTGGCCGATCAAAGCAACAATCAACGGATTGCCTGACAGATCGAAACCTAGTTTTGAAGATTCTGAAAGGTAATCGGCTGTTAATTATTTAACTGATTTCGACAGTTTAAAATCGTTGCAAACTTTGAAAAATCATATCTTTTTGCTTCTTTAACGAAATTCGATGAAACAGGAAACATGGTGACCGTGTGGACGCCTTCTACATTTTAGAAGAGACTGCATATTTTTCTGAGCCTTCTGCTATTTTTGGTGGAGTGGAACCCAATGTGAGATTTCTAAATTATAAACAATATGGAAAACGACGATGTATAAATTATATAGTCGATGTATGAGTTATATAAGCGTTGTACACCTCTTGTATAAGCGTTGTATAAGTTGTACGTTCGATGTATAAGTTATATATGCATTGTAAAAAAATTATATATGTTTGGAAATAAAAGTGAATTGCTATATATAAATATATATATATATATATATATATATATATATATATATACGCCCCTCGTCCACAAACCATGGACGATATTTATTGATTGAGATTGGTGTGAAAATTGATTGATAGCGAATGGTTGTTTGGGATTGTTTGTGGTTGTTATTGATTGATTGTGGTTGAAAAATACCCGTTTGTGGTTGAGAAATATTTGGTTGAAAGCACATAGGATTAGTTTGTGGAGACGAAATAAATATATACATGCCGCCTGCGTGCGAACTAGATGCATGATCCCCATTGTCAAAAACCGCGAGGTTTTAAGGTAGAGCGAGGAGCCGTACTAGGGACGGTCCCGGTTTTAACTACCCTGCCGTTATGCTGCCGAAATTTTGAATAATATTCATGTGTTTGAATTATTTTCATTTGCTGAAACTATATTTATTCATTGAATAGGAAACCTTCATGTGTTGAATTGATATTCATTCGTTGATTAGAAATTCATGTGTTGAATGCTATTCATGTTTTAAATATAAAAATCACATTTTTATCTATATATAGTAACTATAGAAAACCTTCATGTGTTGAATCGATATTCATTCGTTGATTTGAAATTCATGTGTTGAATGGTATTCATATTTTGAAATAAACTGTTTGATAATAAAAATCACCTTTTATCGACTATATGAACTGTGAAAAATAATCTCGTTTTGAAAGAAATTGTTTTATAAGAAAAATCCTATTTTATCACCTATATTTACACTATATAAAATAATAGTGTTTTGAAACGAATTGTTTTAAAATAAAAATCACATTTTTATTATACACATGAATAGTTGAAATGTGAAGTGTTAAAAATAGCCACTCCTTCAAATAATCATATATGAGTTGAAATATCCATTAATTAGCTAATGATATGATTTTTGCCTATACATGCAACGTTAGAATGAATGGTGTTTTTTAAACCAAATGGAATCAAATATGAAGTTGAATGGAAAATGATAAACGATAAGAACTGTATATATGTACATGCATATTTATTGAACCGGTTATAGCAAAGGGGCTAAAGAAGAGGAATAAAATTTTGTGCCCGACAAATAGGTACACATTTACTGTTTTGTTTGGGTGATGATTTTATGAGCCTGTTGGCTAGCCGCTTGGCTTTTTCTTTTTCTTTTTGACATGAGACGCCCGTGTAGCTATTTGGGAATTTTCCTAGCCCCTCCCGTACAAAGGAGGTTATGGCGAAATTTTCCAAAATTTAAAGGCGTTAGTGGAATATTTGAAGTGAAAACGATATAGGAATTTTTGAATGAATTATATTTATATAATTATATAAATATAGATAAAATTAAAAAGAAACGTGGCCGTGCAGTTCGTATTTTGAAACCGTGATTTCAAACAACTAGTACGGGAAATCCGACCATTGGATTTTCCCGAAACCGCAACCGTCTTCGCCTTGGAAATATCTTTCCAACGGCACCAACCTTATAAAAATCCAACGGTTGGATTGTCTGGAATGTTTAATTCAAATCTGAAGAAAAACAGTGCCAGAAACGATTATATTTATTTATATATATAAATATAATTATATTAAATTGAATAACGACGCTGCAGTTCGTAATTTGAAATCGAAACTTCAAACGATTGTACCGGGAGATCCGACCGTCGGATTTTCCAGAAACTAGAACCATTGGATTCGCTTTGAAAAGACCTTTCTAATGATGTAAATTTTGTGAAGATCCAACGGTTAGATTGTCAGATATGTTTAAATCAAATCTGAAGAAAAACAGCGCCACGGCCGCGTTATGGCCCGAAGCGTCGTTTTGAATAAATTGGCTATTTTAAAATAAATAAAAATAGCGATAAATCGTTATAAAATATCATAAATGATATAGAATGGAAATAAACTGAATTTGCTCGATTTATGTGGTATTTGATGGTTGAATGTGTTTGGTGTGAAATTTACATTAGAAAACAAAATTGGTGTTATCGAATGATTTAACCATTGAAATAAATTGATTTGAAATTCTAAATATACGTGAATTATTTGAAAAGGCCGAGTTAATTCTCATTTCAAATAAATAACCGACGATTGAAATTTGAAGATGAAGACGGTGGTCGAAGACCGGAGATCTTCACCTCGTTTGGATGGTAACCGAGGTCCTGATTGAGAGGCATCCCAAAATATGGATAATAAGTGGTGATCGTCTAGACGTACGTGGTGATCGATGGGTTTGCGAGGTATTTAGTGCCTCCGGTTTCGTTCAGACCAAGATCGGACTTGTAAAAGGACTGTGTGTCTGACATTGGATTTTATTCTGTGTTGATTGATCTCTATTAAATATACATCTGTTTGGCGGCGGAGAATTTATTCTTTTGCTTAACGCCCTTCTCTGAAACGCACGAGCTCAGAGGTTGTATATCGATGGACATCAGTCGCATGGCATGAATTGCCTGTGTGGCATGCTAAGATGCAGTGATCAGGGTTTCTGTTGAAAAGCAAAGTCTTGTGGTGACGATCAAAGCACCGCCTGTGTGGCATAGCTTTGTGTATAACATGAATTCACGAGCCTCACACCCCGAGATGAACCAGAAACGGGAGAAGGACTTCAAGGAGGGCATGCATTTCTTTCTAGCTAGGGTGGTGTCAGTGACTTACCAGCCCTGACATTTATATACTTTTCACCTGTGTGGTTGTTGCTGTTGCGAGGCGCCTCGGTTAGATCGGACGATCCGGGTCCGATGGAGTCATTCGTTGGCTCGTTTGCGCCCTAAAAGGCGGGGAAACGTATTGTTCAGGAATTTTAATCCACATCGGTGGACCGGCCCTGTCGCTCCTAGGGTCACTCGAGCTCTGATCCTGAGACATAGTAGGCTAGATTGACTCGAAATCGGTAATGACTATCTTTTGCCTTGGTTCATGACGGAAATCCAATTCCAAAATACGACATCGTGCGGTTTTGATTGTATACCTATATATGGCGACATAGTGGTATGGGGCATTAATGCCGTTTATGATTGATAGTTACGATTTGAAATTGTTTTCGAAACATATAAACACTAGCAATAATATCAAATGCCTTTGTTTTATCCGAATCAAGCATATTTTGGCCGTTATAAGGTAAAAACTCTATCCTCCGGTTTGCGTTGCATTGTGTGATGGGAACTGAGTCTTATAACGGCTTCATTTTTATAAAAAGCATAGTGATGTTTAAAAGAAAGATTTGTTTTAAAGCACTGGCAATCCAATGGAGGAAACCCGTTCCACGAAAGTGGCGTGGTCCTTTGATTGGCCAAATTATATATGTGTTGAGTAGATTTCTCATACCAGTCCCATGACTGACTCGTAGTTTGTTTCACTTTCAAACTCGGGTGCCCCCTTTTCTACACGGGCAGCCTTGTATTCAGGTTTAGATGGTTCGTTCTGGATAGCTGGAGCTGAAGATGGATTCTATCATTTATCTCTTTTTATGCTGTTCAGCTCCTATTGTACATATTATGTTTGTTTTCCGCTGTAGACATTTATGAATAGCTGAACTGTATTTTTACTAAGTATGATCCTGTATACTGTGTAACTCTGATGATTACTTTTATCCAGTATATTCTATTGTTCATTATCTGGTGTATTTATTTAATTTTGTTCTGTTGTTATCTGTTTTTGTGTTATATTCCAAAGATAACCCTTGTCTCCGTCAGTACGGGATTTGGGGTCGTCTCATGTTATATATGAAATATTACCAGTTTTACTTCATAGGATGAATAGGTTGGGATTGGGAAGTAAAATAAATGATTACTTCGGTGTGGTTCGCTAAACCCGACTAATTTGAATTGATATTCAAAGGAAGATTAAAGATTAAATTTAAAGAATTTTTCTTTGATAAAATTAATGGGAACCTTTCCCAAAGTATAAGAATATTTGAATAAAAGAATAATTCTGAATTGGAATGAGGCGTATGTTGTGTTTGTGTAACACTTGTTTATTATATAAGCGAGTTATTCAGAAAGACCGGGTTTAACCCATTCTGAATAACTGATTCGACGATGTGTCGAGGATGAAGACGGTGGTCGAAGACTGGAGGTCTTCACATCATTTGGGTGATTACTGATGATCTTGATTTTGCTGTACACCCAGGAGGAGGGAATAAGTTGGTGATCGTCCAGATGTACTTGGAGATCGATGGATATGCGAGGTACAAGGTGCCTCCGGTTTCGTTCAGACCCAAAACGAACTTGTAAATGGACTGTGTGTCTGACATTGGATTTTATTCTGTGTGATTGATTTCTATTAAATATATATCTGTTTGGCAGCGGAGAATTTATTCTCTTGCTTAATGCCCTTCTCTGAGACGTACGAGCTCAGAGGTTATATATTGATGGATATCAATCGCATGGAGTGAATTGCCTGTGTGGCATGCCTAAGCGGCAATTGATCAAGGCTTCTGTTGAAAAGCAAAGTCTTGTGGTTGATGATCAAAGCACTGCCTGTATGGCATAGCTTTGTGTAACGTTGATTCGCAAGCCTCATACCCCGGTTGTGAACCATAAACGGGAGGGTATCCAGGGAGAGCGTGCGTCTCTTTCTAGTTAGAGGTGGTGTCAGTGACCCACCAGTCCTGACATTTATATTATTTTCACCTGTGTGGTTGTTTTTTTTGCGAGGCGCCTCGGATATATCGGTGACTGTGTGGAGCCGATGGAGTCATTTGGCTCATTTACGCCCCATAGGGCGGGGAGACGTAGTGTTCAGGGTTTTATTCAATCCACATCGAGTGGACTGGCCCTGTGGCTCCTAGGTGCAGTTGCGACTGTAGCCTAAGACACGTAATAGAGCGTCTCGAACTCGGTGAGGACTATCTTTTACCTTGGTCCATAGATGGAAATCCAACTTCCAATACGTGACTTTGCAGTTTTGATTGTAGAATTTATATATGGCGACATAGTGGTAGTGGGCACTTATGCCATCTATGATTGATATTTATGATTGAAATTGTTTTGACACTATACATTTAAAGTAATAATAAACGATGAAACATAGCTTATCAAGCATTCTTTGGCTATTATAAGGTAAAACCCTATCCTTTGGCTTGTGTTGCATTGTGTGATGGGACCTGGGTCTTATAATAGCTTTTTTTTTTTTTTTAGCATTGCGCTATTGTTTTATGCACTGGTATTCTTGGGAGGAAACCCGTTCCGAGTTATACGGCATTGTCCCTTGATTTACCTAACTTTAAAATAAAGATTAATAACTGTTTTAGTTCTCACATCAATCACATGACTGACCTGGAGTTTATTGCTTTAACGTAAACTCTAGGTGCCCTTATTTTGACATGGGCAGCTAGTAGCTTCGGTTTTGCAGATTTATATTCACCGAATCCTGATTTACAACTGGATTGATATCCGGAAAGCTCTGTATCCGTATATCTCCTTTAGTTGTACTTCGTATTATTTTCCGCTGCTATGTAATGTATTGTAATCTCTGATATTTATTGAATGTGTAATATTCATTTATACTCTGTATATTCTTGTATTCTGATGAATTATTGAAATTAACAATGAAATGTTCTTCTATTTGTGTTCCAATTCGTCTTATCCTCAAAGTAATTCGTTCTTTCTCTTCTCTTCCGAGATCGGGGAAGTTCGGGTCGCTTCATGTGATGTATGAAATCCATATAATCCAAATTATATGGTAATTGATTGAGTCGCTTTCTGATTCAGAACATTTATAACGTTATCGAATATTTTGATATAAATAATGAAAAAGGACAATTTTTAATATGAAAGGACATTTTAGAATAAAACTATATTTTAGAATGAAAAAAAATTAAAAATAAAAAAGAGTACATTTTAGAATAAAATAACATTTTAGAATTAAAGGGGACAATTTAGAATTAAAATTAACATCTTGTTTGAAAGAGAATAGTTAAAACCAAAATATCATTATTTGTTGAAATGAAATAGTCAAACCAAATGTAACATTTTTGTTAAATAGATTGGTGTAAAACAAAAATGTCAATCTTGTTGAATTAGATTATTGTAAATAAAATGAAGCTATCCTTTTAACTCATTTTGTTAAAATAGAATTTTTAACAAAATGAAGTTTCACTTTTTATCCATTTATTGGAATAGTATTGTCAACAAAATTAAAACAATCATTTTAATGTAATCGAACATTTTAATGTGGAGAACATGTTTGTAATGGCCCGCCTTGGCAGAGGTATTATAATTAATTTATTTAATTATATAAATGGTGAATTAAAGGATTTAATGGTCGTGGAATTAAATAACTGGGAATATTTAATTAAAATAAATAATTAAATAATTTATTTAATTTAGGAATAATCAAAAATATTGGAAATCACAATATTCCGTGAACTGGGTCATCCCTAAGATTTAATTCATCTTAGAGTTGAATTATATTGACGAATATATTCAATCGACGATAGTTTGAACGTATAATTATAATATAATTAAAATAGAGCTTGAAATGGCACAGCAGTTCGCTATTTGGTGATTCGAACTTCAACTGAGTGTACAGGGTTCGTTTTAAATCGGATTTCTGTGAAATAAGAAACGTGTGGAGCTGGTGGAGTATATCTTTCTAGTGGAAGAGAAAAATCGTGATTTCGTCGTGTAGAATTTGATGTACATTCGATACACTCAAGCGAAATGAGTGGTCGGTCATGTGTGGCTGAGTTACAAGATGTTCTTGTTGAACACCAGTGTATCGTTCCTAGAGTACACTGATCAGAAGGTGGTTCCATACCTTGTCATAGTTGGAAATCCATTACCCAATACGTGCTTGCGGTTTTGATCGTATACTATATATGTAGAACGTGAGATGAAAGCGTTTCTGCTAGATGGCTATTATATTGTGTTGATAGACATTATTATAATATCAAAATGTTTTTGATATAAAGATATTTTGGATTCTCATAAGGGAAAACCCGTTCCGTTATACGGCGTGGTCTTATGAGATATCGTTTACTTGTTCAAACTGGTTGTAAACTGTTTTACTCATACCAGTCCCATGACTGACCCGGAGTTTACTTTGTTGTTTTCCCTGAACTCTTGGGTGTCCAATTTTGTACGGGTAGTCAAGTAGTCAGGATTTTACAGATATACTTGGAGAGCTTGGAGCAGGAGGCTTTAAGATCATATAGCTATAGTTGTTCCTCTGTTGGTGTAAGTGTTGTACTCTAATAAGTGCTATTGTATATATAACTGTTTGTATTTCAAAAGTTATGTTATATTTTATTCGTTCCGCTGTGAGATTCGTGTTACTCTGATGATGATGTTCTTCTTCTTCTTCTATTCTATAAGTTCAATCTTATCTTTCCTCACCCTCTAATTTCTTTCATTAATTACCGGGATTTTTCGATGTTTTGGTTATCGACATCGAGCTTATGTCGATAACCAAAGTCGCCGAAAATCTGGGTCGTTACAGTTGGTATCAGAGCTTAAGTTAAGAATTACCTTGGCTCTGTGGTGTGACTCATTAGAGATAGGGTTAGTAATACCCTAGATTGAGTTGAGTGTATATATACGAGTGCGTATTTGTTATTTGATATAAAAATTGTTTTATATTGTGGGGATTCGTTGGTTGAGTTGTTTATGGGTTCTGATCGATCAGTTTGATCCACTGTTTCGGTAGGAGTTTGTAAAACACTCGAATACGATGGGTCGACACGATATGTTTTGTAAAGAGGGTAAATTAAAATAAGTTTACCCAGAGTATATTCTGATATAGAGGAAATATATGTTAGATATATTGGTTTTAATTATAATCGAGTAAGATTATAAAGTGAAATGGTCATATATAACCAATCAGAATTTATATAAGTAAAATATATGGAATCGAAATGAATTAAAACTGAATTTAAATCAGAATAGAATTGGAATTAAAATCCCAGAAATTGGAAAGGTGTTTGTAAATGAATCTGGATTAAGTATAAGGAAATTTTAAAATCGTGGGAGATTTTAAATAGGTTTAAAGCACTGTGAATGGTATTTGAAATATATTTCAAAGTGGAAGTGTTTGAGAAATGGTTTTTGAAAGCTGATATAGTATTGAACTCACTTCTGTAGCTGGAAAATAAACTCTGGTGATGACTGCAGCATCATCAGTGTTCATCTTCAAGTGGTAAGTGATGGATTACTACCAAAGAGATTATTTTTGAAATTGTTTAGAAAAGCAAGTTGTTTGGAATCCAAAACGTGATAGTTGGTTTTAGTAAGGCAAAAATGTTTAAAAACTTCCAAGAGGAAAAGGTTGTTTAAATCTAAACAAATTAAAGTAAAATTTGTAAAAACCAACAGAATTGAGATTGAATTAAAAGCCAGTAAGTGAAAATCATTTGAAATAGATTGATATCAAGTGGAATTAGGCTTGATTAGAGATAATCTGGAATTATATTGGACTAGTGAGTTATGGATTTGAAATCAAGAATAGTGCTTGAGTTTGAAATGAAATTCGACTTACGTATAAGCGAATGGGTGAGTTAAAGATAAATTGATTTGGGATCAAGTTGGAATTGCATTGGTATATATTGAATTGATAACAGGTTAAGTGATAAAGTGGATATGCCCGACAAAAAGGTACAAGTTTACATTTGATATAAGCATGAGATTTATGAGCCAAATTGGCAAGCCGCTTAGCTGTTTGATTTTATTTTTTGTTGGAGATGGCCTAGAGAGGCGAGTTGGAGTTTTACCGATAGGGCTGTACAAAGGAGGTTATGGCGAAATTTTCCAAGAATTTAAAGTGTTAGAAAATTTTCAAAATTTTTGAAAATTTTAGTTAGTCGGAATGAATAAATATTTTAGTCGATATTAATTGGTTAAGTTGAAATCAGAAATAAAGGGTAAACAAATATTAGGAATTCCAATAGATAGGGTCGTCCTCTAACTTAGCAATTTCGAGGACGAAATTATTTTAAGTGGGGAAGATTGTAATGACCCGCCTTGGCGGAGGTATTATAATTAATTTATTTAATTATATAAATGGTGAATTAAAGGATTTAATGGTCGTGGAATTAAATAACTGGGAATATTTAATTAAAATAAATAATTAAATAATTTATTTAATTCAGGAGTAATCAAAAATATTGGAAATCACAATATTCCGTGAACTGGGTCATCCCTAAGATTTAATTTAGCTTAGAGTTGAATTATATTGACGAATATATTCAATCGACCACAGTTTGAACGTATAATTATAATATAATTAAAATAGAGCTTGAAATGGCGCGGCAGTTCGCTATTTGGCTATTCGAACTTCAACTGAATGTACAGGGTTCATTTTAAATCGGATTTCTATGAAACAAGAAACGTGTGGAGCTGGTGGAGTATATCTTTCTAGTGGAAGAGAAAAATCATGATTTCGTCGTGTAGATTTTGATGTACATTCGATACACTCAAGCGAAATGAGTGGTCGGTCATGTGTGGCAGAGTTACAAGATATTCTTGTTGTACTCCAGTGTATCGTTCCTAGAGTACACTGATCATAAGGTGGTTCCATACCTTGTCATAGTTGGAAATCCATTACCCAATACGTGCTTGCGGTTTTGATCGTATACTATATATGTAGAACGTGAGATGAAAGCGTTTCTGCTAGATGGCTATTATATTGTGTTGATAGACATTATTATAATATCAAAATGTTTTTGATATAAAGATATTTTGGATTCTCATAAGGGAAAACCCGTTCCGTTATACGGCGTGGTCTTATGAGATATCGTTTACTTGTTCAAACTGGTTGTAAACTGTTTTACTCATACCAGTCCCATGACTGACCCGGAGTTTACTTTGTTGTTTTCCCTGAACTCTTGGGTGTCCAATTTTGTACGGGTAGTCAAGTAGTCAGGATTTTACAGATATACTTGGAGAGCTTGGAGCAGGAGGCTTCAAGATCATATAGCTATAGTTGTTCCGCTGTTGTTGTAAGTGTTGTACTCTGATAAGTGCTATTGTATATATAACTGTTTGTATTTCAAAAGTTATGTTATATTTTATTCGTTCTGCTGTGAGATTCGTGTTACTCTGATGATGATGTTCTTCTTCTTCTTCTATTCTATAAGTTCTATCTTATCTTTCCTCACCCTCTAATTTTTTCCATTAATTACAGGGATTTTACGATGTTTTGGTTATCGACATCGAGCTTATGTCGATAACCAAAGTCGCCGAAAATCCGGGTCGTTACAATGTTTTAAATTAATATATATAAAAGACCATTTATGTGTATAGACCCCTTTATATGTAAAGTCCATTTATATACAAAAGGCCATTTGTATGAAAAAGAACACTTACATATAAAAAGAACATTTTGATGTAAAAGATCATTTTAATATAAAGAATATTTTAAATAAAGAATATTTTAAAATAATGAATATTTTACAACAATATTCAGCGTAGAATGAAATACTGATTTGAATGTCTGTCTTTAGATGGACACAAAATAATAAAATATGAAGCTGAGTTATGTAGAAACGCCATTTTGACCTAAACGGGTTTATCGATCGATTTATTCATTTTATAATGAATATAGAAAAGTGGTGATTTTAAAATCTGGTGTTTTAAAAATATTATTTTAATATGATAAAATAATAGAATATTCAATTTTTAATTGAAATTGAAAATGAAGTTGAAATCGTTTTGAAATGGAATTATAAATATTTTATAAATATGTTTTAAAGGAAGTCGAAGAGATATATGTTACACCCCACGTCCATTAATGTCACTCACAAAGGGAATGCATTAACTTCCATGGAGGTTTTAAGTGAATATAGAACAGTAAAATTACAACAAGACAGATATAAAATAGTACTTGGAAATTCAAAAACTTTATTTCATTGTAGCAGAAGTCAAAACATGTTTGATTTCATCATAACACCATATTCAATGTCAAGTACAATATCTATCTTGATAAAACAAGTACATAATCCCATTACATGAATAGCCATTAAAAAGAAAGATAACAAGCTGGACTTTACTTCAGCAGTCCAAGCTTTCCAGAAGATAAGCGATCCAACTAGACTCCACTAGAACTTGGCCCAACCTGCGGACCTGAAGGGAGAAAAAGGATGGAAAAGAGGGGGTCAGACATAAAGTCTGGTGAATATGATAATTCTACAATACTATTACCAAAATAACTGGACTAAGGCATAAGTTGGAAAACAAGAAAATGTCTATGAAGAGCAGATTAAGGACATAGACAATCGCTAAAGGCAACGTTATAGGCGCTCCTAAATACTAAAGGATAAACACTATACTGCACCACACCAGTCACCCTAAAGATTCATCCCACTTAGCTTCACTTAGAAACTTTCCCAATGGCTTTACGTACCCCTAGCTGACTACATAGGTGCCACCTGTCCCTATCTCCACTAGGTGTACCCTACTTCCCATTATTCGATCGGCTCCCTAACTCGTAGATACCCGTGCTGGCCCCACAGTGGGGTGTATCACTCCCCTAAAGTGGCAACCTGATACAACGGACATGCACGACTTATACCTACACGATGCAACAACGTCTTACCTACCAGCCCGGGTCCACACATGCATATGAAACCCGTTAGACTTGCGTTGCCACCGCTCCCTGTTTTGGCCTCTTATAGTCAAACCTAGTATGCGTGTCCCGTCCTCGACTTGGGTCGAGCCCACAAAGATACGTTTTGGGATACTGGTTGAAATGGGCCCCCACTATTTACCACAAGCATTCCACCTAAGCTTGTCCCCATTAGTCCATCCCACTTAACCCACTTAGTCATGTTCATTTACATGTGTGTTTGGTTAAGTCTAATCGTATTTCAAATGCCTCTAAAGGCAACCACCAGATTCCTCATGCCACCCAAGGCACCTACTTAACCCCCATGTCCCACCTTACATGATTATCTGGTTAAGTATTTCTTAGTTCATTAAAGCCATAACCTCATAAAGACCTCTCACATTAGACTGGCATTTATGGCAGCTGGATTTGCCGAGCGGGTCCGGGCAGCATTACACCATAAAAGAGTCTAACCTCGTGTCTTTACAACTATTATGCTTTAGTTTGGGCCTAGGACCTCTCACATTGGGCCGACATTTGTGACTACTGGATTTGCCGGGCGGGTCCGGGCAGGTTTACATCACAAACGGGTCCAACCTCGTGTCCTAAGCATTGATTATTAATAATAATCCACTTTCCCCCAATTTTAATAATTCCCTACTTGAATTATTAATTACTTCCAATTTTTAACAATGTCCATAATTGACTCAATTATGGACATCCATTCCAAAATTGCACCCAATTTATTAATTCCTAATATTACCCCTACCCCACGTTTGAACGTTTATTCGCAAAATATATGTTAGACTCGAATAGCCTAACTCATAGCATAAAAGAGATTATCATAATAACAACATGTATATGTGACCAAATGAATCATAATAAGGGGTGAAACTTGCATATGTCCAACTTGCATAGATTATACATGTCATGGACCTAAAGGTGTCAACTTGTTCAAAATTCACTTAATATAATCTCAATCAATTTTCATAAACTTACATATGAACATGTGTGAATCAACAACATCTAATTTTTTAACAACATGGTTTTATATGGGTACACCTAACTCAATAGGCAAATTCCCATAATCAAGTTTTATTTAATTATAGTTTCAAGTTTATGGGTACACCTAACCTAATAGGCAAATTCCCATAAACAAGATCCATTTAAATTAAGAAAAAAAAAACATAACTTTAAGCATGATCCAACAACATGATTTTTCAACATAATATAGCATGATTTTTAACATGGCATAGTATAATAGTATAACATAGCTTGACATGATTCTCAACATAGCACGACATAGCATAAGAGAATTTACAACATAGCATGACATAGCATATATAATTTACATCATACGACAACATAATAACATAATAAGAGATCCACAATATATAGAATTTACAATTACAAATCACATCACTTTCTTGTGATCCATTCATAACTGAGTCAAATTAGTTTGTAATAGTCTTGTGAGAATCATCATACTCACCAACAAAAGAAGAGAATTAGAGAGAGAGTTCTTTGGTTTGATTTTTTTGTTGAGAAGAATTTAGTTGTAGTAGATTAGGCTTCCTCTTCTTAGTTTGTGACGGCTACGCTGAACTCCATGGCAGCAGCATGACGGTAGCTTCTCTAATTTTACAAGTGATTTAGGTCTAGGGTCTACCCACTTATTTATAGATTTTAGAATTCATTTAGGCCATTAGATTTAACCTAGAAATAACCGCAACCGTTCAGACAAGATGGGGTTTATCTTGTTGACTCAGCAATGAGTCAGAAGTGACTCAGCAAACACTCAGCATATTAATAAACTTCTATTCATGTCATAAATATATATATATTCTACAATGTACATATTAGATACATCCCCCTTTACTTATTATTGTTTTTATATACATATTAGATACATCCCCTCTCTCACACACTTATTAATATTTTTATATTCATATTAGATACATCCCCTCTCTTACACACTTATTAATATTTTTATATTCATATTAGATACATCCCCTCTCTTACACACTTATTAATATTTTTATATTCATATTAGATACATCCCCTCTTCTACACACTTATTTTTATTTTAGCAACTTTAGTGTTAATAGAAAATTCGGGGTGTTACATTCTCCCCTCCTTTTAGGATTTCGTCCCCGAAATCTTCAAGTCTGGAAGAATGTATATCCTACCATCCAAACGTCCATCTACTCATCCATCATACACAGGCATCCATTGTCCTTAAAAGACTTCTAATGCTTTATGATCATATGCAAGTGTGTGTACATGTCCTTACCTAATGCGAAATCAGGCGGTCCACTGATTCAGTTGACCTCCTTAATGCAAATTATGTAAGTGTCATGAATCCATTATGTATGCAAAAGATCCTAATTGCTTACGTACTACTTCTATATGCGTGCACACCCATTCAACCGAATGCAGCATCCATATGATGGTACAACCATTATACATCCATTATACTAAATACATCCATATATATGCAATATGCAATATGAAGTGACTGAGCCGATCTAGTGCCTAAAGTGTGTGTATATATGCATCCACGAGCAACCACTAGCAAACTCTTGCATCCATTTTGCATCCATCATACATAACATGTCTCAAACACATGTTTCAACCATAGGATTATCCTAACTAAAGGTCAAAGATACTAATGAGAGGACATACTAAAGATAAGATAAGATAAGCTAAGCGATAAAGGAGAAATTAAAAGACATACCCTCAAAAAGAAAAGGGTACAACGAACGCATCTTCTCTTCTTTCTCCCAAGTTGCGTTGCTCTCATCATCTCCCCATTGCACTTTAACCAGTCTGACCTCTCGATTCCTCAACTTTTTGATCTCCGACCCAAGAATGCATGTAGGAGCTCGTCTAATTGTTGCATCACGCTCTATTTCCACCTCTTTAAGCAAGCTCGGCTCTACCACCTCCGCGGTCTTGTGCAAACACTTCCTCAAATGTGATACACGGAATACGTCGTGTACTCCACTAAGTTTCTCAGCCAACTCCACCCTATATGCCATCTTCCCAATCCTGATTTTTTTTACAGGAAACGGCCCTACAAACCTTGGTGCTAATTTCCCCACGGACCCAAAGCGAACAACATTCTGTAACGGAGATACTTTGATAAAAACCATGTCCCCAATGTCAAACTCAAGATCTGTCCTCCTCTTATCAGCATACGATTTTTGCCTATCTTGTGTTGCTTTCATCCTCCTTCGAATCAACTCAATCTTCTCCGAGGTTTCCCTAACCATATCGGGCCCAAGTAGGATTTTATCGGTAGATTCCCACCAACATGTAGGCGAATGGCAAGGCCTTCCATAAAGAGCTTCGAAAGGTGCCATGTCAATACTAGACTGAAAGCTATTATTATATGCGAATTCTACTAACGGAAGGTGCTCTTCCCATGTACCCCCAAAGTCTAGGATACAAAGCCTTAAAAGATCCTCTAGAATGCGATTCACCCTCTCGGTCTGGCCGTCTGTCTGAGGATGATATGCGGTGCTCAAACATAGCTGAGTCCCTACCACCTCTTGTAAACTCTTCCAAAATTCGCTAGTAAAGATGGGGTCACGGTCGCTTACTATACTAGAAGGAATACCGTGCAAACGAACTATCTCCTTAATGTATACAGAAGCCAACCACGGAGCAGTCCTCTTACTTTTCACGGGAATAAAATGGGCGCTTTTAGTAAGTCTAACTACTATAACCCAAATCCCCGTGTTACCCTTCCTTGATCTTGGTAATCCATCCACAAAATCCATTGAGATGCTTTCCCATTTCCATAGTGGAACTTCTAATGGGTGAAGCAACCCACCGGGTTTCTTTTGTTCTGCTTTAACTCGTTGGCACACCATGCATCTAGCGACGTACTCGGCCACATCCTTTTTCATACTGGCCCAAAAGAAAACCCGCTTCATATCTTTGTACATCTTATCCCCGCCGGGATGAATGGTCATTTTTGAGCGATGAGCATCATCAAGAATGGCCTTCCTCAAGTCTTTATCTTGTGGTATACAAAGTCTATTATCTCTACGTAACCAACCCTTATCGTCTACGGTATACCTACGAAGATGGCTTGACGACTCCCCCCCTTTGAGCTTTTCTACTATCTCAACCAACTGTGGGTCGTCTCGCTGTGCCTCACCAACCCGTCCTAGAAGTGTAGGTCTAACCTCCAAGGGTGCTAACAGACCGGGTACTAAGTCAACGGAGGGTCTAAAGTCAAACATAGAGATGAATTCTAAGCTTTGTCGTTCAACAAACAACGGACTCAAGGACAACCTTTTCCTACTTAAGGCGTCTGCCACCACGTTACCCTTGCCCGGGGTATATGCTATTACAAAATCGTAGGAGGTTAAGAATTCCATCCACCGTTGCTGCCTTAAATTCAAATCCTTCTGAGAGAATAAGTATTTTAATGATTTGTGGTCAGTGAACAGTTCGAATTTCTCACCAAGAAGATAGTGACGCCAAGACTTAAGCGCGAAAACAATTGCGGCTAGCTCTAAGTCATGCGTGGGGTAATTCTTTTTATGAACCCTCAACTGCCTTCCACCATAGGCTATTACTCTTCCCTCTTGCATGAGGACCGTGCCAAGTCCCGTCCCACAAGCATCAGTATAGATGGTAAACGGTTTATTCCCGTCTGGCAGCACTAAGACTGGGGCTGAAGTTAAGGCTCTCTTTAAACGTTGGAACGCATCATCGCAATCTTTGTCCCACGTAAAAACCAGGTTCTTCTTCGTTAACTGTGTTAATGGAGCTGATATTTTTGCGAAGTCTTTGATAAACTTCCTATAATAGCCAGCCAACCCCAAGAAACTTCTTACTTCGGTTGCATTTTTAGGGACCTTCCAATCTTGGATGGCCACCACCTTTGCGGGATCCACTGCTATCCCTTCTTTGGAAACCACGTGCCCTAAGAACCGTACTTCCTTCCTCCAGAAGTGACACTTAGAAAATTTTGCCTTAAGGTTATGCGCTCGAAGGGTTTCCAACACTTCCCTAAGATGTAGGGAGTGCTCTTCTTTATTCTTAGAAAAGACTAAGATGTCATCCACAAAGACAACCACGAATTTGTTAAGGTATTCCCTAAACACCCTACTCATCAAATCAACAAAATATGCAGGGGCGTTTGTCAAACCAAAGGGCATCACTAGCCATTCATAGAATCCGTCAGGAGTCCTAAAAGCAGTCTTATCTATACTATCCTCAGCCACTCTCAGTTGATGAAAGCCAGTGGCTAAGTCCAACTGCGAAAACACTGAGGCGCCAACTAACTGATCAAAGAGATCGTCAATCCTCGGCAGTGGGTGTCGGTTCTTTTTAGTAAGCTTGTTTAGTTCTCTATAGTCCATACAATGTCTAAGAGACCTATCCGCCTTTGTGGCAAAAACTACTGGAGCACCCCACTCCGATATACTACGTCTTATGAACCCCTTCTCAAGCAACTCCTTTACTTGCTTATTGAGTTCCCTCCTTTCACGAGGAGCCCTGTGGTGCACTGGCAAAGATACGGGTTTAGCATTATCCACAAGATAAATTCGAAAGTCTATCTCCCGCTTTGGAGGTAAGCCCTTCACCTCCTCAAACACATCCGGATATTCCCGGACCACTTCTACCGATCGCAGGTTCTCTACAGACGCGTCAATTGATTCAAGATAACTTAGCATAACGGAATTTATGGGATTACAAAAGATGTCGAGAGCATTACCAAGGCGAGTCACAAGCCTAACTACTCTCCTTTCACAATCAAGAATGGCCCTATTTCTAGACAACCAATCCATTCCTAAAATTAGCCCATAGCCCGTGAAGCCCAATACATAAGCATCACATCTAAATTCAATGCTAAGTATAGAGATTTTCAAATCCAAACATATCATGGTCAAATGAACCGAACCCCCAATTGGATTTGAAACGACCAAGGGATCCTCTACTAAACTGGTGTTCAAGTGCAGTGATTCAACTAATGATGCAGAGATAAACGAATGAGATGCGCCAGAATCGAATAAGGTACAGACAGGATGATCAAACAGAAAAACTAAGCTTTCAACAAAAATTGTTCTACCTCTTTCTTGCAGCGGTGGGGCCGCAATAGCCTGAACTTGCCCCCTTGCCTGCCCTGGTGCCATAAGAGCCTGCACCTATCCTCCCGAGGTAGACCCTGCCCTCTGCCCCTTCTTTGGACAGTCCTTCACTAAATGTCCCGCATCTCCACAATGAAAACAACCAGTCTTCTTTTTCTTTCTACAATCTTTGCTGAGATGGCCAGGCGTCCCACAATTGAAGCATTTCTTCTTCCCTTTGCCATTATTGTTTTTACCACCCTTCTTATTTTGCTGTTGGGGTTTCTTCTGATCCCCTTTCTTTTCAACTGCCTTATCCTCATGCATAAGTGCCATTTCTACTAGCTTTTCAAAGGTGGCTCCCATAGGGATGTGGGTCATAGCCAACCCTTGCAACGGTTCATTCAAGCCCCTAACGAACCTCAAAGCTTTCTTCTCTGGCGTGTTCACCAACTCCGAGCCAAACCTTGCTAACTGATTAAATTTATTGACATATTCCTTTACTGATGAGCTCCCTTGCTTTAGTGCCAGGAATTTTTCCATATTTAAGTTCTCCTCTGCCCTTGAAAGAAACTTTGCCTCAAACCTTCGTCTGAAATCCGCCCATGAATCAACTGGACGTTCCCCGTTAGTGACCTCCCACCAAAACGAGGCCTCTCCCTTCATTAACCAAGCAGCTAAACGGACTTTCCTCCCATCTTCCACTTCAAAGATATCCAACAATTCCTCAGTCTCCTTAAGCCAATCTCTGGCCTCCACAAACGTCTCAGTCCCTTGAAAAGTTTTTCCTCCCATAGCCTTGAATTCCTTGCACGTCTTTGCAAAAGTGTCAACACGAGGAGGAGGAGGAGGAGGAGGAATAGGTGCAACTAGGGGCGGAGGAGTATCCGCTGGGCCTGCAGTGGTGGCCCTAGCCTCCAAGTATCTCCTAAACCACCCTGGAATCGTCACACCTTCTGGGAGATTAAGATCTTCAGCCATGCTGAAACGAAAAAGGAAAGATTCAAAATGGAGAATTCGAAAGATAAAGATAAGGATGTGGCTATTTGGGATTATGTTTTTCATAAAAACTCTCTTTAAATAACATGTTTTTTTTTTTTTGAAAGCACTTCTTCCAAAAATACTTTATAAAAAAAATATTTTTCTAAAAAAATTTTTTTATCTGTTCTGGTAACCTTATGCTCTGATACCACGTGTAACACCCCACGTCCATTAATGTCACTCACAAAGGGAATGCATTAACTTCCATGGAGGTTTTAAGTGAATATAGAACAGTAAAATTACAACAAGACAGATATAAAATAGTACTAGGAAATTCAAAAACTTTATTTCATTGTAGCAGAAGTCAAAACATGTTTGATTTCATCATAACACCATATTCAATGTCAAGTACAATATCTATCATGATAAAACAAGTACATAATCCCATTACATGAATAGACATTAAAAAGAAAGATAACAAGTTGGACTTTACTTCAGCAGTCCAAGCTTTCCAGAAGATAAGCGATCCAACTAGACTCCACTAGAACTTGGCCCAACCTGCGGACCTGAAGGGAGAAAAATGATGGAAAAGAGGGGGTCAGACATAAAGTCTGGTGAATATGATAATTCTACAATACTATTACCAAAATAACTGGACTAAGGCATAAGCTGGAAAACAAGAAAATGTCTATGAAGAGCAGATTAAGGACATAGACAATCGCTAAAGGCAACGTTATAGGCGCTCCTAAATACTAAAGGATAAACACTATACTGCACCACACCAGTCACCCTAAAGATTCATCCCACTTAGCTTCACATAGAAACTTTCCCAATGGCTTTACGTACCCCTAGCTAACTACATAGGTGCCGCCTGTCCCTATCTCCACTAGGTGTACCCTACTTCCCATTATTCGATCGGCTCCCTAACTCGTAGATACCCGTGCTGGCCCCACAGTGTGGTGTATCACTCCCCTAAAGTGGCAACCTGATACAACGGACATGCACGGCTTATACCTACACGATGCAACAACGTCTTACCTACCAGCCCGCGTCCACACACGCATATGAAACCCGTTGGACTTGCGTTGCCACCGCTCCCTGTTTTGGCCTCTTATAGTCAAACCTAGTATGCGTGTCCCGTCCTCGACTTGGGTCGAGCCCACAAAGATACGTTTTGGGATACTGGTTGAAATGGGCCCCCACTATTTACCACAAGCATTCCACCTAAGCTTGTCCCCATTAGTCCATCCCACTTAACCCACTTAGTCATGTTCATTTACATGTGTGTTTGGTTAAGTCTAATTGTATTTCAAATGCCTCTAAAGGCAACCACCAGATTCCTCATGCCACCCAAGGCACCTACTTAACCCCCATGTCCCACCTTACATGATTATCTGGTTAAGTATTTCTTAGTTCATTAAGGCCATAACCTCATAAAGACCTCTCACATTAGACTGGCATTTATGGCAGCTGGATTTGTCGGGCGGGTCCG
Organism: Allium sativum; assembly: GCA_030737875.1. Classification (NCBI taxonomy): domain Eukaryota; kingdom Viridiplantae; phylum Streptophyta; class Magnoliopsida; order Asparagales; family Amaryllidaceae; genus Allium; species Allium sativum. The sequence goes on along the minus strand of CM060913.1, from coordinate 334,904,138 downwards.
GGCAGTCTTACACCATAAAAGAGTCTAACCTCGTGTCTTTACAACTGTTATGCTTTAGTTTGGGCCTAGGACCTCTCACATTGGGCCGACATTTGTGACTACTGGATTTGCCGGGCGGGTCCGGGCAGGTTTACATCACAAACGGGTCCAACCTCGTGTCCTAAGCATTGATTATTAATAATAATCCACTTTCCCCCAATTTTAATAATTCCCTACTTGAATTATTAATTACTTCCAATTTTTAACAATGTCCATAATTGACTCAATTATGGACATCCATTCATGGTATGCAAAATCTTACAAAATTGCACCCAATTTATTAATTCCTAATATTACCCCTACCCCACGTTTGAACGTTTATTCGCAAAATATATGTTAGACTCGAATAGCCTAACTCATAGCATAAAAGAGATTATCATAATAACAACATGTATATGTGACCAAATGAATCATAATAAGGGGTGAAACTTGCATATGTCCAACTTGCATAGATTATACATGTCATGGACCTAAAGGTGTCAACTTGTTCAAAATTCACTTAATATAATCTCAATCAATTTTCATAAACTTACATATGAACATGTGTGAATCAACATCATCTAATTTTTTAACAACATGGTTTTATATGGGTACACCTAACTCAATAGGCAAATTCCCATAATCAAGTTTTATTTAATTATAGTTTCAAGTTTATGGGTACACCTAACCTAATAGGCAAATTCCCATAAACAAGATCCATTTAAATTAAGAAAAAAAAAACATAACTTTAAGCATGATCCAACAACATGATTTTTCAACATAATATAGCATGATTTATAACATGGCATAGTATAATAGTATAACATAGCTTGACATGATTCTCAACATAGCACGACATAGCATAAGAGAATTTACAAAATAGCATGACATAGCATATATAATTTACATCATACGACAACATAATAACGTAATAAGAGATCCACAATATATAGAATTTACAATTACAAATCACATCACTTTCTTGTGATCCATTCATAACTGAGTCAAATTAGTTTGTAATAGTCTTGTGAGAATCATCATACTCACCAACAAAAGAAGAGAATTAGAGAGAGAGTTCTTTGGTTTGATTTGTTTTGTTGAGAAGAATTTAGTTGTAGTAGATTAGGCTTCCTCTTCTTAGTTTGTGACGGCTACGCTGAACTCCATGGCAGCAGCATGACGGTAGCTTCTCTAATTTTACAAGTGATTTAGGTCTAGGGTCTACCCACTTATTTATAGATTTTATAATTCATTTAGGCCATTAGATTTAACCTAGAAATAACCGCAGCCGTTCAGACAAGATGGGGTTTATCTTGTTGACACAGCAATGAGTCAGAAGTGACTCAGCAAACACTCAGCATATTAATAAACTTCTATTCATGTCATAAATATATATATATATTCTACAATGTACATATTAGATACATCCCCCTTTACTTATTATTGTTTTTATATACATATTAGATACATCCCCTCTCTCACACACTTATTAATATTTTTATATTCATATTAGATACATCCCCTCTCTTACACACTTATTAATATTTTTATATTCATATTAGATACATCCCCTCTCTTACACACTTATTAATATTTTTATATTCATATTAGATACATCCCCTCTTCTACACACTTATTTTTATTTTAGCAACTTTAGTGTTAATAGAAAATTCGGGGTGTTACAATATATATTATATATATATTTAATGGCCTGAATAGAACGCGCCGCGCAACGACCGTTCATGAATTTCGACCATTAACTTCAATTTGACATTACGGGAGATCTGACCATCAGATTCCCCTAAAACCAGAACTTTGGGTTCGTATCAAAAAGGGCTTTCCAACAAATATAAAAGATTTGAAATCTAACGGTTAGATTTGGAGATATGTCCAAATCAATTTCAGAAAAGGTCGCTATGGATGCAGCTCGGTGGCCGTCGTTGGAAACCGACTGTACAAGCGATAATAAAATTGTTAAAAATATGGAAAAATTATCTAAAATCATAACAAATGGTTTGGAATAATTTTCGACAAAAAATCCAGTTTTGAAAAGATAAACATATATTTTTGTCAAAATGAACTAGTTATTAACTAGTATAATAATTTAATTATTTTTTAGAAAAAAATAAATTGGGCTTTGAAAATGGTTTTAGAATAACCAAAATTTTCCAACATATATTTATATATATTGGAAAATTATCTTCGGAATACTTCGATATTGGATTCCGTTATTATACGGATAACGTTATTGGAATTTGGAAGAGATATATATATGTATATATCGTTATTCCCAATAGAATATTTGTTGGTTTCTGATTTTGATATCGAATATAAGCCGATAAAATTTCTATTCAGAACCTTGTATTTAATGTTAAATTGGATTTTGGGTTTGTCGTGAATGGTGTCTTTAATAACACTGTTCCTAAACCCAATTTAGAAAAGAATAAATCTTTTATTTAAGATTTAGAAATTTTTTACCAATTAATTAATATTTAATTGGAATTAGATAAAGAATTAGATTTTTGGGTTTACCGTGAATAGTGTTTTAAATAGCACTTGTTCTTTAACCCAATTAACCGTGAAGAAATAATTTCGAAATTATAAATCTTTTATCAAGATTTAAATGGGAATTTTCCAAAATAATGTTTTCCAATTTAATGTATTAAATTGGAATTGAATGGAATTCAATTCAGTAACAATCGAGATGAGCTTCTGTGAATGAAGACTGATACTATCTATGGAATTTAAAAGGTTTTTCCGTTATTCCATTTATATTATTAGTCTGACACGGGAATTTATATCGATTATTACTATTATGATTTCCGTATTGATTCCATTTTAATGGAAGGAGATTTGGGTTTATCGTGAACTGTGTTTTAAAAGACATTAGTTCCTTAACCCAGTTATTTATTTCTTAAAATTCGAGTGATCATTAAGTAATGATTTTTGAGATTAAAGCTGAACTTGAGTTTTAATGAATCATTAATTAGATAAAAATGTCAATATTTTATTAAAAGATTATTCTGAATTGGAATGAGGCGTTGGATGTGTTTTCATAGCACTTGTTTATAAAGTACGCTAATTATTTAGAAAGACCGGGTTTAACCCATTCTGAATAATTGATACGATGACTAACAGTCGAAAAGATTGAAGACGGCGCAAGACCGACGATCTTCACATCGAATGGATGAGTTGTTACTGATGCCCATGATTGGAGTAGCTACCTTGAAGGGGCTACAGTGGTAGCCATTCGGACGTACTGGTTGATGGTTCGATATGCGAGGACCTCTCTTCCAAGGTGCCTCCGATTTCGTTCAAACCTAGAACGGACTTGTAAATGGATGGTATGTCTAATGTTGTATTCCTTTATGCCATATTCGTTGATCTCTGCTATATATATATATATATATATATATATATATATATATATCTGTTGGTGGCGGAGGATTTATTCTCTTGCTTAACAACCTTCTTTGAGATGTATGTGCTCAGAGGTTATTAATATTGGCAAAAATCAATGGTATGGTATGTATTGACAATGTGGCATGCTAAGATGCAATTGATCAAGACTTTTGTTGAAAAGCAAAGTCTTGTGGATGATGATCAAAGCATATCTTTAATTAGCATAATTTTGTGTAGCGTTACCTCGCGAGCCTCACACCCCGGTATGATGGTGAACGATTTGTTTGATTAGTAGGTTCGACCAATATACTTTATATATATATATATATGGATTTGGTTGGCTAAGTTGTGCTGGATGTGGTCGCACCACACCTTATGATTTGGGATAGGGCCATTTTTACCCAATTCCCATATATAGGGATGGAGTGCGGTATTTTCTCTCGTTGGGACATAAGCCGCGGTGATACTTGATTTCCCAAAAGTGCGGATGTGCATTAAAGTGTTTTCTCTAGTTGGGACATAAGCCGTGGAGTATTGCACTACGCGATAGATCTTTTGAATCAGGAGCCATGATGATGGAAGCCAACTTTCCAATACGAGCTTTTCGGTTTTAATGGTAAACCTATATATAGCGACATAGTGTGTTGGGGCACTCATGCCGTCTATGATTAATACATTTAGTTTCGAAATTGATTTCCACACTATGCACTTATAGTATTGAAAGAGAAATTTCACATATCAAGCATGTTTGGCTATTATAAGGTAAAACTCTATCCTCCAGCTTGCGTTGCATTGTGTGAAGGGACCTGAGTCTTATAATAGCTTCATTTTTCCAAAAAGCTTTGCGCTGTTTATTTCTGGCATTCTTGGGAGGAAACCCGTTCCGCATTAGCGGTGAGGTCCCTTGATTTCCCTAATTTTAAAATCAAATTAATAACTGTTTTTGGTTCTCATACCAGTCCCATGACTGACCTGGAGTTTATTGTTCCTTCCTAAAATCTGGGTGCCTATATTTTCCACATGGGCAGTCAGTAGTTTAATTTTACAGATATTATCTTCACAGGAACCTGGTCTACAGCGGAAGTGATATTTGGAAAGCTCTGTGTCCGTGTATTTCTTTCAGTTGTATTTTGTATTATTTTTCTACTACTATTTAAATGTAATTTAAATCTCTGATATTGTATTTATCAAATATCAAATGTAAGATATTTATTCATACTCTGGTATATTCTTGTACTTTGATGTAGTTGTTGTAATAAGCAATTAAATGTTCTTTTGTTTGTGCTCTGATATGTCGTGTTCCTAAAGCAATCCAGGCTTTCCTTTACGGGGATGTTTTGGTCATCACAATTTATATTATTGGTTGGATATAGAAATTGATATCGATATATATTGAATTTTTTTCTGTGAAAATTCTATTTTTATGGAAGAGGATTTAGGTTTATTTTGAACCGTATTTTTAATGACCTTGGTTCTTTAACGTAGTTAAAAGACAGGATTACATGTCTGACACTGGTTCCTTTATACCGTATTCGTTTTTTGCTAAATATATATATATGTTTGGTGGTGGAGAATTTATTCTCTTGCTTTACACCCTTCTCTAAGATGTACGAGCTTAGAGGTTACATATATGCAGAAATCAATGGTACAGTGTAGATTATTGATGCGGCATGTTTGATTTCCCATAGTTAAATAATCATTAGTATTTATTTTTAGGAAGATTAAAGCTAAGTGAAGTTTTAGTGAATCTTTAATTAGATTGAAAAGAGAATTTGATAATTTAAATTATCTAATTCAAGAAATGATCGAGAATGGATTATCATTAGTGTTGCTCCAAGCAAAATTTAAATTTTTAATTAGATCTGAACATGAAATGGTAATTAAATTTACCGATAACACCGTGGTGTTAGATATGGAGTATTACCAGTTTTTCTCCAGGAGATGAATAGGTTGGGATCGGGAAATTAAACAATTGATTACTTCGGTAAGGTTCGCTAATCCCGACTAGTTGATAACCCTTAATTTGGTTTAGAATTGATATACAAAGCAAGATTAAAGAATAAATTTAAAAGAATTTATATTTGATAAAATTAATGGGAACCTTTCCCAAAGAATAAGAATATTTGAATAAAGGAATATTCTAGATTGGAATGAGGCGTATGTTGTATCTTTATAGCACTTGTTTATTATATACGTGGGTTGTTCAGAAAGGCCGGGTTTATACCCATTCTGAGTAATTGGTTCGACGATTAGTTGGAGATAAAGACGATGGTTGAAGCCTGGAGGTCTTCACATCGTTTGGATGATTACTGATGTCTTGATTGGACCGTACATCCAAGACAAGGTAATAAGTGGTGATCGTCCAGACGTACTTGTAGATCGACCTGAAAAGCGAGGACCTCTCCTATATTGGACACATAGGACGAGGAATAAGGTGGCTCTGGTTTCGTTCAGACCAAGAACGAACTAGTAAATGGATGTTTGTCTGACAATCGATTTTATTCTGTGTTGATTGATTTCTATTAAATATATATCTGTTTGGTGGCGGAGAGTTTATTATCTTTCTTAACACCCTTCTCTGAGACGTACGAGCTCAGAGGCTATATATCGATAGACATCTGTCGCATGGCGTGAATTGCCTATGTGGCATGCTGAGATGCAAATTATCAGGGCTTCTGTTGAAAAGCAGAGTCTTGTGGTTGATGATCAAAGCATGGCTTTAATATAGCATAGCTTTGTGTATAGCGTTGATTCGCAAGCCTCACACCTTGGTATGAGCCAAAAACGGGATAAGAGTTCCCAAGGAGGACATGACGTTTCTTTCTAGCTATAGGTGGTGTCATGGTATGGAGCCTAGACATTTATATATTTTTACCTATGCGGTTGTTGGAATGTGAGGCGCCTCAGATATATCGGTTACTACGGAGCCGATGGATAGGTCCGATAGGACCGGGAAGCGTGTGTTCAGGAATTGCCAATCCACTAACGTAAATATGGATCGGACTTGGAGGATACAGGGGTTGCCCAAAGGGTGTAGTCCCGAGGCATTTGCTAGAGTGTCTCGAAGCGGTGACGAGTACATCCCTGCCTCGACTTCGGACGGAAATCCAATTTCCAATGCGTGACATTTCGGTTTTAGTTGTAAACCTATATGGCGACATAGTAGCATGGGATACTATGCCATCTATGATTGATACATTTATATTTAAAGTTGATTTCTTCACTTATTGTAATAATAAAAGTTGAAATTTCACGTATCAAGCATTATTTGGCTATTAAAAGGTAAAACTCTATCCTTCGGGTTGCGTTGCATTGTGTAATGGGACCTGAGCCTTTTAATAGGTTCATTTTTCCAAAAAGCATTGTGCAGTTTGTTTTATGCACTGGTATTCTCGGGAGGAAACCCGTTCCGTGTTATAAGGCGTGGTCCCTTGATTTACTTTTAGAATAGAAGATTTAATAACTGATTTAGTTCTCACACTAGTCACATGAGTGACTTGGAGATTATTGTTTTAACCTAAATTCTAGTTGCCCCTATTTTCCACACGAGCAGCTAGTAGTTTCGGTTTTGCAGATTATTTCTTTTCCAGGATCCTGGATTTACCGCTGGAGCTACATTCAGAACTCTCTGTATCCGTCTATTTCTTTCAGTTGTGTTATGTATTATTTTTCCGCTGCTATGTAATGTATTTTAATCTTTGACATTTTTCTAATGTAAAATTATTCATACTCCGTTATATTCTTGTTTTATGATGTAATTGTTGTAATAAACAATGAAATATTCTTCCATTTATGTTCTGATTTGTCTTGTTCTCAACTCAATCCGGGCTTTTCTATAAGGGCGAGTTTGGGTCGTTTCACGGGATCTCATACAAATATATTTCGTATTTATCAGAGGAGTATGATATTTTGTTTTGATTTAAATGCCATTGAAATGTTTGGCATTTTGATTTATGAGGAAAAGAGAACAAAAGAAGAAGAAGGTCGCCTGTTATATATATAAAGGGGAAATATTTAATCGCTAAGGATTGTCCGTCTATACAAAGTCTTTTCCTATATTGATTTGAATATACAATGCCAGGGCCACGCTTCAAGTACATGCTAGGGATATAGCATGTACATGGAACTAAGATTTCTTACAAGCTAAGATAAAGAACGTACAGAAAAAATTTAATATATGTTTACTTCAAAGATAAGGCAATTGAAACTCTTGCGCAGAGGTATATTTAAACAAATTCCCATTCTATTGTAACAACCTAGAAAATCTGAGCCAATTTAAAAATTTTATTTTGGCTATTTTAGTGGATTTTAAATATTTAAAATAAATTATTTTAAATAATAACGACGAAAGTATGTTTGAATCGATGTTTGAAAATAAATATAATTATTTTTAATTATAAACAAGGCCTGAAATGGCGCAGCAGTTTCAAAATTTGAATTCAAACTTTAACTGATTGTACTAGGTGCAAAATAAAACGGATTTTAGTGAAACCAATTTTTTTTTAAATCTCTTTATGAATATCTTTCTAACGAATCTGAAAAATCGAAGTTTCATAATGGGAATCAAAAGTTGTGGCCAAATCAATTTTCAGAAAGGTCGCTATAGAATATATATAGCCCTTGAAAATAGACATTTTGCAAACGACCGCATAATTCAAAGAGACCATTTTTGTTAGATCCGGGATGTCAAATTATTGCTAGGTTTCGAATTCCATAATTTTTGAAGTTAATATGGGAGTGTGGAAAACAAAAATGTGTTTGGTCGATTTAAAGTAAATTGGATCGACCAGAAAATGACCATTTTTCAAATGATCTCAGAATTCGACGAAACTAGTTTTTTTAGGATCATACCATCAAAACATAGCTTGATTTATTTTTCTGGAATTTTTTGGATCAGTGTGTGGCCCCGACAAATTGAAATGTACGTCTAAATTAAATATTGAATGTTTTATATTTTAATTTGAAGAGAAACTGACTGAAACAGTCGAATGGGCCTGCAAAACATATCCCACTATGTTCGGAATAGGGGTATTTATCTAGGGACAATAGTCGTTGGGTTTGGATTGGAGTTAGTATGTGAAAAGGGGTATTTTTGAGATTTTAAAAATATACAAATAAAAAAAATACTGGCCATTCACATTTCTTCCCTTTCGTCGTTGAAACCCGCAACCCATCATCGCGTAAGGTGAAAAACCCTTCCATCCTTCCTCCTCCGATTCCCTCTCCTACACGCAAAATTAGCCTTAGCTCCAGTTGGGAGTTTTGAAGAGCTTTTTACCCTCTTCAAATCAGTACCAATTTCGCCACTCCTCGTCACCTCATCGACGAGAACGAGCCCTCCAAAGTTCACCACTTTCGACCGCCGCCCCGCCTGATTCCGACCACCGAGTTCACTGCCGTCAGAGGTGCAGGTGCGCCTCTCCTTCCCTGTCGACGTGGCGTAACCTGATCTGGACCAAGCTCAACGGATGGCACGAAAAACGATGACCTAGTTTTGAATGCTCAAGAAAGGTATCGGCTTGTTTATTTTGAACTGATTTTAACATTTAAAACTGTTGCAAGCTTGTAAAAATCATATATTTTTGCTATATGGTCGAAATCCAGTGAAACAAGAGACAGTGGACTTGTGCAGACGTCTTCTACATTTTAGAAGAGACCGGATATTTTTATGAGCCTTCTACAATTTTTGGAGGAGTGGAACCCAATGTGAGATTTCTGAATTATAAACGATATGGAAACAACGATGTATAAATTATATAGTCGAAGTATGAGTTATATAAGCATTGTACACCTCATGTATAAGCATTGTATAAGTTGTATGTTCGATGTATAAGTTATATATGCGTTGTAAAAATGATATATGCATTGAAATAAATTGAAATGATATTGAAATGAAATCGAAATATAGTAATATACACGTATATCTATATATATTTATACTCCCCTCGTCCATAGACCATGCACGATATATATTGGTTGTGATATTGTTTGGATTATTGGTTGATGTGAAAATTTGGTGAATATCATGAATGGTTGATTTGAAATGATTGATTGTGGTTGAAATCCCAATAGGATTAGTATATGGGAAAATTCGTCTGCGTACGAACTAGATATTTAAAATCCCCATTGTCAAAAGCTGCGAGGCTTTAAGGTAGAGCGAGGAGCCGTACTAGGGACGGTGCCGGTTTTAACTACCCTGCCGTTATGCTGCCGAAATTTTCTGAAATATTTTTTTGCTTGATTTATATTCATGTGTTGAAATAATGTTCATGTGTTGAATAAAATTCATGTGTTGAATAGAAATTCATGTGTTAAATGAAGTTCATGTATTGAATAAATTCTTTGAAAGATAAAAATAACATTTTTATCATATATATAGATTATATAAAATGCTAGTCTTTAAAATAAATTGTTTTAACACCAAAAATAACATTTTTACCTTATGTATGAACTATATAAAATAATCGTGTTTTGAAATAAATTGTTTTACAATAAAAATCACATTTTTATGATATATATGAACTGTAAAAAAATAGTGATGTGTTGAAATAAATAGCTATCGGATAAAAATATCGTTTTTATCAAATGTGTGAAATGAATATGGTTTTAGAATCGAAGAACGAATTATATTTATTTATATATAAATATAATTAAAATAAATCAAATTACGAAGCTGTAGTTCGTGCTTTGAACCGTGATTTCAAACGATTATTGCGGGAGATCCGACCATCGGATCTTCCCGAAACCGAGACCATTGGGTTCGATTTGGAAATATCTTTCCCAATGACACTCATTTTGTAAAGATCCAATGGTTAGAGTGTATGGAATGTTTAATTCAAATCTGAAGAAAAACAGCGCCAGAATTGATTATATTTATATATATATATATATATATTTAAATTAAATCGAATAACGACGCTGCAGTTCGTATTTTGAAATCGTAACTTCAAACGATTGTACCCGGAGATCCGACCGTCGGATTTTCCCAAAACTGAAATCATTGGATTTTTTTTGAAAAGATCTTTCTAATGATATAAAATTTGTGAAGATCCAGTGGTTAGATTTTCAGATATGTGTAAATCAAATCTGATGAAAAATAGCGCCACGGACGCGTCATGGCCTGAATCGTCGTTTGAATGAATTTGCTATTTTTAAATGAATAAAAATAGCGATAAAGTGTTATAAAATATTATAAATGATATGGGATGGAAATAAACCGAATTTACCAGGTTTATGGATATTTGATGGTTGAATGTGTTTGGCATGAAAATTACGTTTAAGAACAGAATTATTGATGTCGTATAATTTAACCATTGAAATGAATTGATTTAAATTCTAAATATACGTGAATTATTTGGAAAGACCAAGTTAAATATCATTTCAAATAATTGATCGGTGATAAGAAGTCGATGATGAAGACGGTGGTTGAAGACCGGAGATCTTCACCTCGGTTGGATGACAACTGATGTATTGATTGTGAGGCATCCCAAAATATAGATAATAAGTGGTGATCGTCCAGACGTACTTAGAGATCGATGGATATGTGAGGTATAAGGTGCCTCCGGTTTCGTTCAGACCCAGAACGAACTTGTAAATGGACTGTGTGTCTGACACTGGATTTTGTTATGTGCTGATTGATCTCTATTAATTATATATCCGTTTGGCGGCGGAGAATTTATTCTCTTGCTTAACGCCCTTCTCTGGGACGTATGAGCTCAGAGGTTATATATCGATAGAAATCAGTCGCATGGAGTGAATTTCCTGTGTGGCATGCCTAAGTGGTAGATGATCAAGGCTTCTGTTGAAAAGCAAAGTCTTGTGGTTGATGATCAAAGCATGACCTGTGTGGCATAGCTTTGTGTAAAACGTTGATTCGCGAGCCTCACCCCCCGGTATGAACCAGAAACGGGAGAGGACCTCAGGAAGGACATGTGTTTCCTTCTAGCTAGGGTGGTGACAGTGACCTACCAGCCCTGTCATTTGTATTACTTTCACCTGTGTGGTTGTTTCTGTTGCGAGGCACCTCTGATGTATCGATGACTATGTGGAGCCAATGGAGTCATTTGGCTCATTTACGCCCCAAAGGGCGGGGAAACGTTGCATTCAGGCATAATAATCCACATCGATTGACCGGCCATGACAATCCAAGGGATAGTTGCGGCTGTTCCAGAGACATGGGCATGATTGTCGCGAAGTCGGTAAGGAGTATCTTTTGCCCTGGTTCATGACGGAAATCCAATTTCCAAATACGACACCGTTCTGTTTTGATTGTATACCTATATATGGCGACACGATATATGGTACCGATGCCGTCTATGATTGATACCTATGATTGAAATTGATTTTGAAACATATAAACACTAGTAATAATATCAAATGCTTTTGTTTTATTCATATCAAGCATATTTTAGCCATTATAAGGTAAAACTCTATCCTCCGGTTTGCATTGCATTGTATGATGGGAACTAAGTCTTATAATGGCTTCATTTTCATTAAAAGCATTGCGATGTTTAAAAAGGTTTACTTGTTTTAAAGCACCGGCAGTCACTGGCGTAAACCCGTTCCGCGATAGTGGCGGGGTCCTATGATTTTCCTTGTTATTATTGGTTAACAAGTTAAGTAGATTTCTCATACCAGTCCTATGACCGACTCGTAGTTTGTTTCACTTGCAAACTCGGGTGCCCCTTTTTCTACATGGGCAGCCTTGTATTCAGGTTTTAGCAGGCTCTTTCTAGATAGCGGGAGCTGAAGATGGATTCTAACATTTATCTCTTTTTATGCTGTTCAGCTCCTATTGTATATATTATATTTTGTTTTCCGCTGTAGACATTTATGTATAACTGAACTGTATTTTGTACTAAGTATGATCCTGTACTGTGTAAATCTGATGATTATGCTTATCTAGTGTATTTTATTGTTCATTATCTGGTGTATTTAATTATTTCCGTTCTGCTGCTATCTGTTTTTGTGTTATATTCCAAAGATTACCCTTGCCACCATCGAATGGGGTTTTGGGGACGTCACAACGTGGTATCAAAGCTTTGGTTAAGCTTAGTTCTGGAATATAACATATTAACGAATTCGTCAAAAATAGAACCAGTAGTGTTTTAGGACGAATAACTCATTACAGATAGGATCAGTAATATCCTAGTATGAGTATAGCAGAAGGAAATACACCCTGATAGAACATTTACATTCAAGTATATGTTTCTATGCTTTATAATATCTTTTCTATTGACCTGACACTTGGTCTTCTATTTTCAGAAGTACTAGAAAATGAGTGTCAGAAACAGAAGAAGGGGTACCGAACTAGATATCGAGGCTCTATTAATTAAGTATCGAAACATGGGCAGAGTACCGTTCTCGGGCAATGAATCTATTATTCAAACTCAAGCCTGTATACGCTCTGCTGAGAAAATTTTTGAAGGTTCAATGCTGAGAGATTATCAGAAAAGATTACTCGCATCTTGGGCACTCAGAGATGAAGCTTTGTTCTAGTGGGATTCGATTATTAAGGATAATCCAAAAGGTAATGTTACCTGGGATAGATTTAAAGATATTTTCAGTGAAAGATTTATTCCCCCGAAAGCAACTGAGCAGTTATGTGATGAATTCTATTATCTGATACAAGGAGACATGACCATTCCAGAATATCATAAGAAATTCAATGAACTTTCTCATTTTGGCCCGCATCTAATTCAAAATCCGAAGAGGAAGAATCTAAGGTTTATTAACGGGCTTCAAAGAATGTACCAAAGTTGTGTAATGGGGCATGTGAAGCTTCCTTTTTCTGAAATGATATACATGGCTTATTAGTATGAATATCTCCATAAGAAAGGCCTTATGAACGACGAAGAGGAAGTCTGTTCTAGTAACAAAGGGGAGTCCTGAGGCCAGTACGATATCAGTTGAAATGATATACATGGCTTGATAGTCTTGAGGCCAGTACGATGTCTGAGGTCAGTAAGAAGCCCAAAGCCAAGAGGAAAAGGGTTAAATCTGAGAAAGAATCAGTAACGACTGCCATATGCAATAACTGCCATAAGCAAGGGCATTTGCAAGGAAATTGCAGATCTTCAAAGAAACATAGGAAGAATGAATCTAAATCCAAGAACAAGTTTGAAGAGAATAGAAAATGCAATCTTGGCCATCAGACTGGTCACGTAAAGCAAGATTGCTGGCTATTAAAAAAGACCAAAGTGCATGTGAATGAAGTGGCAGAAGTACCTGCACCCTCATCCAGTCCGATAAGGTCTGATGTTTTGGAAGGCACACTTACTGTCAAAAACTTCCTAGTTAAAGTACTGTTTGATACAAGCGCGTCGCGAAGCTTTATTGCAAAGAATGCAGTTAGGAAGTTGGATTTGAAATTGAGAAAGCTCAAAGAACCCATCACTGTCCATAATCCAGTTGGATTTCTCTCGATCTTAGTTGGATTTGTGGGGTTCCTGTTTCTTTTTCCCGATATCGGTTTCCTACCATCTCGATCGTTATGAATTTTACCGAATTCGATCTTATTTTGGTATTGGATTGGTTAACCAAATATGAAGCTGAGGTTAAAATGCTCCGGGTGAGTGGTTAAGGCAAAGATTAAATCAGTGGATTATATAACCATACCATGCGAAGGTCCGAATTTGGATAGAAAAGAATTTTGGTCAGCTCTGGATGTTTCTTCTGCTCAAATAGAAAATATCCCTGCAGTCACAGAGAATATTACGGACATCATAAAAGATATTCTTGTCATTAAGAATTATGCGGATGTGTTCGAAGAAGTTGTTAGCTTTCCTCCGAAGAGAGATGTAACAACCCGGAAAATCTAAACCAGTTTGAAAATTTTAATTTGGCTATTTTAGTGAATTTAAAATATTTATAATAAATATTTTAAATAATAACGACAAAAATTGTTTTTGAATCGTCGTTTGAAACTAAATATAATTATTTCTAATTATAAACAAGGCCTGAAATGGCGCGGTAGTTTCAAAATTTGAATTCAAAGTTTGACTGACTGTACCGAATGCAAATTAAAATGGATTTTAGTGAAACCAAAAATATTTAAATCTGTTAGTGAATATCTTTCTAAAGAACCTGAAAAATCGAAGTTTCATAGCGGGAAGCAAAAGTTATGGCCAAATGAATTTTCAGAAAGGTCGCTGTAGAGTTTATATAGCCCATGAAAATGGCCATTTTGCAAACGACCTCAGAATTCGATGAAACCAATTTTGTTGGATCCGGGATGTCAAATTATTTCTTGGTTTCAAATTTCACAATTTTTGAAGCTAGTATGTGAGCATGGCAAAGGAAAATGTGTTTGGTCGATTTCTATTAAATTGGATCGACCAAAAAAGGACCATTTTTCAAACGGTCTCATAATTTGACGAAACTAGTTTGGTTGGGACCGTATCATAAAAACATGGCTAGATTTATTTTTCGGGAATTTTTAGAATTAGTATGTGGCCCCGGCAAATTGAAATGTACGTTCAAAACAAATATTGAATGTTTTATATTTTAATTTGAAGAAAAACTGACTGAAACAGTCGAGTTGGCCTACAAAACATATCCTATTGTGTTCGGAATGGTGGTATTTAGCTAGGGACGACAGTCATTGGGTTTGGATTGGAGCTAGTATGCAAAGAAGGGCATTTTTGGATTTTTAAAAATATATAAATAAATAAAATATCATTGGTTCATCTACTTTCTCTCTCCCCGTAGGAGCCCTCGACGCACAGCAGAATTCACTCTTTCCTTCCTCCCTCGATTGCGCCTCCGACACGCAAATTCAGACCTCCCTCCAGTTGAGTTTTTTGTAGATCTCAACCAGAGCTTTAAATCCATACCGGGTTTCGATTTTTTCATTGAGTAAATCGTGAGATCCAAGCCTCCAAAGTCTGAGCCTTTCATCCGTCGCCGACGACGACAGAAACCACCGAAGTGGGTCCCTCCACGGTGCGCAAGTGCGCCCTCCAACCCCTTTGACGCTGCGTAGCCCGATCGTCCAACCCCTTCACCGATTTTGCGAAAAATCAATACCTAGTGTTGAACAATTTCAGAGAGGTACGGCTGAAATTATTTAAAACTATTCTATAGCACTTTAAAGTGCTACAGTTTTTGATTTCACTGTAAAAATCATATCTTTTTCGTTTGTTGACGAAATTCAGTGAAACAAGAGACGGTGGACTCGTGGGAACGTCTTCTACATTCTAGAAGAGACCGCATATTTTTCTGAGCCTTCGGTTATTTTTAGTGGAGTGGAACCCAATGTGAGATTTCTGAATTATAAACGATAAGGAAATGACGATGTATAAATTATATATTCGAATTATGAGTTATATAAGCGTTGTACACCTCATGTATAAGCGTTGTATAAGTTGTATGTTCGATATATAAGTTATATATGCGTTGTAAAAATTATATATGTGTTGAAATTGAAGTGAAATATACTTATATATACTCCCCTCGTCCACAAACCATGGACGATATTTATTGGTTGTGATTGGTGTGAAAATTGGTTGATAGCGAATGGTTGAT
Source organism: Allium sativum (assembly GCA_030737875.1). Taxonomy (NCBI): domain Eukaryota; kingdom Viridiplantae; phylum Streptophyta; class Magnoliopsida; order Asparagales; family Amaryllidaceae; genus Allium; species Allium sativum. The sequence continues at coordinate 334,888,193 of CM060913.1, read as the reverse complement.
TAGAATTGTTTGTGGTTGAAATTGATTGATTGTGGTTGAAAAATACCCGCTTGTGGTTGAGAATATTTTGGTTGAAACCACATAGGATTAGTTTGTGGAAAAGAAAAAAATAAACATGCTGCCTGCGTGCGAACTAGATGCATGAAATCCCCTTTGTCAAAAGCTGCGAGGCTTTAAGGTAGAGCGAGGCGCCATACTAGGGACAGTCCCGGTTTTAACTACCCTGCCGTTATGCTGCCGAAATTTTCAATAATATTCGTTTGTTAGAATTATTTTCATGTGTTGAAACTACATTCATGTGTTGAATAGAAATTCATGTGTTGAATAGAAATTCATGCGTTGAATAGAAATTCATGTGTTGAATAGAAATTCGTGTGTTGAATAGAAATTCATGTGTTGAACGACATTCATGTTTTGAAATAAATTGTTTTATAATAAAAATCATTTTTTTATCATCTATATGAACTATTTAAAATAGTCGTGTTTTGAAATAAATTGTTTTATAATAAAAATCATATTTTTGTCATCTACATGAACTATATAAAATAATCGTGGTTTGAAATAAATTGTTTATATTAAAAATCATATTTTTATCATCTATATGAACTATAAAAAATAGTCGCGTTTTGAAATAAATTGTTTTATAATAAAAATCACATTTTTATCATCTATACAAACTATATAAAATAGTCGTGTTTTGAAATCAATGGCTTTACAATAAAAATCACATTTTTATTATATACATGAATTGTTAAAAATAGTGAAGTGTCGAAATAAATGTCTGTTTGATAAAAATATAATTTTTATCAAACGTATGAAAATAATATGCTTTTGAAATCGAAGAATAGATTATATTTATATATATGTATAAATATAATTAAAATATATCGAATAACGAAGCTGCAGTTCGTGTTTTGACACCGTGATTTCAAACGATTAGTGCGGGAGATCCGACCATCGGATTTACTCGAAACCGAAACCGTTGGGTTCGCTTTGGAAATATCTTTCCAATGACACCCACTTTGTGAAGATCCAATGGTTGGATTTTCTAGAATGTTTAATTCAAATCTGAAGAAAAACAGCGCCAGAATTGATTATATTTATATATATATATATATATATATATATATATATATATATATATATATATATATAATTAAAATAAATCGAATAACGATGCTGCAGTTCGTATTTTGAAATCGAAACTTCAAACGAGTGTACCGGGAGATTCGACCGTCGGAGTTTCCTGAAACTGAAACCGCTGGATTCGTTTTGAAAAGATCTTTCTAATGATATAAAATTTGTGAAGATCCAACGTTTAGATTTCCAGATATGTGTAACACCCCGTAATTCTGTTAATATTAATATTCACAAATTATAGAATAACTAATCTCGGACGGGAGAATTGTGGGAAATGGGTTGAGCCATTGTGTACGTCTCGGAATTCTGGTTGAAATAGAGTCCGAGTTTGCGGGAATTGGACTTCGTATGGCCATCGGAAGTTTCAGAAAGTTCAAAATAGATTTCAGAAAATTCAAAATTCAAAATTCGAAGTCAAGCAGGCTAGGCGGGAAATTTCCCGCCCAGCACCCCAGGTCGACTGGGGAGTCGACCTGGTCCAGTCGGCTAGGGTTTGGCTGAGCCCAATCTTGAGCTGCTGATGTGTCTTTAGGGCTGAGTTGGCAAATTTAACGGTTCAGTTTAGTTCTGAGTTGATCTGACGGTCTAAATAAATCCTAAACTATATAAATACCTAGGTAGTCTCTGACTCTAATTCACATGAAAAATAGAATAGCCACCGTCATACCGCCGCCATGGAACTCAGTCTAGTCGCCGCCAACTAAGAAGGAAGAAAGCTAATCAAAACCCTAATTTTACTCAACTCTAAAAAAAATCTAGACTCTCTTTCTTCTCTAATTGTGAGTATGATGATCTTAACAAGATTATTATTAAACTAGTTAGATTAAGTTATGAATGGATTATAAGTGAATGATGTGGATTGTCATATATGTTGTTGTAAACCTTATGCTATCATGTATGTAGTAAATCCTATGTTATGTGATGATGATATCCTATATGTTGTAAATCATGCTATGATGATATTGTATAGGTTGAAATTTTCTATGCTAAATTGTGATAAATCATACATGTTATAAAGTCATGATGTTATTATCTATGCTAATTAGTTCATGTTAATCAAGTCATAATGTTGATATTATTTGGGCTATGTTGATGACAAATCATGTATTCAAGTTTAGATTGATTAGTAAAGATTATGAACATATGCAATGACATCTATTTAGATCTAGAATTATGCTATGACATGGGTGAGTTCTATGTGTTAGATGCTAGTTCACACCATCATTATGTTGCATAAAATCCCATATGCAAGTTTATACATGAATTTGGGTTATGATCATATCATGTAAATCGTGACATTTAACAAGTTGACACCTTTAGATCCATAACATGTGTAGTTTTATGCAAGTTTCATCACTATTATGATTAGACTTATTTTATTTGTCTATATGTTGTGATACTTTATCTTTGTGCTATGAGTTAGACTATTCGAGTCTAATGTATATTTTGCGTTGAATAAGCGAACATATAACGTGGGGTAGGGGTAATATTAAGGATTTAATATTAAGAAGTTGGGGTGCAATTGATATGATTTTGCATGCCATTAATGGATGGCCATAATTGAGTCAATTATGGACATCATTAAAATTGGAATTAATTAAAAATTTGAATAGGGAATTCTTAAAACTGGGGGTAAAAGATTGTAAGTGTTAATCAATGCTTAGGACACGAGGTTGGACTCGTTTGTGACGTAAAACTGCCCGGACCCACCCGGCAAATCAGTAGTCACAAATGTCTGCCCAATGTGAGAGGTCCTAGGCCCAAATTAAAGCATAACAGTTGTAAAGACACGAGGTTAGACTCTTTTATGGCGTAAGACTGCCCGGACCCGCCCGGCAAATCCAGCTGCCATAAATGCCAGTCTAATGTGAGAGGTCTTTTTGAGGTTATGGCCTGAATGACTTAAGAAATACTTAACCAGATAAACATGTAAGGTGGGACATAGGTGTTAAGTAGGTGCCTTGGGTGGCATGAGGAATCTAGTGATTGCCTTTAGTGGCATTTGAAATACGAGTAGTAAGAATTAACCAAACACACATGTAAATGAACATGACTAAGAAGAGGGTTAAGTGTGATATACTAGTGGGGACAAGCTTAGGTGGATAGCTTGTGGGGGCCCATTTCAACCAGTAACCCAAACGTATCTTTGTGGGCTCGACCCAAGTCGAGGACGGGACACGCATAATGGGCTTGACTATAAGAGGCCAAAACGGGGTAGCGGTGGCAACGCAAGTCCAACGGGTTTCATATGCGTGTGTGGACCCGGTCTAGTAGGTAACAAGTTGTTGCATCGTGTAGGTATATGCCTTGAATTCTTTAGCTGTATCGGGTTGCCACTTTAAGGGAGTGATACACACCACTGTGGGGCCAGCACGGGTATCTATGAGTAGGGAGCCGATCGAAAGTGGGTAGTGGGGTACACCTAGTGGAGATAGGGGCAGGCGGCATCTATGTAGTCGGCTAGGGGTACGCAAGGCTATTTATATAATTTCTAAGTGAAGCAAGTGGGATCAACCTTTAGGGTGACTGGTGCGGTGCAGTGTAGTAATCATTCGTTAGTAATTAGGTGTGCCTTTAACGTTATCTTTATCTGCTCTTCCGTACCCAATAGTTCATAGACATTTCCTTGTTTTCCAGCTTATGCCTTAGTCTAGTTATTTTGATAATAGTATTGTTAGAATTATCATACTCGCCAGACTTTATGTCTGACCCCCTCTATTTCTACCCTTTTTCCCCTCCAGGTCCCTAGGGTGGGCCCAACTCTAGCGGAGTTTGATTGGATTGCTTTATCTCTCTCTTGGAAAGCTTGGACCGCTGAAGTAAAGTCCAGCTTGTTATCTTCTTTAATGGCTATTTATGTAATGGGATTATGTATTTTGTTTTATCAAGATGGATGTTGTACTTGACTCTGATTTATGGTTTTATGATGTAACAAACATGTTTAATTTCAGCTGCAATAAAATGAAATTTTAGATTTCCAAGTACTACTTATTATCTGTCTTGTTGTAATTTTTCTGTTCTATATTCACTCAAAACCTCCATGGAAGTTAATGCATTCCCTTTGTGAGTGACATTAATGGACGTGGGGTGTTACACGTGGCATCAGAGCTTAAGGTTACCAGAACAGATAATTTTTTTAGAAAAACTATTTTTCTAAAGTATTTTTGGAAGAAGTGTTTTCAAAAACATGTCTTAATGAGTAATTTAAAGAGGAAAGTTTTTAAGAAAAACATAATCCCCAATAGCCATATCTTTATCTTTCGAATTCTCCGTTTTGAATCTTTCCTTTTTCGTTTCAGCAAGGCTGAAGATCTTAACCTTCCGGACGATGTAACGATACCTGGATGGTATAGGAGGTTATTAGAGGCTAAGGCCGCTGCAGGTCCAGCCAATGTTCCTCCACCACCTATTGCACCCGCTCCTCCTCCCCCTCCTCGCGTTGATACTTTTGCAAAGACGTGCAAGGAATTTTAGGCTATGGGTGGAAAACCTTTTCAAGGGTCAGAAACGTTTATGGAAGCTAGGGATTCGCTTAAGGAGGTGGAAGAATTGCTAGAAATCTTTGAAGTAGAAGAAGGGAGGAAAGTCAAATTAGCAGCTTGGTTAATGAAGGGAGAGGCCTCGTTTTGGTGGGAGGTCACTAATGTGGAGCGTCGTGTTGATTCTTGGGCGGATTTCAGACGTAGGTTTGAGGCAAAGTTTCTCTCAAGGGAAGAAGAGAATCTATATATGGAAAGGTTCTTGACATTAAAGCAAGGAAGCTCATCAGTGAAAGAATATGTCAACAAATTTAATCAGTTAGCAAGGTTTGGCTTGGACTTAGTGAACACGCCGGAGAAGAAGGCTCGGAGGTTCGTTAATGGCTTGAATGAACCATTGCAGGGGTTGGCTGTGACCCACATCCCTATGGGGGCCACCTTTGAGAAGCTAGTAGATATGGCACTCATGAACGAGGAGAAAGGCGCTAATGCTAATAAGGCACCCGAAAAGATAGGGGATCAGAAGGAACCACAACAACAAAACAAGAAGGGTGGTAAAGACAATAATGGAAAGGGAAAGAAGAAATGCTTTAACTGTGGGACACCAGGCCATCATAGCAAGGATTGCAGAAAGAAAAAGAAGACTGGCTGTTTTCACTGTGGTGAAGCGGGACATCTAGTGAAGGACTGCCCAAAGAAGGGGCAGAGGGCAGGGTTGTAACGCCCTGTAACTCTGTAACACTAAGATTCACATATCAAGGCAGAATTAAACTTTAAAATCAAAATCAAGGGAAACGGGCTGCGCCATTGCGTTCGTCTCGGAATTCTGCATGAGATAGAGTCCGAGTTTGCGTAAATCGGACTTTATATGAGGGAGATATGACCTCCGGAAGTTTCAGAATTCAGTTTAAAATTCAAACAGGCAGAAACAGTTCAGAAACGAGTTCAAATTTCAAAAATCGGACCCAGATTGGGCTGTGCGGGAATTTTCCTGCCCAAGGCACCCAGGTCGACTGGGTAGTCGAGCTGGGGGTCGACCCCCCCTTTTTCCAGTTTTCTGAACCTGGTTCGTTCTGATGTATTTGGTCACGTTTTCTGACCAGATTCGTCCGCCTAATCCTATATAAACAGCCTTAGTCCCCTTCTTTATTCACAATTCTTTTCTATCCTTATGTTGCCTCTGAGAAAATGTATAAATAAATAATATATAAAATAAATCAAGACGAGGAAATGCTGCTCAAGACTTTCAAGAAGAGGTTCAAGTCAAGCTAGGATTTCAAGTGAAGATTCAAACGACCTCAACGACTGTTTTTCTACGAATCTAATCTAATCTAATCTCTGTAAGTCAGTTACTTCTTATATTTGAACGTTTCTCTTTTCGTGACATGAAATTAAAGGAATAAAAGAGTATGCCAATTCTTTCTATTCGAAACAGTGCCTATTTCATTGGACCTAATTAAGAACTGTTATGATTCGAGGACAAATAAGATTGTGACTATGAAACTATGGACCTTAGAACCATATGCCTCTATGACTATGAACATTGCCTATGACTATGAACATTGCCTATGACTGTGACTGTGACTATGAAAATTATTACCTTGACTATGAACACAAGCCTATGCCTTTGATTGGGAAACATAAACTATTGCCTATGACATAACAAGGACAACTGTGACTAAACACCTATGATTCATGACTAGGAAAGTGTTGCTTAAGTTTTGTGACTGTGAAATTGGGTCTAAAACTGATTTTCTATTCTGTCTATTCTTGGTTTTCTTTGGTTTTAGACCTTGGGAATTTACCAATTAAGTTAGGTCTACCCATGTTCTTGAACCTACGTCTCTACTCTGTCTATTCTTGGTTTTCGTTGGTTTCAGACCTTGGGAATTTACCTATTAAGTTAGGTCTACCCATGTTTTTGAACCTACGTCCTTATTCAACCGTTTTTATGTCAATAGATTTTCAGACCTATAGGCCTTCGATGTTTTAGATCAATTTCAGTGAAATTCGTTAGGTCTGTAATTAGTAAATTATCATTTTATGCCAGTTGTTACGTCTATCTTTTTCATAGCATCTTTGGTTCATTCCCTATTTTCTACGAATCTAGATTTATCTATAGTCTAGGTTGAATCACGATTATATGAACGGTGGGAATACGATTTGGGCAAAATATGAAATTTACTAAAAACATAGTTATAAACTTGGAAATTGGCATAAATTAGGAACATGTATTATGGCATGTTCATAGGAATGCAATTTGGATAAATTTGACATGAATTATAGGATGTTTAATTTGAATCTAGTATTGACTTGTAAATCTAGCATTTACATGAATTGTGAACTAGAATAATAAGTCTAGTTTGACATGAACTGTAATTTGAATGTTAAATCAGTACTGGATTAGCTAATTTGGCATGATAAGTATATTGGCATAAATTTGAAATTGGCCGTAATTGGGAGTAATTGTCAGGTTTAGCAAAATCATGGTTAGTGACACTTAATTTGGTATAGTTTACATGCCAAAAAGCATAAATATGATATAGAGGGGAGAATGGGCCATAAGAATAAATGTTGACAATTTACATTAAAAGAGTAATTATGAAATAAGTAAATTAGGAGTAATTTACTTATACAATCTGTCCTAAATGAGAAAATGTAAATTTAGACAAATTAAAGGTTTATTAACGACATCTCTTTTAATAAGACACCAGAAAGTTCTAGGGTGACAGAGACGATAGTGTCTAGGCTTGAGTTTGGAAAATACAAGTTTCCTGCTCCCCGTGGCTATCCCTAACTGATCCGACGGACGGGATGGTTACTTTCAAAACCTGATTTGAAAAATTAATCAAAACCCTTTGAACTTAGAAAACACGAATATGCCTAACCCGAGGTTAGACTGGGTTGCGATGTAAACCTGCCCCGAACCAACCGGCACATCTAGTAATCGCAACAATATCTGTCTAATGTGAGTGGTAGCGGCTTTAATTTATTTAGTTAAAGCTAGAACAAGAATGGTAGGGTTAAGTTAACTAAGACACTTAACCAATTCAACATGGTAACTAGACCGGTGGGTGGGGTTAGGTTCGTACAGATACTTAACACAGTTAAGCTAGAATGGGAGGGTTAAGTCCATAGGAACACTTAACCAATTTAACACAGTTAAGCTAGGATGGGAGGGCTAAGTCCATAGGGACACTTAACCAACTTAACATGGTAACAAGACAAGATTTGTAGGGGTTAAGTAAAAAAGAAAACACTTAGCCAAATTAACATGTTAACTAGACTAGAAGGTGGGGTTAAGTAATACACTTAGCCAAATTAACATGCTAACTAGACTAGAGGTTGGGGTAAGTAAAATTCAATACACTTAGCCAATTTAATATGATAGCTGGGCTAGACCGTAGGGTTAAGTAAACTTGAACACTTAACCATCAGGTTGTGATAAAGTAATTGGGTTAAGTCTAAAACATGAAGGGATAATACTTAACCGTTAACAACATGTTAGTTAAAACAGACAGCCAAGGTTAAGTTAAAAGGAACACTTAACCAATACAGGGTGAATGGGTAGGGTTAAGTAATAAGAAATACTTAACTAATACAACTTGGTTTGTGTAGGGTTAAGTCAACATGAATTACTGATAACACTTAACCAGTTTAACAGGATAAATGAAGAGGGTTAAGTTAGCTTGTATTGACTAATGACACTTAACCAATCCAAAGTGACGAGAAGAGGACTAAGTAGTAAACCTTAGTTAAAAGGAACTAAGTAGTAAAGCTTAGTTAAGAAAACAACGATTCTGGAAACTAAGTGGTAAACCTTAGTTAGTAGAACTAAGTAGTAATTGTTAGTATAACACGGGAAGGAGCGAATGTCCGTCTGAGTAAAAAAAGAAGGCTCCAACGAATTGGGTTACGAAGCCCGAGGCTTCGATGGGATGTGACGGTACTCTTGGTATCCCTCTGTGAGGCTGCAGATGATCCTACTGGGCTCACAGAGGTTAAGGTATGCGTAGAAGAACCAGCGGTATGCCTTGGTTGCAATATATGGCAACCTAAAGACTAGGATGGACCAGCGTGATTCGGCGAGAAAATGGTAGCCCTGTGATAGCAACTCGTCGTCTACCATCCATCTTGAGTCAATCGAGATACGTGAAGCGGAAAGGCGGAGAACTCCAAAAGACCATATACTTGCTATCTAGTTATAGGTGAGGATGGCCATAGGGTAGTGGGGCACCGAGGGCCTGCGTATAGTTCTCATTTTTCAAGGTGTGCCTTTCATTAGTTGAGGGAGGGGTCAAGTGGGACCATAGCCACTGGAATAAAAACAGACCTTAGCATCTACATCGGCAGATATCTGGAAGCTCATGACCGAGTTCTGTATTTCTTGATTTGTCCTGCCACAGGACTCGGGCCGCACGTTACAGGACATGTGCATCTAGACAAGCGATAACGATTCGCGATACATGCGTGGGGAAGGATAGGAACATATACCACTCTAGGTAGTGTGTCCTAGACTTGGGGGCATCGTTCGACAGGTAGCATAATCCATAATTGGACTAGGTGGCATAAACTCTGAATCCGAGAAGCGTTCAGCAGATATTGTAAACTCTAGTTGAAATCTGGAAATTACTTGATTGAAAACCCTAGATTAGATCTAGGTAACAAATAATAAATGTATGCCTGAAGGCAGTGGAAACTACAGGGATTGGGATCACGTTTTCGTTACTAGTTGGGACACTAGTTAGGTGGTGCAGAGATATAGAAACTAGTATAACAAGGAAATAGCGAAGCGGCGAAAGTATTAGAGCATATCCAGTTTATCTTATCTTAGCATATCTTGTAATTATCTTGTCTAATCTTGCTGACCCTATCGTCATGGTGTTATCTTGTATTCAGTTAATTCATGTCGTTTTGTTTTTCCTATGTTCACATGCTAGAAGTTACTGAACTTACTCAGGCTTTATGTCTGCCTCTGTTTTTCTTTCGTCTTTTTTTCTTCCGTTCCCCCCCCCCCCAGGTAGTAAAGAAGGGAATAGTATAGCTCAGGTTAAGTTGGACTGTCACTCTTTCCCAGCTTGAAGATTTGTCGAAGTTTTGCTTGGATTCTCTTTTCAGATGCTATGGCTGGCTCTTGCTAAAATTGGGGAATATAAATGTTGTTTTATGCTTCTGTATTTTGTAAGACAGATGATACTCTGATATTGTAAAGAAATCATTGTACGAACTATTTTATCAATAAAGCAAAGTTTTATTTTCCGCTGTTTAATTTTTTTGTCTATCTTGTAAATTATCTACATCTTTTACCTTAAAATGCTCCACAGAACTTAGTGCATTCCCTTTGTGAGTGGCACTAACGGATGTCGGGTGTTACACGTGGTATCAGAGCTAAAGGTTACCAGTTCAGATAAAGGTTTTGAAAAATTATTTTCAAAACGGTTTTAAAAGAAGCATTTTCAAGAGAAAAGATTTGTTTTAAAGGCATATTCTCCAAAGCCATACGCATTATATTCTCTTCCTCTGTTTGAATTATTGACACCTTCTTTCTTGAGTCTCTGAGGCTCCAGCTTTCTAGGAGTTAACCTCGTCGAAGGGCGAAGTAGTGCCCGACTTCCATCTATAACCGTGGTAGTTTCACCTACGGCCAGTTTTCTTTCAAGCTTATAGGGTTTTCTGTACGATGGAAGCAGCTTTCGAGAGATTTGTCAACATGGTTACACACGGAAGGAGGATGAGGAGTTTGGCTAAGGAGCACAACCCAAGGATAAGGAAATCATGGATAGGGACTCAACTCACCAAGGAGGAAGGAATTATAAAACCTAAGACAAGAGGAAGTATCTTTACTAGGGTATGATAGGGCATATAATTAAGGACAAGGGCAAGAATGAGGAACAAGATTTTCAGAAGGGCAAGTACATACTTTCACCACCAAGTGTACCTAGGAGAAAGGTAGTAAAGTTCTGTTGGAAGAGTCTAGTTTTGTTGTTCGTACTATTTCCTTTGGTTTTAGCGCTTCACATTTATTCATATCCACTTCCATAGTTGAGTCTCTGCACCATAGTACTTGTATAGTAGAAAGATCCCTCTAGAGTCTCAAATCCAATTGGTGGTCCGACCAGTTTATTTTTGGTTAGTAGGGATTTGAGAATAGCTATCGAGTTTTCTTATATCATCTAACGTAGATCGTCTAAATTCGGAGGAGATATTCCTTGGGTGCTTGTCTGATATTGGTTTAGGCCTTTGGGGCTTGTACTTGAGGAATGTCGAGTTCGACTAGGATGGTTTGTGTGAGAGATGAATAGTTGTGGCAGGCACTCTAAAAAGCACGTAGTAACCTTTCGACCCTTATAGTTATGGCCTGGTGGATAAGAGGGAGACCTCTAATCATCTTAGTACATATACTTGGTACCGTAATCGACATCTGATTATTTTGGAAATGGAGGTCAGAAACTTCACAATCATGAAGTTAAATTAGTTAAGATACTGTGGAGTAAAGCTCAAGAAGGCTAGATACTAGCATCATACCCTTTTCCTTAAGGGTGCATCCTTGATTTCTTTTTTTTATAGGAGCTTTACGCATAATTGTTTCTCTCTTTCCAAAGTATATCCTCTAGGTCGTATCTTCGATCCTTAGGTAGAAGCCAATGGATGTAAACATGTATTTGAAACATGTTATGGTTGATGGTTGCAAGCGGTTGCTAATGGTTGCTCGTAAATGCGTATGCATACATATTAGGCACTAGATCAGTTCAGACGCTTTCATATTGCATTTACATATAGGTATTTGTTTGTAAGTTGAACTTGATATGTTATCATATGGATGTTGCATGTGGATGAATGGCTATGCACACATGTAGTATTTACATAACTAGGGATGCTTGCATACATGATTGGACGCAGGGCACTGACATGATTCACATTAAGGAGGTCAACTGAATCAGTAGACCGCCTGATTTTCAATTAGATAAAGACATATACACACACTATGCATATGAACATGAAAGCATTAGAAATCTTTTAAGGACAATGAATGCCTGTGATTGAATGGTTGAGTAGATGGGTGATTGGATGGAAGGACACATTCTTTCTAACTTGAAGATTTCGGGGACGAAATCCTTTTAAGTGTGGGAGAATGTAACACCCCGTAATTCTGTAACACTAAGATTCACAAATCAGGGCAGAATTAAACTTTAAAATCAAAATCAAGGGGAACGAGCTACTCCATTGCGTTCGTCTCGGAATTCTGCATGAGATAGAGTCCGAGTTTGCGTAAAACGGACTCCGTATGAGGGAGATATGACCTCCGAAAGTTTCAGAATTCAGTTTAAAATTCAAACAGGCAGAAACAGTTCAGAAACGAGTTCAAATTTCAAAAATCGGACCGAGATTGGGCTGGGCGGGAATTTTCCTGCCCAAGGCACCCAGGTCGATTGGGTATTCGATATGGGGCACCCAGGTCGACTGGGTAGTCGACCTGGGACACCCAGGTCGACTGGGTAGTCGACCTGGGACACCCAGGTCGACTGGGTAGTCGATCTGGGGGTCGACCCCCCCCATGCTTTTTCCAGTTTTCTGAACCTGGTTCGTTCTGATGTATTTGGTCACGTTTTCTGACCAGATTCGTCCGCCTAATCCTATATAAACAGCCTTAGTCTCCTTCTCTATCCTTATGCTGCCTCTGAGAAAATGTATAAATAAATAATATTAAAATAAATCAAGACGAGGAAATGCTGCTCAAGACTTTCAAGAAGAGGTTCAAGTCAAGCTAGGATTTCAAGTGAAGATTCAAACGACTGTAACGACTGTTTTTCTACGAATCTAATATAATCTAATCTCTGTAAGTCAGTTACTTCTTAGATATGAACGTTTCTCTTTTCGTGACATGAAATTAAAGGAATAAAAGAGTATGCCATTTCTTTCTATTCGAAACAGTGCCTATTTCTTTGGACCTAATTAAGAACTCTTATGATTCGAGGACAAATAAGACTGTGACTATGAAACTATGGACCTTAGAACCATATGCCTCTATGACTATGAACATTGCCTATGACTATGAACATTGCCTATGACTGTGACTGTGACTATGAAAATTATTTCCTTGACTATGAACACAAGCCTATGCCTTTGATTAGGAAACATAAACTATTGCATATGACATAACAAGGACAACTGTGACTAAACACCTATGATTCATGACTAGGAAAGTGTTGCTTAAGTTTTGTGACTGTGAAATTGGGTCTAAACCTGATTTTCTATTATGTCTATTCTTGGTTTTCTTTGGTTTTATACCTTGGGAATTTACCTATTAAGTTAGGTCCACCCATGTTCTTGAAACTACGTCTCTACTCTGTCTATTCTTGGTTTTCTTTGGTTTTAAACCTTGGGAATTAACCTATTAAGTTAGGTCTACCCATGTTCTTTAACCTACGTCGTTATTCAACCGTTTTTATGCCAATAGATTTTCAGACGTATAGACCTTCGATGTTTTAGATCAATTTCAGTGAAATTCGTTAGGTCTGTAATTAGTAAATTATCATTTTATGCCAGTTGTTACGTCTATCTTTTTCATAGCATGTTTGGTTCATTCCCTATTTTATACGAATCTAGATTTATCTATAATCTAGGTTGAATCACGATTATATGAACAGTGGGAATACGATTTGGGCAAAATATGAAATTTACTAAAAACATAGTTATAATCTTGGAAATTGGCATAAATTGGGAACATGTATTATGGCATGTTCATAGGAATGCAAATTGGATAAATTTGACATGAATTATATGATGTGTAATTTGAATTTAGTATTGACTTGTAAATCTAGCATTTACATGAATTGTTAACTAGAATAATAAGTCTAGTTTGACATGAACTGTAATTAGAATGTTAAATCAGGACTGGATTAGCTAATTTGGCATGATAAGTATATTGGCATAAATTTGAAATTGGCCATAATTGGGAGTAATTGTCAGGTTTAGCAAAATCATGGTTAGTGACACTTAATTTGGTATAGTTTACATGCCAAAAAGCATAAATATGATATAGAGGGGAGAATGGGCCATAAGAATAAACGTTGACAATTTACATTAAAAGAGTAATTATGAAATAAGTAAATTAGGAGTAATTTACTTATAGAATCTGTCCTAAATGAGAAAATGTAAATTTAGACAAATTAAAGGTTTATTAACGACATCTCTTTTAATAACACACCAGAAAGTTCTAGGGTGACAGAGAGGATAGTGTCTAGGCTTGAGTTTGGAAAATACAAGTTTCCTGCTCTCCCTAGCTATCCCTAACTGATCCGACGGACGGGATGGTTGCTTTCAAAACCTGATTTGAAAAATTAATCAAAACCCTTTGAACTTAGAAAACACGAATATGCCTAACCCGAGGTTAGACTGAGTTGCGATGTAAACATGCCCGGAACCAACCGGCACATCCAGTAATCGTAACAATATCTGTCTAATGTGAGTGGTAGCGGCTTTAATTTATTTAGTTAAAGCTATAACAATAATGGTAGGGTTAAGTTAACTAAGACACTTAACCAATTCAACAAGGTAACTAGACCGATGGGTGGGGTTAGGTTCGTACAGATACTTAACACAGTTAAGCTAGAATGGGAGGGTTAAGTCCATAGGAACACTTAACCAACTTAACACCGTTAAGCTAGGATGGGAGGGCTAAGTCCATAGGGACACTTAACCAACTTAACATGGTAACAAGACAAGATTTGTAGGGGTTAAGTAACTAAGAAAACACTTAGCCAAATTAACATGTTAACTAGATTAGAAGGTGGGGTTAAGTAATACACTTAGCCAAATTAACATGTTTACTAGACTAGAGGTTTGGGTAAGTAAAATTCAATACACTTAGCCAATTTGATATGTTAGCTGGGCTAGACCGTAGGGTTAAGTAAACTTGAACACTTAACCATCAGGTTGTGATAAAAGAATTGGGTTAAGTCTAAAACATGAAGGGATAATACTTAACCGTTAATAACATGTTTGTTAAAACAGACGGGCAAGGTTAAGTTAAAAGGAACACTTAACCAATACTGGGTGAATGGGTAGGGTTAAGTAATAAGAAATACTTAACAAATACAACTTGGTTTGTGGTAGGGTTAAATCAACATGAATTACTGATTACACTTAACCAGTTTAACAGGATAAATGAAGAGGGTTAAGTTAGCTTGAATTGACTAATGACACTTAACCAATCCAAAGTGACGAGAAGAGGACTAAGTAGTAAACCTTAGTTAAAAGGAACTAAGTAGTAAACCTAAGTTAAGAATACAACGATTCTGGAAACTAAGTGGTAAACCTTAGTTAGTAGAACTAAGTAGTAATTCTTAGTATAACACGGGAAGGAGCGAATGTCCGTCTGAGTAAAAAAAGAAGGCTCCAACGAATTGGGTTACGAAGCCCGAGGCTACGAGGGGACGTAAGGGTACTCTTGGTATCCCTCTATGAAGCTGCAGATGATCCTCCTGGGCTCACAGAGGTTAAGGTCTGCGTAGAAGAACCAGGGGTATGCCTTGGTTGCAATATATGGCAACCTAAAGACTAGGATGGACCAGCGTGATTCGGCAAGAAAACGGTAGCCCTGTGATAGCAACTCGTCGTCTACCATCCATCTTGAGTCAATCGAGATACGTGAAGCGGAAAGGCGGAGAACTCCAAAAGACCATATACTTGCTATCTAGTTATGGGTGAGGATGGCCATAGGATAGTGGGGCACCGAGGGCCTACGTATAGTTCTCATTTTTCAAGCTGTGCATTTCATTAGTTGAGGGAGGGGTCAAGTTGGACCATAGCCACTGGAATAAAAACAGACCTTAGCATCTGCATCGGAAGATATCTGAAAGCTCCCGACCGAGTTCTTTATTTCTTGATTTGCCCTGCCACAGGACTCGGGCCGCATATTACAGGACATATGCATCTAGACAAGCGATAACGATTCGTGATACATGCATGGGGAAGTATAGGAACGTATACCACTCTAGGTAGTGTGTCCTAGACTTGGGGGCATCGTTCGACAGGTAGCGTAATCCCTAGTTGGACTAGGTGGCATAAACCCTGAATCCGAGAAGCATTCAGCAGATATTGTAAACTCTAGTTGAAATCTGGAAAGTACTCAATAGATAACCCTAGATTAGATCTAGGTAACAAATAATAAATGTATGCCTGAAGGCAATGGAAACTACAGGGATTGGGATCACGTTGTCGTTACTAGTTGGGACACTAGTTAGGTGGTGCAGAGATATAGAAACCAGTATAACAAGGAAATAGCGAAGCGGCGAAAGTATTAGAGCATATCCAGTTTATCTTATCTTAGCATATCTTGTGATTATCTTGTCTAATCCTGCTGACCCTATCGTCACGGTGTTATCTTGTATTCAGTTAATCCATGTCGTTTTGTTTTTCCCATGTTCACATGCTAGAAGTTACTGAACTTACTCAGGCTTTATGTCTAACTCTGTTTTTCTTTCGTCTTCTTTTCTTCCGTCCCCCCCCCCCAAGGTAGTAAAGAAGGGAATAGTATATCTCAGGTTAAGTTGGACTGTCACTCTTTCCCAGCTTGAAGATTTGTCGAAGTTTTGCTTGGATTCTCTTTTCAGATGCTATTGCTGGCTCTTGCTAAAATTGGGGAATATAAATGTTGTTTTATGCTTCTTTATTTTTTAAGACAGATGATACTCTGATATTGTAAAGAAATCATTGTACAAAATATTTTATCAATAAAGCAAAGTTTTTTTTCCTCTGTTTAATTTTTTTGTCTGTCTTGTAATTTATCTGCATCTTTTACCTTAAAATGCTCCACAGAACTTAGTGCATTCCATTTGTGAGTGACACTAACGAATGTCGGGTGTTACAAGGGTCTACCTCGGGAGGACAGGTGCAGGCTATTTTGGCACCAGGGCAGGTAAGGGGACAAGTTCAGGCTCTCGCGGTCCCACCGTTGCAAGAACGAGGTAGAACCATTTCTGTTGAAAGCTTAGTTTTTCTGTTTGATCATCCTGTCCATACCTTATTCGATTCGGGCGCATCGCATTCATTTATCTCTACATCATTATTTGAATCACTACACTTAAACACCAGTTTAGTAGAGGATCCCTTAGTTGTTTCGAATCCAATTGGGGGCTCAGCTTATTTGTCCATGATGTGTTTGGATTTGAAAATTTCTATACTTAGCGTTGAGTTTAGATGTGATGCTTATGTTTTAGACTTCACGGGCTATGGGATAATTTTAGGAATGGATTGGTTATCCAGAAATGTGGCCGTTCTTGATTGTGAAAGGAGAGTAGTTATGATCATGACTCGCCTTGGTAACGCTCTCGTAATCTTTTGTAATCCCATAAATTCCGTTATGCTAAGTTATCTAGAATCGCTTGACGCATCTGTGGAGAATCTACGATCTTTTAGAGTGGTCCGAGAATACTCGGATGTGTTTGAGGAGGTGAAGGGCTTACCTCCGAAGCGGGAGATAGATTTTCGGATATATCTTGTGGATAATGCAAAACCAGTATCTTTACCAGTACGCCACATGGCTCCTCGTGAAAGGAGGGAACTCAATAAGCAAGTGAAGGAGTTGCTTGAGAATGGGTTCATAAGACGTAGTATATCGGAGTGGGGTGCTCTAGTAGTATTTGCCACGAAGGCGGATGGGTCCCTTAGACTTTGTGTGGACTATAGAGAACTTAATAAACTTACTAAGAAAAACAGACACCCACTGCCGAGGATTGACGATCTCTTCGATCAGTTAGTTGGCGCCTCAGTGTTTTCGCAGTTGGACTTAGTCGATGGTTTCCATCAGTTGAGAGTGGCTGAGGATAGCATTGACAAAACTGCCTTTAGGACTTCAGACGGTTTCTATGAATGGCTAGTGATGCCCTTCGGTTTGACAAAAGCCCCCGCATACTTTGTTGATTTGATGAGTAGGGAGTTTAGGGAGTAACTTACCAAATTCGTTGTTGTCTTTGTAGACGACATCTTGATCTTTTATAAGGATGAAAAAGAGCATGCCCTACATCTTAGGGAAGTGTTGGAGACTCTACGAGCGCATAACCTTAAAGCTAATTTTTCTATGTGTCACTTCTGGAGGAAGGAAGTACGATTCTTAGGGCACGTGATTTCCAAAGAAGGGATAGCTGTGGATCCCGCGAAGGTGGTGGCCATCCAAGATTGGAAGGTCCCTAAAAATGATACCGAAGTGAGAAGTTTCTTGGGGTTGGCTGGCTACTATAGGAAGTTTATCAAAGACTTCGCAATAATATCAGCTCCATTGACACGCCTGACAAAGAAGAACCTATTCTTCGCATGGGGGCGTAGATTGTGATGATGCGTTCCAAAGTTTTAAGAGAACTTTGACCACAACCCCAGTCTTAGTATTACCAGATGGGAGTAAGCCATTTACCGTTTATACTGATGCTTGTGGGACAGGACTAGGCGCAGTCCTAATGCAAGAGGGTAGGGTAATAGCCTATGGTGGAAGGCCGTTGAGAGCGCATGAGAAAAATTACTGTACACATGACCTAGAGTTGGCCGCTATTGTTTTCACGCTTAAGTCTTGGCGCCATTATCTTCTTGGCGAGAAATTCGAATTATTCACTGACCACAAATCTTTAAAATACTTATTCTCTCAGAAGGACTTGAACTTAAGGCAACAAAGGTGGATGGAGTTCTTAGCGTCCTACGATTTCGAAATAGCATATACCGCTGGCAAGGGTAACGTGGGGGCAGATGCCTTAAGTAGAAAAAGGTTGTCCTTGAGTCCGTTGTTTGTTGAGCGGCGAAGCTTATAATTCATTTCGATGTTTGACTTTAGACCTTCCGCTGACTTTGTACCCGATTTGTTAGCATCCTTGGACGTCAGACCTACGCTTTTGGGACGGATTGGCGAGGCACAGCGAGACGACCAACAGTTGGTTGAGTTAGTAGAAAAGCTCAAAAGAGGGGAGTCATCAAGCCATCTGTGTAGGTACACCCTAGATGATAAGGGTTGGTCACGTAGGGACGGTAGACTTTGTGTACCAAAAGACGATGACCTAAGGAAGACCGTTCTTGATGATGCACATCGTTCGAAGTTGACCATCCATCCCGGCACGGACAAGATGTACAACGACATGAAGCAAGTTTTCTTTTGGGCCGGTATGAAGAGGAATGTGGCCGAGTATGTCGCTTGATGCTTGGTGTGCCAACAAGTAAAAGCGGAGCAAAAGAAACCCGGTGGGTTGCTTCACCCATTGGAGGTTCCACTATGGAAGTGGGAAAGTGTCTCGATGGACTTTGTGGATGGATTACCGCGATCAAGGAAGGGTAATACGGGGATTTGGGTTATAGTAGATAGAATTACTAAGAGCGCCCATTTCATTCCCGTGAAGAGCAAGAGGAATGCTCCATGGTTAGCTTCTATATACGTCCGAGAAATAGTTTGTTTGTACAGTGTTCCTTCTAGAATAGTGAGCGACCGCGATCCTATTTTCTCTAGCGAATTTTGGAGAAGCTTACAAGAGGCGGTAGGGACTCAGTTATGTTTGAGCACCGCATATCATCCTCAGACGGACGACCAAACCAAGAGGGTGAATCGTATTCTAGAGGACCTATTGAGGCTATGTATCCTAGACTTTGGGGGTACATGGGAAGAGCATCTTCCATTGGTGGAGTTCGCATGTAATAACAGCTTTCAATCTATCATTGGCATGGCACCTTTCGAAGCTCTTTATGGACGACCTTGTCGTTCACCTACATGTTGCTAGGAATCTACGGATAAGATCTTACTTGGGCCCGATATGATTAGGGAGACTTCGGAGAAGATCGATTTGATTCGAAGGAGGATGAAAGCAGCACAAGATAGGCAGAAATCTTATGCGGATAAGAGGAGAACATTTCTTGAGTTTGATGTTGGGGACATGGTCTTTATCAAAGCGTCTCCATTACGGAACATTGTTCGCTTCGGGTCCGTTGGGAAGTTAGCACCAAGGTTCGTAGGGCCGTTTCCTATTAAGGAAAGGATTGGGAAGATGGCGTATAGAGTGGAGTTGCCTGAGAGACTTAGTGGTGTACACGACGTATTCCATGTGTCACATTAGAGGAAGTGCTTGCACGAGACCGCGGAGGTGGTAGTGCCGAACTTGCTTAGAGAGGTGGAGATAGAGCGTGATACGACGATTCGACGAGCTCCTATGCGCATTCTTGGGTCGGAGATTAAGAAGCTGAGAAATCGAGAGGCCAGACTAGTCAAAGTACAATGGGGAGATGATGAGAGCAACGCTACTTAGGAGACAGAAGGGAAGATGCGTTCACGATAACCTTTTCTTCTCGAGGGTATGTCTTTTAATTTCTCCTTTATCGCTTAGCTTGTACTTATCTTACCTTTAGAGTATCCTCTCGCTAGTATCCTTGACCTTTAGTTAGGATATTCCTATGGTTGAAACATGTGTTTGATACATGTTATGTATGATGGATGCAAAGTGGATGCAAGTGTTTACTAGTGGTTGCTCGTGGACGCATATACACACACTATTAGGCACTAGATCGGCTCAGTCACCTCATATTGCAAATTGAATATATATGGATGTATTTAGTGAAATGGATGTATGAGGACTTGTTTTTATCATATGGTTGCTGCATTCAGATGATGATTGTGCATGCATATAGAGATAATATGTAGCATTTAGGAACTTTTGCATACATAATGGATGCATGACACTTTCATGATTTACATTAAGGAGGTCAACTGAATCAGTGGACCGCCTGATTTTGCATTAGATATGGACATATACACACAATGTGCATTTAAACATGAAAGCATTAGAAGTCTATAAGGACAATGGATGCCTGTGTTTGATGGTTGAGTAGATGGATGATTGGATGTTAGGATATACATTCTTCTTGACTTGAAGATTTCGGGGTCGAAATCATTTAAGGAGGGGAGAATGTAACACCTCGTAATTCTGTTAATATTAATATTCACAAATTAAAGAATAACTAATCTCAAAAGGGAGAATTGTGGGAAACGGGTTGCGCCATTGTGTTCATCTCGGAATTTTGGTTGAAATAGAGTCCGAGTTTGCGTGAATTGGACTTCGTATGAAGAAGTTATGGCCATCGGAAGTTTCATAAAATTCAAAACAGATTTCATAAAAATCAAAATTCAAAATTCGAAGTCAAGCAGGCTAGGCGTGAAATTTCCCGCCCAGCACCCCAGGTCGACCGGGGAGTCGACTGAGCAGTCGACACCCCCTCCCCCAGGTCGACTGCGGAGTCGACTGGGCAGTCGACCTGGGTGTCGACCTGGTCCAGTCGGCTAGGGTTTGGCTGAGCCCAATCTTGAGCTGGTGATGTGTCTTTAGGGCTGAGATGGCAAATTTAACTGTTCAGTTTTAGTTCTGAGTTGATCTGACGGTCTAAATAAATCTTAAACTCTATAAATACCTAGCTAGTCTCTCACTCTAATTCACATGAAAAATAGAATAGCCATTGTCATACCGCCGCCATGGAACTCAGTCTAGCCGCCGCCAACTAAGAAGGAAGAAAGCTAATCAAAACCCTAATTCTACTCAACTCTAAAGCAAATCAAGACTCTCTTTCTTCTCTAATTGTGAGTATGATGATCTTAACAAGATTATTATTAAACTAATTAGATTAAGTTATGAATGGATTATAAGTGAATGATGTAGATTGTCATATATGTTGTTGTAAACCTTATGCTATCATGTATGTTGTAAATCCTATGTTATGCGATGATGATATCCTATATGTTGTAAATCATGCTATGATGATATTGTATATGTTGAAATTTTCTATGCTAAATTGTGATAAATCATACTTGTCATAAAGTCATGATGTTATTATCTATGCTGATTAGTTCATGTTAATCAAGTCATAATGTTGATATTATTTGGGCTATGTTGATGACAAATCATGTATGCAAGTCTAGATTGATTAGTAAAGATGATGAACATATGCCATGACATCTATTTAGATCTAGAATTATGCTATGACATGGGTGAGTTCTATGTGTTAGATGCTAGTTCACACCATCATTATGTTGCATAAAACCTCATATGCAAGTTTATACATGAATTTGGGTTATGATCATATCATGTAAATCGTGACATTTAACAAGTTGACACCTTTAGATCCATAACATGTGTAGTTTTATGCAAGTTTCACCCCTATTATGATTAGACTTATTTTATTTGTTTATATGTTGTGATAATTTATCTTTGTGCTATGAGTTAGACTATTCGAGTCTAACGTATATTTTGTGTTGAATAAGCGAACGTATAACGTGGGGTAGGGGTAATATTAAGGATTTAATATTAAGAAGTTGGGGTGCAATTGATATGATTCTGCATGCCATGAATGGATGGCCATAATTGAGTCAATTATGGACATCATTAAAATTGGAATTAATTAATAATTTGAATAGGGAATTCTTAAAACTGGGGGTAAAAGATTGTAAGCGTTAATCAATGCTTAGGACACGAGGTTGGACTCGTTTGTGACGTAAAACTGCATGGACCCGCCCAGCAAATCCAGTAGTCACAAATGTCAGCCCAATGTGAGAGGTCCTAGGCCCAAATCAAAGAATAACAGTTGTAAAGACAAGACGTTAGACTCTTTTATGGCGTAAGACTGCCCGGACCCGCCCGGCAAATCCAGCTGCCATAAATGCCAGTCTAATGTGAGAGGTCTTTATGAGGTTATGGCTTGAATGAATTAAGAAATACTTAACCAGATAAACATGTAAGGTGGGACATGAGGGTTAAGTAGGTGCCTTGGGTGGAATGAGGAATCTAGTGATTGCCTTTAGTGGCATTTGAAATATGAGTAGTAAGACTTAACCAAACACACATGTAAATGAACATGACTAAGAAGAGGGTTAAGTGGGATATACTAGTGGGGAAAAGCTTAGGTGGATAGCCTGTGGGGGCCCATTTCAACCAGTAACCCAAACGTATCTTTGTAGGCTCGACCCAAGTCGAGGACGGGACACGCATACCGGCCTTGACTATAAGAGGCCAAAACGGGGTAGTGGTGGCAACGCAAGTCCAACGGGTTTCATATGCGTGTGTGGACCCGGGCTGGTAGGTAAGACGTTGTTGCATCGTGTAGGTATAAGCCGTGCATTCTTTAGCTATGTCGGGTTGCCACTTTAAGGGAGTGATACACCCCACTATGGGGCCAACACAGGTATCTACGAGTAGGGAGCCGATCGAAAGTGGGTAGTGGGGTACACCTAGTGGAAATAGGGGCAGGCGGCACCTATGTAGTCAGCTAGGGGTACGCAAGGCTATTTATATAATTTCTAAGTGAAGCAAGTGGGATCAACCTTTAGGGTGACTGGTGTGGTGTAGTGTAGTAATCATTCATTAGTAATTAGGTGTGCCTTTAACGTTATCTTTATCTGCTCTTCCATACCCAATAGTTCATAGACATTTCCTTGTTTTCCAACTTATGCCTTAGTCTAGTTATTTTGATCATAGTATTGTTAGAATTATCATACTCGCCAGACTTTATGTCTAACCCCCTCTATTTCTACCCTTTTTCCCCCTCCAGGTCCTCAGGGTGGGCCCAGCTCTAGCAGAGTTTGATTGGATTGCTTTATCTCTCTCTTGGAAAGCTTGGACCGCTGAAGTAAAGTCCAGCTTGTTATCTTCTTTAATGGCTATTTATGTAATGGGATTATGTATTTTGTTTTATCAAGATGGATATTGTACTTGACTCTGATTTATGGTTTTATGATGTAACAAACATGTTTAATTTCCGCTGCAATAAAATGAAGTTTTAGATTTCCAAGTACTACTTATTATCTGTCTTGTTGTAATTTTTTTGTTCTATATTCATGCAATACCTCCACGGAAGTAAATGCATTCACTTTGTGAGTGACATTAATGGACGTGGGGTGTTACAATATGTGTAAATCAAATCTGAAGAAAAACAGCGCCACGGCCGCGTCATGGCCTGAAGCGTCGTTTGAATTAAATGGCTATTTTTAAAATAAATAAAAATAGCGATAAATCGTGATAAAATATTATAAATGATATGGAATGAAAATAAACTGAATTTGCTTGGTTTATTTGATATTTGATGGTTGAATTTGTTTGGCGTGAATTGTTATCGAATAGTTCAACCATTGAAATGAATTGATTTAAATTCTAAATATACGTGAATTAATTGAAAAGGTCGAGTTAAATCTCATTTCAAATAATTGATCGGCGATAAGAAGTCGATGATGAAGACGGTGGTTGAAGACCACAAATCTTCACCTCGGTTGGATGATAATTGATGTCTTGATTGGGAGGCATACCGAAATATAGATAAATCAGTCGCATGGAGTGAACTGCCTGTGTGGCATGCCTAAGGGGAAAATGATCAAGGCTTCTGTTGAAAAGCAAAGTCTTGTGGTTGATTATCAAAGCACAGCCTGTGTGGCATAGCTTTGTGTATAACGTGAATTCGCGAGCCTCACACCCCGGTATGAGCCAGAAATGGGAGAGGACCTAAGGGAGGGCATGCGTTTCCTTTTAGCTAGAGGTGGTGTCAGTGCTTAAACTGGCTGAGATTTATATTGTTTTCACCTGTGTGGTTGTTGCTGTTGCGAGGCGCCTCGGATATATCGGTGACTATGTGAAGACGATGGTGTCATTCGTTGGCTCATTTACGCCCCCAAAGGGTGGGGAAACGCAGTGTTTAGGCATTTTAATCCACATCGGTGGACCAGCCCTGACGATCCAAGGGTCACTCGAGCTCTGATCCTTAGACTCGGGCTAAACAGTCTCGAATTAAGTAAGGACTATCTTTTGCCTTGGTTCATGATGGAAATCCAATTTCCAAATACGACATTGTGCGGTTTTGATTGTAAACCTATATTTGGCGACATAGTGGCATGGGACGCTCATGTCGTCTATGATTGACATTTATGATTGTGTATAAAATTAGAAACTAACTGGAAACAAGCTAAGATGGGTGGTTTCCTGGGTATTAGTCTGATGTTGGTTTTGGCCTTCGGGGTTAATACTTGGGGAACCGTTCTCTTGCTAATTTACAGTTGGAGTCTGATTAAGAATGAAACGATAAAATTTACATTTTATGTGATTTTACTTTACACGTATTAAGCATATCTTGGTCGATATAAGGTAAAACTCTATCCTCCGGTTTGCGTTGCATTGTGTGATGGGACTTGAGTCTTATATTAGCTTCATTCTTTCTAAAAATCATTGCATTGTTTTAAAAAGATTTGCTTTGTTACCTGTACTGGAAATCACTAGAGTAAACCCATTCTGCGAAAGTGGCGTGGTCCTATGATTTGTCGTATTACTATTGTTTAACCAGTTAAGTAGATTTCTCATACCAGTCCCATGACTGACTTGTAGTTTGTTTCGCTTGCAAACTCGGGTGCCCCTCTTTCTACACGGGCAGCCTTGTATTCAGGTTTTAGCAGGCTCTTTCTGGATAGCTGGAGCTGAAGATGGATTCTACCATTTATCTCTTTTTATGCTGTTCAGCTCCAATTGTACATATTATGTTTGTTTTCCGTTGTAGACATTTATGTATAGCTGAGCTGTATTTGTATTAAGTATAATCATGTATAATGTGTAACTCTGATCATTACGTTTATCCAGTGAATTGTACATTATCTAGTGTATTTATTTAATTATGTTCTGCTATTATCTGTTTATGTGTTATATTCCAAAGATTACCCTTGCCCCCATCCAACGGGGTTTTGGGATCGTCATAACGTAGTATCAGAGCTTTGGTTAAGCTTAGTTATGGAATATAACATATTAACAAACTCGTCAGAAATAGAACCACTAGTGTTCTAGGATGAATAACTCATTACAGATAGGATCAGTATAATCCTTGTATGAGTATAGCAGAATGAAATACGCTCGATATACCCATTTACATTCAAATATATGTCTGTATGCTTTAAAATATCTTTTCTGTTGACCTGACACTTGATTTGCTATTTGCAGAAGTACTAGAAAATGAGTGACAGAAATAGAGGGAATGCAGAACCAGATATTGAGGCTCTATTAATTAAGTATCGAAATATGGGTGGAATACCTTTCTCGGGCGAAGAATCTATTATGAAAATACAAGCTTGGATTTGTTCTACTGAGAAAATCTTTGAAGGTTTAAAGCTAAGGGATGACCAGAAAAGATTACTGGCATCTTGGGCACTCAAAGACGAAGCTTTGTTCTGGTGGGATTCGATTATTGAAGATAATCTAGAAGGTAATATTACCTGGGATAGATTTAAAGTGGTTTTCCTAGAAAGATTTACTCCTCCTGAAGCAACTGAGCGGTTATGTGATGAATTCTCTTATCTGATACAAGGAGATATGACCATTCCAGAATATCATAAGAGATTCAATGAACTTTCTCATTATGCCCTGCATCTGATTCAAGATCCAAAGAGGAAGAATCTAAGGTTTATTCATGGCCTGCAAAGAAAATACCAGAATAGCGTTACCAAGCAGGTCATGTTGCAAGGGAGTGCCAACTATCAAAGGAATCTGAAACAGTACAAGTGAATGAAGTGGCAGAAACTTCAGCACCATCAGCTAGTCAGGGAAGGTTTGATGCTTTGGAAGGCACGCTTAATGTCAAAAATATTCCAGTTAAATTACTGTTTGATACAGGCGCATCACGAAGCTGTATTGCTAAGAATGCAGTTAAGAAGTTGGATTTGAAATTGAAAAAACTCAAAGAACCCATCACTGTACATAATCCGGTTGGGAGTTCCATTGATCTTAGTTGGATTTGTGGGATGCCTGTCTCTTTTTCCTGTATAAGTTCCCTACCATCTCGATCGTCATGAATTTTACTGAATTTGATCTTATTTTGGGATTAGATTGGTTAACCAAATACGAGGCTGAGGTTAAATGCGCGGAGAGAGTTGTTAAGGCAAAGGCCCAATCAGGGAACTATATAACCATACCATGTGAAGGCCCGAATTCAGATAGAAAAGACTTTTGGTCAGCTCTAGATGTTTCTCCTGCTCTAATAGAAGATATCCCTATAGTCATAGAGAATATACAGGACCTCATAAAAGATATTCCTGTCGTAAAGAATTATACGGACTTGTTCGAAGAAGTTGTTAGCTTACCTCCGCATAGAGAAATTGATTTCAAGATCACTTTAATTCCGAATGCAAGACCAGTAGTGCATGCTCTTCGGAGAACGACTCCGAAGGAGAAAGAAGAACTTGATAATCAAACTCGACAGCTTGTATGGAAGGGTCTGATCAGGCCTAGTTTCTCCGATTGGGAAGAAGTAGTGGTTTTTGTCCCAAAGTCAGACGGTACTCTTCGACTATGTGTGGATTATCGTGACTTGAATAAACAGACATTGAAGAACAAATATCCATTGTCGCGGATTGATGATCTGCTGGATCGATTGAACGGTGCACAAGTATTTTCAAGGATGTACCTAGCTACAGTCTTCCATCAGCTTCGTATTGCAGAAGAGTGTGTTCCTATGACAGCATTCAGAGGTCCTGATTTGTTCTATGAGTGGTTAGTAATGGCATTCGTCTTATGTAACGCTCCAGCTTATTTTGTCGATTTGATGAACATAGTGTTCATAGGAGTCCTGAATAAGTTTGTTCTGGTTTTTATTGATGATATTCTAATCTTCTCTAAGTCAAAGGCTGAACATGAAAAACATTTGGAGCAAGTTCTAGAAATTCTGAGAAGGAATGTATTGAAAGCCAAACTGTCCAAATGTATATTCTAGCAAGATGAAGTGAAGTTTCTTGGCCACATCGTATCAAAAAAGGGAATTTATGTGGATCCAAGTAAAATCACAGCTATTCAAAATGGGAAACAGCCTAGTACTCCTACAGAAGTCCGAAGTTTTCTTGGATTGGCTAGTTATTATCAGAAGTTCATTAAAGATTTTTCGAAGATATCTAGTCACTTAACAAAGCTTACAAAGAAGCATGCAAAATTCAAGTGGACTCCAGAACGTGAGGATGCTTTGAGAAGCTAAAGTTAAGATTAACAACGGCTCCGGTGTTAACGATTATCGGCGGCAATCAGGAATTGAAAGTCTGGACAGATGCCTCTAGAGAAGGCCTTGGTGCAGTATTAATGCAAAGAGGTCAAGTGGTTTCTTATGCTAGCCGTCAATTGAAACTGCATGAGAAAAACTATGTTACTCATGACCTTGAGTTGTTAGCCACTGTATTTGCTTTAAAAATCAGGAGACACTATCTTCTGGGTGAGAAATTCGAACAGTTTACAGATCACCAGTTGTTAAAGTATCTGTTCACCCATAAAGACTTGAATTTGAGGCAGCAACGTTGGCTAGAATTTCTGGCAGCATAAGATTTTGAGATTTTGTACACTCCAGGGAAAGCCAATGTTGTGGCCGATGCGCTAAGTAGAAAGAATGTAATGATCGCCAGTTTTATTATTACGCCTTCATTGATTGATAAAATATATGCTCTTCAGAAGGATGATCACTTCATTCAAAGTATCAGAGAAAGAATACAGAAAGGCGAACACTTGAGTTTCCATATTGATGACCAAGGGATTCTCAGCCTAAAAGGTCGAATTTGTGTTCCTAACATTTCTGAGCTCCGAAAGGAAGTGCTGGATGAATGCCACAAGTCAAAACTTAGTATCCATCCAGGAGTGGGCAAAATGTATAATGACACCAAATGCACATTCTGGTGGAGGTCGATGAAGAGAGACATTTCTTTATATGTTAGCAGATGCTCTACTTGCCAACTAGTCAAAAGCGACCAACAGAAACTTGCTGGATTGTTGCAACCGCTGGACGTTCCAGGTTGGAAGTGGGAACATATTTCCATGGACTTCATAGATGGTTTGCCCAGAACCAGGAAAGGAAATGACAGTATTTGGGTGATCGTAGATCGATTCACGAAGACCGCCCATTTCATAACTGTCAGATCGAGCAGAACTGCTCAGAGTCTGGCGCAGATATATTTCAAGGAAATTGTTAGGCTACATGGAGTGCCGATCAGTATAGTTAGTAATAGAGATCCAATATTTACTAGAAAATTCTGGGAGGCATTTCAAGTAGAACTGGGGATAAAGCTGAATCTAAGCACCGCTTATCATCCTCAGACAGTTGGTCAAACTGAGAGGGTGAATCGTATACTAGAAGATTGATTGAGGGCTTGTGTTCTTGACTTTGGTGGATCATGGGAAGACCATTTATATTTGGCTGAGTTCTCATATAACAACAGTTACCAAGCGAGCTTGATAATGTCACCATTCGAAGCATTGTATGGTAGACCGTGTCGATTCCCTGCTTGTTGGGTTGAACCTGGTAATAGGCTTGTATTGGGACCTGATATGATCCGTGAAGCTGCCGACAAAGTCGATTTCGTTAAGAAATGATTAGTCATCGCTCAAAGCCGACAGAAGAGCTATGCTGATTCGAGAAGAAGAGATTTGACTTTTTCTGTTAGTTATTATGTGTATCTAAGGGTTTCTCCGATGAGAGGAGTGATTCGATTTGGCAAAACTGGGAAGTTGGCACCCAGATTTATTGGACCATTCCCTATTCTTGAACGGATTGGTACTCTTGCTTATAGAATTCAATTGCCTGATTGGTTGCCTGGGGTGCATGATGTATTTCACGTATCTCAACTTCGAAAGCATGTTCATGATCCAGACTTGATCATGGAAGAAGCAGCACAGTGGGATATTGAAATTACTCTAGAATTGGCTATTAGAAGAGAACCGCTAAAGATTATTGGCAAAGAAACCAAAGAACTGAGGAACAAGAATGTTCACTTAGTCAAAGTGCAATGGAGTGGGGATCCGCGAGATTGTACTTGGGAAACTAAGAAGAGTATTAGGAAAGCCTATCCTAAGTGCAGGGTGGATATCTCTGATTGACTCTGGTGCAAGGTATATTTACCATATTTTGAAAATTTCCATTATGTTCTCTACTCTGTCATTGTTTTCTTTTCATGGATGCATAACTTTTAATCATATAGTTTGAATGATTTCAAAAGAGTATGTGAATCGATTAGTATATTTTTGAAAAGTTAAAAACAAATTGATTACTGTTTGTGTTGTGTGATAGTGGATTTGATTAATTAAATTATTAGAATGATAGTTAATTAAATCAAGTATTCAAAAGATTTAAAAATAGATAGAAATATATACATGTGCATTATATATGTTTGAACAGGTAAAAGGATTAGCTATTCAGTAAAGAATTTATTTGTGTGCCCGAAAAATAGGTAAACCTTAATGATTTGGATGCGAAATATTATTATATCAACTCTTGTGAATGTCACTGGATGCGGAGTGCTAGTTGTTCTGTGTGTAATAATAAAAGTCGCCATAGGATAGTAACAATTAATTTTGAACTACACTACATGGCATACTTCTCGAAGATAGGCATACTTCATCATATACCACATAAGCATTTGGAGCTTGTGTGACGAGGTTGAAGATTTACCATATGAGCGAGAGGCTTGTATGGCTATGACTATATATTACAGCTTGAACTGATGACTGATATGGACCATATAAAATTTAACGGTAAATTGCAAGATTAATAAAAACCCCACACGGGCCTGGAGATGACAATAAACATGTCTCTCCGGTCATTAAGGCACAAAAACCATTTAAAGGGTGATGAGAATTTATTCTCTGGAGTTATGATCTATACACACTCCCCTGTGGACACCGGAATATATCACTATAAATATGTGCATGCTTATTAGGATTTATTGGGTACCTAATACGGCCCAACAATTTCCAAACCCCTCCCCGTACAAAGGAGGTTATGGTGAAATTTTTCAAAAATTTATGATGTTAGCCAAATTTTTGAAGAATTAGAAAATTCTCAGAAACTGAAAAGTTGAAGAATGGAAGCCAGATAGAAAGTAGAGTTGACTAATCAAACCACTTTCGACTTTGTTCCTTTTCGGGGACGAAAAGTTTTAAGTGGGGGAGATTGTAACAACCCGGAAAATCTGAACCAGTTTGAAAATTTTAATTTGGCTATTTTAGTAAATTTAAAATATTTAAAATAAATATTTTAAATAGTAACGACGAAAAGTGTGTTTGAATCGACGTTTGAAAATAAATATAATTATTTCTAATTATAAACAAGGCCTGAAATGGCGCGGTAGTTTCAAAATTTGAATTCAAAATTTGACTGACTGTACGGGGTGCAAATTAAAACGAATTTTAGTGAAAACAAAAATATTTAAATCTATTAGTGAATATCTTTATAACGAATCTGAAAAATCGAAGTTTCGTAGCGGGAGAAAAAGTAGCGGCCAAATGAATTTTCAGAAAGGTCGCTATAAAGTTTATATAGCCCGTGAAAATGGCCATTTTGCAAACGATCTCAGAATTTGACGAAACCACTTTTGTTGGATCTGGGATGTCAAATTATTGATAGGTTTCAAATTTCGTAATTTTTGAAGCTAGTATGTGTGCGTGGCAAAAGAAAATGTGTTTGGTCGATTTCTATTAAATTGGATCAACCAGAAAAGGGACATTTTTCAAACGGTCTCAGAATTTGACGATACTAGTTTTGTTGAGACCGTATCGTCAAAACATAGCTAGATTTATTTTTCGGAAATTTTTAGAATCAGTATGTGGCCCCGGCAAATTGAAATGTACGTTCAAAAAAAATATTGAATGATTTATTTTTTAATTTGAAGAAAAACAACTGAAACAGTCGAGTGGGCCAATGAAACATATCCCATTGTGTTCGGAGTGGAGGTATTTAGCTAAGGACGAAAGTCGTTGGGTTTGGATTGGAGCTAGTATGCAAAGAAGGGTATTTTTGGATTTTTAAAAATATATAAATAAATAAAAATATCATTGGTTCATCTAATTTCTCTCTCCCCGAAGGAGCCCTCGACGCATGGCGGAATTCACTCTATCCTTCCTCCCTCGATTGTGCCTCCTACACGCAAATTCAGACCTCCCTCCAGTTGAGTTTTTCGTAGATCTCAACTAGAGCTTTAAATCCATACCAGGTTTCGATTTTTTCATTGAGTAAATCGTGAGATCCAAGCCTCTAAATTCGGAGCCTTTCAGTCGCCGCCGCAGATGATAGAGACCACCGAAGTGGGTCCCTCCACCGCTCGCAGGTGCGCCCTCCGCCCCCCTTCGACACTGCGTAGCCCGATCGTCCAACCCCTTCACGGATTTCACGAAAAATCAATACCTAGTTTTGAACAACTTCAGAGAGGTACGGCTGGAATTATTTTAAACTATTCTATAGCACTTTAAAGCGCTACGGTTTTTTATTTCACTGTAAATATCATATCTTTATCATTTGTTGACGAAATTCAGTGAAACAAGAGACGGTGGACTCGTGGCGACGTCTTCTACATTCTAGAAGAGACCGCATATTTTTCTGAGCCTTCTGCTATTTTGGGTGGAGTGGAACCCAATGTGAGACTTCTGAATTATAAACGATATGGAAATGATGATGTATAAATTATATATTTGAAGTATGAGTTATATAAGCATTGTACACCTCATGTATAAGCATTGTATAAGTTGTATGTTCGATGTATAAGTTATATATGCATTGTAAACATTATATATGTGTTGAAATAGAAGTGAAATATACTTATATATATAAATATATATATACGCCCCTCATCCACAAACCATGGACGATATTTATTGGTTGTGATTGGTGTGAAAATTGGTTGATAGTGAATGGTAGATTAGAATTGTTTGTGGTTGAAATTGATTGATTGTGGTTGAAAAATACCCGTTTGTTGTTGAGAATTATTTGGTTGAAACCACATAGGATTAGTTTATGGAAAAGAAAAAAATAAACATGCCGCCTGTGTGCGAACTAGATGCATCAAATCCCCATTGTCAAAAGCAGCGAGCCTTTAAGGTAGAGCTAGGAGCCGTACTAGGGACGGTCCTAGTTTTAACTACCCTGCTGTTATGCTGCCGAAATTTTCAATAATATTCATGTGTTAGAATTATTTTCATGTGTTGAAACTATATTCGTGTGTTGAATAGAAATTTATGTGTTGAATAGAAATTCATGTGTTGATTAGAAATTCATGTATTGAACGACATTCATGTTTTGAAATAAATTGTTTTATAATAAAAATCATATTTTCATCATCTATATGAACTATATAAAATAGTCGTGTTTTGAAATAAATTGTTTTATAATAAAAATCGTATTTTTATCATCTATATGAACTATATAAAATAGTCGTGTTTTGAAATGAATTGTCTTATAATAAAAATCATATTTTTATCATCTATATGAGCTATTTAAAATAGTCGCGTTTTGAAATAAATTGTTTTTTAAATAAAATCACATTTTTATCATCTATATGAACTATATAAAATGGTTGTGTTTTGAAATCAATGGCTTTACAATAAAAATCACATTTTTATTATATACATGAATTGTTAAAAATAGTGAAGTGTCGAAATAAATGTTTGTTGGATAAAAATATCATTTTTATCAAATTTATGAAAAGAATATGGTTTTGAAATCGAAGAATAGATTATATTTATATATATGTATAAATATAATTAAAACATATCGAATAACAAAGCTGCAGTTCGTGTTTTGAAACCGTGATTTCAAATGATTCGTGCGGGAGATCCGACCATCGGATTTTCCCGAAACCGAAACCGTTGGGTTCGCTTTGGAAATATCTTTCCAACGACACCCACTTTGTGAAGATCCAATAGTTGGATTGTCTGGAATGTTTAATTCAAATTTGAAGAAAAATAGTGGCAGAATCGGTTATATATATATATATATATATATATATATATATATATATATAATTAAAATAAATCGAATAACGATGCTGCAGTTCGTATTTTGAAATCGAAACTTCAAACGAGTGTACCGGGAGATCCGACCGTCGGATTTTTCCGAGACTGAAACCACTGGATTCATTTTGAAAAGATATTTCTAATGATATAAAATTTGTTGAAGATCCAACGTTTAGATTTCCAGATATGTGTAAATCAAATCTGAAGAAAAACAGCGCCACGGCCGCGTCATGGCCTGAAGCGTTGTTTGAATGAAATGGCTATTTTTAAAATAAATAAAAGTGGCGATAAATCGTGATAAAATATTATAAACGACATGGAATGGAAATAAATTGAATTTTCTCGGTTTATGTGATATTTGATGGTTGAATGTGTTTGGCGTGAGTTGTTATCGAATAATTTAACCATTGAAATGAATTGATTTAAATTCTAAATATACGTGAATTATTTGAAAAGGCCAAGTTAAATCTCATTTCAAATAATTGATCGGCGATAAGAAATCGATGATAAAGGCGGTGGTTGAAGACCGGAGATCTTCACCTCGGTTGGATGATAATTGATGTCTTGATTGGGAGGCATCCCGAAATATAGATAATAAGTGGTGATCGCCCAGACGTACGTGGAGATCGATGGGTATGTGAGGTATATAGTGCCTCCGGTTTCGTTCAGACCAAAAACGAACGTGTAAATGGACTGTTTGTCTGACGTTGGATTTTGTTCTGTGCTGATTGATCTCTATTAAATATATATCTGTTTGGCGGGGGAGAATTTATTCTCTTACTTAACGCCCTTCTCTGAGACGTATGAGCTCAGAGGTTATATATCGATAGAAATCAGTCGCATGGAGTGAACTGCCTCGGTGGCATGCCTAAGTGGAAAATGATCAAGGCTTCTGTTGAAAAGCAAAGTCTTGTGGTTGATGATCAAAGCACGGCCTGTGTGGCATAGCTTTATGTATAACGTGAATTCGCGAGCCTCACAACCCGGTATGAGCCAGAAACGGGAGAGGACCTCAGGGAGGGCATGCGTTTCCTTCTAGCTAGAGGTGGTGTCAGTGCTTAAACTGGCTGACATTTATATTATTTTCACCTGTGTGGTTGTTGCTGTTGCGAGGCGCCTCGGATATATCGGTGACTATGTGAAGCCGATGGAGTCATTCGTTGGTTCATTTACGCCCCAAAGGGTGGGAAAACGCAGTGTTCAGGCATTTTAATCCACATCGGTGGACCGGCCCTGACGATCCAAGGGTCACTCGAGCTCTGATCCTAAGACTCGGGCTAAACAGTCTCGGATTAAGTAAGGACTATCTTTTGCCTTGGTTCATGATGGAAATCCAATTTCCAAATACGACATCGTGCGGTTTTGATTGTAAACCTATGTTTGGCGACATAGTGGCATGGGACGCTCATGTCGTCTATGATTGATATTTATGATTGTGTATAAAATTAGAAACTAATTGGAATTGAGCTAAGATGGGTGGTTTCCTGGGTATTAGTCTGATGTTGGTTTCGGCCTTCGGGGTTAATACTTGGGGAACCGTTCTCTTGCTAATTTACAGTTGGAGTCTGATTAAGAATGAAACGATAAAATTTACATTTTAAGTGATTTTACTTTACACATATTAAGTATATCTTGGTCGATATAAGGTAAAACTGTATCCTCCGGTTTGCGTAGCATTGTGTGATGGGACTTGAGTCTTATATCGGCTTCATTCTTTCTAAAAATCATTGCGTTGTTTTAAAAAGATTTGCTTTGTTAACTGTACTGGCAATCACTGGAGTAAACCCATTCCGTGAAAGTGGCATGGTCCTATGATTTGTCGTATTACTATTGTTTAACCAGTTAAGTAGATTTCTCATACCAGTCCCATGATTGACTCGTAGTTTGTTTCACTTGCAAACTCGGGTGCCCCTCTTTCTGCATGGGCAGCCTTGTATTCAGGTTTTAGCAGGCTCTTTCTGGATAGCTGGAGCTAAAGATGGATTCTACCATTTATCTCTTTTTATGCTGTTCAGCTCCTATAGTACATATTATGTTTATTTTCTGCTGTAGACATTTATGTATAGCTGAACTGTATTTGTACTAAGTATGATCCTGTATAGTAACTCTAATGATTATGTTTATCCAGTGTATTATTTGTACATTATCTGGTGTATTTATTTAATTCTGTTCTACTATTATCTGTTTAAGTGCTATATTCCAAAGATTAACCTTGCCGCCATCCAACGGGGTTTTGGGGTCGTCACAAGAGAAATTGATTTCAAGATCGCTTTAATTCCGAATGCAAGGCCAGTAGTGCACGCTATTCAGAGAATGACTCTAAAGGATGAAGAAGAATTAGACAACCAAACTCGATAGCTTGTATGGAAGGGTCTGATCAGGCCTACTTTCTCTGATTGTGGAGCAGCACTGGTGTTTGTCCCAAAGTCAGGTGGTACTCTTCGACTATGTGTGGATTATCGCGACTTGAATAAGCAGACATTGAAGAACAAATATCCATTGCCGCGAATTGATCATTTGTTGGATCAATGGAATGGTGCACAAGTATTTTCAATGATGGACCTAGCTATAGGCTTCCATCAGCTTCGTATTGCCAAAGAGTGTGTTCCTATGACAGCATTCAGAGGTCTAGACTTATTCTATGAGTGGTTAGTAATGCGGTTCGGGTTATGTAACGCTCCTGCCTTTTTTTTTGATTTAATGAATCGAGTATTCCACGATGTCTTGAATAAATTTGTTCTGGTTTTCATTGATGACATATTGATCTTCACTAAGTCAGAGAGCGATCACGCGAAACATTTGGAACAAATATTGGAAATTCTCAGAAAGAATGTCTTGAAGGCCAAACTTTCCAAATGTATATTCTGGCAAGAAGAAGTTAAGTTTCTTGGCCACGTTTTATCAAAAGAGGGAATTTCTGTGGATCCTGGTAAAATCACCGCTATTCATAATTGGATGCAGCCTGGCACTCCCACAGAAGTCTGAAGCTTTCTTGGATTTGCTAGTTATTATTGGAAGTTCGTTAAAGATTTTTCGAAGATATCTAGTTCATTAACAAAGCTTACAAAGGAGCACACAAGATTCAAGTGGACTCCCGAATGTGAGGAGGCTTTTCAGAAGCTAAAATTAAGATTAACAACTACTCCAATGTTAATGATTATCGATGGCAATCAAGAACTGAAAGTCTGGACAGATGCCTCTAGGGAAGGCCTTGGTGTAGTATTAATTCAAAGTGGTCAAGTGGTCGCTTATGCTAGCCGTCAGCTGAAACCACATGAGAAAAATTACGTTACTCATGATCTTGATTTGTTAGCCATCGTATTTTCTTTGAAAATCTGGAGGCACTATCTTTTGGGTGAGAAATTCGAACTGTATACAGATCATCAGTCGATAAAGTATCTGTTCACCCAGAAAGACTTGAATATGAGGCAGCAACGTTGTCTAGAATTTCTTGCAGCATACGATTTTTAGATTTTGTACACTCCAGCGAAAGCCAATGTTGTGGCCGATGCGCTAAGTAGGAAGAATGTAATGATCGCCAGTTTTATTATTATGACTTTATTGATTGATAAAATATCTGCTCTTTAGAAGGGCGATCACTACATTCAGAGAATCAGAGAAAGAATACAGTAAAGCGAACCCTTGAGTTTCCAGATTGATAACCAAGGGGTTCTAAGGCTAAAGGGTCGAATTTGTGTTCCTAACATTTCTGAGCTCTGAAGGGAAGTACTGGATGAATGCCACAAGTCAAAGCTTGGTATCCATCCAGGAAAGAGAAAAATGTATAATTATATTAAGCGTACATTCTGGTGGAG
The DNA here is from genome assembly GCA_030737875.1 of Allium sativum. NCBI lineage: Eukaryota > Viridiplantae > Streptophyta > Magnoliopsida > Asparagales > Amaryllidaceae > Allium > Allium sativum. Next base: position 334,850,969 of record CM060913.1, on the reverse strand, counting down.
ATCGATGTAGAGAGACATTTCTTTATATGTTAGCAGGTGCTCTACTTGCCAACTAGTCAAAAGCGACCAACAGAAACTTGCGGGATTGTTGCAACCATTGGACATTCCAGGTTGGAAGTGGAACATATTTCCATGGACTTCATAAATGGTTTTCCCAGAACCAAGAAAGGAAAGACAGTATTTGGGTGATCGTAGATCGCTTCACGAAGACGGCCCATTTTATACCTGTTAGATCCAATAGAACCGCTCGAAGTCTAGCACAGATATATTTCAAAGAAATTATTAAGCTACATAGAGTGCCGATCAGTATAGTTAGTGATAGAGATCTAATATTTACTAGCAAATTATGGGAGGCATTTCAAGTAGAACTGGGTACAAAACTGAACTTGAGCACCGCATATCATACTCAAACTGAGAGTGTGAATCGCATTCTAGAAGATTTATTGCGGGCTTGTGTCCTTGATTTTGGTGGAACATAGGAAGACCATTTGCATTTGGCTATGTTCTCATACAACAACAGCTACCAAGTGAGCCTGACTATGTCACCATTCGAAGCATTGTATGGTAGACTGTGCCGATCTCCTGCTTGTTGGGTAAAACCTGGCAATAGACTTGTATTGGGACCAGATATGATTCGCGAAGCTGCGGATAAAGTCGATTTCATTAAGAAACGATTGCTAGCAGCTCAAAGCCGACAGTAGAGCTATGCAGACTCGAGAAGGAGGGATTTAGCATTTGCTGTTGGTGACTATGTGTATCTAAAGGTTTCTCTGATGAGAGGAGTAATTTGATTTGGCAAAACTGGGAAGTTGGCGCCCAAATTTATTGGTCCATTCCCTCTACTTGAACGGATTGGAACTCTCGCTTATATGGTTCAATTGCCCGATTGGTTGCCTGGGGTGCATGATGTATTTCACGTATCTCAACTTCGAAAGCATGTTTATAATCCAGACTTGATCGTGGAAGAAGCAGCGCAATGGGATATAGAAATTACTCTAGAATTGGCTGTGAGAAGAGAACTGCTAAATATAATTGGCAATGAAACCAAAGAACTGAGGAACAAGAAATTTCACTTATTCAAAGTGCAATGGAGTGGAGATCCGTGAGATTGTACTTGGGATACAGAGGAGAGTATTAAGAAAGCCTATTGTAACGACCTGGAAAATCTGAACCAATTTAAAAAAAATTAATTGGCTATTTTGGTGGATATTAAATATTTAAAATAAATATTTTAAATAATAACGATGAAAAGTAAGTTAGAATCGACATTTGAAAACGAATATAATTAATTCTAATTATAAACAAGGCCTGAAATGGCGCGGCAGTGTCAAAATTTGAATTCAAACTTTGACTGACTGTACTGGGTACAAAACAAAACGGATTTGAGTGAAACCAAAAATATTTAAATCTGTTAGTCAATACCTTTCTAATGAATCTGACAAATCGAAGTTTCATATTGGAGAGCAAAAGTTATGGCCAAATGAATTTTCAGAAAGGTCGCTATGGAATTTATATAGCCCGTGAAAATGGCCATTTTGCAAACGACCTCGGAATTCGACGAAACCACATTTTTTGGATTCGGGATGTGAAATTATTGCTAGGTTTCAAATTTCATAATTTTTGAAGTTAATATGCGAGCGCGGCAAAGGAAAATGTGTTTTGGCCAATTATAGTTAAATTGGATCGACCATAAATGGGCCACGTTTCAAACGATCTCAAAATTCGACGAAACTAGTTTTGCTGGGACCGTATCGTCAAAACATAGGTAGATTTATTTTTCTGGAATTTTTCGAATTAGTTTGTGGACCTGGCAAATTGAAATGTACGTTCAAATCGAATATTGAATGTTCTATATTTTAATTTGAAGGAAAACTGACTGAAACAGTCGAATGGGCCTACAAAACATATCCCATTGTGTTCGGAATGGGGGTAAAACGCTAGGGACGACAGTCATAGGGTTTGAATTGGGATTCGTGTGTGACAAAGGGTGTTTTCGAATTTTTAAAAATATATAAATAAATAAAAAATTTGATTAGTCCACATCAGCCCCCCCCCCCCCCCCCCCACCCGACATTCTCTCTCCCCGATTAAAACGACTAACGGCGGAACCCCCTTCCTTCCTTATCACCTCGATTTCTTCTAATCCGCTCAATAAAAATCCATGCCCCTTTGGAGAATTTTGTAGTGCTCCTCACCACCTTCAAATCCACATATAGTTTGGATTTTTTCATTGTGTATTTTGGGAGGACGGATGCCAGGAAGTTCTCGACTTCCCACCACCGCCGTCGACACCTGGGGCCACCGAAGTGGACCCCCATTTAGGCGCACGTGCGCCGCACGCCCCCCTACGACGCTGCACAACCTGATCGTCCAACCACTACACGGATTTGCATGAACATCCAAACCTGGTTTTGAAGGATTTTGAAAGGTATACGGCTATTTTAATATAAACTAATAGCAGTTCTAAGCGCTACGGTTTTTATTTTCACTATAAAAATCGTATCTTTTTCGTTTCATGACGAAATTCAGTGAAACAAGAGACAGTGGACTCGTGTGGATGTCTTCTACATTTTAGAAGAGACCGCATATTTTTCTGAGCCTTTTGCTATTTTTGGTGGAGTGGAACCCAATGTGAGATTTCTAAATTATAAACGATATGGAAAACGACGATGTATAAATTATATAGTCGATGTATGGGTTATATAAGCGTTGTACACCTCATGTATGTGCGTTGTATAAGTTGTACGTTCGATGTATAAGTTATATATGCGTTGTAAAAATTATATATGTGTTGAATAGAAGTGAAATGCTTATATATATATATATAAGCATTTCACTTCTATTCAACACATATATAATTTTTTAAACGCATATATATATATATATATATATATACACGCCCCTCGTCCACAAACCATGGACGATATTTATTGGTTTTGATTATTGGTGTGAAAATTGGTTGATTACGAATGGTTGATTAGAATTGTTTGTGGTTGAAATTGATTGATTGTGGTTGAAAAATACCCGTTTGTGGTTGAGAAATATTTGGTTGAAACCACATAGTATTAGTTTGTGGAAATGAAAAAAAAAAATACATGTCGCATGCGTGCGAACTAGATGCATGATTCCCCATTGTCAAAAGCTGCGACACTTTAAGGTTGAGCGAGGAGCCGTACTAGGTACGGCCTGGTTTTAACTACCCTGTCGTTATGCTGCCGAAATTTTGTATAATATTCATGTATAGAATAATTTTCATGTGTTGAAACTATATTCGTGTGTGGAATGGAAATTCATCTACTTAACGACATTCATGTTTTGAAATACAAAAATCACGTTTTTATCAATATATATAAACTACAGAAAACCTTCATGTGTTGAATCGAAATTCATTCGTTGAATTGAAATTCATGTGTTGAATGGTATTCGTGTTTTAAATATAAAAATCACCTTTTTATCTATATATATATAAACTATAGAAAACCATCATGTGTTGAATCGAAATTCATTCGTTGAATAGAAATTCACGTGTTGAATGGTATCGTGTTTTAAATATAAAAATCACCTTTTTATCTATATATATAAACTATAGAAAACCTTCAAGTGTTGAATCGAAATTCATTCGTTGAGTAGAAATTCATGTGTTGAATGGTATTCGTGTTTTAAATATAAAAATCACCTTTTTATCTATATATATAAACTACAGAAAACCTTCATGTGTTGAATCGAAATTCATTCGTTGAATAGAAATTCATGTGTTGAATGGTATTCGTGTTTTAAATATAAAAATCACCTTTTTATCTGTATATACAAACTATAGAAAACCTTCATGTGTTGAATCGAAATTCATTCGTTGAATTGAATTCATGTGTTGAATGGTATTCGTATTTTGAAAGAAATCGTTTTATAATAAAAATCTTATTTCTATTACCTATATGAACTATATAAAATAATCTTGTTTTGAAATAAATTATTTTATAATAAAAATCATATTTTTATTACCTATATGAACTATATAAAATAATCGTGTTTTGAAATGAATTGTTTTACAATAAAAATCACATTTTTATTATGTACATGAATTGTTAAAAATAGTGAAGTGTTGAAATAGAAGACAGTTAGATAAAAATATTATTTTTATCAAATGTATGAAAATCATATAGTTTTGAAATCGAAGAATCGATATGTATATATAAAAATAGAATTGAAATATATCGAATAACGAAGCTACAGTTCATATTTTGAAACCGTGATTTCAAACGATTAGTGCGGGAGATCCAACCATCGGATTTTCCCGAAATCGAAACCGTTGGGTTCGCTTTGGAAATATCTTTCCAACGATACCAATTTTGTAAAAATCCAACGGTTGGATTGTCTGGAATGTTTAATTCAAATCTGAAGAAAAACAACGCTAGAATCGATTATATATATATATATATATATATATAATTGAATAACGATGCTGCAGTTCATATTTTGAAATCGAAACTTCAAACGATTGTACCGGAAGATCCGACCGTCGGATTTTCCCAAAACTGGAACCGTTGGATTTTTTTTGAAAAGATCTTTCTAATGATATAAATTTTGTGAAGATCCAATGGTTATATTTTCAGATATGTGTAAATCAAATCTAAAGAAAAACAGCGCCATAGTCGCGTTATGGCCCGAAGGGTCGTTTTGAATAAATAGGCTATTTTAAGATAAATAAAAATAGTGATAAATCATTATAAAATATTATAAACGATATGTATGTGAAATTTAGAAACTAACCGAAGGTTGGCTAAATCGAATGGTTTCCTGGGTGTTGATCTGATGTTGGTTTCGGCCTTCGGGGTTTATATTTGGGAAATCATTCTCTTACTGATCTACGGTTAGTAACTAATGAATTAAAATGATGCGTATGTTGTGTTTGTGTAGCACTTGTTTATTATATACGCGAGTTGCTCAGAAAGACTGGGTTTATCCCATTCTGAATAACTAAATCGACGATAAGAAATCGAAGATGAAGACGGTGGTGGAAGACCGGAAATCTTCGCCTCGTTTGGATGGTAACTGATGTCCTGATTGGGAGGCATCCCGAAATATGGATAATGAGTGGTGATCGTCCAGACGTACGTGGAGATCGATGGGTTTGCGAGGTATATAGTGCCTCCGGTTTCGTTCAGACCCAGAATGGGCATGTAAATGGACTGTGTGTCAAACATTGGAATTCATTCTGTGTGATTGATAGCCATCAGTTAAATGGCGTGAATTGCCTATGTGGCATGCTAATATGCAGTGATCAGGGCTTCTGTTGAAAAGCAAAATCTTATGGTGATGATCAAAGCACCGCCTGTGTGGCATAGCTTTGTGTATAACGTGAATTTGCGAACCTCACACCCCGGTATGAACTAGAAACGGGAGAGGGCATCAGGGAGGGCTTGCGTTTCTTTCTAGCTAGGAGTTGTGTCAGTGTTTTTACATGGCCTGACATTTTACTTATATGGATGATGGATAGTGAGGTGCCTCGGTTTTATCGGTCGATCCGGGACCGATGGAGTCATTCGTTGGCTCATTTATGCCCCATGGGGCGGGGAAACGTAGTGTTCAGGCATAATAATCCACATCGGTGGACCGGCCCTGATGAACCAAGGCTTGCCTGCGCGCTTGCCGGAGACTCGAGCTAGATAGTCTCGAATTCGGTAAGGACAATCTTTTGCCTTGGTTCATGACGGAAACCAAATTTCCAAATATGTGACTGTGCAGTTTTGATTGTATATATATATATATATATATATATATATATATATATATATATATATATATATATATATATATGGCGACATGATATATGGTACCCATGCCGTCTATGATTGATAGTTATGATTGAAATTGTTTTTGAAACATATAAACACTAGTAATAATATCAAATGCTTTTGTTTATTTCGTATCAAGCATATTTTGGCCATTATAAGGTAAAACTCTATCCTCCGGTTTGCGTTGCATTGTGTGATGGGAACTGAGCCTTATAATGGCTTCGTTTTTATAAAAAGCATTGCGATGTTTAAAAGAATTATTTGTTTTAAAGCACTGGCAATCCGATGGAGCAAACCCATTCCATGAAAGTGGCGTGATCCTGGGATTGGCCATATTTTAAATGTGTGGAGTAGATTTCTCATACCAGTCCCATGACTCACTCGTAGTTTGTTTCACTTTCAAACTCGGGTGCCCCTTTTTCTACATGGGCAGCCTTGTATTCAGATTTTAGCTGGCTCTCTCTGGATAGTTGGAGATGAAGATGGATTCTATTATTTATCTCTTTTATGTTGTTCAGCTCCTACTGTACATTATGTTTGTTTTCCGCTATAGACATTTATGTATAGCTGAACTGTATTAGTACTAAGTATGATCCTGTATACTGTGTAACTCTGATGATTACGTTTATCCAGTATATTCTATTGTTCATTATCTGGTGTATTTATTTATTTATGTTCTGCTTTTATCTGTTTATGTGTTATATTCCAAAGATTACCCTTGCCGCCGTAAGTACGGGGTTCGGGGTCGTCTCACATATCCTAAGTGCAGGGTGGATATCTCTGATTGACTCTGGTGCAAGGTACATTTGCCATACTTTGAATTACCATTTTGTTCTCCACTTTGCTATTGTTTTCTTTTCATGCATGTAAACTTTCTAATTATATAGTCTAAATGTTTTCAAAAGAGTATATGAATTAATTAGTATATTTTTGAAAGATAAAAACAAATTGATTGTTGGTTGTGTTGTTTTATTTTTGGTTGATTAATTAGAATTTTGATCCATTTAGACAAATTGAACAAATATTGAACTGAATTGAAAATAGATAGAAATATATGCATGTGCATTATATATGTGTGAACAGGTTATGGATAAACTGCTAAGCGGAGGAATAAAATTGTTTGCCAGACAAATAGGTACATGTTTATTGTATTTCTCGGGAATTTGATGATTTTATGAGCCGATTAGCTAGCCGCTTGGCTTTTTCTTTTTCTTTTGGATTAGTGAGGACCATCGGAGGCTATTTGAAATATCCCGAAGCTTCCCGTACAAAGGAGGTTATGGCGAAAATTTTCAAAAATTTAGGGTGTTAGCCAAATTTTTGAAGAATTAGAAAATTCTTAGAAAATTAAAAGTTAAAGAATGAAAGCCAGAATGAAAGTTGAGTTGGTTAATTAAACAACTTTGGACTTCGTTCCTTTTCGAGGACGAAAAGTTTTAAGTGGGGGAGATTGTAACAACCTGGAAAATCTAAGGCAATTAAAAAATTTAATTTGGCTATTTTTAATGGATTTTAAATATTTAAAATAAATTATTTTAAATAATAATGATGAAAAGTATGTTTGAATCGACGTTTGAAAATAAATATAATTATTTTAATTATAAACAAGGCCTTGAATGACGTGGTAGTTTGAAAATTTGAATTCAAACTTTGACTGACTGTACCGGGTGAAAATAAAATGGAATTTAGTGAAACCACAATTTTTTTAAACCTGTTTATGAATATCTTTCTAACGAATATAAAAAATCGAAGTTTCATAGCGGGAATCAAAAGTTATGGCCAAATGAATTTTCAGAAAGGTCGCTATTGTAACGACCCGGAAAATCTGAACCAATTTAAAAAAAATAAATTGGCTGAAATATTGGATTTTTAAATATTTAAAATATATGTTTTAAATAAAAACGATGAAAAGTAAGTTTGAATCGACATTGAGAATAAATATAATTACTTTGAAATATAAACAAGGCCTGAAATGGCGCGATAGTTTCAAAATTTGAATTCAAAGTTCGACTGACTGTACCAGGTGCAAAACAAAACAGATTTGAGTGAAGCCAAAAATATTTAAATTTGTTAATGAAAACCTTTCTAACGAATCTGAAAAATCGAAGTTTCATAGCGGAAAGCAAAAGTTATGGCCAAATGAATTTTCAGAAAGGTCGCTATGAAATTTATATAGCCCGTAAAATTGACCATTTTGCAAACGAGCTCGGAATTCGACGAAACAACTTTTGTTGGATCCGGGATGTCAAATTATTTCTAGGTTTCAAATTTCATAATTTTTGAAGCTAGTATGTGAGCGTGGCAAAGGAAAATGTGTTTGGTCAATTTCTGTTAAATCTGATCGACCAGAAAATGGCCATTTTTCAAACGACCTAAGAATTCGATAAAACTAGTTTTGTTAGGACCATATCGTCAATACGAAGCTAGATATAATTTTTCTGGAATTTTTAGGGTTCGTATGTGACCCCTGTAGATTGAAATGTGCGTTCAAATTCAATATATAGAGTTATTTGTTGATCTTGACGAAAACCGATCGAAGCGGCCGAACTGGCTTACGTTACATATCCCATTGTGTCCGGAATGGGGGTAATTAGCTAACGGCGATGGTAGTAGGGATTCGTTAGGAGTTCGTATGTGAAAACACCCTTGATCGAATAAAATATAATAAATAAATAATATATAAATATTTCCATTGGTTGGCCAAACCCCTAGAAAGACACACGCATGGTCAAACCATCAGGAAACCCGCCGTCTTCATCCCAATAGAAGGCGAAAACCCGCTCCAAACAAAACCGAACTCGATCTTGAAATCCAGGCCTCCATCCATGAAGATTACCAGCGGAAATTGAAGAGCTCCCCTCGATCCTTGCATCCAACGGTGGAAGTGGTCTGGAGTGGGGTTTTTTGTTCGAATCGCTCGGGGGAAGTCTCCCCGTTCCCAGGTAAATTCCAGCGACCCACCGCCACCGAGTTCAACGTGGGTAGGTCCCCCCAGTGCGTCTCTCGAAGCCCTTCCTCGGGGTGATGGCCGATCGACGGTCAGAGGTCTGTGGAGGCGCTGGCGACGAGAGGAAGGTTTGAAGCATGGGTTCAATGGGATACAAAACGTGGACGAGGAAGATGGTGATTAGGAAAGGGTAATTAGCGAGTTAATTATTATTTAATTATCGAATTTTGTAATCAATTTTTAAAAATACATAACTTTTGCATACGAGGTCGAAAAATTACAAACTTGGATCCGTTGCGATCGTGGAGCCGAGAGCTTCGCAACAAAACTGACCGGATCAAATTCCGAGCAAATTAGAATTTCGGGCAAATTCAAATCTGAATTGTTCAGAAATTCAGATAAAACTGGCGGAGTGGATCCTAAAGTGATAATTCTCTCACTTTAAATTTTCTGCACAGTTATTTATTTCATAACTGCATATATGAACTGTTCCCCATCGTCCACAGACCATGGACGACTTGTTTGTTTGATTGTATTCTGTGTGAAAATCGATGTGTGATTTCTAATTTATAAACGATATGAAAAACGATGATGCATAAATTATATAGTCGACATATGAGTTATACAAGCATTGTACACCTCTTGTATAAGTGTTTTATAAGTTATACGTTCGATGTATAATTTGTATATGCGTTGTAAAAATTATATATGTGTTGAAATAGAAGTGAAATGCTATATATAAACATATATATATACGCCCCTCGTCCACAAACCATGGACGATATTTATTGGTTGTGATTGGTGTGAAAATTGGTTGATTACGAATGGTTGGTTAGAATTGTTTGTGGTTGAAATTGATTGAATGTGGTTGAAAAATACCCGTTTATGGTTGAGAAATATTTGGTTCAAACCACATAGGATTAGTTTGTGGAAATGGAAAAAAATATACATGCCGCCTGCGTGCGAACTAGACGCATGATTCCCCATTGTCAAAAGCTGCGAGGCTTTAAGGTAGAGCGAGGAGCCGTACTAGGGACAGTCCCGGTTTTAACTACACTGCCGTTATGCTGCCGAAATTTTGAATAATATTCATGTATTAGAATTATTTTCATGTGTTGAAACTATATTCGTGTGTTGAATGTAAATTCATCTATTTAACGACATTCATGTTCTGCAATATAAAAATCACCTTTTTACCTATATATATAAACTGCAGAAAACCTGCATCTGTTGAATTGAAATTCACTCGTTGAATAGAAATTCATGTGTTCAATGGTATTCGTGTTTTAAAAATATAAAAATCACCTATTTATCTATATATATAAACTATAGAACACCTTCATATGTTGAATTGAAATTCATTCGTTGAATAGAAATTCATGTGTTGAATGGTATTCGTGTTTTAAAAATATAAAAATCACCTTTTTATCTATATATATATATAAACTATAGAAAACCTTCATGTGTTGAATTGAAATTCATTTGTTGAATAGAAATTCATGTGTTGAATGGTATTCATGTTTTAAATATAAAAATCACCTTTTTATCTATATCTATAAACTATAGAAAACCTTCATTTCTCGAATCGAAATTCATTCGTTGAAATGAAATTCATGTGTTGAATGGTTTTCATATTTTGAAAGAAATTGTTTTATAAAAAAAATCCTATTTTTATCACCTATATTAACTATATAAAATAATCGTGTTTTGAAATAAATTGTTTTATATTAAAAATCACATTTTTATTATATACATGAATTGCTAAAAATAGTGAAGTGTTGAAATAAAAGACAGTTAGATAAAAATATCATTTTTATCAAATGTATGAAAATCATTTAGTTTTGAAATCGAAGAATCGATATATATATATATATATATATATATATATATATATGTATGTATATGTATATATATATATATAGAATTGAAATATATCGAATAACAAAGCCGCAGTTCGTATTTTGAAACCATGATTTCAAACGATTAGTGCGGGAGATCCGACCATCGGATTTTCCCGAAACCGGAACCGTTAGGTTCGCTTTGGAAATATGTTTCCAACGACACCAACTTTGTAAAGATCCAACGGTTGGATATTCTGGAATGTTTAGTTCAAATTTGAAGAAAAACAGCGCCAGAATCGATTATATATATATATATATAATTATATTAAATCGAATAACGACGCTGTAGTTCGTATTTTGAAATCGAAACTTCAAACGATTACACTGGGAGATCCGACCGTCGGATTTTCCCAAAACTGGAACCATTGGATTCGTTTTGAAAAAATCTTTCTAATGATATAAATTTTGTGAAGATCCAACGGCTAGATTTTCAGATATGTGTAAATCAAATCTGAAGAAAAACAGCGCCACGGCCGCGTTATGGCCGGAAGCGTCGTTTGAATAAATTGGCAATTTTAAAATAAATAAAAATGGCGATAAATCGTTATAAAATATCATAAATGATATGGATGTGAAATTTAGAAACTAACTAAAGGTCGTCTAAGTCAAATGGTTTCCTGGGTGTTGATCTGATGTTCGTTTCGGCCTTCGGGGTTAATATTTGGGAAATCGTTCTCTTATGATTGACGGTTAGTGACTAATGAATTGAAATGATGCGTATGTATGTTTGTGTTGCACTTGTTTATTATATACGCGAGTTGCTCAGAAAGACCGGGTTTAACCCATTCTAAATAACTGAATCGATGATAAGAAATCGAAAATGAAGACGGTGGTTGAAGACCGGAAATCTTCACCTCGTTTGGATGGTAACTGATGTCCTGATTGGGAGGGATCCCGAAATATGGATAATGAGTGGTGATCGTCCAGACGTACATGGAGATCGATCGGTTTGCGAGGTATATAGTGCCTCCGGTTTCGTTCCGACCCAGAACGGACTTGTAAATAGATTGTGTGTCTGACATTGGAATTTATTCTATGTGATTGATATCCATCAGTTGCATGGTGTGAATTGCCTATGTGACATGCTATGATGCGGTGATCAGGGCTTCTGTTGAAAAGTAAAGTCTTGTGATTGATGATCAAAGCAACGCCTGTGTGGCGTAGCTTTATGTATAACATGAATTCGAGCCTCACACCCCGGTATGAACCTGAAACGGGAGAAGGACCTCAGGAAGGGCATGCGTTTCTTCCTAGCTAGGAGTTGTGTCAGTGTTTTTACACGGCATGACATTGTACTTATGTGGAAGATGGATAGCTAGGCGCCTCGGTTATATCGGTCGATCTGGGACCAATGGAGTCATTCGTTGGCTTACTTACGCCCCATAGGGCGGGGAAACGCATTGTTCAGGAATTTTAATCCACATTGGTGGACCGACCCTGACGATCCAAAGGCTTGACTGAGTACTTGCCTGAGGCTCGGGCTAGGCAGTCTCGAATTCGGTAAGGACTGTCTTTTGCCTTAGTTCATGATGGAAATCCAATTTCCAAATACATGACTGTGCGGTTTTGATTGTATACATATATGGCGACATGATATATGGTACCCATGCCGTCAATGATTGATAGTTATGATTGAAATTGTTTTTGAAACCTATAAACACTAGTAATAATATCAAATGCTTTTGTTTTATTCGTATCAAGCATATTTTGGCCATTATAAGGTAAAACTCTATCCTCCGGTTTGCGTTGCATTGTGTGATGGGAACTGAGTCCTATAATGGCTTCATTTTTTATAAAACGCATTGCGATGATTAAAAGAATTATTAGTTTTTAAAGCACTGGCGATCCAACGGAGTAAACCCGTTCCACGAAAGTGGCGTGGTCCTGTGATAAGCCATATTATAAATGTCTTAAGTAGATTTCTCATAACAGTCCCATGACTGACTTGTAGTTTGTTTCACTTTCAAACTCGGGTGCCCCTTTTACTACACGGGTAGCCTTGTATTCAGGTTTTAGCTGGCTTTCTCTGGATAGCTGGAGCTGAAGATGAATTCTATCATTTATCTCTTTTTATGTTGTTCAGCTCCTATTGTCCATTATGTTTGTTTTCCGCTGTAGACATTTATGTATAGCTGAACTGTATTTGTACTAAGTATGATCCTATATACTGTGTAACTCAGAGGATTACGTTTATTAAGTGTATTATTTGTACATTATCTGGTGTATCTATTTATTTATGTTCTGCTGTTATCTGTTTATGTGTTATATTCAAAAGGATTACCCTTGCCACCGTCAGTACGGGGTTTGGGGTCGTCTCATTTGGTATTAGAGCTTTGGTTAAGCTTAGAGATGGAATATAACATATTAATGAATTCGTTAGAGATAGAACCAGTAGTTTTCTAGGACGAGTAACTCAGTACAGATAGGATCAACAATATCCTAGTATGAGTATAGCAGAATCAGAACAACTCGTTAGAGATGGGGTCAGAAGTGCCCCTGAACGAGTCGAGAGTTATATGTTTGTAAATAACGCATTTGTGATGATATATATAGTCTGGTTTTAGAAATATGATTTTTGAATATATAAAAGATATATATTTGAAAAGTAAAAGAGTATATGAAATTGATTAGTAATTTTCTTTTGAAAGGTAAAAAACAATTTGATTGATTGTTTGTGTTGTGTGATAGCAGATTTGATTAATTAAAATTATTGAAACAATAGTTAATTTATTCAATAATAGAATAATGGTAGAATTTATTCATTTAAATCACACATTGAACTGATTAGAAAATAGATAGAAATATATACTTGTGCATTATATATGTTTGAACAGGTAATTGGATAGCTGTTGAGTAAAGAATTTATTTGCGTGCCCGACAAATAGGTAAACCTTAATGAGTTGGATGCGAAATATTATTATATCAACTCCTGTGAATGCCATTGGATGCAGAGTGCTGGTTGTTCTGTGTGAAATAATAAACATCGCCATAGGATAGTAACAATTAATTTTGAACTACACTGCATGGCATACTTCTGAAGATAGGCATACTTCATCATATACCACATAAGCATTTGGAGCTTGTGTGACGAGGTGGAAGATTTACCATATGAGCGAGAGGCTTGTATGGCGATGTCTATATTTTACAGGTTGAACTGATGACTGATAATACCATATAAAATTGTAATGATAAATTGCCAGATTAATAAAAACCCCACACGGGTCTGGAGTTGACAATAAACACGTCTCTCTAGTCATTAGATACGGCACATGGACTATTTATTTCCCACACAGGACGAGGTGACGAGGATTTATCCTCTGGAGCAATTAAAATACACACTCCTTCAGGCTTTGACAGGGTGACGAGAATTTATTCTCTGGAGTTATTATCTATACACGCTCCCCTGTAAACACCAGAATATATCACTATAAATATGTGTATGCTTATTAGGATTTATTGGGTACCTAATATGGCCCAATAAATTTCCAAACCTCTCCCCGTATAAAGGAGGTTATGGCGAAATTTTTCGAAAATTCCGGGTGTTAGGCAGATTTTTGTAGAATTTGAAAATTCTCAGAAACTGAAAAGTTGAAGAATGGAAGCCAGATTGAATGTAGAGTTGATTAATCAAACTACTTTCGACTTTGTTCCTTTTCGGGAACGAAAAGTTTTAAGTGGGGGAGATTGTAACGACTCGGAAAATCTGAACCAATTTAAAAAATTTTAATTGGCTAAATTAGTGGATTTTAAACATTTAAAATAAATATTTTAAATAATAACGATGAAAAGTAAGTTTGAATTGACATTGAGAATAAATATAATCACTTTGAAATATAAACAAGGCGTGAAATGGCGCAGTAGTTTCAAAATTTGAATTCAAACTTTCACTGACCGTACCGGGTGCAAAACAAAACGGATTTGACTGAAGCCAAAAATATTTAAATCTGTGAGTAAATACCTTTCTAACAAATCTGAAAAATCGAAGTTTCATAGCGGAAAGCAAAAGTTATGGCCTAATGAAATTTTAGAAAGGTCACTATGGAATTTATATAGCCCGTGAAATTGGCCATTTTGCAAACGAGCTCGGAATTCGATGAAACCACTTTTGTTGGATCCGGGATGTCAATTTATTGCTAGGTTTCAAATTTCATAATTTTTGAACCTAGTATGTGAGCGTGGCAAAGGAAAATGTGTTTGGTCAATTTCTGTTAAATATGATCGACCAGAAAATGGCCATTTTTCAAACGACCTCAGAATTCGACGAAACTAGTTTTGTTAGGACCATATCATCAATAGGAAGCTAGATATATTTTTTCTAGAATTTTTAGGGTTCGTATGTGACCCCAGTAGATTGAAATGTGCGTTCAAATTCAATATATAGAGTTATATGTTGATTTTGACGAAAACCGATCGAAACGGCCGAACTGGCTTACGATACATATCCCATTGTGTCCGGAATGGGGGTAATTAGCTAGGGGCGATGGACGTTGGGATTCGTTAGGAGTTCGTATGTGAAAACACCCTTGATCGAGTAAAATATAATAAAAAAATAATATATAAATATTTCCATTGGTTGGTCAAAAGCCTAGAAAGGCACATGCATGGTCAAACCATCAGGAAACCCACCGTCTTCATCCCAATAGAAGGCGGAAACCCGCTCCAAACAAAACCAAACTCGATCTTGAAATCCAGGCCTCCATCCACGAAGATTATCAGCAAAAATTGAAGAGCTCCCCTCGACCCTTGCATCCAACGGTGGAAGTGGTCTTGAGTAGGGTTTTTTGTTTGAATCGCTCGGGGGAAGTCTCCCCGTTCCCAGGCGGATTCCAGCCACCCACCACCACCGAGTTCAATGTGGGTGGGTCCCCCCAGTGTGTCTCTCGAAGCCCTTCCTCGGGGTGATGGCCGATCGACGGTCAGAGGTCTATGGAGGCGCCGGCGACCAGAGGAAGGTTTGAAGCATGGGTTCGATGGGCTACAGAACGTGGACGAGGAAGATGGTGATTAGGAAAGGGTAATTAGCGAGTTAATTATTATTTAATTATCGAGTTTTGTAATCAATGTTTAAAAATACATAACTTTTACATACGAGGTCGAAAAATTACTGTAATAACCCAGAAAATGTGAACCAATTTAAAACTTTTAAAATTGGTTATTACCAAAGAATTTGAATAGTTGAAATAGCATATTTCAATAAAATAGAGAATAGGGTATAGTATTGCAGTTTGAAATTTTGAATACAAACTTTGTCTGACTGTACCGGGTGGAAAATATAACGGATTTTAGCGAAACTAAAAATATCTAAATATGTTTATGAATACCTTTCTAACAAATCTGAAAAATCGAAGTTTCATAGCGGGAATCAAAAGTTATGGCCAAATGAATTTTCAGAAAGGTCGCTATATAACATATATAGCCCTTGAAAATAGATCTTTTGCATACAACCTCGGAATTCGACGAAACCACTTATGTTGGGTCCGGGATGTCAAATTATTGCTAAGTTTCAAATTTCATAATTTTTGAAGCTAGTATGTGAGCGGGGCAAAAGAAAATGTGATTGGTCAATTTCTGTTAAAATAGGTCGACCTAAAAATGGTCGTTTTTCAAACGAGCTCAGAATTCGACGAAACTGGTTTTGTTAGGACCGTATCGTCAAAACAAAGCTAGATTTATTTTCCTGGAATTTTTCGATTCAGTTTGTGGCCCTGGGAAATTGAAATGTACGTTCAAATTAAATATTGAATGTTTTATATATTAATTTGAAAATTAACTGACTGTAACAGTCGAATTGGCAACGAAACATATCCCATTGTGTCCGGAATGGGGGTATTTAGCTAGGGGCGACAGCCGTTGGGTTTGGTTTCGAGTCCGTTTGTGAAAACACTATTTAAAATTTCCTATATAGCTTCGACCAATAGGAATTTTTCTTTTTAAAAAAAAAATCGAAAAAAACCCTAGCCGCCAGGCGATTTGAATGACGAACGAAGCTCGAAGCTTCCCATCGTTTTTGCCGCCGCCACAGCCAGTTTCGCCGCCTCCTCCAGTTGAAGATTTTGATCGCCTCCGCCTCCTCTTTACATCCAACCAAGCCTCGCCTCAAAGCATCGACCGTACGCGTCGAATTTCAAGCGGGAAGTCAGCCCCTTTGGAGCGCCGCCGCGACTCGCTGGAGCCACCGAGTTCATCGCCACCACCGTCGATCGGAAGGTGGTTCGTAGCCCTTCGACGCCGTGTACACTGATCGGAGCAACAAGGTACGGTTTTCGTTTGAAATCAAAACCTAGTTTTGAAGCTTTACAAACCCTTCTGATTTAAATTTCTGAAATGAAAATAACACTTTAAAGTGTTGCAAAACGTTAAAAAATCGTTTCTTTTTAGTGTGTTAATGAAATTCGATGAAACAGGAGACATCGTGACCGCAAGGAGGCTCTCTACATTCTAGAAGAAGCCGCGGATTTTTCTGATCTTCCTACGATTTTTAGCACTGCAATAACCAAAGTGAGGAATCAAAACTAATTGTGTGAATGAAATCGCATTGTATAAATTATATAAGCGAAGTGTAAATTATATACGCATTGTATACCTCATGTACATGTGTTGTATAAGTTATATTAGCGATGTATAAATTATACAAGCGTTGAATGAAACATATATGCTTTGAATTGTGATGAAATGCAAGTGAATTATAATATTATATATATATATATATATATATATATATATACTCCCCTCGTCCACAGACCATGGACGATATTTATTGCTTGTGATTGACGTGATATTATACGGTATGACGAATGGTTGGAAATAATTGTTTGTGGTTGATTTGATGGTTGAAAAATACATTTGTGGTTGAAAAAATACCTTTGTGGTTGGAAAATACCCTCTTGTGGTTGAAACAAAATAGAATAGGATTGTGGAATTGAAATTAAAACATGCCGCCTGCGTGCGAACTAGATGCATGATCCCCATTGTCAAAAACCGCGAGGTTTTAAGGTAGAGGGAGGAGCCGCACTAGGGACTGTAATAACCCAGAAAATACGAGTCAATTTAAAATTTTTAAATTGATTATTTCAAAAGAATTTGAATAATTGAAATAGAATATTTCAATAAAATAGTGAATTAGAAATAGTGAGTCAGTTTGAAAATTTGAATTCATACTTTGACCGACTATGCAGGGTGGAAAATATAACGGATTTTAGCGAAACCAAAAATATTTAAATCTGTTAGTTAATACCTTTCTAACGAATCTGAAAAATCGAAGTTTCATAACGGGAATCAAAAGTTATGGCCGAATGAATTTTCAGAAGGGTCGGTATATAGAATGTATAGGCCTGGAAAATTGATATTTTGCATACGACCTCGGAATTGAAAAGTCGGGTTTGCACGACTTATGCAGGATCTATAATATGGCTATGCGGGAAGTATATGACATACTAACTTGTATATTTACAATAGTTATGCAGGTAAATATTTAATGTAAAAAGATCTCACAGAAGCAATATCACAGATAAGCAAGTATAGCAAATGCAGTAAATAGGAAAAATCACACCAGGGATTTTTATACTGGTTCGGAGCACCGTCCTACGTCCAGTCCCAGACTTCTATCTGGATTTTCACTAAACAACAACCTCACTTCACCCGGAGGAAACAGGTTTACAATACCCGAGCAGCCGAACGGGATTTCACGCCTCTAACAACACGAGGACTTCAACACTTGCCTCTTATAACACGAGGACTTCAACACTTGCCTCTTATAACACGAGGACTTCAACACTTGCCTCTTATAACACGAGGACTTCAACACTTGCCTCTTACAACACCGAGGACTTCAATAATAATAAGATTTTGACTTTGAATGTGTTCTTCCTTCAACACTGATTTGTCAACAATTGAGTACACCCTTCCTATAATCTTATCCTCAAATGTAATTTGATGTTTAGTAAGATTAGGAAGTAAAATATCGAGTTGAATCACAAGTGTATGAAATATGCTTGGTGATTCAAACGATTATTGAATGCTTTTGAGTGCTTTTTGAGTGAAAAGAATAATGCAAGATAGATCAGAAAATAGAGAGTAAATTCGGTGATTTGAATGATTGCAAATTTATGTATTTATAAAGATCGAGTAGTTGCAATTATTGGTGAAGAGTTGCAATCAAAAGAAGTGATTATTCATGAGAAGAAATGGATGCAACTCTTAGAGAAAGGAGATGACTTTTCACAAAAATTCAAAAAGCTGTTGACCTATGAAAATCTATAGGTCGACATGTTTTTAGCCGTTGTAATTCAAAAACCTGTTGACCTATAAAAATTTGTAGGTCGACCTATTTTTGACCGTTACATTTTAAAAACCTGTTGACCTATAAAAATTTGTAGGTCGACCTATTTTTGACCGTTACATTTTAAAAACCTGTTGACCTATAAAAATATGCAGGTCGACATTTTTTTGGCCATATGCATAAAAAAATGCTTTTATAAGAAATATTTTAAAGCAATTAGAAGTATGATCATTTGAGGATAGATTTTAACATTTTTTACTCTAAATAATCAACTTCTAACCTATGAAGTCATCTTGTCTTCTTTTTGTCGATGTAGAAGCTTCTTCTTGTCATAAATCAAAACAACCTTTGAAGCTTTGACTCAACATTCTCCCCCTTTTTGATTGATGACAACATGGCTTAATAAGGTATTGTTCCTTGTATATTTGCTCCCCCTATATATATGCTCCCCCTGAATTATATAATCTGCATGGAATTTGTTAGTAATATTTTCTCCCCCTTTGTCATCGACAAAAAGGGTATATAGTATTGCAAAAATGATAGTAACAACAATATTACTATAAGGTTTTCTACCTCTGGATACAAGCTCCCCTTGAATTTCTGCAACATTTGTTATAATATAAATAATCTTACCTTTTGATTCCTGCATTAACAAATGTTAGCATACATATACTTTTACCATATCAAGCATATAATTTTTAAATAGTATATGTAATCGGTCGACAGTGAGGAAAGGTCGGTCGACAGATTAATTTTCTGTCTAAAATGAAAAAACATTATAATCATTGATCGGTCGACAGGGAGAACTAGGGCGGTCGATAGAAAAATGTTCTGGATGATATTTGAAAACAATTTTGAATTGGACCGGTCGACAGGAAATAAAGGGGCGGTCGACCGTTAAAAGTTCTGTTTGAAAAGGAATGTAAATTTTTAAATGTAGCGGTCGACAGGTGTATATTGGCATGTCGACAGATCAAAGTTCTGGAAGATTTTCGAATGTATTTTCTAGCCCAACCGGTCGACAAGACTTAATTGAGTGGTCGACCGTTTAAAGTTCTGGTCGGAATTGTAGTTACTAGTTTGCCTTGATCGGTCGACAGGAGCAGCTTAACTTTCTGATTGAAAATTAAATAACAAAAAAAACCTTGACCGTTCGACAGCTTAGTATCTGGCAATCGACAGGTTCTGAACACTTTTGCATTTTCTGGCTTCTCTTGAACATTTTCACACTCTTCGGGAGATCATGTGCAATTTGATAAAATGAAATTTGTATTCAAAGATATTTGGAGATATCGAAATTTTCTTCTTTTTGTTGTGGTGTACCTGCAAAGAATATGATGTATATACATTTGGTACCCACTTGCTTTGTTTGGGTCCATGGGTTAGATGGAAGGTAACCAAACCCAAGAGGGTTTAAAGGAACCTTTAAAGATAAAATTTTCGTTATTAACTACCGAATCAAAATAATCATCGATATATTTTTCTCTGTTTTTCCAACTTACAGGAACCCAAATACTTAAGTAATCTCTATTGATGTTCCTTTTCGTACTTCTAGATCTATTATATAGATCTCTAGTCATAGAAGTATTCGAATTTCTATAATAATTGGGTCTTCGATGTGTATTAGTACTAGCAGTGATATTCTTATTGTACATGAAAGCATATCTAGTACTATTTCTAAGATTATTATTATTTCCAAAGTCGCTATTGACATTTTTCTTTTGAGATTTCACAACAGGTTTTGGTTTGGAAGATAAACTAAGATTTTCCTTAGCTTTGTTCTTTTGCATTATTTTCTTCTTTCCATAACCAAGATGCTTCTTAATTTCTTGGTTTTTATATCCCAAACCTTTCTTATTTGAAGTAGATTGTGAATTCTCAATGATCTTTGTCAAATTTTCTCGACCTTTGTTGAAGTTAGAAACATTTTGAGTAATATTTTCTAACTTATTTTGTAAACTAACTTTTTCTAGGTCCATAATTTTGTTCGTTGCTTTAAGCTCATGATTTTCAGTAGTGAGAATATCATTCTTCTCTTTTTGAACTTCAATTTCTTGAGTCAAAAGAGATAGTTGAGAATTAGAATTAGAAGACGATTCTTGAGCCTTTTCAAGTTCTTCTTCTAATATTTTATTCTCATCTTTTAACATATCTCGTTCTAATTCGGATCTATTCAACATTGTCTTGACTTCTTTTAACTGATATTTTGTATCTTTAAGTTTAATCATTACTTTATCATAAATATCAAGCATATCCTCAAGAGTAGGAATTCGTACCTCATCCTCTGTTGCCATAAAACCTACATTTGCTCGTTCAGTGTCTGAGTCACTTTCGCTATCAGATGAAGATGAGTCTGAATCATCCCAGGTTATTGAGAAAGCTCTCTTCTTTGATTTGTCCTTCTTGAATTTTTCGGAATTCTTCTTTTTATCCGGACAATCTTTTTGCGCATGTCCCTTTTTGTAACAATTGAAACATTCCATATTTGAAGATGATGGTTTATTTGATCCAAACTTCCTTTTGTCGTATCGACTAGCTTTTCTTTGCTTTAAAAACTTCTTAAAGCCTTTTGCAATAAGTGCTAAGTCTTCATCTTCAGAATCTGAAATGTCTTCATCTTTTTCGGCATGAAAAGCGACATTTTTCTTTTCTTCTTTTTGTTCTCTTCTAGCCTGTAAATTTGCTTCATAGGACATTAGATTTCCTATCAACTCATCTGGCTTCATGGTAGAAAGATCATTAGCTTCTTCTATAGCTAATACTTTTTCTTCCCATTCATTAGTCAGTGAGTGTAGGATTGTTGAAACTACATCAAAGTCATAATATTTTAGTCCTAACCCAATAAGAGCATGATGAATAGTTTGAAACCTTGAATACATCTCATTGATTGTTTCATTTGGCTTCATTTTGAAATTTTGGAATTGACTTTTCAGCAAAGCTATTTTTGCTTGTTTAACCTTGTTAGTACCTTCATGAGTTGTTTTTAGCGTTTGCCAAATTTGATAAGCAGTGGTACAGATACTAACACGGTTATACTCATTTTGGTCTAATGCACAAAACAACATATTTATTGCTTTTGCATTTACTGCTGCTGCTGTTTTCTCAGCAGGAGTCCATTCTGCATACTCAGTAGTTGGATTAACTATTTCTTTCTGAGTAGCATTCCAAGCATCATAACTTGTTGATTGCATATAGAAAGCCATACGTGTTGCCCAATAACTATAGTTTAGGCCATTAAAGAAAGGAGGTCTTTGTGTAGATTGACCTTCAGTGTAAGTGTTAGTGCTGGTGCTTGCGTTATTTGCCATATTACTATAATATATCAAATAACTGTGTTACGGTTATAAGATGACCGCGCTCTGATACCAATTGAAAAAAGTCGGTTGTGTACGACTTGGCAGGATCTATAATATGGCTATGCGGAAAGTATGTGATATACTAACTTGTATATTTACAATAGTTATGCAGGTAAATATTTAATGTAAAAAGATCTCACAGAAGCAATATCACAGATAAGCAAGTATAGCAAATGCAGTAAATAGGAAAAATCACACCAGGGATTTTTATACTGGTTCGGAGCACCGTCCTACGTCCAGTCCCAGACTTCTATCTGGATTTTCACTAAACAACAACCTCACTTCACCCGGAGGAAACAGGTTTACAATACCCGAGCAGCCGAACGGGATTTCACGCCTCTAACAACACGAGGACTTCAACACTTGCCTCTTATAACACGAGGACTTCAACACTTGCCTCTTATAACACGAGGACTTCAACACTTGCCTCTTCTAACACGAGGACTTCAACACTTGCCTCTTACAACACCGAGGACTTCAACAATAATAAGATTTTGACTTTGAATGTGTTCTTCCTTCAACACTGATTTGTCAACAATTGAGTACACCCTTCCTATAATCTTATCCTCAAATGTAATTTGATGTTTAGTAAGATTAGGAAGTAAAATATCGAGTTGAATCACAAGTGTATGAAATATGCTTGGTGATTCAAACGATTATTGAATGCTTTTGAGTGCTTTTTGAGTGAAAAGAATAATGCAAGATAGATCAGAAAATAGAGAGTTAATTCGGTGATTTGAATGATTGCAAATTTATGTATTTATAAAGATCGAGTAGTTGCAATTATTGGTGAAGAGTTGCAATCAAAAGAAGTGATTATTCATGAGAAGAAATGGATGCAACTCTTACAGAAAGGAGATGACTTTTCACAAAAATTCAAAAAGCTGTTGACCTATGAAAATCTATAGGTCGACATGTTTTTAGCCGTTGTAATTCAAAAACCTGTTGACCTATAAAAATTTGTAGGTCGACCTATTTTTGACCGTTACATTTTAAAAACCTGTTGACCTATAAAAATTTGTAGGTCAACCTATTTTTGACCGTTACATTTTAAAAACCTGTTGACCTATAAAAATATGCAGGTCGACATGTTTTTGGCCATATGCATAAAAAATGCTTTTATAAGAAATATTTTAAAGCAATTAGAAGTATGATCATTTGAGGTTAGATTTTAACATTTTTTACTCTAAATAATCAACTTCTAACCTATGAAGTCATCTTGTCTTCTTTTTGTCGATGTAGAAGCTTCTTCTTGTCATAAATCAAAACAACCTTTGAAGCTTTGACTCAACAGGAATTCGACGAAACCACTTTTGTTGGGTCCGGGATGTCAAACTATTGCTAGGTTTCAAATTTCATAATTTTTGAAGCTAGTATGTGAGCGTGGCAAAAGAAAAAGTGTTTGGTCGATTTCTGTTAAATTGGATCAACCAGAAAATGGCCATTTTTCAAACGACCTCAGAATTCGACGAAACTAGTTTTGTTGGGACCGTAGCATCAAAACATAGCGAGATTTATTTTTCTAGAATTTTTCGAATCAGTTTGTGGCCCTGGCAAATTGAAATGTGCGTTCAGAGTTAAAAATTAAATGTTTTATACTTTAATTTGAAAAATAACTGACTGTAACAGTCGAATTGGCCTACGAAACATATCCCATTGTGTCCGGAATGGGGGTATTTAGCTAGGGCGACAGTCGTTGGGTTTAAAAAGGAGTTCGTTTAAGAAAATACTATTTAAAAATTTAATATAGTTCTCGGCCAATCATATTTCTCCATTCATAAATTAAAAATAAAAAAACAGAAACCCCCCCCCCCGACCCCGACTTCGACGGCGAAAAACTTTTCCCTCCTTCCCAGGCGATTTCCGATCGCCACAGCCAGAATTAGCTCCTCCCCCAGTTCAACTTTTTGTAGTTCTCCCTCCCCTCTTCAAATCCATATAAGGAGCTCCCCCTATCGTCGCCTCTACGCCGAGATATCCACCTCCAAACTTCCGACCTTCAAACCGCCGCCGCCGCCGTTCTGCGTCACCGAGCTGCACCAAACCGTCGCGCGCCTGTAGCTCTCTCGAAGCTCTTCCACCTCCAACTTCCTGATCGTCCCCTCGGGTCCCGGTTCTCGCGAAAACCGCAAACCTAGTTTTGAAGCTTTCTGAAAGTGCGTTTTTCTTTGATCTTTACACTTTGAAAAATCATATCTTTTTGGTGTGTTGACGAAATTCGATGAAACAGGAAACATCGAGACCGCAAGGAAGCTCTCTACCCAATAGAAGAAGCTGCGGATTTTTCTGACATCGTATCGATTTTTAGCGCTCAGAAAACCAAGGTGAGAAATCTAAATTAACATGCAATTGAATGGGAAATGTCGTGTATAATTTATATAAGCGAAATATAAATTACATACGTGTTGTATACCTCATGTACATGCGTAGTGTAAGCTATATAAGCGAAGTATGAATTTTTACACGCATAGAATAATTGATATATGTGTTGAAATGCAAGTAAAATATATTATATATATATACTCCCCCCGTCCACAAACCATGGACGATATTTATTGTGGTGAATTGGTGTGAAATATTGGATGAAAAATACGAAGGGTTGAATAATTGTTTGTGGTTGATATGGTTTGGTTGTGGTTGAAAAATACCCATTGGTGATTGAAATGAATTGGAAATATTTGTGGAAATAAAAATAAACATGCCGCCTGCGTGCGAATTAGATGCATGAATCCCCATTGTCAAAAACCACGAGGTTTTAAGGTAGAGCGAGGAGCCGTACTAGGGACGGTGCCGGTTTTAACTACCCTGCCGTTATGCTGCCGAAATTTTGAATAATCTTTGTGTGTTAGAATTATTTTCATATGCTGAAATTATTTTACATGCATTGAAATTAAAGCCATATATTGAAACTATCTCCATGTGTGGAAATTGTTCATGTGATGAAAAGTGTTGTGTGAAAATTAAATTCATTTGTGAATGAATGAAGTGGTTAAACAGTAAAAATCACATTTTTATATATATATGAAGTATGCAAAATATTCGCCTTATATAAATAGTTTAAACAATCAAAATTTCATCTTTCTAATATGAACAACATAAATAAAATGTCCAGGTGTGGGAATGCTCATTTGTTGAGAAGTGTGTGTAGTGGAAATATTCATGTGTTGAATAAAAAGATCGAACAATAAAAATTACATTCTTATTGAAACTATGAAGTGTTGAAACATCTATTTGTTGAATAAATATTATAAATGATAAAAATATCATTTTTATCATATGTGTGATATGCTAAAGATATGCGGACGTTGAAATAAATATTTGTGATAGAAATATTATTTTTAACATGCATAGGAACTAAATAAAATAGTCATGTGTTGAAATCTATTTTAGTTCGCCAAAATTATCATCTTTGAAATGTGAAGTGTTAACAATAGCCACTTGTTCAAATAAACGTGCATGAGTTGAAATATACATTAACTAGCTAATGATACGATTTTAGCCTATGCATGCAACATTAGAATGAATGGTGTTTTTAAACCAAAGCAAATCAAATATGAAATTGAATGGAAAATGATAAATGTTAGAAATTGTATATATGTACATGCATATCTATTGAACAGGTTAAAGCAAAAAGGGGCTAGAGAAGAGAAATAGAATTTTGTGCCCGACAAATAGGTACACATTTACCGCTTTGTTTGGGTGATGATTTTATGAGCCTGTTGGCTAGCCGCTTGGCTTTTTCTTTTTCTTTTTGATATGAGACGCCCGTGTGGCTATTTGGGAATTTTCCCAGACCCTCCCGTACAAAGGAGGTTATGGCGAAATTTTCCAAAATTTAAAGGCGTTAGTGAAATAATTGAAGTGGAAACGATATAGGAATTTTTGAATGAACTATATTTATATAAATATATAAATATAAATAGAATTAAAACGAAACGTGGTCGTGCAGTTCATGTTTTGAAACCGTGATTTCAAACGACTAGTGCGGAAGATCCGACCATTGGATTTTCCCGAAACCTCAACTGTTGGGTTCGCCTTGGAAATATCTTTCCAACGGCACCAACTTTGTGAAGATCCGACGGTTGGATTGTCTGGAATGTTTAATTCAAAACTGAAGAAAAACAGCGCCAGAAACGATTATATTTATATATATATATAAATATAATTAAATTAAATCGAATAACGACGCTGTAGTTCGCAAATTGAAATCGTAACTTCAAATGGTTAGTGTGGAAGATCCGACCGTCGGATTTTCCCAAAACTGAAACTGTTGGATTCGTTTTGAAATGACCTTCCTAATGATGTAAAATTTGTGAAGATCCAACGGTTAGATTTTCAGATATGTGTAAAACAAAATTAGTGGAAACAAGCGCCAGTGCATCGACACGACCTGAAACGTCGTTTAATTAAATATGGCCGTTTTAAATTAAATAAAAATGGCGATATATCGTTATAAAATACTATTGACGATATAGAGTGGAAATAAACCAATTTTGTTGTGTTTGCTTGATATGTGATGGTTGAATGTATTTGACATGAAAATTATACCGAAATAACTGAAAAGTGAATGTTAAATGGTCCAACCATTTGAGTAATTGATTTGAAAACCTAAATATACGTGGGTTATTTGAAAAAGCCGAATTTATCTCATTTCAAATAATCGATCGACGTTGAGAAGTCGAAGAGTCGAAGACGACTGAAGACCGACGATCTCCACATTGGATGGATGGGCGCTACTGATGCTCGTGATTGGAGTAGCTACCATGAAGGAATTGAAGTAGTAGCCGTCCAAACATATTGTTGATTGTGCGGATATGCGAGGAGTTGGTGCCTCCGGTTTCGTTCAGACCCAGAACGGACTTGTAAATGGACTGTGTGTCTGACATTGGATTTTGTTCTGTGTTGATTGATCTCTGTTAAATATATATCTGTTTGGCGGCGGAGAATTTATTCTCTTGCTTAACGCCCTTCTCTGAGACGTACGAGCTCAGAGGTTATACATTGACAGAAATCAGTCGCATGGAGTGGATTGCCTGTGTGGCACGCCTAAGTGGCATATGATCAAGGCTTCTATGCAAAGCAAAGTCTTGTGGTTGATGATCAAAGCATGGTCTGTGTGACGTAGCTTTGTGTATAACGTGAATTCGCGAGCCTCACACCCCGGTATGAGTCAAAAACGGGAGAAGGACCCAAGGAGTGCATGACGTTTCTTTCTAGCTATGGTGGTGTCAGTGACCTCCCAGCCCTGACATTTATACCTACTTTTCACCTGTGTGGTTGTTGGAATGCGAGGCGCCTCAGTTATAGGTCTGTAAGGACCGGGAAACGTGTGTTCAGGAATAATTAATCCTCAAAAGTAAGAGAGGACCGGCCTTGGAGGATCCAGGGGATTGCTGTGTGCGGTCCCGAGGCATTTGCTAGAGTGTCTCGAATCGGAGAGGAGCTTGCCCCTTGCCTCGACTCATGAAGGAATCCAATTTCCAATACGAAATATGCGGATGTGATTGTATTACTAGTATGGCGACATGATATATGGTACCCATGCCGTCTAGGATTGATATTTATGATTGAATTTGCTTTTGAAACATATATGCACTAGTAATAATATCAAACAATTTTGTTTTATACGTATGAAGCATTTTTGGCCATTATAAGGGAAAACTCTATCCTCCGGCTTGCGTTGCATTGTGTGATGGGACCTGAGTCTTATAATGGCTTCATTTTATAAAAAGCATTACGTTGATTTAATCATTTACTTTATTTCATGCACTAGCACTCATTGGAGTAAACTCGTTCCGCGAAAGTGGCGTGGTCCTTTGATTTGCCTTATTATTGTGGCTAATAAGTTGAGTAGATTTCTCATACCAGTCCCATGACTGACTCGTAGTTTGTTTCACCTTGCAAACTCGGGTGCCCTCATTTTCACATGGGCAACCTAGTTACAGGTTTCTGACGCACCTTTTGGCTCATGGCGAGGCTTGACTACACTGTGTTGACTTGGATTTTCTCCGCCATTATTGTATCTATATTATGATTCCGCCATTGGCGATGCAGACTGATATTTATTTTGAGTACTCTTTATGTATGATTCCGCCTCTGGCGATGGTGACTGATTATGTATCATTATGCACTAAGTTGTATCCTGTACTGTGCTTCTCTGATGTGATGATATCTATATGATTCCGATGTCATATGTGTGTAAATTATTCTATTTTCTTTTTGTGCTATTATCTGTGATCTGCTAATGATGATTAATGTGTTATATTCCAATGATTATCCTTAACACCGTGTCACGCGGTTTTGGGATCGTCACAGCTGGTATCAGAGCTTTGGTTAACCTTAGTTCTGGAGTCTAACACATTAAACACTTCGTCAAAATAGAATCAGTAGTATTCTAAGGCAAGTCGCTCATTAGATATTGGACTAGCAAGGTCCTAGAATGAGCTGAGCAGAATAGCAAAAACAATTGATCAGTCCATCGTTATCTTTCCATAGAAATTTCTGCTTAACTATGCAATAGACTATTATTTCTGTTAGCTGACTTCTTTCGTTGCTTATACAGAATTTGACAAATGGCTACCAGAGCAGCCGCCGCTAGAGGAGGCCGTGCCGGCCGAGGCCGAGGAAGGGGAGAAATCCCAGCTCAGGAAGGACCTTTGATACAACCTCCGGCAGCTCAATACTTCGAGCTCGACCGTGTAGCTAAGAGATATAAGAACTTAGGAGGCAAGACCTTCTCGGGAACTGGCACCGTAATAGAGGCCCTTGCATGGCTCAAAACATGCGAGAAAATTCTTGAAGGCCTAAGGCTTGGAGACGAAGACAAAGCTATTATGGGCGCCTGGCTTATGCAGGATCAAGCTGAATTATGGTGGGAATCTCTAACCGCCGGGAATAGAGAAGCTGGAAGAACATGGGATGGATTTAAAGAACTCTTCAAGGAGAAATATGTCCCAGAACAAGCTCTAGAAAGAATGCACGATGACTTCACCAATCTCCAGCAAGGTGATCTTTCCGTGCAAGATTATCTGAACAAATTTACAATGTTGTCGCCCTATGCTCCAGAGCTCGTTGCCACTGCGAAATCCAAAAATAAGAGGTTTATCTTTGGACTAAGACGACAATATCATGATAGAGCCATGGCCCATGTCAAGCTGGATTTCAACGAACTGGTGGAAATGACATGCAATTATGAAGACCTTGATCAAAGGCATCTGGATCAGGATCGCGCTAGAAGCCAAGCCGGAAACAAGCGCAAGCCTGCTGTAAATCAGGGCGAGTCAAGCCAAGCAGCATCTTCAAAGCCTCAGACTGGCAAGCCGCCAAGAGGAAATTGCTTTAACTGTGGTAAGCCGGGGCACTACTCAAACGTCTGCACAGCTCCGAAGAGGCAAAGAACAAATTCTCAAGGCTCGAGCCAAGCCTCTCAGAACCCTCGCTCGTGCTTCAATTGTCGCAAGACCGATCATCTAGTCAAAGACTGTCCTTTGCTGAAGAAAGCTACTGTAGCTCATGTCTATGACGGGTCAAGCCCGCCAGCTGCTTCCGACGGAGCAGGTAAACCCGATGTTTTGGGAGGTACCCTTACAATTAAAAATATTCCTGTTTCTGTATTATTTGACACAGGTGCATCGCGTAGTTTTATTGCTAGACACACAATGCACAAATTAAAGTTAAAACAACGAAAGCTTAAAGAATCGGTTAAATTTCATAAACCGATAGGGGGCCCTGTTACTCTCAGTACATGTTGTAGAATGCCAATTTCTTATTCTTTCTACAAATTTCCCATTAATTTGATTGTTATGGATTTTCCCGAATTCGACGTTATCCTTGGGTTAGAATGGTTAACGAAATACGAAGCTGAAGTAAAGTGTGCGGAAAGAATTGTTAAAATCCGAACGGAGCTTGGACATATATATATATTCTTTGTCATGGTTCGAATCCGAATAGAGAAGAATTTTGGTCAGCATTGGAACTTATCCCCACTTCCATGGAAAAGATTCCGATTGTTAGAAACTATGCGGGTGTGTTTGAAGAAGTTGAAAACTTACCTCCGCAAAGAGAAATAGAATTCCGAATCGATCTAATTCCCAACGCCAGACCAGTGGTGCATCCAATTCGCAGAATGACTCCGAAAGAAAAAGAAGAATTAGGCGATCAAACTCGTCAACTGTTGTGGAAAGGTCTAATCAGACCGAGTTTTTCCAATTGGGGTGCAGCTGTTGTGTTTGTCCCGAAGTCAGACGGTACTCTTAGATTATGTGTTGATTACCGAGACCTCAACAAAAAGACGCTTAAAAATAAATATCCATTACCCCGCATTGATGATTTGCTAGACCAATTGAATGGGGCGAAGGTATTTTCCAGAATGGACCTAGCTACAGGTTTTCATCAATTGAGAATAGCAGAAGAGTGTGTTCCTTTGACCGCTTTCAGAGGTCCAGACATATTTTATGAATGGTTAGTAATGCCGTTTGGCCTATGCAACGCTCCAGCATACTTTGTCGATCTAATGAATAGAGTGTTCAGGGGAGTTCTGAATAAATTTGTCCTCGTATTCATCGATGATATTTTAATCTACTCCAAATCAAAACCCGAGCATGAAAAACACTTAGAACAAGTGTTAGAGATTCTAAGGAAGAACGTCTTCAAAGCCAAATTCTCTAAATGTGTCTTCTGGCAAGAAGAAGTTAAATTTCTTGGCCATGTCGTGTTTGAGAAAGGAATTTCTGTTGACCCAAGCAAAATAATAGCGATTCAAGACTGGAAACAACCCACTACTCCCACAGAAGTTAGAAGTTTTATGGGGTTGGCTAGTTATTATCGAAAGTTCGTTAAGGATTTTTCGAAGATATCCGGTCCGTTAACGAAGCTCACAAAGAAACATGAGAAGTTTAAGTGGACTTCCGACTGTGAGGAA
Source organism: Allium sativum (assembly GCA_030737875.1). Classification (NCBI taxonomy): domain Eukaryota; kingdom Viridiplantae; phylum Streptophyta; class Magnoliopsida; order Asparagales; family Amaryllidaceae; genus Allium; species Allium sativum. The sequence continues at coordinate 334,819,775 of CM060913.1, read as the reverse complement.
GCTTTCCAGGAATTGAAATCGAAGCTGACCACCGCTCCAGTGTTAACTATTATTGATGGCAATCAGGATTTAACGGTTTGGACAGATGCTTCTATTAGAGGTCTTGGTGCAGTGTTAATGCAGAGAGGCCAAGTAGTCGCTTATGCAAGCCGCCAACTGAAACCGCATGAGAAGAATTATGTAACTCATGATCTTGAGCTGCTAGCTATCGTTTTTGCTTTGAAAATCTGGAGGCATTACTTATTGGGCGAGAAATTTATACTGTACACAGATCATCAATCGTTGAAGTATTTATATACCCAGAAAGATCTGAATCTGAGACAGCAGCGTTGGCTAGAATTTCTTGCAGCGTATGATCTTGATATCCTGTATACGCCAGGGAAAGCTAACGTAGTAGCGGATGCACTCAGTAGAAAAACCGCAATTGTTGCCCATCTTATAATTACACCTAGCTTGATCAATAAGATATGTGCTCTCCAGGAGAATGATGATTTCATTCAAAAGATCAAAGAAAGAATCCAGAAAGGAGAACCCTCAAGCTTTCAGGTAAATAAAGAAGGAGTTCTGAGGCTGAATGGGAGAATTTGTGTTCCCAACCATTTTGAGCTCAAAAGAGAAGTGCTGGATGAATGCCATAAATCCAAATTTTGCATCCATCCTGGGGTGAGTAAAATGTACAACGATATCAAACGCACTTTCTGGTGGAAGGCAATGAAAAGAGATATTTCTTTGTATGTTAGCAGATGCCCTACTTGTCAATTGGTCAAGAGTGACCAATAGAAGCTAGCTGGACTGTTGCAACCGTTGGAAGTCCCAGGCGGGAAATGGGAACAGATTTCCAAGGATTTCATAGATGGTTTGGCGCGAACCAAGAAAGGTAATGACAGCATTTGGGTAATCGTAGATCGCTTCACGAAGACTGCCCATTTTATACCTGTCAGGTCCAATAGAACTGCCCAAAGTCTAGCACAGATATATTTCAGAGAAATTGTTAAGCTGCATGGAATTTCCATCAGCATAGTCAGTGATAGAGATCCCCTATTTACTAGCAAATTCTGGGAGGCTTTCCAGACAGATTTGGGAACAAAACTGAATATGAGTACCGCTTATCACCCTCAAACAGATGGCTAAACTGAGCGGGTGAATAGAATTCTAGAAGATTTATTGCGGGCTTGTATAATCGATTTTGGTGGGTCATGGGAAGATCATTTGCATTTGGCAGAATTCTCATATAACAATAGCTATCAAGCAAGTTTGAGAATGTCACCATTTGAAGCATTATATGGCAGACCCTGCAGATCTCCTGCATGTTGGGTAGAACCTGGCAACAGACTTGTACTAGGACCCGATATGATTAGGGAAGCATCTGATAAAGTGGACTTCATCAAGAAGCGATTGAAAACCGCCCAAAGCCGACAGAAAAGTTTTGCAGACTCTAGAAGGAGAGATTTGACATTTTCTGTTGGTGATCATGTTTATTTAAAGGTTTCTCTGATGAGAGGAGTAATCAGATTTGGAAAGACTGGGAAGTTGGCTCCGAGATTTATTGGTCCCTTTCCTATACTTGAGCGAATTGGAACTCTTGCTTATAGGATTCAATTACCAGATTGGTTGCCTGGAGTGCACAATGTATTTCACGTATCTCAACTTAGGAGACATGTGCATGATCCGGATCTTGTTGTAGAAGAAGCAGCGCAACGGGATGTGGAGATAACTCCAGAATTAGCACTCAGAAGAGAGCCATTAAAAATTGTTGGCAAAGAAACTAGAGAACTCAGAAGCAAAAAGGTTCATTTAGTTAAAGTGCAGTGGAGCAGTGATCCTAGAGACTGTACTTGGGAAACTGAGGAAAGCATTAAGCAAGCTTACACCAAATGCAGAGTGGATATCTCTGAATAACTCCGGTGCAAGGTACCTTTACCATACTTTGCATTTACATTTTATTTCCTACTTTACTGTTGTTTCCTTTTCGAGGACGAAAAGTTTTAAGTAGGGGAGATTGTAATAACCCAGAAAATACGAGCCAATTTAAAATTTTTAAATTGATTATTTCGAAAAAATTTGAATAATTGAAATAGAATATTTCAATAAAATAGTGAATTAGAAATAGTGAGTCAGTTTGAAAATTTGAATTCATACTTTGACCGACTATGCAGGGTGGAAAATATAACGGATTTTAGCGAAACCAAAAATATTTAAATCTGTTAGTTAATACCTTTCTAACGAATCTGAAAAATCGAAGTTTCATAACGGGAATCAAAAGTTATGGCCGAATGAATTTTCAGAAGGGTCGGTATATAGAATGTATAGGCCTGGAAAATTGATATTTTGCATACGACCTCGGAATTCGACGAAACCACTTTTGTTGGGTCCGGGATGTCAAACTATTGCTAGGTTTCAAATTTCATAATTTTTGAAGCTAGTATGTGAGCGTGGCAAAAGAAAATGTGTTTGGTCGATTTTTGTTAAATTGGATCGACCAGAAAATGGCCATTTTTCAAACAACCTCAGAATTCGACGAAACTAGTTTTGTTGGGACCGTAGCGTCAAAACATAGCTAGATTTATTTTTCTGGAATTTTTCGAATCAGTTTGTGGCCCTGCCAAATTGAAATGTGCGTTCAGAGTTAAAAATTAAATGTTTTATACTTTAATTTGAAAAATAACTGACTGTAACAGTCGAATTGGCCTACGAAACATATCCCATTGTGTCCGGAATGGGGGTATTTAGCTAGGGCGACAGTCGTTGAGTTTAAAAAGGAGTTCGTTTAAGAAAATACTATTTAAAAATTTAATATAGTTCTCGGCCAATCATATTTCTCCATTCATAAAATAAATAAAAAATCAGAAACCCCCCCCCCCCCCCGACCCCGACTTCGACGGCGAAAAGCTTTTCCCTCCTTCCCAGGCGATTTCCGATCGCCACGGCCAGAATTAGCTCCTCCCCCAGTTCAACTTTTTGTAGTTCTCCCTCCCCTCTTCAAATCCATATAAGGAGCTCCCCATATCGTCGCCTCTACGCCGAGATATCCACCTCCAAACATCCGACCTTCAAACCGCCGCCGCCGCCGTTCTGCGCCACCGAGCTGCACCAAACCGCCGCACGCCTGTAGCTCTCTCGAAGCTCTTCCACCTCCAACTTCCTGATCGTCCCCTCGTGTCCCGGTTCTCGCGAAAACCGCAAACCTAGTTTTGAAGCTTTCTGAAAGTGCGTTTTTCTTTGATCTTTACACTTTGAAAAATCATATCTTTTTGGTGTGTTGACGAAATTCGATGAAACAGGAAACATCGAGACCGCAAGGAAGCTCTCTACCCAATAGAAGAAGCTGCGGATTTTTCTGACATCGTATCGATTTTTAGCGCTCAGAAAACCAAGGTGAGAAATCTAAATTAACATGCAATTGAATGGGAAATGTCGTGTATAATTTATATAAGCGAAATATAAATTACATACGTGTTGTATACCTCATGTACATGCGTAGTGTAAGCTATATAAGCGAAGTATGAATTTTTACACGCATAGAATAATTGATATATGTGTTGAAATGCAAGTAAAATATATTATATATATATATATACTCCCCTCGTCCACAAACCATGGACGATATTTATTGTGGTGAATTGGTGTGAAATATTGGATGAAAAATACGAAGGGTTGAATAATTGTTTGTGGTTGATATGGTTTGGTTGTGGTTGAAAAATACCCATTGGTGATTGAAATGAATTGGAAATATTTGTGGAAATAAAAATAAACATGCCGCCTGCGTGCGAATTAGATGCATGAATCCCCATTGTCAAAAACCGCGAGGTTTTAAGGTAGAGCGAGGAGCCGTACTAGGGACGGTGCCGGTTTTAACTACCCTGCCATTATGCTGCCGAAATTTTGAATAATCTTTGTGTGTTAGAATTATTTTCATATGTTGAAATTATTTTGCATGCATTGAAATTAAAGCCATATATTGAAACTATCTCCATGTGTGGAAATTGTTCATGTGATGAAAAGTGTTGTGTGAAAATTAAATTCATTTGTGAATGAATGAAGTGGTTAAACAGTAAAAATCACATTTTTATATATATATGAAGTATGCAAAATATTCGCCTTATATAAATAGTTTCAACAATCAAAATTTCATCTTTCTAATATGAACAACATAAATAAAATGTCCAGGTGTGGGAATGCTCATTTGTTGAGAAGTGTGTGTAGTGGAAATATTCATGTGTTGAATAAAAAGATCGAACAATAAAAATTACATTCTTATTGAAACTATGAAGTGTTGAAACATCTATTTGTTGAATAAATATTATAAATGATAAAAATATCATTTTTATCATATGTGTGATATGCTAAAGATATGCGGACGTTGAAATAAATATTTGTGATAGAAATATTATTTTTAACATGCATAGGAACTAAATAAAATAGTCATGTGTTGAAATCTATTTTAGTTCGCCAAAATTATCATCTTTGAAATGTGAAGTGTTAACAATAGCCACTTGTTCAAATAAACGTGCATGAGTTGAAATATACATTAACTAGCTAATGATACGATTTTAGCCTATGCATGCAACATTAGAATGAATGGTGTTTTTAAACCAAAGCAAATCAAATATGATATTGAATGGAAAATGATAAATGTTAGAAATTGTATATATGTACATGCATATCTATTGAACAGGTTAAAACAAAAAGGGGCTAGAGAAGAGAAATAGAATTTTGTGCCCGACAAATAGGTACACATTTACCGCTTTGTTTGGGTGATGATTTTATGAGCCTGTTGGCTAGCCGCTTGGCTTTTTCTTTTTCTTTTTGATATGAGACGCCCATGTGGCTATTTGGGAATTTTCCCAGACCCTCCCGTACAAAGGAGGTTATGGCGAAATTTTCCAAAATTTAAAGGCGTTAGTGAAATAATTGAAGTGGAAACGATATAGGAATTTTTGAATGAACTATATTTATATAAATATATAAATATAAATAGAATTAAAACGAAACGTGGTCGTGCAGTTCATGTTTTGAAACCGTGATTTCAAACGGCTAGTGCAGAAGATCCGACCATTGGATTTTCCCGAAACCTCAACCGTTGGGTTCGCCTTGGAAATATCTTTCCAACGGCACCAACTTTGTAAAGATCCGACGGTTGGATTGTCTGGAATGTTTAATTCAAAACTGAAGAAAAACAGCGCCAGAAACGATTATATTTATATATATATATATATATATATATATATATAATTAAATTAAATCGAATAACGACGCTGTAGTTCGCAAATTGAAATCGTAACTTCAAATGGTTAGTGTGGAAGATCCGACCGTCGGATTTTCCCAAAACGGAAACCGTTGGATTCGTTTTGAAATGACCTTCCTAATGATGTAAAATTTGTGAAGATCCAACGGTTAGATTTTCATATATGTGTAAAAAAAAATTAGTGGAAAGCAGCGCCAGTGCATCGACACGACCTGAAACGTCGTTTAATTAAATATGGACGTTTTAAATTAAATAAAAATGGTGATATATCGTTATAAAATACTATTGACGATATAGAGTGGAAATAAACCAATTTTGTTGTGTTTGCTTGATATGTGATGGTTGAATGTATTTGACATGAAAATTATACCTAAATAACTGAAAAGTGAATGTTAAATGGCCCAACCATTTGAGTAATTGATTTGAAAATCTAAATATACGTGGGTTATTTGAAAAGGCCGAGTTTATCTCATTTCAAATAATCGATCGACGTTGAGAAGTCGAAGAGTCGAAGACGACTGAAGACCGACGATCTCCACATTGGATGGATGGGCGCTACTGATGCTCGTGATTGGAGTAGCTACCATGAAGGAATTGAAGTAGTAGCCATCCAAACATACTGTTGATTGTGAGGATATGCGAGGAGTTGGTGCCTCCGGTTTCGTTCAGACCCAGAACGGACTTGTAAATGGACTGTGTATCTGACATTGGATTTTGTTCAGTGTTGATTGATCTCTGTTAAATATATATCTGTTTGGCGGCGGAGAATTTATTCTCTTGCTTAACGCCCTTCTCTGAGACGTACGAGCTCAGAGGTTATACATTGACAGAAATCAGTCGCATGGAGTGGATTGCCTGTGTGGCACGCCTAAGTGGCATATGATCAAGGCTTCTGTGCAAAGCAAAGTCTTGTGGTTGATGATCAAAGCATGGTCTGTGTGGCGTAGCTTTGTGTATAACGTGAATTCGCGAGCCTCACACCCCGGTATGAGTCAAAAAAGGGAGAAGGACCCAAGGAGTGCATGACGTTTCTTTCTAGCTATGGTGGTGTCAGTGACCTCCCAGCCCTGAAATTTATATCTACTTTTCACCTGTGTGGTTGTTGGAATGCGAGGCGCCTCGATTATAGGTCTGTAAGGACCGGGAAACGTGTGTTCAGGAATAATTAATCCTCAAAAGTAAGAGAGGACCGGCCTTGGAGGATCCAGGGGATTGCTGTATGCGGTCCAAAGGCATTTGCTAGAGTGTCTCGAATCGGAGAGGAGCTTGGCCCTTGCCTCGACTCATGAAGGAATCCAATTTCCAATACGAAATATGCGGATGTGATTGTATTACTAGTATGGCGACAAGATATATGGTACCCATGCCGTCTAGGATTGATATTTATGATTGAATTTGCTTTTGAAACATATATGCACTAGTAATAATATCAAACACTTTTGTTTTATACGTATGAAGCATTTTTGGCCATTATAAGGGAAAACTCTATCCTCCGGCTTGCGTTGCATTGTGTGATGGGACCTGAGTCTTATAATGGCTTCATTTTATAAAAAGCATTGCGTTGATTTAATCATTTACTTTATTTCATGCACTAGCACTCATTGGAGTAAACCCGTTCCGCGAAAGTGGCGTGGTCCTTTGATTTGCCTTATTATTGTGGCTAATAAGTTGAGTAGATTTCTCATACCAGTCCCATGACTGACTCGTAGTTTGTTTCACCTTGCAAACTCGGGTGCCCTCATTTTCACATGGGCAACCTAGTTACAGGTTTCTGACGCACCTTTTGGCTCATGGCGAGGCTTGACTACACTGTGCTGACTTGGATTTTCTCCGCCATTATTGTATCTATATTATGATTCCGCCATTGGCGATGTAGACTGATATTTATTTTGAGTACTCTTTATGTATGATTCCGCCTCTGGCGATGGTGACTGATTATGTATCATTATGCACTAAGTTGTATCCTGTACTGTGCTTCTCTGATGGGATGATATCTATATGATTCCGCTGTCATATGTGTGTAAATTATTCTATTTTCTGTTTATGCTATTATCTGTGATCTGCTAATGATGATTAATGTGTTATATTCCAATGATTATCCTTAACACCGTGTCACGGGGTTTTGGGATCGTCACAACGACGGTCCCGGTTTTAACTACCCTGCCGTTATGCTGCCGAAATTTTCTGAAATATTCATGTGTTAGATTAATTTTCATTCGTCGAAATAAATTACATATGTTGAAAGATATATTCATGTGTTGAGTTGCAATTCATTCGTTGAGTTGAAATTCATGTGTTGAATATTATTTGAATTTAAACAAATAGCTTTCGCGATAAAAATTACATTTTTATATATATACAAACCATAGCGAATATTCATGTGTTGAGTTGCAATTCATTCGTTGAGTTGAAATTCATGTGTTGAATATTATTTGAATTTAAACAAATAGCTTTAACGATAAAAATTACATTTTTATATATATACAAACCATAGCGAATATTCATATGTTGAGTTGCAATTCATTTGTTGAGTTGAAATTCATGTGTTGAATATTATTTGAATTTAAACAAATAGCTTTAGCGATAAAAGTCACATTTTTTATATATATACAAACTATAGAGAATATTCATGTGTTGAATTAAAATTCGTTCGTCGAGTTGAAATTCATGTGTTGAATGTTATCGTATTTTAAAATAAATTGAATAGACAATAAAAACTACACCTTTATTGTGAATATGAAGTGTTAAAAACATTCACGTGTTGAAATAATATTTTTGATGATAAAAATATTTCTTTTATCATGTATACGCTTTGATAAAAATACACACGTGTTGAAAAAAAAAATAGTTTGCTAGAATTATTATTATTAGCTTTGCTCTGCATATATATACATGTGTTGAACAGGAAAAATGGATTAGCTGTAGAGTAAAGAAATTATTTGCGTGCCCGAAAAATAGGTAAACCTTGATGAGTTGGCTGCGCAATTTTATTTTTATATCAACTCCTGTGAATGCCATTGGATGCGGAGTGCTGGTTATTCTGTGTGAAATAATAAACATCGCCATAGGATAGTAACAATTAATTTTTAACTACACTACATGGCATACTTCTTGACAATAGGCATACTTCATCATATTCCACATAAGCAATTGGAGCTTGTGTGAAGAGGTGGAAGATTTACCATACGAGCGAGAGGCTTGTATGGCAATGACTATATACTACAGGTTGAACTGATGACTTATATGGACTATATAAAATATAACGATAAACTGCCAGATTAATAAAAACCCCATACGGGTCTGGAGTTGACAATAATCATGTCGCTCTAGTTATTAGATACGGCACACGGACTATTTATTTCCACACGGAAACGGGGTGACGAGAATTTGTTCTCTGGAGTGATTATCTATGCATGCTCCCACGTAAACACCAAATTATATCACTATAAATGTGTGGATGCTTTTTAGGATTTATTGGGTACCTAATACGGCCTAATAAATTTCCAAACCCCTCCCCGTACAAAGGAGGTTATGGCGAATTTTTTTGAAATATTAAGGCGGTAGTGAAATATTTTAAGTGAAAATGAAGTTGAAAATATAGAATGAACTATAGTTGGAATTATAGAATGAACTATATTTATATATATAAATATAAATAAAATTAAAAGGAATCGAAGCCGTGCAGTTCGTGTTTCGGAATCGTAATTTGAAACAATTAGTACGAGAAATCCGACCATCGGATCTTCCCGAAACCACAACCGCTGGGTTCGCCTAGGAAATATCCTCCCAACGGCACCAACCTTGTAAAAATCCAACGGTTGGATTGTCCAGAATGTTTAATTCAAATCTGAAGAAAAACAGTGCCAGAATCGTTTATATTTATATATAAATATAAATATAATTAAATTAAATCGAATAACGACGCTGTAGTTCGAATTTTGAAACCGTAACTTCAAACGACTAGTGTGGAAGATCCGACCGTCGGATTTTCATGAAACTGAAACCGTTGGGTTCGCTTTGGGAATATCTTCCCACTGATATAGACTTTGTAGAAATCCAACGGTTAGATTTCCTGATATGTGTAAAACAAATTAGGGGAAATACAGCGCCAGTGCCACGGCATGACCTGAAACGTCGTTAAATTAAATATGGCCATTTTTAAATAAATAAAAATGGCGAAAAATCGTTATAAAATATTATAAGCGACATAGATTGCAAATAGACCAATTATGCTTGAATTGTTTGATATTTGATGGTTGTATGTGCTTGACACGAAAATAACACTAAAGAACTGAAAGATGGATGTCGAATAATATAACCACAGAAAGAATCGATTTAAATTCTAATGACGTGAATTATTTGAAAAGGCCGAGCTAACCCTCATTTCAAATAATTTATCGAACGATTCGAATTGGAAAATGCAAAGACGATTCAAGACCGATGATCTTCGTATCGGTTGGATGGGCGCTGCTGAGGTTCCTGACCGGAGTAACTACCGGAAAGGGACGGAAGTAGTAGCCGTCTGAACGTACGTGTTGATTGGACGGATATACAAGGAATTTGACGCCTCCGATTTCATTCAGACCCAGAATGGACTTGTAAATGGACTGTGTGTCTGACATTGGATTTGTTCTATACTGATTGATCTCTGTTAAATATATATCTGTTTGGCGGCGGAGAATTTATTATTTTGCTTAACGCCCTTCTCTGAGACGTTTGAGCTCAGAGGTTATATATCGATGGAAATCAATCGTATGGAGTGGACTGCCTATGTGGCATGCCAAGATGCTGTGATCAAGGCTTCTATTGCAAAGCAAAGTCTTGTGGTTGATGATCAAAGCACGGTCAACGTGGCCTGGCTTTGTGTACAGCGTGGATTCGCGAGCCTCACACCTCGGTATGAGTTAAAAATGGGATACGGACAGCTGGGAGAGCACGACGTTTCTTTCTAGCTATGGTGGGGTCAGTGACTTACCAGCCCTGACAGTTATATCTATTTTTCACCTATGTGGTTGTTGGAATGCGAGGCGCCTCGATTATAGGTCTGTAAGGACCGGGAAGCGTGTGTTCAGGAATTGCTAATCCTCAAACGTAAGAGAGGACCGGCCCAGCCGATCCAGGGTTGCCCAGAGTGCGTAGTCCTGAGACGTTTGCTAGAATGTCTCGAAGCAGAGAGGAGCTTGCCCCTTGCATCGACTCATGACGGAAATCCAATTTCCAATACGAGATAACGGATTCGATTGTAACTTATATATGGCGACATAGTGGCATGGAACGCTCATGTCGCCTATGACTGATATTTATGATGCTATTCTCTTTTGAAACATATATGCACTAGTAATAATATCAATTGATTTTGCTTTATACGTATCAAGCATATTTAGCCATTATAAGGTAAAACTCTATCCTCCGGCTTGCGTTGCATTGTATGATGGGACCTGAGTCTTATAATAGCTTCATTCTTTTTAAAAGCATTGCGTTGTTTTAAAAGAATTTACTTCGTTTTAAATGCACTAGCAATCACTGGAGTAAACCCGTTCCGCGAAAGTGGCGTGGTCCTATGATTTGCTTATTACTGTAGTCTAACTATTAAATAGATTACTCATACCAGTCTCCATGACTGACTCGTTGTTTGTTTCACTTTGCAAACGCGGGTGCCCTTATTTTCGCATGGGCAGCCTAGTTCACAGGTGACAAGTTGTTTTTGGCTCTGCACTGTTGCATAGAGTGCCTTTTGGCTAATGGCGAGGCTGACTTCACAGAGACGACTTTGACATTTTCCGCCATTATTGTGCTTATATTATGATTCCGCTACTAGCGATGCAGACTGCTTTACTTTTAGTACTTCTTATTGTATGTATATGTTCCGCCTTCGGCGATGTAGACTGATACCCTTATTATGTCTCACTGCATGTATGTATTCCGCTTCTGGCGATGATGACCGATCACTTCCTTTTTATTTACTAAGTTATATCCTACGCTGTGCTATTCTGATGTTGTTACATGTTGTGATTCCCCTGTCATATCCATGTAAAAAATTTCTATTTATTGTTTCTGCTATTATCTGTACTCTGCTATGATGATTAATGTGTTATATTCCAATGATTATCCTTAATACCGCCCCTCGGATTTTGGGATCGTCACAATTACAATCCTGGATCCGTTGCGATCGTGGAGCCGAGAGCTTCGCAACAAAACTGAATGGTTCAAATTCCGAGCACATTAGAATTTCGGGTAAATTCAAATCTGAATTGTTCAGAAATTCTGAAAAAACTGGCGGAGTGGATCCCAAGGTGAGAATTCTCTCACTTTAAATTTTCTGTACAGTTATTTATTTCACAACTGCATATATGAACTGTTCCCCGTCGTCCACAGACCATGGACGACTTGTTTGTTTGGTTGTATTCTGTGTGAAAATCGATGTGAGATTTCTAATTTATAAACGATATGGAAAACGACAATGTATAAATTATATAGTCGATGTATGAGTTATATAAGCGTTTTACACCTCTTGTATAAGCGTTGTATAAGTTGTACGTTCGATGTATAAGTTTTATATGCGTTGTAAAAATTATATATGTATTGAAATAGAAGTGAAATGCTATATATATATATATATATATATATATATATATATGCCCCTTGTCCACAAACCATGGACGATATTTATTGGTTGTCATTGGTGTGAAAATTGGTTGATTACGAATGGTTGATTAGAATTGTTTGTGGTTGAAATTGATTGATTGTGGTTGAAAAATACCCGTTTGTGGTTGAGAAATATTTGGTTGAAACCACATAGGATTAGTTTGTGGAAATGGAAAAAAATATACATGTCGCTTGCGTGCGAACTAGATGCATGATTCCCCATTGTCAAAAGCTGCGAGGCTTTAAGGTAGAGCGAGGAGTCGTACTAGCGACGGTCCCGGTTTTAACTACCCTGTCGTTATGCTGCCGAAATTTTGAATAATATTCATGTGTTAGAATTATTTTCATGTGTTGAAACTATATTCATGTGTTGAATGGAAATTCATCAATTTAACGACATTCATGTTTTGCATTATAAAAATCACCTTTTTATCTATATATATAAACTATAGAAAACCTTCATGTGTTGAATTGAAATTCTTTCGTTGAGTAGAAACTCATGTGTTGAATGGTATTCGTGTTTTAAAAATATAAAAATCACCTTTTTATCTATATATAAAAACTATAGAAAACCTTCATGTGTTGAATTGAAATTCATTCGTTGAATAGAAATTCATGTGTTGAATGGTATTCGTGTTTTAAAAATATAAAAATCACCTTTTTATTTACATATATAAACTATAGAAAACCTTCATGTGTTGAATTGAAATTCATTCGTTGAATAGATATTCATGTGTTGAATGGTATTCGTGTTTTAAATATAAAAATCACCTTTTTATCTATATCTATAAACTATAGAAAACCTTCGTTTGTTGAATCGAAATTCATTCGTTGAATTGAAATTCATGTGTTGAATGGTATTCATATTTTGAAAGAAATTGTTTTAAAATAAAAATCCTATTTTTATCAACTATATTAACTATATAAAATAATCGTGTTTTGAAATAAATTGTTTTGCATTAAAAATCACAATTTTATTATATACATGAATTTTTAAAAGTAGTGTAGTGTTGAAACAGAAGACATTTAGATAAAAATATCATTTTTAGCAAATGTATTAAAATCATATAGTTTTGAAATCGAAGAATCGATATATATATATATATAGAATTGAAATATATCGAATAACGAAGCTGTAGTTCGTATTTTGAAACCGTGATTTCAAACGATTAGTGCGGGAGATCCGACCATCGTATTTTCCCGAAACCGCAACCGTTGGGTTCGCTTTGGAAATATCTTTCCAACGGCACCAACTTTGTAAATATCCAACGGTTGGATTGTTTGGAATGTTTAATTCAAATCTGAAGAAAAACAGTGCCAGAATCGATTATATATATATGTATATATATATACATATATAATTATATTAAATCGAATAACGACGTTGCAGTTCGTATTTTGAAATCGAAACTTCAAACGATTATACGGGAGATCCGACCGTCGGATTTTCCTGAAACTGGAACCGTTGGATTCGTTTTGAAAAGATCTTTCTAATGATATAAATTTTGTGAAGATCCAACGGTTAGATTTTCAGATATGTGTAAATCAAATTTGAAGAAAAACAGCGCCACGGCCGCTTTATGGCCCGAAGCGTCGTTTGAATAAATTGGCTATTTTAAAATAAATAAAAATGGCGATAAATCGTTATAAAATATTATAAACGATGTGAATGTGAAATATAGAATCTAACTGAAGGTTGACTAAGTCGAATGGTTTCCTGGGTGTTGAACTGATGTTGGATTAGGCCTTCGGTGTTAATATTTGGGAAATCGTTCTCTTACTGATTGACGATTACTGACTAATGAATTGAAATGATGCGTATGAATGTTTGTGTTGCACTTGTTTATTATATACGCGAGTTGCTCAGAAAGATCGGGTTTAACCCATTCTGAATAACTGAATCGACGATAAGAAATCGAAAATGAAGACGGTGGTTGAAGACCGGAAATCTTCACCTCGTTTGGATGGTAACTGATGTCCCGATTGGGAGGCATCCCGAAATATGGATAATGAGTGGTGATCGATCAGACGTACGTGGAGATCGATGGGTTTGCGAGGTATATAGTACCTTCGGTTTCGTTCTGACCCAGAACGGACTTGTAAATAGATTGTGTGTCTGACATTGGAATTTATTCTATGTGATTGATAGCCATCAGTTGCATGGTGTGAATTGCCTGTGTGACATGCTAAGATGTGGTGATCAGGGCTTCTGTTGAAATGCAAAGTCTTGTGATTGATGATCAAAGCACCTCCTATGTGGCATAGCTTTGTGTATAACGTGAATTCGCGAGCCTCACACCCCGGTATGAACCAGAAACGGGAGAAGGACCTCAGGGAGGGCATGCGTTTCTTCCTTGCTAGGAGTTGTGTCAGTGTTTTTACACGGCCTGACATTTTACTTATGTGGAAGACGGATAGCGAGGCGCCTCGGTTATATCGGTCGATCTGGGACCGATGGAGTCATTCGTTGGCTCACTTACGTCCCATAGGGCGGGAAAACGCATTGTTTAGGAATTTTAATGCACATTGGTGGACCGGCCCTGACGATCCAAAGGCTTGACTGAGTACTTGCCTGAGGCTCAGGCTAGGCAGTCTCGAATTCGGTAAGGACTATCTTTTGCCTTGGTTCATGACGGAAATCCAATTTCCAAATATGTGACTGTGCGATTTTGATTGTATATATATATGGCGACATGATATACGGTACCCATGCCGTCTATGATTGATAGTTATGATTGAAATTGTTTTTTAAACCTATAAACACTAGTAATAATATCAAATGCTTTTGTTTTATTCATATCAAGCGTATTTTGGCCAATATAAGGTAAAACTCTATCCCCCGGTTTGCGTTGCATTGTGTGATGGGAACTGAGTCTTATAATGGCTTCATTTTTTATAAAAAGCATTGAGATGATTAAAAAATTATTTGTTTTTAAAGCACTGGCGATCCAATCGAGTAAACCCGTTCCACGAAAGTGGCGTGGTCCTGTGATTAGCCATATTATAAATGTGTTAAGTAGATTTCTCATACCAGTCCCATGACTGACTCGTAGTTTGTTTCACTTTCAAACTCGGGTGCCCCTTTTTCTACATGGGCATCCTTGTATTCAGGTTTTAGCTGGCTTTCTCTGGATAGCTGGAGCTGAAGATGGATTCTATCATTTATCTCTTTTTATGTTGTTCAGCTCCTATTGTACATTATGTTTGTTTTCCGCTGTAGACATTTATGTATAGCTGAACTGTATTTGTACTAAGTATGATCCTATATACTGTGTAACTCTAGTGATTAAGTTTATTCAGTGTATTATTTGTACATTATCTGGTGTATCAATTTATTTATGTTCTGTTGTTATCTGTTTATGTGTTATATTCCAAAGGATTTCCCTTGCCACCGTCAGTACGGCGTTTGGGTTCGTCTCATTTGGTATCAGAGTTTTGGATAAGCTTAGTGCTGGAATATAAGATATTAATGAATTCGTCAAAGATAGAACCAGTAGTGTTCTAGGACGAGTAACTCAGTACAGATAGGATCAACAATATCCTAGTATGAGTATAGCAGAATTAGAACAACTCGTTAGAGATGGGGTCAAAAGTGCCCCAGAACGAGTCGAGAGTTATATGTTTGTAAATAACGCAATTGTGATTATATATATAGTCTGGTTTTAGAAATATGATTTTGGAATATATGAAAGATATATATTTGAAAAGTGAAAGAGTATATGAAATTGATTTATAATTTTCTTTTGAAAAGTTAAAAACAATTTGATTGATTGTTTGTGTTGTGTGATAGCAGATTTGATTAATTAAAATTATTGAAACAATAGTTAATTTAATCAATAATAGAATAATGGTAGAATTTATTCATTTAAATCACACATTGAACTGATTGGAAAATAGATAGAAATATATACTTGTGCATTATATATGTTTGAATAGGTAAATGGATAGTTGTTGAGTAAAGAATTTATTTGCGTGCCCGACAAATAGGTAAACCTTAATGAGTTGGATGCGAAATATTATTATATCAACTCCTGTGAATGCCATTGGATGCGGAGTGCTGATTGTTCTGTGTGAAATAATAAACCTCCCAGGGACCAGGTCGACCATAGTGTCAACCTGGGGGTCGACCAGGTGCTGAAGCCCAGTTTTGAGTCTGGGTTCATTCTGATGTTTCAGGTCTCGTTTTCTGTCTAGATTCGTTCGTCTAATCCGATATAAACAACCTCCTAGCCTCATTCTCTTTACACCATTTTATTCTCTCCTTATGCTTCCTCTGGAATAATTGAAATAAATTAATTAAAATAAAACACGAAGACTATTCTTGAGGACTACGGCTAGGAATTTGCATATTGGAGATTCAAATAAAGTTAAAGCTTCAAAAAGGGAAGCAAAGGCTAATTCAACGGTTGCGAGCAACATTGTGCAAATCATAGCAAATCACCAACGCTATTTGATTATCCTTTTCTGAAACCGATCAATGTAAGTCGGTTACTTTTTAGATTTGAACGTCTAGATCTATTTGTGGCATGAAATTAATTGAATATAAGAATATGCCTAATCCTCTCATTTGAATATGTGCTTGTATATGCCTTTGGATCTAATTAAGAACTATTGTGATTAATTACCGATGAGACTGTGCCTATGCCTATGACATTGAAAATATTGTTAATGGCCTAAGACTATGACTGTGAACACAAGACTATGCCTATGCATATGAATGTGGACATAAGACTATTGCCTATGACTATGAACATAAGATCATTGCCTACGACTATGATTCATGACGATGAGATTATTGCCTATGATTATGAACATAATACTATTGTCTATGACCATGACTTTGAAATTATTTCAGTTAATCGCCTATGACTATTTAGGATAATTGCCTAGGACTATTTTGGTTAATTATCCATGACTATTGTGGTTAATCGCTTATGATTCATAACTATGAGATTTCTATCTATGACCATGACTATGACTATTGTGGTTAATTGACTAAGGCTATTATGGTTAATTGTTTATGCCCATAACACTATAGTTACAAACCATGTTGTAAACCGAACTGGCATTTTGTTGGATCTCATACCTAGGGTGTAATTTGCTTAGTTTATTCCTATCCGTTATTATGTACACCAAAACCATTGGATGCATTATCCTTGTATTTGGCTCGCTTTTGCATGCTTATTCTTTTATGTCAATTCTCATGTTTATCCTCTATCCCCTTTTTAGTTTTATTTCATGAGTATATAGAAAACTTGTGAAATCATGGTATACATACATTTTGAATTGAGACGACCCGAAATCCCGTTCAGACGGAAACAAGGGTTATCTTTGGAATATAACACAGAAACAGATAATAGCAGAACCAAATTAAATAAATACACCAGATAATGAACAACAAAAATATACTGGATAGATGTAATCATCAGAGTAACACAGTACACAGGATCTTACTTAGTACAAATACAGTTCAGCTATACATAAATGTCTACAGCGGAAATAAACAAAATATGTACAATAGGAGCTGAACATCATAAAAAGAAATAAATGATAGAATCCATCTTCAGCTCCAGCTATCCAGAAAGAACCAGCTAAACCTGAATACAAGGCTGCCCGTGTAGAAAAAGGGGCACCCGAGTTTGAAAGTGAAACAAACTACGAGTCAGTCATGGGACTAGTATGAGAAATCTACTCAACACATATATATAATTTGGCTAATCACAGGACCACGCCACTTTCGTGGAACGGGTTTACTCCATTGGATTGCCAGTGCTTTAAAACAAATCTTTCTTTTAGACATCGCTATGCTTTTTATAAAAATGAAGCCATTGTAAGACTCAGTTCCCATCACACAA
This sequence comes from Allium sativum, assembly GCA_030737875.1. Lineage (NCBI taxonomy): Eukaryota > Viridiplantae > Streptophyta > Magnoliopsida > Asparagales > Amaryllidaceae > Allium > Allium sativum. Next base: position 334,802,030 of record CM060913.1, on the reverse strand, counting down.
TGCAACGCAAACCGGAGGATAGAGTTTTACCTTATAATGGCCAAAATATGATTGATACGAATAAAACAAAGGCAATTGATATTATTGCTAGTGTTTATATGTTTTGAAAACAATTTAAAATCATAACTATCAATCATAGACGACATTAATGCCCCATACCACTATGTCGCCATATACAGGTGTACAATCAAAACCGCACAGTCACGTATTTGGAAATTGGATTTCCGTCATGAACCAAGGCAAAAGATAGTCCTTACCGAATTCGAGACGCTCTAGCCCGTGTCTCAGGCAAGCGCGCAGGCAAGCCTTGGATCGTCAGGGCCGGTCCACCGATGTGGATTATTATGCCTGAACAATACGTTTCCCCGCCCTTTGGGGCGTCAACGAGCCAACGAATGACTCCATCGGACCCGGATCGTCCAATCAAACCGAGGCGCCTCGCAACAGCAACAACCACATAGGTGAAAGTATATAAATGTCAGGGCAGGTAGGTCACTGACACCACCCTAGCTAGAAAGAAACGCATGCCCTCCCTGATGTCCTTCTCCCGTTTTAGGTTCATACCGGGGTGTGAGGCTCGCGAATTCACGTTATACACAAAGCTACGCCACACAGGCGGTGCTTTGATCATCACCACAAGACTTTGCTTTTCAACAAAAGCCCGGATCACTGCATCTTAGCATGCCACACAGGCAATTCATGCCATGCGATTGATGTCCATCGATATACAACCCCTGAGCTCGTGCGTCTCAGAGAAGGGCGTTAAGCAAAAGAATAAATTCTCCGCCGCCAAACAGATGTATATTTAATAGAAATCAATCAACATAGAATAAACTCCAATGTCAGACACACAGTCCATTTACAAGTCCGTTCTGGGTCTGAACGAAACCGGAGGCACTAAATACCTCGCAAACCCTTCGATCACCACGTACGTCTGGACGATCACCACTCATTATCCATATTTCGGGATGCCTCCCAATCAGGACCTCGGTTACCATCCAAACGAGGTGAAGATCTACGGTCTTCGACCATCGTCTTCATCTTCGACTTTTAATCGTCGGTCAATTATTCGAAATGAGAATTAACTCGGCCTTTTCAAATAATTCACGTATATTTAGAATTTCAAATCAATTTATTTCAATGGTTAAATTATTCGACAACACCAATATTGTTCTTTAATGTAATTTTCACACCCAAACACATTCAACCATCAAATACAACATAAATCGAGCAAATTCAGTTTATTTCCATTCCATAATGTTTATGGTACTTTATAATAATTTATCGCTATTTTTATTTATTTTAAAATAGCCCATTAATTCAAAACGACGCTTCGGGCCATAACGCGGTCGTGGCGCTGTTTTTCTTCAGATTTGATTTACACATATCTGAAAATCTAACCGTTGGATCATCATAAAATTTACATCATTAGAAAGGTCTTTTCAAAACGAATCCAACGGTTCCAGTTTCGGGAAAATCCGACGGTCGGATCTCCCGGTACAATCGTTTGAATTTTCGATTTCAAAATACGAACTGCAGCGTCGTTATTCGATTAAATATATAATTATATTTATATATATATATATAAATATAATCGCTTCTGGCGCTGTTTTTCTTCAGATTTGAATTAAACATTCCAGACAATCCAACCGTTGGATTTTTACAAGGTTGGTGCCGTTGGAAAGATATTTCCAAGGCGAACCCGACGGTTGAGGTTTCGGGAAAATCCAATGGTCGGATTTCCCGCACTAGTCGTTTGAAATCACGGTTTCAAAATACGAACTGCACGGCCTCGTTTCGTTTTAATTTTATTTATATTTATATATTTATACAAATATAGTTCATTCAACAATTTCAATATCGTTTTCACTTCAAAAATTTCACTAACGCCTTAAAATTTTGGAAAATTTCGCCATAACCTCCCCTGCACCGGGAGCATCGGGAAATCGCAAATAGCTTTCCCGGTCCTTCTAATCTCAAAAAGAAAAAGAAAAGGTCAACCGGCTAGCCAACAGGCTCATAAAATCATCACCCAAACAAAACAGTAAATGTGTACCTATTTGTCGGGCACAAAATTTTATTCCTCTTCTCTAGCCCCTTTGTTATAACCTGTTCAATGAATATGCATGTACATATATATACAGTTCTTATCAATTATCATTTTCTATTCAACTTCATATTTGATTTCTATTTGGTTTAAAAACACCATTCATTTTAATGTTACATAAATAGGTGCAAATCATTTCATTAGCTAATTAATGAATATTTCAACTCATATATGTTTATTTTGAACAAGTGGCTATTTTTGACACTTCACATTTCAATGATTTATGCATACAATAAAAATGTGATTTTTATTGTAAAACAATTCATTTCAAAACACTATTTTTCTATATAGTTCGTATAGGTGACAAAATAGGATTTTATATATATAGATAAAAGGTGATTTTTATTATCAAACAATTTATTTCAAAATATGAATACCATTCAACACATGAATTTCAAATCAACGAATGAATATCAATTCAACACATGAATGTTTTCTATAGTTTTTATATATAGATAAAAGGTGATTTTTATTATCAAACAATTTATTTCAAAATATGAATACCATTCAACACATGAATTTCTAATCAACGAATGAATATCAATTCAACACATGAATGTTTTCTATTCAATGAATAAATATAGTTTAAGCATACGAAAATAATTCAAACACACGAATATTATTCAAAATTTCGGCAGCATAACGGCAGGGTAGTTAAAACCGGGACCGTCCCTAGTACGGCTCCTCGCTCTACCTTTAAACCTCGCGGTTTTTGACAATGGGGATCATGCATCTAATTCGCACTCAGGCGGCATGTATATATTTATTTCATTTCCACAAAACTAACCCTATGTTTTTTCAACCAAATATTTCTCAACCACAAACGGGTATTTTTCAACCAATATCAATCGCAAACAATCCCAAACAACCATTTGCTATCAATCAATTTTCACAACAATTTCAACCAATAAATATCGTCCATGGTTTGTGGACGAGGGGCGTAGATATATATATATATATATATATATATATATATATATAGCAATTCACATTTATTTCAACACATCTATATATATTTTAAAAGAGATTGAAGAGTGAGAAATTCTCACCAATAGCTATCCAATACCACGACTCTTCCTTTATAGAAATCTTCGCCAATCTCGCCTTTTGTCGCTTCGTTGCTCGTATTCTCTACATATGTAAAAATCGAATTTTTACTATGTTATTCAATATATAAAAATCGAATTTTGACTTCGCTATTCAATATATGAAGATCATATTTTAAAAATAAAGATTATATTTTTAATATTCCTATGATGTAAAAATTATATTTTTATTACTTTAAAAATATAAAAATCATATCTTACTTCTTCTACTTAATAAAAATTCCGTCTTTTCTATTTTAAAAATATGATCTTTTCTGTCCAAGTTCAAATCTTTTTCTATTTAAAGTTCAAATCTTTTTTCTTTTTAAAGTTCAAATCTTCTTCCTTTTTAAAGTTCAAATCTTTTTTCTTTTTAAAGTACAAATCTTTTTCTTTTAACTTAAAATTAAAATCAGTTTTTAAACCCTTTTAAAATCAGTTCTAAATCCCTTTTTTAAAAAAATCAGTTTTAAACCTAATTAAAATAAATCAGTTTTAAACCTAATTAAAATAAATCAGTTTTAAACCTAATTAAAATAAATCAGTTTTAAACCTAATTAAAATAAAAATAAAAATAAAATACTATACTTACTGTCTACGAAGAAGGGGGGGTGACAGCCAAGCTCGGCAGCAGGAGGAGGAGCTGGCGAAGCTTCGGTGGAGGCGGGATGGCTCGATCGGAGGGCTCGCGGATTTGGGGCGTCGCGATTGGTTCAGGGGGGTGCGATGTCACTGGCGGGATCAACGAACGAGTGGGAGGGGGATGCGGTGATGGGCGGCGCCTCGCCTGAGGCAGCGGCAGTCGATCGACGATGAAGTGGGGGCGCGCCTGAATGAATTCGGGTTTTTTTCTTTTTCTTTTTTTTATTTTCGAACGAGAATGAATGTGAGGAGAGAGAGAGAAAAAGGGTTTATATAAATATTTATTATTATTAAATTTCTATTTAAAAGTTGACTTTTTATTCGAAGTCGAAATGGGACCCACCGACTGTCGTCCCTAGCGTTCTACCCCCATTTCGAACACAATGGGATATGTATCGCAAGCTGATTCGATTGTTATAATCAGTTTCCGTTGAATTTACATCTAAATCACTATATTGAATTTTAAACGTACTTTTCAAATTACCGGGGTCACATACTAACTAGAAAAATTCCAGAAAAATATTTTCTAGCTTCGTATTGACGATACGGTCCTAACAAAACTAGTTTCGTCGAATTCTGAGACAGTTTGAAAAATGGCCAATTTCCAGTCGATTAAAATCAACTGAAACTGGTCAAACGCGTTTTCCTTTGCCATGCTCACATATTGATTCGGAAAATTATGAAATTTGAAACCTAACAATAACTTGACCCTGCGGATCCAACAAAAGTGGTTTCGTCGAAATCCGAGGTCATTTGCAAAATGTCCATTTTTAAGGGCCTGAATTCCATAGCGACTATTCAGAATTTTCAACTGGACATAGCTTTTGATTCCCGCTATCATATTTCGATTGGTCAGATTCGTTGGAAAGATATCATCAATTAGATCCTAATGTTTTTGGTTTCACTAAAATCCGGATTGTTTTGCACCCGGTATATTCAATTGAAGTTTGAAATCGAATTATCGAACTACGGCGCCATTTTCAATTCTATATATAATTATAATTAATTATATTCGTTTTCAAATATCGATTCAAACTCAGTTTTCATCGCCATTATTTAAAATGTTTATTTTAAATATTTAAAATCCATTATTTTAGCCAATTTAAAAAATTTAAATTGGTTCAGATTTTCTGGGTCGTTACAATCTCCCCCACTTAAAAATTTTCGTCCCCGAAAAGGAACAAAGTCGAAAGTGGTTTGATAAATCTACAATCACACAACACAACAACCAATCCAATTGGTTTTAACCTTCAAAAATATACTAATCAAATCCTATACCCTTTTGCTTCTGACACTCATTTTTATAGTACTTCTGCAAATGGCAGATCAAGTGTCAGGTCAACAGAAAAGATATTTCAAAATATAGAGACAAATACTTGAATGTAAATGTGTCTATCGATGTGTATTCATTCTGCTTTACTCATACTACGATATTGCTGATCCTATCTGTATTGAGTTACCCGTCCTAGAACACTACTGGTTCTATTTCTAACGAGTTCGTTCAAATGTTATATTCTAGAACTAAGCTTAACCAAAGCTCTGATACCACGTTGAGACGACCCGAAATCCCGTTCAGACGGAAACAAGGGTTATCTTTGGAATATAACACAGAAACAGATAATAGCAGAACCAAATTAAATAAATACACCAGATAATGAACAACAAAAATATACTGGATAGATGTAATCATCAGAGTTACACAGTACACAGGATCTTACTTAGTACAAATACAGTTCAGCTATACATAAATGTCTACAGCAGAAATAAACAAAATATGTACAATAGGAGCTGAACAACATAAAAAGAAATAAATGATAGAATCCATCTTCAGCTCCAGCTATCCAGAAAGAACTAGCTAAACCTGAATACAAGGCTGCCCGTGTAGAAAAAGGGGCACCCGAGTTTGAAAGTGAAACAAACTACGAGTCAGTCATGGGACTGGTATGAGAAATCTACTCAACACATATATATAATTTGGCTAATCACAGGACCACGCCACTTTCGTGGAACGGGTTTACTCCATTGGATTGACAGTGCTTTAAAACAAATCTTTCTTTTAAACATCGCTATGCTTTTTATAAAAATGAAGCCATTATAAGACTTAGTTCCCATCACACAATGCAACGCAAACCGGAGGATAGAGTTTTACCTTATAATGGCCAAAATATGATTGATACGAATAAAACAAAGACAATTGATATTATTGCTAGTGTTTATATGTTTTGAAAACAATTTCAAATCATAACTATCAATCATAGACGGCATTAATGCCCCCATACCACTATGTCGCCATATATAGGTGTACAATCAAAACCGCACAGTCACGTATTTGGAAATTGGATTTCCGTCATGAACCAAGGCAAAAGATAGTCCTTACCGAATTCGAGACGCTCTAGCCCGTGTCTCAGGCAAGCGCGCAGGCAAGCCTTTGATCGTCAGGGCCGGTCCACCGATGTGGATTATTATGCCTGAACAATACGTTTCCCCGCCCTTTGGGGGCGTCAACGAGCGAACGAATGACTCCATCGGACCCGGATCGTCCGATCAAACCGAGGCGCCTCGCAACAACAACAACCACATAGGTGAAAAGTATATAAATGTCAAGGTTGGTAGGTCACTGACACCACCCTAGCTAGAAAGAAACGCATGCCCTCCCTGATGTCCTTCTCCCGTTTTAGGTTCATACCGGGGTGTGAGGCTCGCGAATTCACGTTATACACAAAGCTACGCCACACAGGCGGTGCTTTGATCATCACCACAAGACTTTGCTTTTCAACAGAAGCCCTGATCACTGCATCTTAGCATGCCACACAGGCAATTCATGCCATGCGATTGATGTCCATCGATATACAACCCCTGAGCTCGTGCGTCTCAGAGAAGGGCGTTAAGCAAAAGAATAAATTCTCCGCCGCCATACAGATGTATATTTAACAGAAATCAATCAACACAGAATAAACTCCAATGTCAGACACACAGTCCATTTACAAGTCCGTTCTGGGTCTGAACGAAACCGGAGGCACTAAATACCTTGCAAACCCTTCGATCACCACGTACGTCTGGACGATCACCACTCATTATCCATATTTCGGGATGCCTCCCAATCAGGACCTCGGTTACCATCCAAACGAGGTGAAGATCTACGGTCTTCGACCATCGTCTTCATCTTCGACTTTTAATCGTCGGTCAATTATTCGAAATGAGAATTAACTCGGCCTTTTCAAATAATTCACGTATATTTAGAATTTCAAATCAATTTATTTCAATGGTTAAATTATTCGACAACACCAATATTGTTCTTTAATGTAATTTTCACACCCAAACACATTCAACCATCAAATACAACATAAATCGAGCAAATTCAGTTTATTTCCATTCCATAATGTTTATGGTACTTTATAATAATTTATCGCTATTTTTATTTATTTTAAAATAGCCCATTAATTCAAAACGACGCTTCGGGCCATAACGCGGCCGTGGCGCTGTTTTTCTTCAGATTTGATTTACACATATCTGAAAATCTAACCGTTGGATCTTCATAAAATTTGCATCATTAGAAAGGTCTTTTCAAAACGAATCCAACGGTTCCAGTTTCGGGAAAATCCGATGGTCGGATCTCCCGGTACAATCGTTTGAATTTTCGATTTCAAAATACGAACTGCAGCGTCGTTATTCAATTAAATATATAATTATATTTATATATATATAAATATAATCGCTTCTGGCGCTGTTTTTCTTCAGATTTGAATTAAACATTCCAGACAATCCAACCATTGGATTTTTACAAGGTTGGTGCCGTTGGAAAGATATTTCCAAGGCGAACCCGACGGTTGAGGTTTCGGGAAAATCCAATGGTCGGATTTCCCGCACTAGTCGTTTGAAATCACGGTTTCAAAATACGAACTGCACGGCCTCGTTTGGTTTTAATTTTATTTATATTTATATATTTATATAAATATAGTTCATTCAACAATTTCAATATCGTTTTCACTTCAAAAATTTCACTAACGCCTTAAAATTTTGGAAAATTTCGCCATAACCTCCCCTGCACCGGGAGCATCGGGAAATCGCAAATAGCTTTCCCGGTCCTTCTAATCTTAAAAAGAAAAAGAAAAAGCCAAGCGGCTAGCCAAGCGGCTAGCCAACAGGCTCATAAAATGATCACCCAAACAAAACAGTAAATGTGTACCTATTTGTCGGGCACAAAATTTAATTCCTCTTCTCTAGCCCCTTTGCTATAACCTGTTTAATGAATATGCATGTACATATATATACAGTTCTTATCAATTATCATTTTCTATTCAACTTCATATTTGATTTCTATTTGGTTTAAAAACACCATTCATTTTAATGTTACATAAATAGGTGCAAATCATTTCATTAGCTAATTAATGAATATTTCAACTCATATATGTTTATTTTGAACAAGTGGCTATTTTTGACACTTCACATTTCAATGATTTATGCATACAATAAAAATGTGATTTTTATTGTAAAACAATTCATTTCAAAACACTATTTTTCTATATAGTTCATATAGGTGACAAAATAGGATTTTATATATATAGATAAAAGGTGATTTTTATTATCAAACAATTTATTTCAAAATATGAATACCATTCAACACATGAATTTCAAATCAACGAATGAATATCAATTCAACACATGAATGTTTTCTATAGTTTTTATATATAGATAAAAGGTGATTTTTATTATCAAACAATTTATTTCAAAATATGAATACCATTCAACACATGAATTTCTAATCAACGAATGAATATCAATTCAACACATGAATGTTTTCTATTCAATGAATAAATATAGTTTAAGCATATGAAAATAATTCAAACACACAAATATTATTCAAAATTTCGGCAGCATAACGGCAGGGTAGTTAAAACCGGGACCGTCCCTAGTACGGCTCCTCGCTCTACCTTAAAACCTCGCGGTTTTTGACAATGGGGATCATGCATCTAATTCGCACTCAGGCGGCATGTATATATTTATTTCATTTCCACAAAACTAACCCTATGTTTTTTCAACCAAATATTTCTCAACCACAAACGGGTATTTTTCAACCAATATCAATCACAAACAATCCTAAACAACCATTTGCTATCAATCAATTTTCACAACAATTTCAACCAATAAATATCGTCCATGGTTTGTGGACGAGGGGCGTAGATATATATATATATTATATATAGCAATTCACTTTTATTTCAACACATCTATATATATTTTAAAAGAGATTGAAGAGTGAGAAATTCTCACCAATAGCTATCCAATACCACGACTCTTCCTTTATAGAAATCTTCGCCAATCTCGCCTTTTGTCGCTTCGTTGCCCGTATTCTCTACATATGTAAAAATCGAATTTTTACTATGTTATTCAATATATAAAAATCGAATTTTGACTTCGCTATTCAATATATAAAGATCATATTTTAAAAATAAAGATTATATTTTTAATAATCCTATGATGTAAAAATTATATTTTTATTACTTTAAAAATATAAAAATCATATCTTACTTCTTCTACTTAATAAAAATTCCGTCTTTTCTATTTTAAAAATATGATCTTTTCTGTCCAAGTTCAAATCTTTTTCTATTTAAAGTTCAAATCTTTTTTCTTTTTAAAGTTCAAATCTTTTTCCTTTTTAAAGTTCAAATCTTTTTTCTTTTTAAAGTTCAAATCATTTTCTTTTAACTTAAAATTAAAATCAGTTTTTAAACCCTTTTAAAATTAGTTTTAAATCCCTTTTTAAAAAAAATCATTTTTAAACCTAATTAAAATAAATCAGTTTTAAACCTAATTAAAATAAATCAGTTTTAAACCTAATTAAAATAAATCAGTTTTAAACCTAATTAAAATAAAAATAAAAATAAAAATAAAATACTATACTTACTGTCTGCGAAGAAGGGGGGTGACAGCCAAGCTCGGCGGTAGAAGGAGGAGCTGGCGAAGCTTCGGTGGAGGCGGGATGGCTCGATTGGACGGCTCGCGGATTTGGGGCGTCGCGATTGGTTCAGGGGGGGTGCGATGTCACTGGCGGGATCAACGAACGAGGGGGAGGGGGATGCGGTGATGGGCGGCGCCTCGCTTGAGGCAGCGGCAGTCGATCGACGATGAAGGGGGGGCGCGCCTGAATGAAGTCAGGTTTTTTCTTTCTTTTTTTTATTTTCGAACGAGAATGAATGTGAGGAGAGAGAGAGAGAAAAAGGGTTTATATAAATATTTATTATTATTAAATTTCTATTTAAAAGTTGACTTTTTATTTGAAGTCGAAATGGGACCCACCGACTGTCGTCCCTAGCGTTCTACCCCCATTTCGAACACAATGGGATATGTATCGCAAGCTGATTCGATCGTTATAATCAGTTTCCGTTGAATTTACATCTAAATCACTATATTGAATTTTAAACGTACTTTTCAAATTACCGGGGTCACATACTAACTAGACAAATTCCAGAAAAATATTTTCTAGCTTCGTATTGACAATACGGTCCTAACAAAACTAGTTTCGTCGAATTCTGAGACCGTTTGGAAAATGGCCAATTTCCAGTCGATTAAAATCAACTGAAACTGGTCAAACGCATTTTCCTTTGCCACGCTCACATATTGTTTCAAAAAATTATGAAATTTGAAACCTAACAATAACTTGACCCTGCGGATCCAACAAAAGTGGTTTCGTCGAAATCCGAGGTCATTTGCAAAATGTCCATTTTTAAGGGCCTGAATTCCATAGCGACTATTCAGAATTTTCAACGGGACATAGCTTTTGATTCCCGCTATCAAATTTCGATTGGTCAGATTCGTTGGAAAGATATCATCAATTAGATCCTAATGTTTTTGGTTTCACTAAAATCCGGATTGTTTTGCACCCGGTATATTCAATTGAAGTTTGAAATCGAATTATCGAACTACCGCGCCATTTTCAATTCTATATATAATTATAATTAATTATATTCGTTTTCAAATGTCGATTCAAACTCAGTTTTCATCGCCATTATTTAAAATATTTATTTTAAATATTTAAAATCCATTATTTTAGCCAATTTAAAAATTTTAAATTGGTTCAGATTTTCTGGGTCGTTACATGAATGCGGGGTTATATGGGTATAACATGAAATCTATATTATTTGGCATAATTTAGAGCATGTATTATAACATGGCTATTAGATGCAAATTGAGATAATTTGACGTGAATTATAGGAGATGTAATTTGATATATTGAATCTAGTATTGGCTAGTAACCTAAGCTTTAGGCATAAATTGTAAACTAGAGTATCAAATCTAGTTTTGGCATGAATTGTAAATGGGAATACTAGATCTAAATTGGCATAGAACTGCAGGTTGGGTTAAACGATAGGTAAATCAAGATTTGGGCCTAGAATATAGGTATGTTAGTGGGCATGACAAATGAATATGATATAGGCCAAATTTGTTTAAAAGAGTTGTTAGCAATTTACATATAGACAAAAAGGATAAATATGTAAATCTACGAAAGACGAATATGCCTAACCCGAGGTTAGATTGAGTTACGGTATAAGACTGACCGGAACCACCCAGCAAATCCAGCAATTGTAACAATACCTATCTAATGTGGGTGGTTAGAGCATTCAGCCCAAAAGGACCCAAGGTTAGACTGAGTTGCGGTGTAAATCCGCCCAGAACCGACCGGCACATCCAGTAACCGCAACGATTTCTGTCTAATGTGAGTGGTTAGTGCTTTAAAGAATAATTTAATGCTAAGAAATGGTTAAGCTAGAATGGGAGGGTTAAGGAACACTTAGCCAACTTAACATGTTAACAAGACAAGACTTGTAGGGGTTAAATAACTATTATAACATGTTAACTAGACTAGAAGGTGGGGTTAAGTAAAATACGCTTAGCCAATTTAACATGTTAACTAGACAAGAAGGTGGAGTTAAGTAAACTTAGAACACTTAGCCATCATAGTGTGCCAAATGAACAAGGTTAAGTTAAAACATGAAGGGACAATACTTAACCATAAGGGCATGAGAATTAAACAGATGTTAGGGTTAAGCTAACTAAGAGAACACTTAACTGTTATAACGTGTTAGCTAAACAGATGGGCAGGGTTAAGTTAAAGGGAACACTTAACCAATACATGATGAAGGGGTAGGGTTATGTAATGGCCCCGGATTTCGCCCGACCCTATCGATCGCAAAGTCCACCAAGACCGTTCAAAACCCGAATACGTTAACTCTGGGAATACAACATCATCAGAACAACAACAGCAGACTTTTATAAAACATCATAATAATGTTACATCAGAGTACAGAATATCAGAGTACATCGAATAAAATTACAGCGGAAGATAAATTAAAACAGATACAATACAATGAAGCGGAAATAGAATAACTAAGGCAGCGGAAGAGGGCACCCGAGTTTGCAAATAGAATATCTGCAAAAAGCTACTCGACTGCCCATGTGGAAAAGAGGGCACCCGAGTTTGCAAAGGTGGAAACAAACAACGGGTCAGCCATGCGACTGGTGTGAGAATTCTTAACTAATATAACTAATAGCAATAAGGCAAATCCAAGGACCACGCCGCTAATGCGGAACGGGTTTTATTCCAATGGATTGTCGGTGCATAAAATAAAGTAAATCGTTAAACAACGCAATGCCTTTTAGAAAAACGAAACCATTATAAGACTCAAGTCCCATCACACAATTCAACGCAAACCAGAGGATAGAGTTTTACCTTATAGTGGTCAAAAATGCTTGATACGTTAAAAACAGATTTGATATTATTATTACTGTATATATGTTTCTAAAACATTTCAATCATAATGTATCAATCATAGACGGCATAGTACCCCATCCTACTATGTCGCCATACTAATTCTACAATCAAAACCGCATGAGGTCGTATTGGAAATTGGGTTTCCATCATGAGTCAAGGCTAGGGAGGAGCTACTTACTGATTCGAGACACTCTAGCTAATGTCTCAGGATTCCCCGCAGTTAACCCTAGGATCCTGCAGGGCCGGTCCGCACAAACGATTTTGCGGATTGGCAATTCCTAAACACACGTTACCCGGTCCTATAGGACCTATCATCCAAGGCGCCTCATTCCATCATCCACATAAGTAAAATATCAGCCAGTTTATGCACTGACAGTACTTCTAGCTAGAAAGAAACGTGTTGCTCTCCCTGCGTTCCCTTCTCCCGTTTTATACTCCACCGGGTTGTGAGGCTCGTGAAGCTACGTAATACACAAAGCTATGCTTATTCAAGCTGTGCTATGATCATCACCACATGGTTCTGCTTTTCAACAAGAAACCTTGATCATTGCATCTTAGTAAGCCATACTGTCACTCCGTATCACACTACCAATCCTTTGCTGAAATATATGAAAAGGTGTTAAGCAAGAGAATAAATTCTCCGCCACCAAACATTCATACATTCGACAGAAAATCAATAAATACATTATAAAGGAGTACAATGTCAGACACACATTCCATTTATAAGCTTATGCTCTGGGTCAGAGCGAAAGACAAATTCGTACAAATCAACACTACGTCCGGACAACTACTATTTTAGCCCCATCTTGGGAGCAAATCAATCAAGGGCCTCAACACTAGTTACCCATTCGATGTGAAGATCGTCGGTCTTCAATTGTCGTCTTCAATTCTTCGAACGCTGTATCATTATTTGGAATGAGAGTAAACTCGGACTTTCCAAATAACTCTCACATATAAAAATTTGAAAACCATTTCATATTGTTGTTAATAATTTATAACGATCTATCGCAATTTTCATTTTACTTTACATACACATCCTAAACATAACAATGTATATTTTCTTCTTCCATCCTTCAATTTACACAAAATGTATATTTGGTTTCATTATTTTTTCGTAATGAAAATCTATTCCTTTGAAATGTAAATTTCTAATCTTATTATTTACATTGAAAAATGTAAATTTCTATTCCTATTTTAATTTACATTGAGAAATGTAAACTTATATTTCAATATATTATTATATTGAAAATGTAACTTTGATTTTATATTCTATTTATATTGGAAAATGTAAATTCCTAATCATTCTTCTATTTCCTTTGTTTACATTGAAAATTGTAAATTCTTTAAAAATATAACTTCTATTTCAACCTTATTTACATTGAAAAATGTAAGTTTCTACATTTCCCTAATTACATATAAAAATGTAATTTCCTATTTTTCTTTTATTTACATTGAAAAACGTAACATCTCTTTTTTTTACTGCCTCTAAAATGATGATACAAATATACATTCCATTCCTACTATTTTTATTCACATTAAAAATGTAAACTTTTCTTTTTAATATAATCTACATTAAAAATGTGACTTTTCTTTTAACATAATCTACGTTGCATTAAATAATTTTGCAATTTCAAAATCTAATCTTTTCATTGCATAAAAATGTAATTTTCTTACTTTTAAATCTTAATTACAAAAAAAATATAAACTTTATCTACTTTAACTTAATTACATAAAGATGTAAATTTTCCTCCTTTATCTTAATACATTAAAATGTAACCTTTGTTTCTTTTTCTTATTTTTACATAGAAATGTAGATTATATTTCAACGTTACATCCCATTCTTTATTCTTTTATTTACATAGAAATGTAAATTATTTTTCAACGTTGCGTTCTACTCTTTTAATTCTATTCTTATGATTTAATGGGAAATCCATTCTTTTAATCACATTGAAAATGTAATAATTTACAATGCCAAAATCTTCTTTTTAAATTACATTAAAATTGTAATCAACATTATAATGTAAATTCCCTATCTTTCAATTACAATGTAAATTCTCCTTTTTAATTACAATGTAAATTGTAATTAACATTACATGTCAAATTTTGTCCTTTTAATTGGCAACGTAAAATCCTAATTTTTAGTTACATTAAAAATGTACTTTTTATTTACAATGCAAATTCTCATTCTTTAACTTTATATAAAATGTATTTTTAATTTACAATGTATATATATTCTATTCTAAATTACATAATAAAATGTTACTTTAATTTACAATGTAATTTATTTTCTTATATAATACATTGTAAATGTATTTTTCTCATTCCCTTCTTACTACATCGATAAAAATATTAGTTTCATTCTAATTTAAATTACATAATAAATATGTAAGTATTCATATATTATTACCTTAATAAAGGTAAGATTCATACCTCATCATCTTAATTACATTATAAATGTAATTCATACGTTAAAATATATCATTTCCTTTCGTACATTAAAATATATCATTACATTACATACATTAATGTATATCATTACCTCTCATACTTTAAAATATATAGTTTCATCTCATAACAAAATTACGTTTGAGCATTCATTTTGATAAAAATATACTTCTCTATCAATTCTTTTTTTTTAGTGTAAATAAATAACATTAAAATCAAATCTTTCCTTTTCTTTTCTTTATTACATTAATAAAAATGTAAATCTTCCATTTCATCTTAGTTACATAAAAATGTAAAATTTTACATATTACATTAATAATGTAAATGATTATCCTTCATATGCAACATCGTCACAACAAAATATGACTTAATTTCATATGCAATATCTCTACAACAAAATATGATTTAATTTCATATGCAATATTGCTACAACAAAATATGATTTAATTTCATATGCATTATCTTGGTTCAATAATATGAATATATTTCATATGCAATGACTTGGTTCAATACTACCTTTTTATATTATAATAAAAATGCATGTTCAATTCTACCTTTTTATCTTAAACAAAAACATGACATAGAAGAGGTTTCTTTTATTTAAATTAAATGACATAAAAGAGATTTTTTATTTTACATTAAGAATGTAAATAAACATGCTATGCTATCTTTCATCTTTTGTTTACATTAAAAATGAAACATTAAACTCTAATCTTTTATTTACATTAAACATGTAGATAAAAATGCAATTCTAAATTTCAATAAAAAAAATTGGTTCTTTCTACATCGTCAATAATACTCTTTTATTTTCAATAAAAATTTGATGAAAATTACATCTCATGTTCTATCTTGTGATTTGACTAAAAACACCACATTAAATCCAATCTTTTTATTTCGAAAAGTAAAATCTTTTCATTTTGACCATAATGGTGATAAATAGTATGACATTCATTTTAACACAAGAATATTAAAAATATTCTTTTTATTACAACAAAAATGATAATTCTACTTTAATTACGTTTATAAAAATTTAAGTTTTTATTACTGTACAAAATCATATCTTTAATTACACTTAAAAAAATGCAATTTCATTATAACGGTAAAATCTTATTTTTTTTCCCACCATCAACTTTTCTTTTTCCATTTTAACAAGGATAAATAAAAGTGAATATTTTCATTTGACAACCATTTTAATTCCAAGATGACAAATAAAAAGAAACATTTTTATTTGTTTACTATTTCTAATTTTAAATGTGGCAAATAAAAAGAAATGTTTTTTCTTTTCTAATGTGACCTTTTAACATAAATGACAAATTTCATTTCTAATGTAACTTTTTAACATACATGACAAATTTTAAAAACACACAAATCCTAAGGAACCATTCGTATATATGTGTATAAATCTCAAAAAAATGAGATTTTGATCGCATTGACAAAACTGAAATAATAGAACAACAATAAAGAAGTACATAGCAGCACAACATCAGATCTGAAATAATGGATCTGGAATTAATATTAAATTTCATCACGAATTTAGAACATAAATTTGAATCTCAATAAATATGAGATTTCAATCGTATCAACCAAAGCGAATATATCAAACACAACAGAAATACATAAATAAATAAACCCTAAATTACCATAGCGCAGAATAATATACATATAGCGATTCAGAGGCGAGAACAATAATTAAAATATAATTATTTATAAAAATAGATATGATTTCTCACCTTGATATTAAATATGATCTGAAATTCAGAAGTTATTAAAAATTGTCCCAATCTCTTTTGCAAAGTCACGGTTCTCTCGGATCTGAAATTATTAAATTTGGATCTCGTATAAATAAAATATCCAATTTACAAATTAATTTCAGATCTGTAATGCATATAAGTGTGGCAAACCTTTTGTTTAATTATCTCAGATTTGTTCAAATATTTGAATCCACATAACTCGAGCTACGATGCACGGAACTGGGAGCCGTTTGTTGGAGGATGGAGGGCTTGGAGAGGCGCATACACGCCGGGAAGATGGGGAGGTGCGGTGGCAAGGTGGTCGAGCGGCGGGTTGCTGAAGGCGGCGGGTTTGGGAAGTTGATTCGGGAGCTACAGGCCACGGTTCGATGCGAAACTTGTCTAGAATCGAAGAGAATGGGAAGATCTTTAAAAAATTTAACTATGGCCTTGTCTAATTCTTCCTAGATTAAGAGAAAAAGTAGAGAGAAGGAGATGGAGAAGGTGCGTCTGATGGGTTTCAGCGTGCGTGAGATGATCGGGAAGACGTATACGATGTTTGTCTCGAGAAACGTGTATTTTTATAATAAAATATTCACTAAAAGGCCCATTTTGCAACTTTCTTTTATTTCATCCCAACGACTGTCGTTCTTACCTATTAACCCCTATTCCGGACTCATCTGGGTATGTCCCGCAGGCCCAAACTACTGTCTTGACCCAGTTTTCTTTAATTTAAAATATTTTCTTTTATTTTTAATTCAACCATACAAATAAATTCACCGGGGCCACAAATTAACTCTAAAAATTATGAAAAATTAAAATTAGCAATAATTTGACATTCCGAATCCAACAAAAGTGCTTTCGTCGAAAATAGAGGTCGTTTGAAAAATGGTTATTTTCAAGGCGTATATATTAAATATTAAAAATACATATTTAAACGAATAAATTTCGAAACTCGAAATATATAAGTGTTTATACTTTTTAAATGCAGAAACATCATTCTGAACTCAATGGAAGCGGTTTCGAGTCCAAATTCCTTCTATGCAAAAAGTGGCATTTTTGACCTTTATAAATTTCATAGCGACCTTTCTAAATATTAATTTGGGCATAACTTTTGATTCCTGCTGTAAAATTTCAATTTTTCGGATTCGTTAGAAAGATATTTTTAAATAGATTCAAGTTTGACTTTTCAAACTACCGCGCTATTTCTAACTCCTTTTATAATTAAAATTAAATTATTCCTTCTAACTTTGATTTAATCATTATTATTTTAAATATCAAAACCCATTAAAATTAGTTAAAATAAATTTAAAATTTACCCCAAAATTCAGGGTTGTTATAGTCTCCCCCACTTAAAACTTTTCAACCTCGAAAAGGAACGAAGCTAAAAGTTGTTTTAAGTATCCTATCTTAAATAGTTTTATTTGTTGATTAACTTTAAAAATATATATAACTTTTATATATTCAAAATCATAATTCCTAATAGCGGATTATATATATAATCAAAATAGGTTAATTATGAACTGGGCACTCGCAACTCATTCTAGGGCATTACTAACCCCATCTCTAATGGGTTTTCTCATTCTAGGATACTGCTGATCCTATCTCTAATGAGTATTCTTATTGGATATTACTAATCCAATCTCCGATGAGTCCTTTTGTTCAGTTCTAACGAGTTGTACCCCAAAGATTTTGAGCTAACCAGAACTCTGATACCAACTGTAACGGCGCCAGATTTCGCACGACCCAATCGATCACAAAGTCGACCAAGACCGTTCAAAACCCGAACACGTCAATTCTCGGAATACAACATCATCATAACAACAACAGCAGACTTTTATAAAACATCATAATAATGTTACATTAGAGTACAGAATATCAGAGTACATCGAATAAAATTACAGCGGAAGATAAATTACAACAGATACAATACAATGCAGTGGAAATAGAATAACTAAGGCAGTGGAAAACAGCTATGCTCTGGACACAACTTTAGGCTTCGATCCAGAATCCCGCTCAAAAGATAAATATCTGCAAAAATCTACTCGACGGCCCGTGTGGAAAAGAGGGCACCCGAGTTTGCAAAGGTGGAAACAAACAACGGGTCAGTCATGAGACTGGTGTGAGAATTCTTAACTATTATAACTAATAGTAATAATGCAAATCCAAGGACCACACCGCTAATGCGGAACGGGTTTTATTCCAATGGATTGCCGGTGCATAAAATAAAGTAAATCATTAAACAACGCAATGCCTTTTAGAAAAATGAAACCATTATAAGACTCAAGTCCCATCACACAATGCAACGCAAACCGGAGGATAAAGTTTTACCTTATAATGGTTAAAAATTCTTGATACGTTAAAAACGGATTTGGTATTATTATTAGTGTATATACATTTCAAAAACAGTTCAATCATACTGTATCAATCATAGACTGCATAATAAACCATCCTACTATGTCGCCATACTAGTTCTACAATCAAAACCGCATGAGGTCGTATTGGAGATTAGGTTTCCATCATGAGTCAAGGCTAGGGAGGAGCTCCTTACCGATTCGAGACACTCTAGCTAATGTCTCAGGATTCCCCGCAGTTAACCCTTGGATCCTGCAGGGCCGGTCCGCACATATGATTTTGCGGATTGGCAATTCCTTAACACACGTTTCCCAGTCCTATAGGACTTATCATCCGAGGCACCTCATTCCATCAACCACATAAGTAAAATATCAACCAGTTTAAGCACTAACACTACTTCTAGCTAGAAAGACACGTGCTGCTCTTCCTGCATTCCCTTCTCCCGTTTTAGACTCTACCGGGTTGTGAGGCTCGTGAAGCTACGTAATACACAAAGCTATGCTTATTCAAGCTGTGCTATGATTGTCACCACAAGGTTCTTCTTTTCAACAAGAAACCTTGATCATTGAATCTTAGTATGCCACACTGTCACTCCATATCACACTACTAATCATTTGCCGAAATATATGAAAGGATATTAAGCAAAAGAATAAATTCTCCGCCACCAAACATTCATACATTCGACAGAAAATCAATAAATACAATATAAAGGAGTATAATGTCAGACACACATTCCATTTATAAGCTTATGCTCTGGGTCTGAGCGAAAGCCAAATCCGTACAAATCAACACTACGTCCGGACAACTACCATCTTAGCCCCGTCTTGGGAGCAAATCAATCAAGGGCCTCAACACTAATTACCCATTCGATGTGAAGATCGTCGGTCTTCAATCGCCATCTTCAATTCTTCGAACGTCGTATCATTATTTGGAATGAGAGTAAACTCGTACTTTCCAAATAACTCTCGCATATATAAATTCGAAAACCATTTCATATCATTGTTAATAATTTATAACGATCTATCGCTATTTTCATTTTACTTTGCATACACATCATAAACATAACAATGTATATTTTCTTCTTCCATCCTTCAATTTACACAAAATGTATATTTGGTTTCATTATTTTTTCCTAATGAAAGTCTATTCCTTAGAAATGTAAATTTCTAATCTTACTATTTACATTGAAAAATGTAAATTTCTATTCCTATTTTAATTTACATTGAGAAATGTAAACTTATATTTCAATATATTATTATATTGAAAATGTAACTTTTATTCTATATTCTATTTATGTTGGAAAATGTAAATTCCTAATCATTCTTCTATTTCCTTTGTTTACATTGAAAAATGTAAATTCTTTAAAAATATAACTTCTATTTCAACCTTATTTACATTGAAAAATGTAAGCTTCTACATTTCCTTAATTACATATAAAAATGTAATTTCCTATTTTTCTTTTATATACATTGAAAAACGTAACTTCTCTTTTTTTTACCGCCTCTAAAATGACGATACAAATATACATTACATTCCTACTATTTTTATTCACATTAAAAATGTAAACTTTTCTTTTTAATATAATCTACATTAAAAATGCGACATTTCTTTTAATATAATCCATATTGCATTAAATAATTTTGCAATGCCAAAATCTAATCTTTTCATAACATAAAAATGTAATTTTCTTACTTTAAATCTTAATTACAAAAAAAATATAAACTTTATCTCCTTTAACTTAATTACATAAAGAAGTAAATTTTCCTCCTTTATCTTAATACATTAAAATGTAACCTTTGTTTCTTTATTCTTATTTTTACATAGAAATGTAGATTATATTTCAACGTTACATCCCATTCTTTATTCTTTTATTTTCATAGAAATGTAAATTATTTTTCAACGTTGCGTTCTACTCTTTTAATTCTATTCTTATGATTTCATGGGAAATCCATTTTTTTAATCACATTGAAAATGTAATAATTTACAATGCCAAAATCTTCTTATTAAATTACATTAAAATTGTAATCAACATTATAATGTAAATTCCCTATCTTTCAATTACAATGTAAATTATCCTTTTTAATTACAATGTAAATTGTAATTAACATTACATGTCGAAATTTGTCTTTTTAATTGGCAACGTAAAATCATAATTTTTAATTACAATGCAAATTCTCATTCTTTAACTTCATATAAAATGTATTTTTAATTTACAATGTATATATATATTCTATTCTAAATTACATAATAAAATGTAACTTTAATTTAAAATGTAATTTCTTTTCTTATTTAATATATTGTAAAATTATTTTTCTCATTTCCTTCTTATTACATTGATAAAAATGTAAGTTTCATTCTATTTTAAATTACGTAATAAATATGTAAGTATTCATATCTAATTACCTTAGTAAAGGTAAGATTCATACCTCATCATCTTAATTACATTATAAATGTAATTCATACGTTAAAATATATCATTTCCTTTCGTACATTAAAATATATCATTACATTACATACATTAATGTATATCATTACCTCTCATACTTTAAAATATGTAGTTTCATCTCACAACAAAATTACGAATGAGCATTCATTTTGATAAAAATATACTTCTCTCTCAATTCTTCTTTTTTTAATGTAAATAAATAACATTAAAATCCAATCTTTCCTTTCCTTTTCTTTATGACATTAATAAAAATGTAATTCTTCCATTTCATCTTAATTACATAAAAATGTAAAATTTTACTTATTACATTAATAATGTAAATGAGTATCCTTCATATGCAACATCGTTACAACAAAATATGACTTAATTTCATATGCAATATCGGTACAACAAAATATGATTTAATTTCATATGCAATATTTCTACAACAAAATATGATTTAATTTCATATGCAATACCTTGGTTCAATAATATGAATATATTTCATATGCAACGACTTGGTTCAATACTACCTTTTTATATTATAATAAAAATTCATGTTCAATTCTACCTTTTTATCTTACACAAAAACATGACATAGAAGAGGTTTCTTTTATTTACATTAAATGACATAAAAGTGGTTTTTTTTTACATTAAGAATCTAAATAAAAATGCTATGCTAACTTTCATCTTTTGTTTACATTAAAAATGAAACATTAAACTCTAATCTTTTATTTACATTAAACATGTAGATAAAAATGCAACAGTAAATTTCAATAAAAAAAATTGGTTCTTTCTACATCGTCAATAATACTCTTTTATTTTCAATAAAAATTTGATGAAAATTACATCGTCATGTTCTATCTTGTGATTTGACTAAAAACACCACATCAAATCCAATCTTTTTATTTCTAAAGTTAAAATCTTATCATTTTGACAAAAACTGTGATAAATAGCATGACTTTCATTTTAACAAAAGAATATTAAAAATATTCTTTTTATTACAACAAAAATGATAATTCTACTTTAATTACGTTAATAAAAATGTAAGGTTTTATTACGGTACAAAATCATATCTTTAATTACACTTAAAAAAAATGCAATTTCATTATAACGGTAAAATCTTATTTTTTTCCCACCGTCAACTTTTCTTTTTCCATTTTAACGAGGATACATAAAAGTGAATATTTTCATTTGACAACCATTTTAATTCCAAGACGACAATTAAAAGGAAACATTTTTATTTGTTTACTATTTCTAATTTTAAATATGTCAAATAAAAAGAAATGTTTTTTTTTCTTTTCTAATGTGACCTTTTAACATAAATGACAAATTTCATTTCTAATGTAAACTTTTAACATACATGAAAAATTTTAAAAACACACAAATCCTAAGGAACCAGTCGTATATATGTATATAAATCTCAAAAAAATGAGATTTTGATCGCATTGACAAAACTGAAATAATAGAACTACAATAAAGAAGTACATAGCAGCGCAACATCAGATCTGAAATAATGGATCTGGATTTAATAATAAATTTCATCACGAATTTAGAACATAAATTTGAATCTCAATAAATATGAGATTTCAATCGTATCAACCCAAGCGAATATATCAAACACAATAGAAATACATAAATAAATAAATAAATAAATCCTAAATTACCATAGTGTAGAATAATATACATGTAGCGATTCAGAAGCGAGAACAATAATTAAAATATAATTATTTATAAGAATAGATAGGATTTCTCACCTTAATACTAAATCAGATCTGAAATTCAGAAGTTATCAAAAATTGTCCCAATCTCTTTTGCAAAGTCATGGTTCTCTCGGATCTAAAATCATTAAATTTGGATCTCGTATAAATAAAATATCCAATTTACAAATTAATTTCAGATCTGTAACGCTTATAAGTGTGGCAAACCTTTTGTTTAATTATCTCAGATTTGTTCAGATCTTTGAATCAACATAACTCGAGCTACGATGCACGGAATTGGGAGCCGTTTGTTTGAGGATGGAGGGCTTAGAGAGGCACATACACACTGGGAAGATGGGGAGGAGCGGTGGCAAGGTGGTGGAGCGACGGGCTGCTGAAGGCGGCAGGTTTGGGAGCTTGATTCGGGAGCTAAAGACCACGGTTCGATGTGAAACTTGTCTAGAATCGAAGAGAATGGGAAGATCTTTAAAAAGTTTAACTATGGCCTTGTCTAATTCTTCCTAGATTAAGAGAAAAAGAAGAGAGAAGGAGAGGGAGAAGGTGCGGCTGATGGGTTTCAGCGTGCGTGAGAGTATCGGGAAGAAGGATACGATGTTTGTCTCGAGAAGCGTGTATTTTTACAAAAAAATTCACTAAAAGCCCCGTTTTGCAACTTTCTCTTATTTCAGCCCAACGACTGTCGTTATTACCTATTAACCCCTATTCCGGACTCATCTGGGTATGTCCCGCAGCAAACTACTGTCTTGACCTAGTTTTCTTTAATTTAAACTATTTTCTTTTATTTTTAATTCAACCGTACAAATAAATTCACTGGGCCACAAATTAACTCTAAAAATTATGAAAAATTAAACTTAGCAATAATTTGACATTCTGAATCCAACAAAAGTGGTTTCGTCGAAAACAGAGGTCGTTTGTAAAATGGCTATTTTCAAGGCGTATATATTAAATATTAAAAATACATTTTTAAACAAATAATTTTCGAAACTTGAAATATATAAGTATTTATACTTTATAAATGCAGAAAAATCATTCTAAACTCAATGGAAGTGGTTTCGAGTCCAAATTCCTTCGTATGCAAAAAGTGGCATTTTTGACCTTTATAAATTTCATAGCGACCTTTCTTAATTTTAATTTGGGCATAACTTTTGATTCCTGCTATGAAATTTCAATTTTTCGGATTCGTTAGAAAGATATTTTAAATAGATTACAAAATTTTTGGTTTCACTAAAATCTGTTAAATTTTGCATTCTGTACGGTCAGTCAAAGTTCAGGCTTGAATTTTCAAACTACCACGCTATTTCTAACTCTTTTTATAATTAAAATTAAATTATTCCTTCTAACTTTTATTTAATCGTTATTATTTTAAATAAATTATTTTAAATATCAAAACCCATTAAAATTAGTTAAAATAAATTTTAAATTTACCCCAAAATTCAGGGTAGTTACAGGTTAAGTAATAAGAAGTACTTAGCCAATATAACTTGATTTGCGGTAGGGTTAAGTCAACATGAACTACTGATAACACTTTACCAGTTTAACATGACAAATGAATGGGTTAAGTTAACTTGAATTGACTAATGACACTTAACCAATCCAGCTTGACGAGAAAGAGAACTAATTAGTAAACCTTAGTTAAGAGGACTAAGTTGTAAACCATAGTTAAGAAAACGATGATTCAGGAACTAAGTTGTAAACCTTAGTTAAGGGAACTAAGTAGTAAACCTTAGTAGAACACATGAAGGAGCGAATGTCCATCTGATCTTAAAAGAGGCTCCAACAAACTGGGTTACAAAGCACGCGACTTCGAGGGGACGTGAGGGTACTCTTGTTATCCCTCTATGAGGCTGCAGATGATCCGCCTGGGCTCACAGAGGTTAAGATCTGCATTAGAAGAACCAAGGGTATGCCTTGGTTGCAATATAAGGCAACCTAGGATGGACGAGTGTTATTCGGCGAGACCAGTAGCCCTGTGATAGTAACTCGTCGTCTACCTACCATCTTGAGTCAGGCGAGATACGTACATCGAAAAGGCGGAGAACTCCAAAAGACCATATACTTGCTATCTAGTTATGGGTGCGGATGGCCATAGGTTAGTGGGGGCATAGAGGGACTGCGTATAGTTCTCATTTTTCAAGGTGTGCCTTTCATTAGTTGAGGGAGGGTTCAAGTGGGACCATAGCTACTGGAAAAACAGATCTTAGCATCTACATCGGTAGATATCTGAAAGCTCCCGACCGAGTTCCGTGTTTCTTGATTTGCCCTGCCACGAGACTCGGGTCGCACATATAGAGGACATGTGCATCTAGACAGCGATAACGATCCACGACACATACATGGGGAAAGTCTAGGAACATATAACACTCTGGGTAGTGTGTCCTAGATTAGGGGCGCCGTTCGATAGGTAGCGTAATCCCTAGTTGGACCTAGGTCGCGTAACCCTAAAATCCGAGAATTGTCCAATAGGTAGCATAAACCCCAGTAGCTCTGGGTAGCGTAAACCCTGGTTGGATCTAGGAAGCATTCGATAGAAAACCCTAGATTAGATCTAGGTAATAAATAATAGATGTACACCTGAAAACAACCACAATTTCAGGGTTTTGGATCACGTTATTGTTTGGTCAGATTACTAGTTGGACACTAGTTAGGTGGTGTAGAGATATGGAAACCAGAATAAAAGGGTAATCGCGAAGTAGAGAAAGTATGGAAGCATATTCAGCTTATCTGTATATTCAGCTTATCAGTATATTCATCTTGTCGTTAGATCCAATTTATCAGTACATTCAGTTTTATCTTCCCTCAGCATAGCTTGCGTTATCTTGTTAACCCTATCATCATGGTATTGCCTTGTATTCAGTTAATCCATGTCATGTTGTTTTTACCTGTTCACATGATGAAAGTTACTGAAATTACCAGAATTTATGCCTGACTCTGTTTTCTTTCGCTTTCTTGTCTTTTGTTTCCCCCCCAGGTCCGCAGGGAGGGAACGTTACTACTTAGCTCAGTTTCCCTTTCCAAGCTTGAAGATTAGTCGAAGTTTTGCTTGGATTCTCTTTTCCACTGCTATGGCTGGCTCATGCTACATTGGGGAATATAAATGTTATTTTATGCTTCTCTATTTTGTAAGACAGATACTCTGGTATTGGAAAACAATTATTGTACATACTATTTTATCAATAAAGAAAAGATTTATTTTCCGTCGTTTTAATTATCTGTCTTGTAATTTATCTGCATCTTTTACCTCAAATGCTCCACAGAACTTAGTGCATTCCCTTTGTGAGTGACACTAACGAATGTGGGGTGTTACACGTCGTATAAGAGCTGAAGGTTATCGGATCAGATAAAAATTTGAAAAATTATTTTCAACGGTTTTAAAAGAAGCATTTTCAAAAGAAAAGTTTCGTTTTAAAGGCATATTCCCCAAAAGCCATACGCACTATCTTCTGATCCTCTGTTTGAATTCTTGTCCCCTTCATTCTTGAGTCTTAAGGGCTCCTGGCTTTCTGGGAGGTAACCTCATCGCAGCATGGTTCCGTAGGCTTGATAAGACTATGATACCTATCGAAGGGCAAAGTAGTGCCCGACTCCCATCTATAGCCATAGTAGTTTCACCTGCAGCCAGTTTTCTTTCAAGCTTTGAAGGGTTTTCCGTGCGATGGAGGCAGCTTTTGAGAAACTTGTCAATATGATTACACAGGGATGGTAAAGATGAAGATGAGGGAGTTTGGCTAGGGAGCTCAACGCAAGGATGAGAAATTCATGGATATAAACTCGACTCATGAAGAAAGAAGGAATTATAAAACCTAAGACGAGAGGAAGTATCTTTTCCATGGTATAATGGGGCATATAATTAAGGACAAGGGAAAGGACGAGGGACAAGATTTTCATAAGGGAGAGTACATGCTTCCACCACCGGAATACCTGAGGGAGAGATAGTAAAGGTATCTGTTGGAAAAGTTTAGCTTTTCGTTTTGATCAACCAGTTAGTACTCTTTTGATCATAGCGCTTCGCATTTGTTCATATCACTTCCATAGTTGAGTCTCTACACCTTAGTACTTGTATAATAGAAGATCCCATTAGTGTCTCAAATCCAATTGGTGGTTCGGCCCGTTTACCTTTGGTTTGTAAGGATTTGAGAATAACTATATTAAGTGTTGAGTTTAAGCGTAATGCTTATGTTTTTGGTTCATGGGCTATGAGTTGATTCTAGGCATGGGTTGGTTGGCTAGTAATTCAGAAAGGAGGGTAGTTAGACTTTTGACTTGCCTTGGAAATACCCTCGACATTCCGTGTAAAGAATCAGTTAGGCTTAGCTTGCTAGAATCACTTAATGCATTTATCGATGATTTGCAATCCGTTAGGGTAGTCCATGAGTACGCAGATGTTTTTGATTAGGTTAGGAGTTTACCCCTAAAACGCGGGATAGACTTCCGCATGTATCCAGTTGACAATGAAAAGCCGGTTATCCGATCAACGACAGTTTTGGAAATGGAGGTCAAGAAGCTTGGCAATCGTGAAGATTAATTGGATAAGGTACAGAATAGTGAAGCTCAAGAAGATGCGACTTAGAAGACTGAAGACTAGATACACGCATCATACCCTTTTTCTTAAGGGTACATCCTTGATCTCTTTTTCTAGGAATTTTATGCATACTTTCTAGCTTTTAAGGTATATCCTCTAGGGCGTATCACCATCCTTAGGTAGAAACCAATGGATGTAAACATGTATTTGAAACATGTTATGACTGATGGTTGCAAATGGTTGCTCGTGGATGCATATACACACCATAGGCACTAGAATGACTCGGTCACTTTCATATTGCATTCGCATATATGTATTTACTTAACGGATTTAACTTGATATGTTATCATATGGATGTTGCATATGGATGAATTGATATGCACACATGTAGTGTTTACATAACTAGGGATGCTTTCATACATGATTGGACGCATGGCACTGACATAATTCGCATTAAGGAGGTCAACTGAATAAGTAGACCGCCCGATTTTGCATTAGATAATGACATATACACACACTATGCACATGAACATGAACGCATTAGAATTCTTTTTAAGGAAAATGAATGCCTGTGATTGAATGGTTGAGTAGATGGTTGACTGGATGGTAGGATACATTCTTCCTAACTTGAAGATTTCGGGGACGAAATCCTTTTAAGAGGGGGAGAATGTAACACCCCGTAATTCTATAACATTATGTTTCACAAATAAAAGTATAATTAAATTTTAAAATAAGAATCAAGGGAAAGGGTTAATCCATTGCGTTCGTCTCGAAATTCTGCTTGGAAACGAGTCCGAGTTTTCGAGAAACGGAGTCCGTATGAGGGAGATATGACCCTCCGAAGTTTCAAGGATTTTCAGAACAGAAAAACTGCTCGAAATTCGAATTCAAATTCAAAACCCAGAATAGGCTAGGCGGGAAATTTCCCGCCCAGGACCAGGTCGACCTGGGGGTCGACCTTAGTGTCGACCTCCCAGGGACCAGGTCGACCATAGTGTCGACCTGGGGGTCGACCTGGTGCTGAAGCCCAGTTTTGAGCTTGGGTTCATTCTGATGTATTTGGTCTTGTTTTCTATCTAGATTCGTTCGTCTAATCCTATATAAACATCCTCCTAGCCTCATTCTCTTTACACCATTTTATTCTCTTCTTATGCTACCTCTGGAATAATTGAAATAAATAAATTAAAATAAAACACGAAGACTATTCTTGAAGACTACGACTAGGAATTTGCATATTGGATATTCAAATAAAGTTAAAGCTTCAAGAAGGGGAACAAATGCTAATTCAACGGTTGCGAGCAACGTCGTGCAAATCATAGCAAGTCACCAACGCTATTTGATTATCCTTTTCAGAAACCGATCAATGTAAGTCAGTTACTTTTTAGATTTGAATGTCCAGATCTATTTGTGGCATGAAATTAAATGAATATAAGAATATGCCTGATCCTATCATTTGAATCTGTGCTTGTATATGCCTTTGGATCTAATTAAGAACTATTGTGATTAATTACCGATGAGACTGTGCCTATGCCTATAACGTTGAAACTATTGTTAATGGCCTAAGACTATGACTGTGAACACAAGATTATGCCTATGCCTATGACTGTGGATATAAGACTATTGCCTATGACTATGAACATAAGACCATTTCCTACGACCATGATTCACGACTATGAGATTATTGCCTATGATTATGAACATAAGACTATTGACTATGACCATGACTTTGAAATTATTACAGTTAATTTCCTATGAGTATTTAGGATAATTGCCTAGGACTATTTTGGTTAATTGTCCATGACTATTGTGGTTAATCGCCTATGATTCATAACTATGAGATTTCTATCTGTGACCATGACTATTACTATTGTGGTTAATTGCCTAAGACTATTATGGTTAATTGTTTATGCCCATAACACTATATTTACAAACCTTGTTGTACACCAAACTGGCATTTTGTCGGATCTCATACCTAGGGTGTGACTTGCTTAGTTTATTCCTATTCGCTATTATGTACACCAAAACCATTGGATCCATTATCCTTGTATTTGGCTCGCTTTTGCATGCCTATTCTTTTATGTCAATTCTCATGTTTATCCTCTATCCCCTTTTTAGTTTCATTTCATGAGTATTTAGAAAACTTGTGAAATCATGGTATATGTACATTATGAATGCGGGGTTATTTGGGTATAACATGAAATCTATATTATTTGGCATAATTTAGAGCATGTATTATAACATGGCTATTAGATGCAAATTGAGGTAATTTGACGTGAATTATAAGAGATGTAATTTGATATATTGAATCTAGTATTGGCTAGTAACCTAAGCTTTAGTCATAAATTGTAAACTAGAGTATCAAATCTAGTTTTAGCATGAACAATAAATGGGAATACTAGATTTAAATTGGCATAGAACTGCAGGTTGGGTTAAACGATAGTTAAATCAAGATTTGGGCCTATAATATAGGTATGTTAGTGGGCATGACAAATGAATATGATATAGGCCAAATTTTTTTAAAAGAGTTGTTAGCAATTTACATATTGACAAAAAGGATAAATATGTAAATCTAGGAAAGATGAATATGCCCAACCCGAGGTTTGATTGAGTTACGGTATAAGACTGCCCGGAACCGCCCGGCAAATCCAGCAACCGTAACAATACCTATCTAATGTGGGTCGTTAGAGCATTGAGCCCAAAAGGACCCAAGGTTAGACTGATTTGCGGTGTAAATCTGCCAGGAACCGACAGGCACATCCAGTAACCGAAGCGATATCTGTCTAATGTGAGTGGTTGGTGCTTTAAAGAATAATTTAAAGCTAAGAAACGGCTAAGCTAGAATGGGAGGTTTAAGGAACACTTAACCAACTTAACATGTTAACAAGACAAGACTTGTAGGGGTTAAATAACCGTTATAACATGTTAACTTGACTAGAAGGTAGGGTTAAGTAAAATACACTTGGCCAATTTAACATGTTAACTAGACTGGAAGGTGGAGTTAAGTAAACTAAGAATGCTTAGCCATCATAGTGTGCCGAACGAACAAGGTTAAGTTAAAACATGAAGGGACAATACTTAACCATTAGGGCATGTGAATTAAACAGATGTTAGGGTTAAGTTAACTAAGAGAACACTTCACCGTTATAACAAGTTAGCTAAACAGATGGGCAGGGTTAAGTTAAAGAGAACACTTAAACAATACAAGATGAAGGGGTGGGGTTAAGTAATAAGAAGTACTTATCCAATATAACTTGATTTGTGGTAGGGTTAAGCCAACATGAACTACATATAACACTTAACTAGTTTAACATGACAAATGAATGGGTTAAGTTAACTTGGATTGACTAATGCCACTTAACCAACCCAACTTGACGAGAAAGAGAACTAAGTAGTAAACCTTAGTTAAGAGGACTAAGTTGTAAACCTTAGTTAAGAAAACGATGATTCAATAACTAAGTTGTAAACCTTAGTTAAGGGAACTAAGTAGTAAACTTTAGTAGAACACGAGAAGGAGCGAACGTCCATCTGATCTTAAAGTAGGCTCCAACAAACTAGGTTATGAGGCATGCGGCTTCGAGGGGACGTGAGGGTACTCTTGGTATCCCTCTGTGAGGCTGCAGATGATCCGCCTGGGCTCATAGAGGTTAAGGTATGCATTAGAAGAACCAAGGGTATGCCTTGGTTGCAATATAAAGCAAACTAAAGACTAGGATGGACCAGCGTGATTTGGAGAGACCAGTAGCCCTGTGATAGAAACTCGTCGTCTACCCATCATCTTGAGTCAGGCAAGATACGTACAGCGGAAAGGCGAAGAACTCCAAAAGGCTATATACTTGTTATCCAGTTATGGGTGCGGATGGCCATAGGTTAGTGGAGGCATAAATGGCCGACGTATAGTTCTCATTTTTCATGGTGTGCCTTTCATTAGTTGAGGGAGGGGTCAAGTGGGACCATAGCCAGTGGAAAAACAGATCTTAGCATCTGCATCAGCAGATATTTGAAAGCTCCTGACTGAGTTCCGTGTTTCTTGATTTGCCCTGCCACGAGACTCGGGTCGCACATATAGAGGACATGTGCATCTAGACAGCGATAACGATCCACGACACATACGTGGGGAAAGTTTAGGAACATATACCACTTTGGGTAGTGTGTCCTAAATTAGGGGCGCCATTCGATAGGTAGCGTAATCCCTACTCGGACCTAGGTCACGTAAACCCTAAAATCCGAGAATTGTCCAATAGGTAGCATAAACCCCAGTAGCTCTGGGTAGCGTAAACCCTGGTTGGATCTAGGAATCATTCGATAGAAAACCCTAGATTAGATCTGATTTAATAAATAATAGATGTACACCTGAAAACAACAACAATTTTAGGGATTGGGATCACGTTATTATTTTGTCAGATTACTAGTTAGACACTAGTTAGGTGGTGCAGAGATATAGAAACCAGAATAATAGGGTAATCGCAAAGTAGAGAAAGTATGGAAGCATATTCAGTTTATCAGTATATTCAGCTTGTCGTTAGATCCAATTTATCAGTGCATTCAGTTTTATCTTGCCTCATCATAGCTTGCGTTATCTTGTTAACCCTATCATCATGGTATTGCCTTGTATTCAGTTAATCCATGTCATGTTGTTTTTACCTGTTCACATGCTGAAAGTTACTGAACTTACCAGACTTTATGTATGACTCTGTTTTCTTTTGCTTTCTTGTCTTCCGCTCCCCCTAGGTCCGTAGGGAGCGAGCATTACTACTAAGCTCAGTTTCCCTTTCCAAGCTTGAAGATTATTCGATGTTTTGCTTGGATTCTCTTTTCCACTGCTATGGCTGGCTCATGCTACATTGGGGAATATAAATGTTATTTTATGCTTCTCTATTTTTTAAGATAGATACTCTGGTATTGGAAAAAAATTGTTGTACAAACTATTTTATCAATAAAGTAAAGTTTTATTTTCCGCCGTTTTAATTATTTGTCTTGTAATTTATCTGCATTTTTTACCTTAAATGCTCCACAGAACTTAATGCATTCCCTTTGTGAGTGACACTAACGGATGTGGGGTATCACACGTTGATTCGCGAGCCACTCAACCTGGCATGGACCAGAAACGGGAGAAGGATCTAGGGAGGACATGCGTTTCTTTCTAGCTAGGGTGGTGTCAGTGACCTACCAGCCCTGACATTTATATTATTTTCACCTGTGTGGTTGTTGCTATTGCGAGGCGCCTCGGATGTATCGGTGACTATGTGGAGCAGATGGAGTCATTTGGCTCGTTTGCGCCCCAAAGGGCGGGGAAACGCAGCGTTCATGCATAATAATCCACATCGGTGGACCGGCCCTGACGATCCAAGGGGCAGTTGTGGCTGTTCCGGGGACATGGGCTAGATTGTCTCGAAGTCGGTAAGGACTATCTTTTGCCTTGGTTCATGACGGAAATCCAATTTCCAAATACGACACCGTGCGGTTGTGATTGTATACCTATATATGGCAACATGATATATGTTACCCATGCCGTCTATGATTGATACTTATGACTGAAATTGTTTTTGAAACATATAAACACTAGTAATAATATCAAATCTTTTGTTTTATTCGTATCAAGCATATTTTAGCCATTATAAGGTAAAACTCTATCCTCCGGTTTGCGTTGCATTGTGTGATTGAAACTGAGTCTTATAATGGCTTCATTTTTATAAAAAGCATTGCGATGTTTGAAAAGGTTTACTTGTTTTAAAGCACTGGCAATCACTGGAGTAAACCCGTTCCGCGAAAGTGGCGTGGTCCTATGATTTGCCTTGTTATTATTGGTTAAACAGTTAAGTAGATTTCTCATACCAGTCCCATAACCGACTCGTAGTTTGTTTCACCTGCAAACTCGGGTGCCTTTTTTTCTACATGGGCAGCCTTGTATTTAGGTTTTAGCAGGCTCTTTCTGGATAGCGGGAGCTGAAGATGGATTCTACCATTTATCTATGTTTATGCTGTTCAACTCCTATTGTACATATTATGTTTTGTTTTCCGCTGTAGACATTTATGTATAGTTGAACTGTATTTTGTAATAAGTATGATCCTGTACTGTGTAACTCTGATGAATATGTTTATCCAATGTATTTTATTGTACATTATCTGGTGTATTTAATTATTTATGTTCTGATGTTATCTGTTTTTGTTTTATATTCCAAAGATTACCCTTGCTACCGTCGTACGGGGTTTTGGGGAAGTCACATTTATAAACTTCGTTCACATTTAGAGTGCAATCAACCGAAATAAAAGTGTCATTGTGTTGAGTAGCGCATCATGATCCCAATAATATAAAACAATAGATAAGTTGGCTCACTCTGTTAAATTCCAAAATGTTGATATAGGGTGTAAAACAATCCAAATATTTTTTTTTTCAAAATATAAATTACAGTAAAATTCTAAAAATTCAATTATATCTAAGTCTCAAATATCTTGTCCAAATTAGAAACTGATATTTAATTAAAATTAAATAACCGTTATAGCTTATAAAAGATTCTATAACGACTATTTGAAAATTTGATTTGGACATATCCCTCAATATATAAGACGAAATCTCGAATTTTCTTTTCCATTAGAAAAATATACTTCACCAGCTCCGAACATTTCTTGTTTCACAGAAGTCCGATTTAAAACGGATTCTGTATATTTGTTTAAAGTTCGAATCGCCAAATTATGAACGGCTGCACCATTTCAAGCTCGATTATCATTGTAATATAATTCATACGCTCTAACATCATTTATTTAATATATTCGCTATTATAATTCAATTCTAAACTGAATTAAATCTTATAAATGATCCAATTCACACAATATTGAGAATTCTACTAATTCCTACTATTTCAGAATTAAATATATTATTTATTATTTATATTAATTAAATATTCAATATTATTTAATTAAACAGCCATTCAAATTTCTAATTCCCTATTTAAATAATTAAATAAATTAATTATTATACCATAAAAATACGGGACATTACATTCTTCCCCCCCCTAAAAAATAATTTCTCCCTCGAAATTGCTAAGGTAGAAAAAAAAACCTATTAACTAGGTAAAAATTATTTGTGTATTTATTAACTTCAGTTTAAACTGAACCAATTTATTCTAATTAAATTATTAATTTATTTCGACTCAGGAAAATTTTCAAAAATCCTGAAAGTTTTCTAACACCTTAAATTTTCAGAAAATTTCGCAGTGTCTCCTTTGCATGGATCAATTGGCACAACTACAACTCGCATCTCTGGGCCTTCTCCAATCCAAAAGAAAATCAAATAGCCAAGCGGCTTGCCAAATCGGCTCATAATTCTCATATTCATATAAAATATGAACTTGTACCTTTTTGTCGGGCATATCATTATATCCTTTCCTTCCACTACCAATTTAGTATATACCAATGTCGTCTTAACCAAACACTAATCAGTTTTTATCCTAAAACCCAATTATTTGCTTATAACCAAGCCAAATTTTCATTCTCAACTCAAATTCCATTACCAATTTCAACTCTTACTTACTAGTCCAATGTACTTAACCAAAATGAGTTTTACTCCACAAAATTTATTAACTAACTAATTCCTCTAATCAGTTGTCTTCATCCCAAAATCAAATTCTGACTTTTATTTCAAAAGTCAACCCATTTACTCAACCAAGTCCAATTATATACCAAATTCCTATTTTACTCGATATTACTCCATTTCAATACGGTTTCCACTTTATTGGCTTTAACTCAATTTCATTTTTTTTTCACAAATTCCTTTTTAATTTTTTATATTTCAAACAAACTGTTTCCGGGAGTTCTAAAACGCTTAGTTTTTCTCAAAAAATCAATTATTCCTTTTTCGAATTTCAAAGCAACTTTTTTCGCCAAAACAAGTCGAATCAATATCTTTGGTAGTAATTTGTGAAAACCCGAAACTTCCCCGTAAAGGAAAGCGTCGGATAGTTCGAGAACAGGCCACATCAGAACACCAACAGAAGAACATTTCATTGTATATTACAACAATGCATCAGATTACAAGAATATACAGAGTATGAATAAATATTACACAGAAATATCAGAGATTTAAATTACATTTAAATACATAGCAGCGGAAAATAATACAATACACAACTAGAAGAAGATATACGGATACAAAGCTTTCCGGATATCATTCCAGCTGTAAACCAGGATCCTGTGAATATAAATCTGCAAAACCAAAACTACTAGATGCCCGTGTCGAAAATAAGGGAACCCAGAGTTTAGGTTAAAACTATAAACTCCAGGTCAGTCATGTGACTGGTGTGAGAACTAAAACAATTATTTAAAACTTTACTTTAAAAGTTCGGTAAATCAAGGGACCACGCCGTATAACACAGAACGGGTTTCCTCCCAAGAATACCAGTGCATAAAACAACAGCGCAATGCTAAATAAGAAAAAAATGAAGCTGTTATAAGACCCAGGTCCTATCACACAATGCAACGCAAGCCGAGGGATAGGGTTTTCCCTTATAACAGCCAAAGAATGCTTGATACGTTTAAAACAAATCATTTGATACTATTATAAGTGCATAGTGTATAAAACAACTTCAAATCATAAGTATCAATCATAGGCGGCATGGGTACCATATATCATGTCGCTATATATAGGTTTACAAATAAAACCGCAAATGTCACGTATTTGGAAATTGGGTTTCCATCTATGAACTGAGGCAAAAGATAGTCCTCAACCGATTCGAGACAATCTAGCCTACCATGTCTCAGGAACAGAGCTCGAGTGTCCCCTGGATCCTCAGGGCCGGTCCACCGATGTGGATTAAAATGCCTGAACACTACGTTTCCCTGCCCTTTGGGGCGCAAATGAGCCAACGAATGACTCCATCGGACCCGGATCGTCCGATCAAACCGAGGCGCCTCGCGATAGCAACAACCACATAAGTCAAACTCGTCAGGGCGTGTAAAACCACTGACGCCACTTTTTAGCTAGAAAGAAACGCATGCCCTCCCTGATGTCCTCTCCCGTTTTTGGTTCATACCGGGTGTGAAGCTCGCGAATCAAACGTTACACAAAGCTATGCCACAAAGGCCGTGCTTTGATCATCAACCACAAGACTTTGCTTTTCAACAGAAGCCTTGATCCTTTGCTACTTAGGCGTGCCACACAGGCAATTCACTCCATGCGTTTGATATCCATCAATATATAACCCCTGAGCTCGTACGTCTCAGAGAAGGGCGTTAAGCAAGAGAATAGATTCTCCGCCGCCAAACAGATATATATTTAATAGAAACCAAACACACAGACTAAAATCCAATGTCAGACACACAGTCCATTTACAAGTCCGTTCTGGGTCTGAACGAAACCGGAGGCACCTAGTACCCCGCATATCCATCGATCTCCAAGTACGTCTGGACGATCACTAACTTTTTCCATCTTCTTGGGTGTACATCCCAATCAAGATCATCAGTAATCACCCAAACGACGTGGAGACTTCCGGTCTTCAACCTCCGTCTTTATCTTCGACTTATCGTCGTATCAGTTATTCAGAATGGGATAAACCCGGTCTTTCGGAATAACTCGCGTATATTTTGAATAAGAGTTACACAAACACAACATACACCTCATTCCAATTCACCAGTCACTAACCGTAAATTAATCAAGAGAATAATTCCCCAAATATTAACCCCGAAGGCCGAAACCAACATCAGATCAATATCCAGAAAACCATTCTGCTTAGCTAACCGACAGTTAGTTTCTAAATTTCACATTCATAGGGAAAGGTTCCCATTAATTTTATCCAAGATAAATTCCTTGAATTTATTCTTTATTCTATTTTTGAATCTCAATTCAAACTAGTCGGGATTAGCGAACCTTACCGAAGTAATCATTTATTTTAATTTCCCAATCCCAACCTATTCATCCCATGAAGTAAAACTGGTAGTACTTCATATCTAACACCACAGTGTTATCGGTAAATTCAATTACCATTTCACGTTCAAATCTAATTAAAGATTTAACTATCGCCTGGAGCAAAACTGGCGATACTCCATTCTCGATCATTTCAATCTAATTAAAGATTCATTAAAAATCCACTTAGTTTTAATCGTTAACTGGGTTAAAGAATCAGTGTCATTTAAAACACGGTTCACGATAGACCCACAATCACATTCCATTAATTATCGGGTTAAAGAACAATTGTTATTTAAAACACTGTTCACGATAAACCCAAAAATCATTCCATTAATTATCGGGTTAAAGAACAAGTGTTATTTAAGACACTGTTCACGATAAACCCAAAAATCAATATCAATTCAATTCCAATTAAATATTATTTAATTAGTATCCTTCATTAAATCTAAATAAAAAGATTTAATCTTTTCTCAACTGGGTTCAAGAACAGTGTTAGTGAAGACACCATTCACGACAAACCCAAATCACATTTGATATTCAATACAAGGCTCTGAATAGAAAATATATCGTCTTATATTCAATATCAAATTCTACGATTAACAAATGTCGTATTGGAAATAACGATATAAATATATATCTTTCAAATTCCCATAACAACATCCGTATAATCACGAATTCCAACATCGAAATATTCCGAAGACAATTTCGATTCAATTCCCCTCCAATGCAATCACTGGAAATTCTGGTTATTTTTAAAACCCTTTCGAATTCAATTTATTTATTTAAAAATAAATAGAATTATAGTTCTAGTTCAAAACTAGTTCATTTCGATAAAAATCTATTTTTATCTTTTCAAATATGGAGTTTTTCATCCCAATTCTTTTAAAATCATTTGTTATGATTTTACACAAATTATTACTATTTTTAATAATTTTATCAAGGCCCGTACAGTCGATTTCCATCAACGGCTATCGAACTGCACTTACAACGACCTTTTTCGAATTTGATTTGGACGTATCTCCAAATCCAACCGTTAGATTTCAAATTTCTAATATTCGTTAGAAAGCTCTTTTCGATACGAACCCAACGGTTCCGGGTTTAGGAGAATCCGACGGTCGGATCTCCCGTAATGTCCATTTGAAATAAATGGTCGAAATTCACGAACTGCCGCGGCGTGTTCTATTCAGGCCATTATATTATATATATAATATATATAATATATATTTCGTCGATTCCTATTTAAAACGAATTATATAAATAGTTTTAAAATTCGTTTCAAAAGCAATTTCAACTTCCATTTCAATTCAAATCAAAATTGAATTCTTCTTTATAAATTCTTTTTAAAATTCATTTCTATTCAATTCAAATTTCAATTCAATTTGAATTCATTTCCATTCGCTTTCAATTCAATTTGAATTCGTTTTCAATTCAATTTGAATTCGTTTTCAATTCAATTCATTTCGAAATCGTTTTCAATTCAATTCATTTCGAAATCGTTTTCAATTCAATTCATTTCGAAATCGTTTTCAATTCAATTCATTTCGAAATCGTTTTCAATTCAACTCATTTAATTCATTTCGAAATCGTTTTCAATTCAATTCATTTCGAAATCGTTTTCAATTCAATTCATTTCGAAATCGTTTTTCAATTCAATTCATTTCGAAATCGTTTTCCAATTCAATTCATTTCGAAATCGTTTTCAATTCAATTCATTTCGAAATCGAAAAAAATCGATATAAATATCGTTCACGTCAAAATGGCTTCAATCTAATCAACACGGCTTCATAAATTTCCATTTTCAAATATTCTATTTCAAATATTTCTTTTTCAAAATAGTTGTTATTATCAAAATATTTCGTTCAACACATGACCAATCTCAATGGATGAGTACTGTCAACACATGAACTTTTATTTTATAATATTCTTTATTTTTCAAATTGGAATGAGGCCCAATCAATTACCATATAAAGTTAATTATATGGATTTTCATACATTACACACATATAATAGCATTGAAAAATAATCAACCATCAACCAAAGTGTACTACACTGTATAAGCATCAAATATAGATATCCAACGCTTATAACAGCCGGTCAATCAATCGATCGACATATTTAATCAATCAGGATGAGTGAACTTCAAATTTCATCCCAACACCCG
Organism: Allium sativum; assembly: GCA_030737875.1. Classification (NCBI taxonomy): domain Eukaryota; kingdom Viridiplantae; phylum Streptophyta; class Magnoliopsida; order Asparagales; family Amaryllidaceae; genus Allium; species Allium sativum. Next base: position 334,762,172 of record CM060913.1, on the reverse strand, counting down.
TGTGGGGTTTCAAACAATCAAACACATATTTTATTTGTGCAGTTGGGCGATGTGTAAAATTTATCGACCCAATCAATGTCCTTCAAATAGGTGTACATAAACAAACCGTCTGGTTTGTAAATGAATATTTATTTATTCACATTCACGTTAAAAATTATATTTTTAACGACCAAACATTTTCTTCCAACATATGAATTTCTATTCAGTTCATTCTTTAAATAAAATGATATTTTTATTTTTCTAACATATTTTAGAAAATTTCGGCGGCATAACGGCACGATACTAGAAACGGGACAAGGCTTAGCCTTATCCCCGGTCTAGTGAAGGCCCACGCCATTCACACATCAATCATATCAATTTTATTCCACCAAATAATTCAAATCAACCCAAACAATCTAACTAACAACACAGCCAAACAAACAAGTCCATGGTCTGTGGACGATTGTGTCGGGTGCTACTAAGCACCGTCTGCATCCTAGTATATATATAACTAGAAAAAGAAATTGAAAGGTGAGAAATTCTCACAAATAGCTATCCTAGCTCCACGGCACTTCCAAAGCAGGAAATCTTCACTGTTCTCGTCTTTTTGACATCTTTGTTGCCCGCAGCCACTACATATATAAAAATCACATTTTTACTTTGAGGTTCAATATATAAAAATCACATTTTTACTTTGATGTTCAATATATAAAAATCACATTTTTACTTTGATGTTCAATATATAAAAATCACATTTTTACTTTCATAAACATCTTATCTTTATATGTTTAAAAATCTAAACATTTCATATATAAAAATTAAAGCTTTCTATAAATCAAAAATCACAATTTTATTTTGTTGAAAATATTTTCATTCATGAATCAAAAACCAAACCTTTCCACAAATAAAATCTCAACGCCATGTTATATTTTTATAAACTAAAGATCATATCTTTATTGGACTAAAGATCATACCTTTAACAAACTAAACTAATTATTTAAAAATAAGTGGGAAAAAACACTTACAGCAAAAATCGAAGGAAGTGGGGTTCAGTCAACCGGCGGCGGCCAGGGGGTCCACGACGATGGAAAGGGGGGGCCTGGCGGCGTCTGTCTTAGCTGCTCTAGGGTTTTGGGTTAGAGGAGATTCAGATTGGAGACAAACGAGGGGGGAGAGGGTAGAGGAGGGGGCGCGGTCGGGGAAGTGCAGCGGTCATTCGATCAGAGGTGGAGTGGGGGAGGGCGGCGCGACGGGATGCGTTAGGGCTCCAGGGGTTCGACGTTTTTTTTTCTTTTGAAACCTAAGGGGGGGGGTCTGAGGGAAGGGAGAAAAGAGGGGGCCTTTTATAAATAAATAAATATATATTATTTTATTTAATTCAAAAAAGTTGACTTTCACATACGATCTCTAAACGAGGCTCACCGCCTGTCGTCCATAGCTAATTACCCCCATCCCGAACACAATGGGATATGTATCGCAGGTTGATTCGATCGTTTGAATCAGTTTCCGTTAAATTTACATTTAAATCTCTATATTGAATTTTGAACGTACATTTCAAATTACCGGGGCCACACACGAACTCTAAAAATTCTAGAAAAATATTTTCTAGCTTTGTATTGACCATACGGTCCTAACAAAACTAGTTTCGTCGAATTCTGAGGCCGTTGGAAAAATGACCATTTTCCAGTCGATTAAAATCAACTGAAACTGGTCAAACGCGTTTTCCTTTGCCACGCTCACATATTGATTCGAAAAATTATGAAATTTGAAACCTAGCAATAATTTAACATCACGGACCCAACAAAACTGGTTTCGTCGAGATCCGAGGTCATTCGCAAAATGTCCATTTTTAAGGGCCTGAATTCCATAGCGACTATTCAGAATTTTCAACTGGACTTATCTTTCGATTTCCGCTATGAAATTTTGATTTTTCGGATTCGTTAGATAGATATTATCAATTAGATCCTAATGTTTTTGGTTTCACTAAAATCCGGATTGTTTTGCACCCGGTACATTCAATTGAAGTTTGAAATCGAATTATCGAACTACCGCGCCATTTTCAATTCTATTTATAATTATATATAAATATTTATATTCTAACGACGACGCGTATAAATATATACGTTTGAATTATATTCAAAATAAATTTCTCGTCGATATTATTTAAAATATTCTATTTTAAATAATCAAAATTCGCGAAAATTGCCAAAATAAAAATTTTAAACTGGCCCAGATTTTCCGGGTTGTTACAATCTCCCCCACTTAAAACTTTTCGTCCCCGAAAAGGAACAAAGTCGAAAGTGGTTTGATTATTCAACTCTACATTCGATCTGGCCTGCATTCTCTAACTTTTCAGTTTCTGAGAATTTTCAAAATTTCAAAAATTTGGCTAACACCCTAAATTTTTGAAAAATTTCGCCATAACCTCCCCTGCACCGGGAGCATCGGGGAATTTCAAATAGCTTCCCCGGTCCTTCAGATCTCAAAAAGAAAAAGAAAAAGCCAAGCGGCTAGCCAATAGGCTCATAAAATCATCATCACCCAAACAAAACAGTAAATTATGTAGTAAACATGTACCTATTTGTCGGGCAAACAAATTTTATTCTCTGCTCTAGCCTCCTTGCTATGACCTGTTCAATGTAAGTATAGGTATATGCAAGCAAATGCGACCAATTTTCAATACAGTTCAATATTTGATTCAATTAGGCTAAATGGCTAAAAATTAGCAAACAAATAAACAAACAACACAAACATCAATCAATTAGTAAATTAGAGTTTCAAATTCATAATTTGATACATATAAAAAAATCATGTTTTTGATGCCAATTCACAACAATGTGTCCTAGCTATATATATAGGTTTTGGTTCTCACACCAGTCTAATGGAAATATATAGGTATCACACCTTCGTCACTCGAAAATAAATGCTGATGATGTTTCGAACCACCATCAGAACATCTCCGGGCTACTAGAGTGCGGTCCTATATCTATCCAGTATATTAAAACTTCGAATATACGTTCATGACGCGTATATGCAAAATCTTTATATATTGGAATGTCCATATTCCAAATAAATAAATAATCAAATACGTTTAAAAACGATTTAAATTTTTAAAACAAAATTGTTTTCATTTGAAAAATATACTCTTCACACTCGTTCTAGGATACTACTGATCCCATCTCTAACGAGTCATTCTCATTGGATACAGCTAATCCAATATCTGATGAATTCTTTCGTATGGTTCTAATGTGCCTTGTTCTCTGCTTTGTAAACCAAAGCTCTGATACCAACTGTGAAAACCCGAAACTTCCCCGTAAAGGAAAGCGTCGGATAGTCGAGAACTGGCCACATCAGAACACAAACAGAAGAACATTTCATTGTATATTACAACAATGCATCAGATTACAAGAATATACAGAGTATGAATAAATATTACACAGAAATATCAAAGATTTAAATTACATTTAAATACATAGCAGCGGAAAATAATACAATACACAACTAGAAGAAGATATACGGATACAAAGCTTTCTGGATATCATTCCAGCTGTAAACTAGGATCCCGTGAATATAAATCTGCAAAACCAAAACTACTAGCTGCCCATGTCGAAAATAAGAGCACCCAGAGTTTAGGTTAAAACAATAAACTCCAGGTCAGTCATGTGACTGGTGTGAGAACTAAAACAATTATTTAAAACTTTACTTTAAAAGTTCGGTAAATCAAGGGACCACGTCGTATAACACGGAACGGGTTTCCTCCCAAGAATACCAGTGCATAAAACAACAGCGCAATGCTAAATAAGGAAAAAATGAAGCTGTTATAAGACCCAGGTCCTATCACACAATGCAACGCAAGCCGGGGGATAGGGTTTTCCCTTATAACAGCCAAAGAATGCTTGATATGTTTAAAACAAATCATTTGATACTATTATAAGTGCATAGTGTATAAAACAACTTCAAATCATAAGTATCAATCATAGGCGGCATGGGTACCATATATCATGTCGCCATATATAGGTTTACAAATAAAACCGCAAATGTCACGTATTTGGAAATTGGGTTTCCATCTATGAACCGAGGCAAAAGATAGTCCTCAACCGATTCGAGACAATCTAGCCTACCATGTCTCAGGAACAGAGCTCGAGTGTCCCTTGGATCCTCAGGGCCGGTCCACCGATGTGGATTAAAATGCCTGAACACTACGTTTCCCCGCCCTTTGGGGCGCAAATGAGCCAACGAATGACTCCATCGGACCCGGATCGTCCGATCAAACCGAGGCGCCTCGCGACAGCAACAACCACATAAGTCAAACTCGTCAGGGCGTGTAAAACCACTGACGCCACTTTTTAGCTAGAAAGAAACGCATGCCCTCCCTGACGTCCTCTCCCGTTTTTGGTTCATACCGGGTGTGAAGCTCGCGAATCAAACGTTACACAAAGCTATGCCTCAAAGGTCGTGCTTTGATCATCAACCACAAGACTTTGCTTTTCAACAGAAGCCTTGATCCTTTGCCACTTAGGCGTGCCACACAGGCAATTCACTCCATGCGTTTGATATCCATCAATATATAACCCCTGAGCTCGTACGTCTCAGAGAAGGGCGTTAAGCAAGAGAATAGATTCTCCGCCGCCAAACAGATATATATTTAATAGAAACCAAACACACAGACTAAAATCCAATGTCAGACAAACAGTCCATTTACAAGTCCGTTCTGGGTCTGAACGAAACCGGAGGCACCTAGTACCCCGCATATCCAACGATCTCCAAGTATGTCTGGACGATCACTAACTGTTTCCATCTTCTTCGGTGTACATCCCAATCAAGATCATCAGTAATCACCCAAACGACGTGGAGACTTCCGGTCTTCAACCTCCGTCTTCATCTTCGACTTATCGTCGTATCAGTTATTCAGAATGGGATAAACCCGGTCTTTCCGAATAACTCGCGTATATTTTGAATAAGTGTTACACAAACACAACATACGCCTCATTCCAATTCACCAGTCACTAACCGTAAATTAATCAAGAGAATAATTCCCCAAATATTAACCCCGAAGGCCGAAACAAACATCAGATCAATATCCAGAAAACCATTCTGCTTAGCTAACCGACAGTTAGTTTCTAAATTTCACATTCATAGGGAAAGGTTCCCATTAATTTTATCCAAGATAAATTCCTTGAATTTATTCTTTATTCTATTTTTGAATCTCAATTCAAACTAGTCGGGATTAGCGAACCTTACCGAAGTAATCATTTATTTTAATTTCCCAATCCCAACCTATTCATCCCATGAAGTAAAACTGGTAGTACTTCATATCTAACACCACAGGGTTATCGGTAAATTCAATTACCATTTCACGTTCAAATCTAATTAAAGATTTAACTATCGCCTGGAGCAAAACTGGTGATACTCCATTCTCGATCATTTCAATCTAATTAAAGATTTATTAAAACTCCACTTAGTTTTAATCGTTAACTGGGTTAAAGAATCAGTGTCATTTAAAACACGGTTCACGATAGACCCACAATCACATTCCATTAATTATCGGGTTAAAGAACAATTGTTATTTAAAACACTGTTCACGATAAACCCAAAAATCATTCCATTAATTATTGGGTTAAAGAACAAGTGTTATTTAAAACACTGTTCACGATAAACCCAAAAATCAATATCAATTCAATTCCAATTAAATATTATTTAATTGGTATCCTTCATTAAATCTAAATAAAAAGATTTAATCTTTTCTCAACTGGGTTCAAGAACAGTGTTAGTGAAGACACCATTCACGACAAACCCAAATCACATTTGATATTCAATACAAGGCTCTGAATAGAAAATATATCGGCTTATATTCAATATCAAATTCTACGATTAACAAATGTCGTATTGGAAATAACGATATAAATATATGTCTTTCAAATTCCCATAACAACATCCGTATAATCACGAATTCCAACATCGAAATATTCCGAAGACAATTTCGATTCAATTCCCCTCCAATGCAATCACTGGAAATTCTGGTTATTTTTAAAACCCATTCGAATTCAATTTATTTATTTAAAAATAAATAGAATTATAGTTCTAGTTCAAAACTAGTTCATTTCGATAAAAATCTATTTTTATCTTTTCAAATATGGAGTTTTTCATCCCAATTCTTTTAAAATCATTTCTTATGATTTTGCACAAATTATTACTATTTTTAATAATTTTATCAAGGCCCGTACAGTCGATTTCCATCAACGGCTATCGAACTGCACTTACAGCGACCTTTTTCGAATTTGATTTGGACGTATCTCCAAATCCAACCGTTAGATTTCAAATTTCTAATATTCGTTAGAAAGCTCTTTTCGATACGAACCCAACGGTTCCGGGTTTAGGAGAATCCGACGGTCGGATCTCCCATAATGTCCGTTTGAAATAAATGGTCGAAATTCACGAACTGCCGCGGCGCGGCGCGTTCTATTCAGGCCATTATATTATATATATATAATATATATAATATATATTTCGTTGATTCCTATTTAAAACGAATTATATAAATAGTTTTAAAATTCGTTTCAAAAGCAATTTCAACTTCCATTTCAATTCAAATCAAAATTGAATTCTTCTTTATAAATTCGTTTTAAAATTCATTTCTATTCAATTCAAATTTCAATTCAATTTGAATTCATTTCCATTCGCTTTCAATTCAATTTGAATTCGTTTTCAATTCAATTCATTTCGAAATCGTTTTCAATTCAATTCATTTCGAAATCGTTTTCAATTCAATTCATTTCGAAATCGTTTTCAATTCAATTCATTTCGAAATCGTTTTCAATTCAATTCATTTCGAAATCGTTTTCAATTCAATTCATTTTGAAATCGTTTTTCAATTCAATTCATTTCGAAATCGTTTTTCAATTCAATTCATTTCGAAATCGTTTTCAATTCAATTCATTTCGAAATCGAATAAAATCGATATAAATATCGTTCACGTCAAAATGGCGTCAATCTAATCAACACGGCTTCATAAATTTCCATTTTCAAATATTCTATTTCAAATATTTCTTTTTCAAAATAGTTGTTATTATCAAAATATTTCGTTCAACACATGACCAATCTCAATGGATGAGTACTGTCAACACATGAACTTTTATTTTATAATATTCTTTATTTTTCAAATTGGAATGAGGCCCAATCAATTACCATATAAAGTTAATTATATGGATTTTCATACATTACACACATATAATAGCATTGAAAAATAATCAACCATCAACCAAAGTGTACTACACTGTATAAGCATCAAATATAGATATCCAACGCTTATAACAGCCTGTCAATCAATCGATCGACATATTTAATCAATCAGGATGAGTGAACTTCAAATTTCATCCCAACACCCGTGTGGGGTTTCAAACAATCAAACACATATTTTATTTGTGCAGTTGGGCGATGTGTAAAATTTATCGACCCAATCAATGTCCTTCAAATAGGTGTACATAAACAAACCGTCTGGTTTGTAAATGAATATTTATTTATTCACATTCACGTTAAAAATTATATTTTTAACGACCAAACATTTTCTTCCAACATATGAATTTCTATTCAGTTCATTCTTTAAATAAAATGATATTTTTATTTTTCTAACATATTTTAGAAAATTTCGGCGGCATAACGACACGATACTAGAAACGGGACAAGGCTTAGCCTTATCCCCGGTCTAGTGAAGGCCCACGCCATTCACACATCAATCATATCAATTTTATTCCACCAAACAATTCAAATCAACCCAAACAATCTAACTAACAACACAGCCAAACAAACAAGTCCATGGTCTGTGGACGATTGTGTCGGGTGCTACTAAGCACCGTCTGCATCCTAGTATATATATAACTAGAAAAAGAAATTGAAAGGTGAGAAATTCTCACAAATAGCTATCCTTGCTCCACGGCACTTCCAATGCAGGAAATCTTCACTGTTCTCATCTTTTTGACATCTTTGTTGCCCGCAGCCACTACATATATAAAAATCACATTTTTACTTTGAGGTTCAATATATAAAAATCACATTTTTACTTTGATGTTCAATATATAAAAATCACATTTTTACTTTGATGTTCAATATATAAAAATCACATTTTTACTTTCATAAACATCTTATCTTTATATGTTTAAAAATCTAAACATTTCATATATAAAAATTAAAGCTTTCTATAAATCAAAAATCACAATTTTATTTTGTTGAAAATATTTTCATTCATGAATCAAAAACCAAACCTTTCCACAAATAAAATCTCAACCCCATGTTATATTTTTATAAACTAAAGATCATATCTTTATTGGACTAAAGATCATACCTTTAACAAACTAAACTAATTATTTAAAAATAAGTGGGAAAAAACACTTACAGCAAAAATCGAAGGAAGTGGGGTTCAGTCAACCGGCGGCGGCCAGGGGGTCCACGACGATGGAAAGGGGGGGCTGGCGGCGTCTGTCTTAGTTGCTCTAGGGTTTTGGGTTAGAGGAGATTCAGATTGGAGACAAACGAGGGGGGAGAGGGTAGAGGAGGGGGCGCGGTCGGGGAAGTGCAGCGGTCATTCGATCAGAGGTGGAGTGGGGGAGGGCGGCGCGACGGGATGCGTTAGGGCTCCAGGGGTTCGACGTTTTTTTTTTCTTTTGAAACCTACGGGGGGGGGGGGTCTGAACGAGGCTCACCGCCTGTCGTCCATAGCTAATTACCCCCATCCCGAACACAATGGGATATGTATCGCAGGTTGATTCGATCGTTTGAATCAGTTTCCGTTAAATTTACATTTAAATCTCTATATTGAATTTTAAACGTACATTTCAAATTACCGGGACCACACACGAACTCTAAAAATTCTAGAAAAATATTTTCTAGCTTTGTATTGACCATACGGTCCTAACAAAACTAGTTTCGTCGAATTCTGAGGCCGTTGGAAAAATGACAATTTTCCAGTCGATTAAAATCAACTAAAACTGGTCAAACGCGTTTTCCTTTGCCACGCTCACATATTGATTCGAAAAATTATGAAATTTGAAACCTAGCAATAATTTAACATCATGGACCCAACAAAACTGGTTTCGTCGAGATCCGAGGTCATTTGCAAAATGTCCATTTTTAAGGGCCTGAATTCCATAGCGACTATTCAGAATTTTCAACTGGACTTATCTTTCGATTTCCGCTATGAAATTTTGATTTTTCGGATTCGTTAGATAGATATTATCAATTAGATCCTAATGTTTTTGGTTTCACTAAAATCCGGATTGTTTTGCACCCGGTACATTCAATTGAAGTTTGAAATCGAATTATCGAACTACCGCACCATTTTCAATTCTATTTATAATTATATATAAATATTTATATTCTAACGACGACGCGTATAAATATATATGTTTGAATTATATTCAAAATAAATTTCTCGTCGATATTATTTAAAATATTCTATTTTAAATAATCAAAATTCGCTAAAATTGCCAAAATAAAAATTTTAAACTGGCCCAGATTTTCAGGGTTGTTACATAATTCGTCACTTGTAACTCAAAAATGAACATTGATGATGTGTCCATCATCATCAGGGTTATTTCCCAACGATCGAAGTGAGTTCAACACTATATCACTTTTCAAAACCATTTCTTAATATAGTTCAAAATACCCTCTACAATGCTTGTAAAACAATTTAAAATCTCCTACGATTTTAAAATTTTCATATATTTAAGACAAATACATTTACAAAACACTTTTCCAATTTTTAGGAATTTTAATTCCAATTCTGATTTAAATTCAGATTTAAGTCATTTCGATTTCATATATTTCACTTAGATGAATTCTGATTGGTTATATATATATAACCATTTCAATTATAATCTTATCTGATTATAATCATAACCAACACATCCAATATACGATAATATTTCCAATATCTATACTCTCTTTTATCAAAATATAATTTTGGGCAAAAGTAATTCATTTACCCTTCTTTCAAAACATATCGTGTCGGTTCATCGTATTCAAGTGTTTAGAAATCCATACTGATACAGCGCATCAAACTGATCGACCGTAATTCATAAGCCGCTCAACAAATAAATCTCCGTAATATAAAAATCATTTTTATCTCAAATAACAAGTACACGCTCATATATATACAATCAAATTCAATTTAGGGCATTGCTAACCCCATCTCTACTGAGTCACGCCACAGAGCCAAGTTAATTACTTAAACTTCAGCTCTGATACCATTCTAACGGCCCGGAGAATTTGCGACCTTGGTAAACGACATAAACTCAATGTCGACTATTCAAGAGTCGGAAATATCGGAACGCTTATAGAAAGAAATTAGAGGGTGAGGATAGATAAGATAGAAAATTAGAATAGAAGAAGAAGAATATAACAACAGAATCAGAGTAACACGAATCTCACAGTCGAACGAACAAAATAAAGTATACAACATAACTTTGAAATACAAATCGGTCATTTGTATATACATATCATCATTAGAGTATAACACTTACATCACAAAAAAAAAAAACAATAGCTAGAAAATGCTGCTGAAGCCTCCTGCTCCGAACCCCGTTTAGTTTATCTGTAAATCCTGACTACTTGATTGCCCGTACAAATTGGGCACCCAAGAGTTTAGGGAAAACAAAACAAAATAAACTCTGGGTTAGTCATGTGACTGGTGTGAGTAAACTCCAAACATTTGTTTGACTTTTAAAATCCTTTTAAAAGAAAGGATAATCGTAAGACCGATCCACACATAAACACGGATGGTTTTTACCTTACGATAACCCAAAACATTCTTTTAAAATCCATACTCTTCTGATATTGTAATAATGTCTAAATCAAATAAATAGCAATCTAGTGGAACGCTTTCATCTCACATTCCACATATATAATATATAATCAAAAACCGCGGGTGCTTATTGGATAATGGATTCCAACTGGCAAGGTATGGGACCACCTTCCGACAGTGTATCTCTAGAGAGGAATATACCGGGTTCAACAAGAAAATCCTTTAACCCAGACTAAACATGACCAGTCATTCGTTTCGCTTGAGCGTACTAAATGTATTATCACCAACGTTTGGGATCAGCAACCGTTTTCCTAAAGAGACATCATCAATATAGATTAATAAAGTAAATGGAATTTCTCTAGATCAGGTGAAAATACACCCTAATTGGAAGCTAACCACTTAGCCATGCGAACTACCCAATTTTATACCATTTCTTGGTTGTGAGGCTTGGGGCCATGCTTATCTTTGACAGATCACACCTTTATTCACTTTGAATGCCACATCTTCATACCCGCCGAATCACAAATTGATTTCTCCAAAAATACCACGGGTATACAACTAAGAGAAACGAATTCCTCCACAACCAAATGTTAATACGTTTAAAGAGATCAACTTACGTTATCTATTAAATATACTTTGTTAGACACTCTTCTATACAAGTTGTCCTGTGACTGAACAAACCAAAGGCACTATTCTGTAAACCCATCATAGGCAATTTCTATCTACTATTTGCGAGAAAAGCCCTTACACAAACTCCATCTTCAATTATCTTCATCGATTCGCAACACTAATGCCCATACGGAGTGGTTTTCAGATAATAAATCTAATCCTTGTCTCTCCGTATTGAGAATGGAAATGGTCAAAAACTTTGATAGTCGGTTATTTAGCTATCAAAGGAAAATATGTGTTCAAACAATAGTCATATTTCCAAATGGAAATCTTACTGAGAAAATCATCAATCAACACTGATCCCCTTTAGTTTAATTTGTCATTCAATTTAAATCCCCATTTTCCGTTTTTCAGTATATTTCTTAAAACCCGTTTAGCATCTCACTATTCTCGGAAAATGTTTCCATTTGTTATAACTATTTATTTTCTATATCAGAAATTATTTCTAATTCTTATTGAAAAACATTTCCAAAACTCCTTCATTGGATTTAAACAGATGTTTAAATAAAACATTGTTATGGCAACTCGAACCATTAACAGTTATTAACTAGATTCAGTTAACCAACCTTCACTATCGAACCTTAACCATTCCTTAGTTAAAAAATGAAGTCAATCAAGTTGGGGTATAACTACCTCTCAGACCTTAACTGAACAACATTTCTAACCTCGAAATAGGCAAAATTCACCTCTTAAATCTTTAACAAACTTCCTTACGTAACTCTCGGATTGTATTTAGGAATCCACTTCTTTTACATAAAGCATTTGATTATAACAATAGTTTTATAATCCCATGCTTATTAAATATAACTTTTATTTATTAATTTGGATAAATAAATAAAATAGATAAATACATAATTAGATCTTGATTAAAAATGGAAAGTAAATAGTACTTTCCCGAATTCGATATAATCGAATTTCAACTTATAACTCTCTTTCGAATAATCGCTATTCGATTTATTCTCTTTCGAGTAATTTATATTCGATTTACACTCTTAGAATAATTTATATTCGATTAATTCTCTTCGAATAATTTATATTCGATTTACACTCTTCGACTAACTTATATTCTATTAACTCTATTCCAATAACTAATACTCGATTAACTCTAATTCGATTAACTCTATTCGATTAGCTCTTATTCGAATAACTAATATTCGACTAACTTTAATTCGATTAACTCTTATTCGAATAACTAATATTCGAATAACTTTATTCGATTAACAAATATTCGATTAACTCTATTTGAATAACTAAGATTCGATTAACTATAATTCGATTAACTAATATTCGACTAACTCTAATTCATTTAACTCTAATCCAAATAACTAACATTAATTTAAACCTATCTCCTATCTTATTCAAATTCCCATTTGAATTCCTATTTCAAAACCCAATTTTCCTTATAAATATTTTAATTTATAAAATATTCATTTTAATCGATGATTCACATTGAATGTGAAAAATGTTCCTTTTATGTAATCCATTAAGTTTGATTTCGTATTTTAAAATAATATCCTATTTCCAAATCCTATTTATACTTCTATTTATAGAATTATTCATACGAAATCTCCTTTTTATTTCTAACACTTGAATCTCATTTATAATTCCCTTTATAAATGCTGAGTCCACATTCTATTTAAAATATTAATGTCAAAACAGATTTCTCTTCTTTATATAAGTTCAAACTTATATATTCCATTTATCAAATGATAAATATTTTATTTTATTTATAAAACATTATTTATAAATAAATCTTCTCAATTTATCTGTTAAAACTAATTTCTATTTTCAATCCACTTTAAATCCATCATCTCATAGTTCTTTTATATCTCGCCAATTTATTTTTATAATTTTATTAATTTCCAAAATATTTCCTTTTATAATACCCTATTTATTTCTGAAATATTTTCTTTTATAATATCCTATTTATTTCCGAAATATTTTCTTTTATAATATCCATTAATTTATGAATTATTTCCTTTTATAATATCCATTGGTTTCTGAGATACTTCCTTTTATAATATCCATTGATTTCTGAGATATTTCATTTTTATGAAATCATTCAATTTTATAAATATATTATTTTCAATATACACATTGAAAATTCCCTTTCTACATCCCAATATTACTTATCGTATTTTAGAAATACCAAATCACAGTGCTATTGTCATCCACACATATGTAATCAATCACAGAAAATATATCACATCATATATCACAATATATGAAAATAAACAGTAATAATATTTGAGGAATCCAGTTGGATCCCTCCAACCTGTTTCCCTGCATCCACAGATGTTAAACAATATAAATAACATCGATTTCATTTCAATACAAAATATTCTGATAACAGAATCAATTATTTGATTAACGATATATATATATATATATATATATATAATTTCGACCACTAAATCAGCAATTTAACCAAACAATCATCACATAGCAATCAATCATCATTTATTAATACTAGATTATATTTATAAAAATATAAACTAGCAGAGTTAGTGAGTTTTACTCACCTTGGACGTTCATCGTTAAATAACGATAATTGTCGGTTGATTCAGATAGACAATTTATTTTACTACAAATTGTAACAAGCTCCAATTCACTCCTAGTCTGTAATAACCCAGAAATCTGAGCCAACTTAAAATTTTTATTTTGGCGATTTTAATGAATTTTGAGTATTTAAAATGAATTATTTTAAATAATAACGACAAAAAATTTATTTTGAATAGAATTCGAACATATATATTTATTTGAATCATCGTTAGAATATAAATATTTTATTTTAATTATAAATGGAATTGAAAATGGCGCGGTAGTTCGAAAATTTGATTTCAAAGTTCAAATGGATGTACAGGATTCAAAATAAACCGGATTTTAGCGAAACCAAAAATAAGAGAATGTGTAACAACCCGGAAAATCTGGGCCAGTTTAAAATTTTTATTTCGGCAATTTTAGCGAATTTTGATTATTTAAAATGAATTATTTTAAATAATATCGACGAGAAATTTATTTTGAATGGAATTAGAACGTATATGTTATATACGTCGTCCTTAGAATATAAATAATTATATATAATTATATAAGGAATTGAAAATGGCGCGGTAGTTCGATAATTCGATTTCAAACTTCAATTGAATGTACCGGGTGCAAAACAATCCGGATTTTAGTGAAACCAAAAATAATGGGATTTAATAGATAATATCTTTCCAACGAATTCGAATAATCGAAATTTCATAGCGGGAATCAAATGATATGTCCAGTTGAAAATTCTGAATAGTCGCTATGGAATTCAGGCCCTTAAAAATGGAAATTTTGCAAACGACCTCGGATTTCGACGAAACCAGTTTTGTTGGGTCCGTGATGTTAAATTATTGCTAGGTTTCAAATTTCATAATTTTTCGAATCAATATGTGAGCGTGGCAAAGAAAAACGCGTTTGACCAGTTTCAGTTGATTTTAATCGACTGGAAATTGGCCATTTTTCAAACGGTCTCAGAATTCGACGAAATTAGTTTTGTTAGGACCGTATCGTCAATACGAAGCTAGAAAATATATTTCTGGAATTTTTAAAGTTCGTATGTGACCCCGGTAAATTGAAATGCGCGTTGAAATTCAATACATAGAGTTATATGTAGATTTTGACGGAAACTGATTCAAATGATCGAATCAGCTGACGATACATATCCCATTGTGTTCGGAATGGGGGTAAAACGCTATAGACGACAGGTGGTAGACCTCGTTTCGAGGTCGTATGTAAAAGTACCTTTTTAGAAAATAAATAATTAAATAATTAAAAATAAAAAAATTTCCTCTCCCTCCTCCCTTTTTCTTTCTGGCCACCCCCGTTCGTTTCATTACAGGAATCAGAAAAAAAAAACCCTAATCAATCGCGATTTAACCCCCCACCCCCAGGCTCCTGCGGCGCCGCACCTTACTCCCCCCCTAGGCGCCTGCGGCGCCGCTCTTTACTCACCCCCCCCCTAGGCGCCTGTGGCGCCGCGATTAACTTCACCCCCCATGCGCATCCCTCCCCTCCAGCAACGCCCACGGCCCCTCCGACCTCCTCTTTTCCCCTTCATCCGAGTTAGAACCCTGTAAGTATTTATTTTTAATTATATTTAATTTTATTTTCAGTTTGGTGCATATGTGGGCGTAAGAAAAATCATATCTTTATTTTTGAATGACATTACGTTAGGAATATACGGGTTATAACATTGGAAAGGTGAACATTTTTTTTTGTGAAAGATTTGGCTTTTCGAATATTAAAAATGTGATTTTTTTTAAAATAAAAGTTTGATTTTTATAAGTAGGAAGGTTTATTTTTATACATATGAATGGCTATAAATAGATTAGAATTTTAAAGCAAGGAAAGATTTGATCTTTACCATTGTAAAGATTTGATTTTTCGAATAGAAAAGATTTGATTTTTCGAATAGAAAATATTAGATTTATAAACATGGAAAGACGATATTTTGAGATGAGTAGAGAAGTAAAAATATGATTTTTTCTTCAAGAAAAATATAATTTTTATATTATAGAACAGGTGAAAACCTTATAGTTGAAAAATAGAATTTTTATCCATAGAGCGTGATAGTAAAAATTCGATTTTTATATATTGAATAACGAAGAAAAATTCGATTTTTATATATTGAATAACGAAGTAAGAATTCAATTTTTTTTTATATATTGAATAGCGAAGTAAAAATTCGATTTTTATATATTGAATAACGAAGAAAAATTCGATTTTTATATATTGAATAACGAAGTAAGAATTCAATTTTTTTTTATATATTGAATAGCGAAGTAAAAATTCGATTTTTATATATTGAACATCGAAGTAAAAATTCGATTTTTACATATGTAGTGAATACGGGCAACGAAGGTGACAAAAAGGCGAGAACGAAGAAGCTTTATATCAAAGAAGAGTCAAGATGATTGGATAGCTATCTATGAGAATTTCTCACCTTTCAATTTCATTTTCTAGTTATATATATATACTAGGATGCAGACGGTGCTTAGTAGCACCCGACACAATCGTCCACAGACCATGGACTTGTTTGTTTGGTTGCATAGATTAGTTTGATGATTTGATTTGAATTTGGTTGTTTGGTGAATATGATTGATGTGTGAATGGCGTGGGCCTTCACTAGACCGGGGATAAGGCTAGGCCTTGTCCCGTTTCTAGTATCGTGCCGTTATGCCGCCAAAATTTTCTAAAATATGTTAGAAAATAAAAATATCATTTTATTGTGTAAATGAATAATAGAAATTCATATGTTGGAATAAAATGTTTTATCGTTAAAAATATAATTTTTAACGTGAATATGAATATAGTGAAAGTGAATAAAATAAAATATTCATTTACAAACCAGACGGTTTGTTTATGTACACCTATTTGAAGGACATTGATTGGGACGATAAATTTTACACATCGCCCAACAGCACAAATAAAGTATGTGTTTGATTGTTTGAAACCCCATACGGGTGTTAGGATGAAATTTGAAGTTCACTCATCCTGATTGATTAAATATGTCGATCGATCGATTGACAGGCTGTTATAAGCGTTAGATAACTATATTTGATGCTTATACAGTGTAGTGCACTTTGGTTGATGGTTGATTATTTTTCAAAGCTATTATATACATGTGTTGTAGAAAATCCATATAATTAACATTATATGGTAATTGATTGGGCCTCATTCCAGTTTTGAAAAAGAAATATTCGAAATAGAATATTTGAAAATAGGAATATATGAAGCCGTGTTGATTAGATTGACACCATTTTGACGTGAACGATATTTATATCGATTTTAAACGATAGGGCGTTTCGAACGGCCTGGATCGGTTTAGCGACTGGTTCGGACCGAGCGAAATTCCTTGACGTCACAGAATGTGACTACCCCAAAACCCCGTACGATGGTGGCAAGGGTAATCTTTGGAATATAACACATAAACAAATAATAGCAGAACAGAATCGAATAAATACACCAGATAATGCACAATAAAATACACTGGATAGATAACAACATCAGATCTACACAGAATACAGGATCATACTTAGTACAAATACAGTTCAGCTATACATAAATGTCTACAGCGGAAAACAAACATAATATGTACAATAGGAGTTGAACAACATAAAAAGAGATAAATGATAGAATCCATGTTCATCTCCAGCTATCCAGGAAGAGCCTGCTAAAACTTAAACACAAGGCTTCCTGTGTAGAAATAGGGGGCACCCGAGTTTGCAAGTGAAACAAACTACGTGTCAGTCATGGGACTAGTATGAGAAATCTACTTAACACATTTATAATATGGCTAATCACAGGACCATGCCACTTTCGCGGAACGGGTTTACTCAAATGGATTGCCAGTGCTTTAAAACAAGTAAATCTTTTAAACATCACAATGCTTTTTATAAAAATGAAGCCATTATAAGACTCAGTTCCCATCACACAATGCAACGCAAACCGGAGGATAAAGTTTTATCTTATAATGGACAAAATGTGCTTGATACGAATAAAACAAAAGAATTTGATATTATTACTTGTGTTTATAGGTTTCAAAAACAATTTCAATCATAACTATCAATCATAGATGGCATGCGTACCATATATCATGTCGCCATATATATATATATACAATCAAAACTGCACGGTGTCGTATTTGGAAATTGGATTTCCGTCATGAACCAAGGCAAAAGATAGTCCCTACCGAATTCGAGACAATCTAGCCCATGTCTTAGGATCAGAACGCATCAACCCTTTGATCGTCAGGGTCGGTCCACTGATGTGGATTATTATACCTGAACACAAAGATTTCCCGCCCTTTGGGGTGTAAATGAGCCAACGAATGACTCCATCAGCTTCACATAGTCACCGATATATCCAAGGCACCTCGCAATAGCAACAACCACATAGGTGAAAATAATAAATATGTCATCCAGTTTAGGCCCTGACACCACCTCTAGCTAGAAGGAAATGCATGCCCTCCCTGAGGTCCTCTCCCGTTTCTGGTCCATCCCGGGGTGTGAGGCTCGCGAATCAACGTTATACACAAAGCTATGCCACACAGGTCGTGCTTTGATCATTAACTACAAGACTTTGCTTTTCAACAAAAGCCCTGATCATTTGCCACTTAGGCGCGCAACACAGGCAGCTCACTCCATGCGATTGATTTCTATCGATATATAACCTCTGAGCTCGTACGTCTCAGAGAAGGGCGTTAAGCAAGAGAATAAATTCTCCGCCGCCAAACAAATATATATTTAATAGAGATCAATCAGCACAAAACAAAATCCAATGTCAGACACACGGTCCATTTACAAGTTCGTTTTGGGTCTGAACGAAACCGGAGGCACTATATACCTCGCATATCCATCGATCTCCATGTACGTCTAGACGATCACCACTCATTATCCATATATCGGGATGCCTCCCAATCAGGACATCAATTACCATCCAACCGAGGTGAAGATCTCCGGTCTTCAATCACCGTCTTCATCATCGATTTCCTATCGTCGATTCAGTTATTCAAAATCGGATAAACCCGGTCTTTCTGAGAAACTCGCGTATATAATATACAAATGCTACACAAACACAACATATGCCTTATTCCAATTCATTAGTCACTAACCGTAAATTAGTAAGAGAACAATTTCCCAAATATTAACCCCGAAGGCCGAAACCAACATCAGATCAAAACCCAGGAAATCATTCGACTTAGCTAACCTTCAGTTAGTTTCTAAATTTCACATTCCATATCGTTTATAATACTTTATAATGATTTATCGCTATTTTTATTTATTTAAAAATAACCAATTAATTCAAACGACGCTTCAGGCCATAACGCGGCCGTGGCACTGTTTTTCTTCAGATTTGATTTACACATATCTGAAAAGCTAACCGTTGGATCTTCAAAAATTTTACATCATTAGAAAGATCTTTTCAAAACAAATCCAACGGTTTCAATTTTGGGGAATTCCGACGGTCAGATCCCCCGGTACACTCGTTTGAAGTTTCAATTTCAAAATAGGAACTACAGCGTCGTTATTCGATTTAATTTAATTATATTTATATATATATATATAATCGATTCTGGCGCTGTTTTACTTCAGATTTGAATTAAACATTCCAGACAATCCAGCTGTTGGATCTTTACAAAGTTGGTGTCGTTGGAAAGATATTTCCAAAGCGAACCCAACGGTTTCGGTTTCGGGAAAATCCGATGGTCGGATCTCCCGCACTAATCGTTTGAAATCACGGTTTCAAAACACGAACTACAGCTTCATTATTCGATTTATTTTATTTATATTTATATATATAAAAATAAATATAATCTATTCTTCGATTTCAAAACCATATTCTTTTCATACCTTTGATAAGAATGATATTTTTATCCAACCGACATTTATTTCAAAACTTCACTATTTTTAACAATCCATGTATATAATAAAAATGTGATTTTTATTGTAAAGCCATTGATTTCAAAACATGACTATTTTATATAGTTCATATAGATGATAAAAGTATGATTTTTGTTATAAAACAAGTTATTTCAAAACATGACTATTTTATAAAGTTCGTATAGATGATAAAAATATGATTTTATAATGTCCCTAGTACGGCTCCTCTCTCTACCTTAAAGCGTCGCAGCTTTTGACAATGGGGATTTCATGCATCTAGTTCGCATGCAGGTGACATGTTTATTTTTTTTCCACAAACTAATCCTATGTGGTTTCAACCAAATAATTTTTAACCACAAATGGGTATTTGTCAACCACATTCAATCAATTTCAACCACAAACAATTCTAATCAACCGTTCGCTTTCAACCAATTTTCACACCGATCACAACCAATAAATATCGTCCATGGTTTGTGGACGAGGGGCGTATATATATATATATATATATATATATATATATATATATATATTTCACTTCTATTTCAACACATTTATAATATTTACAATGCATATATAACTTATACATCGAACGTACAACTTATACATCGAACGTACAACTTATACAACGCTTATACATGAGGTGTACAATGCTTATATAACTCATACATCGACTATATAATTTATACATCGCTGTTTTCCATATCGTTTATAATTCATAAATCTTACATTGGGTTCCACTCCACCAAAAATAGCAGAAGGCTCAGAAAAATATGCGATCTGTTCTAGAATGTAGAAGACATCCTCACGGTCCCAGTGTCTCTTGTTTCACTGGATTTCGATCACAAATGAAAAAGATATGATTTTTAGAAGTTTGCAACGCTTTAGAGTGTTAAAATCAGTTTGAAATTAACAAAGTCGTACCTCAGCTGAAAGGTTCGAAACTAGGTTTCGATTTAACTAGAAATTCGTGAAGCTTGAAGAGGATCGGGCTATGCAGTGTCGAAGGGGGAGGAGTGGCGCTCCGGCGCCGGGGGGAGTTGGTCAGTTTGACGGCTCCAGGCGGGCTCGACAGCGATCCAAAGAGAGGATATTCCCGGGGGTGATTCGAACGAAATACCTCACGAAGAGGGAGTGCTAGGTATGGATTTGAAGCTCGTCTAGAGCTCTTCAAAATCCTCAACTAGGTCGAGGTCTGAATCGAAGTGGTTTGGCCAGAAAATGGACGGGAAGGATGGAAGGGGTTTCCGTCGTTCGCGATGAGAGGGAGAGAGAGAAAGCGGGGAGAGAGAAAATGTAACTGGCCAATGAGTTTTTTTTTATATTTATATATTTTAAAAATTCGAAAATACCCCTTCTCTTATAAGAACCCCAATCCAAACCCAACGACTGTGGTCCCTAGCTAAATAACCCCATTCTGAACACAATGGGATATGTTTCGTAGGCCTATTCGACTGTTCGAATCTGTTTCTCTTCAAATTAAAATATAAAACATTCAATATTTAATTTGAACGTACATTTCAATTTGCCGGGGCCACATACTGATTCTAAAAATTCCCGAAAAATAAATCTAGCTATGTTTTGACGATACGGACCCAACAAAACTAGTTTCGTCGAATTCTGAGACTGTTTGAAAATTTGCCCTTTTCTGGTCGATCTAATTTAATAGAAATCGACCAAACATATTTTCCTTTGCCATGCTCACATACTAGCTTCAAAAATTATGAAATTTGAAATATAGCAATAATTTTACATCCCGGATCCAACAAAAGTTGTTTCGTCGAATTCTGAGGTCGTTTGCAAAATGGCCATTTTCACGGGCTATATAAACCCTATAGCGACCTTTTGGAAAATTCATTTAGCCATAACTTTTGCTTCCCGCTATGAAACTTCGATTTTTCAGATTCGTTAGAAAGATATTCACTAATAGATTTAAATATTTTTGGTTTCACTAAAATCCGTTTTGTTTTGCACCCGGTACATTCAGTCAAAGTTTGAATTTAATTTCTGAAACTGTCGCGCCATTTCAGGTCTTGTTTATAATTCAAAGTAATTATATTTATTTTCAAGCATTGATTCAAACATCATTTTCATTGTTATTATTTAAAATATTTATTTTAAATATTTAAAATCCACTAAAATAGCCAATTTAAAAATTTTAAATTGGTTCAGATTTAATAGGTTGTTACAATCTCGCCCACTTAAAACTTTTCATCCCCGAAAAGGAACAAAGTCGAAAGTGGCTTGATTAATCAACTCTACTTTCAATCTGGCTTCCATTTTTCAACTTTTCAATTTCTAAGAATTTTCAAATTCTTCAAAAATTTGGCTAACACCCTAAATTTTCGATTTTTTTTGCCATAACCTCCTTTGTACGGGGAGGGGTTTGGAAATTTATTGGGCCGTATTAGGTACCCAATAAATCCTAATAAGCATGCACATATTTATAGTAATATATTCTGGTGTCCACAGAGGAGTGTGTATAGATCATAACTCCAGGGAATAAATTCTTGTCACCCTATAAATGGTTTTTGTGCCTTAATGATCAGAGAGACGTGTTTATTGTCATCTCCAGACCCGTGTGGTTTTTTTATTAATCTGGCAATTTACCGCTATATTTTATATGGTACATATCAGTCATCAATTCAACCTGTAAAAAAAAGTCATCGCCATACAAGCCTCTTGCTCGTATGGTAAATTCTCACCTCGTCACACAAGCTCCAAATGCTTATGTGGTATATGACGAAGTATACCATGTCATGTAGTTCAAAATTAATTGTTACTATCCTATGGCGACATTTATTATTACACATAGAACAACCAGCACTCCGCATCCACTGGCATTCACAAGAGTTGATATAATAATATTTCGTATCCAACTCATTAAGGTTTACCTATTTGTCGGGCACACAAATAAATTCTTTACTCAACAACTAATCCAATTACCTGTTCAAACATATATAATGCACATGGATATATTTCTATCTATTCTTAAATCAGTTCAATACTTGATTTAATTAACTATCATTCTAATAATTTAATTAATCAAATCTACTATCACACAATGCAAACAACAACCAATTTGTTTTTAACTTTACAAAAAATATATACTAATAAATTCCTATACTCTTTTAAAATCATTCAGACTATAGAATTAAAAGTTTACATCCACAAAAAGAAAATAACAACAAAGTAGAGAACAAATGGTAATGCAAAGTATGGTAAATGTAACTTGCACCGGATTCAATCAGAGATATCCACCCTGCACTTAGGATAGGCTTTCTTAAAGCTTTCCTCTGTTTCCCAAGTACAATCTCGCGGATCTCCACTCTATTGCACTTTGACTAAGTGAGCCTTCTTGTTCCTCAGTTCTTTGGTTTCTTTGCCAATAATCTTTAGCGGCTCTTTTCTCACAGCCAATTCTGGAGTAATTTCAATATCCTGTTGTGCGGCCTCTTCCACAACCAAGTCTGGGTCATGAACATGCTTTCGAAGTTGAGATACGTGAAGTACATCATGCACTCCAGGCAACAAATCAGGCAATTGAATTCTATAAGCGAGAGTTCCAATCTTTTCAAGAATAGGGAATGGACCAATAAATCTGGGCGCCAACTTCCCAGTTTTCCCAAATCGAATCACTCTTCTCATCGGAGAAACCCTTAGATACACATAATCACCAACTCAAAAAGCCAAATCTCTTCTTCTCGAATCAGCATAGTTCTTTTGTCTGATTTGAGCAGCGAGTAATCGTTTCTTAACGAAATCGACTTTCTCTTTAGCTTCACGGATCATATCAGGCCCCAATACAAGTCTATTACAAGGTTCATCCCAACAAGCAGGAGATCGGCACAGTCTACCATACAATGCTTCGAATGGTGACATTGTCAGGCTTGCTTGGTAGCTTTTGTTGTATGCGAACTCAGCCAAATGTAAATGATCTTCCCATGATCCACCAAAATCAAGAGCACAAGCCCGCAATAAATCTTCTAATATGCGATTTACCCTCTTCGTTTGACTATCTGTCTGAGGATGATAAGCGGTGCTCAAGTTCAGCTTCGTTCCCAATTCTACTTGAAATGCCTCCCAGAATTTGCTAGTAAATATTGGATCTCTATCACTAACTATAGTGATCGGCACTCCATGTAGAATAACAATTTCCTTGAAAATTATCTATGCCAGACATTGAGCAGTTCTGTTCGATCTGATAGGTATGAAATGGGCGGTCTTCGTGAAGCGATCTACGATCAAACAAATACTGTCATTTCCTTTCCCGGTTTTGGGAAAACCATCTATGAAGTCCATGGAAATATGTTCCCACTTCCAACCTGGAACGTCCAGCGGTTGCAACAATCCAGCAAGTTTCTGTTGGTCTCTTTTGAATAGTTGGCAAGTAGAGCTTCTGCTACATATAAAGACATATCTCTCTTCATCGACCTTCACCAGAAAGTGCGTTTGATGTCATTATACATTTTGCTCACTCCTGGATGGATACTAAGTTTTGAATTGTGGCATTCATCCAGCACTTCCTTTCGGAGCTCAGAAATGTTAGGAACACAAATTTGACCCTTTAGCCTTAGAATCCCTTGGTTATCAATCTGGAAACTCTAATGTTCGCCCTTCTGTATTCTTTCTCTGATCTTCTGAATGAAGTGATCGTCCTTCTGAATAGCAGATATTTTATCCATCAATGAAGTCGTAATAATAAAACTGGCGATCATTACATTCTTTCTACTTAGCCCATCGGCCACAACATTGGCTTTCCCTGGAGTGTACAAAATCTGAAAATCATATGCTGCAAGAAATTCTAGCTAATGTTGTTGTCTCAGATTCAAGTCTTTTTGGGTGAACAGATACTTTAGCGACTGTTGATCTGTAAACAGTTCGAATTTCTCACCCAAAAGATAATGTCTCCAGATTTTCAAAGCAAATACAATGGCTAACAACTCAAGATCATGAGTAACGTAGTTTTTCTCATGTGGCTTCCGCTGACGGCTGGCATAAGCACCCACTTGACCTCTTTGCATTAAGACTGCACCAAGGCCTTCTCTAGAGGCATCTGTCCAGACTTTCAAGTCTTGATTGCCATCGATTATCGTTAACACTGGAGCCGTTGTTAATCTTAACTTTAGCTCCTCAAAAACCTCCTCACATTCTGGAGTCCACTTGAATTTTGCGTGCTTCTTTGTAAGCTTTCTTAAGTGACCAGATATCTTTGAAAAATCTTTAATGAACTTCCGTTAATAACTAGCCAATCCAAGAAAACTTCGGACTTCTATGGGAGTACTAGGTTGTTTCCAATTTTGAATAGCGGTGATTTTACTTGGATGCACAGCAATTCCCTCTTTTGATACGACGTGGCCAAGAAACTTTAATTCATCTAGCCAGAATATACATTTGGAAAGTTTAGCTTTCAACACATTCCTTCTCAGAATTTCTAGAACTTGATCCAAATGTTTTTCATGTTCGGCTTTTGACTTAGAGAAGATTAAAATATCGTCAATAAAAATCAGAACAAACTTATTCAAGATGTGGCGGCCCGCCCCACACCAACCGACATTTACTCCAAAAGTGCGCTGTACACATGTCCAGTTAGCACGGAACGGGTCGTGAGAAGAAAAGGGAAGAAGGAAATGAACATACAAAGAACCTGTAGAATGTCTCACAGTGTAATGGCGCTTTTTGTTAGCTGTCGAATAATTAATTTATTTAATTATTTATATATCGATTTGGCAATATCGATAACTTAAAGTAAAACGTTCGAACTTATAATTTATAATAATAATTATAATCGAGCCCATAACGACGCGGCAGTTCGTTATTTGGCGAGTTGAACTTCAACTGAATGTACATGATTCATTTTAAGCCGGATTTCTGTGAAACAAGAAACGTGTTGAGCTGGTGGAGTATATCTTTCTAGTGGAAGAGAAAAATCAGGATTTCGTCGTGTAGATTTTCAGATATGTCCAAATCAAATTTTAAAATAGTCGCTATGGAATCGTTTATCGACCATATCGGTTTATTCGATATAACTAGAGTTCGGGCTTGAATTTAGACAAGGTTCTTTTGAGAAATAGTGATAATTTAATTTTTAGAATTTTACTGTAATTTTTAATTAATATAATAAGCAACTTTTTATTTGAAGTATTTCGCACCCTAAATCAACATTTTGAAGTTTCACAATATGAGTTGATCTACCGGTATTATTATATCTTTGGGGTCGTGGTACGTTGTTCATCACAACGGTATGTTCAACTCTGTCTATAGCAGTCCGTACAATCATATAAATTTCGTGTATCGTAGAACGTAAAACATTATCAGACTAAAATGTGTATGGTAACATCAAAGACCACATCCTCTCCTCAACTCAAAACAAAGACCACGTCCTCTCCTCAACTCAAAACAAAGACCACGTCCTCTCCTCAACTCAAAACAAAACGTGTATAAATATATACCATATGCGCTGTGCGGCCTATGAAGTGACAAATCATTGATATCCTGTACCTCTAACTTAACCTAACCCTTAAGTTCCATTCTTCTATAAATAACTAAGCTTCTTTCCCCTTTTTTTTCGTTTTCTTCAACAAATGAGAGAAAATATAAATACAATACATTCCTTCTAAACCTAATTGAGCGCCGCTACTCATAGAAAAATTCCAACCGTAAATCGTCTATTCTAAACTCTAAAACAAATCAAGGAAATTTCCTTAAATATAAATCTTTGATTCATTCTTATCCTTGTTTCAAGTGCTTCAATACGGTGTATGTTTTATTGAACTCGGCATCTTCAAATTTCGGTTGCTGGAAGTCTACAGCAAACTAGAGTTGGTCGATTGTGAAAATGGGTTATTCGATACATGAAATAAATGTTAAGTCCGGGTTTGTGGCATCGATTAACAGCTCATGTTCGATTTTTAGGTAAA
The DNA here is from genome assembly GCA_030737875.1 of Allium sativum. Taxonomy (NCBI): domain Eukaryota; kingdom Viridiplantae; phylum Streptophyta; class Magnoliopsida; order Asparagales; family Amaryllidaceae; genus Allium; species Allium sativum. The sequence continues at coordinate 334,735,401 of CM060913.1, read as the reverse complement.
TCCGCGATAGAAGATGTCGCACCCTGGAAGCTCTGTGCGTAACGAGGTATGTAGATCGACTTCTTCAACTGGCGCTCGAGTTAAATTAGGAGAGGCTAGGGGGTGCGGACTTTGATGAGGAGGAGTGTAACGGTTTTCAGTTTAACTTTTGAGGGTGAACAGCGTCCTTAGAAGCTACGGTAGGGTTCACTGATGGCACTGTTCCTAGCTGTTGGTCATAAGCAGTGAGGGTGTTCGGGATTTATGAAAGTTTGTATGGTGTGATGGGAGAGAGAGAGTGTGTAAAACGTGAAAGGGATGGTTAGGAGTTGGTATGCATTTTTCTTTGGAAGGCTGGTCAGAGAATTTCTCTTCGCATCTTTACTTGAGGCGGAGCACAGTGCTACAGGTCGTGGTGTCAATTACCGTTGCGAGTTGGAGGTGGTTAGCATGGGTAGAAAGGGCTTGGTACTGTGTACAAGTAGTGCGAGTTCACCTCAGTGCATGGCGTGAACTGTTGAGATGAATATGAGTTTCTGAAGGGAGCATGTAGTTCGAACAGTGAGAGGTGATGTCGTGCTGGTTGAAATAAGGATGGAGAGGGAGAGTTTTTGATGAGAAGTTGGTTGTCATTTTTCCATTTGGTTTGCAAGGGGGAATCAATGGAGTTAAGGATTTGAGAAGGACCGCTAATGGTACAGGAGAACGACATTCTATTGATAATTTCGGGGAGGAAAGACAATTGGGAGAGGGTTGTTTCCTTAGTGGACTAGGCTGGAGTCAAAAAGGTGGTAAGGCCCATTTTATAAAAATAGTTCTAGTCTATTTTTAATTAAAAATAATGTATACAACTTGTTAATGAAATAACTCCTCCATACAGTGTCGGTTTTTTGAACCGTCAGTCACGTTGGGATCGTATGGACGGGAGCAACACAATGAGACTGGCCGGAAGTGAATCCGAGCCCATTACAATTTATAGCAAAATAAACGGTCCGACTGAATCAAATAACGCAAACCGTTATTTAACGGCTAACGCGCAAATGTGAGTAAATCTCACTGTTAGACCTAAAAGTGGTTCTAACACCCAAATTGATTAAAAGCAAAATGCAATGAGATAAAAATAAAAATGAACACACAGGATTTATAGTGGTTCGGCGAAGAAATGCCTACGTCCACTTATCTTTCACTATATTCAATGATTCAGTTGCAAATACAATATAATTGTCACTTGATTTCACTCACAACTCGCTTATATTCACTCAATAGACTAGAACAAATATTGAAAGAAGATTTGGATTCTCCGGGAGTAATGGAGTTCGGGTTATGGAGGTAGTTGAATTCTCAAAGTGCCTAAAAAAGATCCCTCTCTTTGTCTCCAGACGGGGTATTTATAGGTGTGAATTTGCTCGAAACTTGATCCGGGTCGGGGCCACATGTCGTCTATCCCACTATCCTCGGGTTCGGATGAATTATTATGTTGACAACGCACCAAAGGAACAGACGTTATGGGTAGGAACTGGTCACAACCGGTCCGGATATCCAGGCGCTTTTGCAGGAGAATAATACGGAACATGGGCTCTGGTCGGAGACGCACAGATAAGGGGTTCGGATCGGGATATCCGATCCGACCCGGATTGGCTTGGATGCAACGCTCTCTTCTTCTCTAATCTACTCCGCTCCGATCCATTTTCGTGGCAAACAGGTGGCTTTCCGATCCAATTGAGATCATGTTGCCCTCTGATCCGATTAGATATACCTTACCAATTTCCTCAACAGCAGTTCACCGATCCGAACAGAAAACTCTATCCGACCCGAACCGATATGTTGCTCTGACCCGACCCGAACCACTGCAGCTGTCCAATCTAGATTGTAGTGTCTTCTCTAATCCAAACCGAAGTCTTCTAATTAAAAATGCTCTTCAATGTTTGGTTTCTTGACTTTGTGTTGCCTAGTTCACAAAGTAGGCTAACACTTTGCCCCCTCAAAGGATGCTTTTGTTGGAAACGGAGCATGCTTTGACTATCATAACACAAAAGCTTCATCCTCCCTTTCGAATTCACATGCTAAGTTGTCGTACTCCATCCTGTTCGGTTCGGATTCCGACCCGAACAGATCTCCTTCCTCCTGTATTATGCGATGGACCAATGGGCCAAGCTGTGTTACTGGGCTTTTCGAGCCGGTCCGATCGGGAATACGAATAGTCAGCTTGTTGTTTATATAAATTCACTTCTTCTTTCTTCTTGTCTTTCATTTACTGTTTTCGTTTATCCGAACCGATTCCATATCGAAGCTCCAGCCTTTCCAAGAAACTTCAAAATTTTCGCTTCCATCTTCGAATCAAACACCTAGGTAGTCTTGTTATCTTGAATCTTGCTGCCATAATCGCTTTTAATTTACATCCGCGGTTTGTTTGAACGACTTTAACAAAGTAATTGAATAATTCCACCACCACGTCTTCTTCCATCCTCCGCCTTCGTCGTCAATGGTATCGACGCCATTTCGAAGCGTTGGAGGAAAGTATTGACACCTGAGTGCTTAATCTGTCGACTTTAATTAAAGCTTGGGATTTCGAGTTGGGTTCGCTATTTAAGAGGAGGAAGAGGAAGAAAACTGAAGAAGGTTGGTTCGGGTAGGGGAACAGTAGGAGGAAAAGGAGAAGAGAGAAAGTTACAGAGCCGGATCGGTTCGGAGCAATAGGGCCAAGAAATGGGTCTTAAACTGTTTTGACCGGGTCGGGTCGGATCTACGAATACAATGAAGGTCAAGACTTATACGCTCGGATCGGACCCGGTTGAAAAACAAAAGAGAGAATAGGGGTCTGGTTATCCAGGTTAACCCGATCCGCTCCGAGTGTCAATCTCCGAACCGATCCGGATATATCTCTCTGAACATGAATCTTTGCTTATCCGATCCGAACCCGTTGTCTGCACCCGAACCGAACACCACTCAATCTAAAACACAAGCTTTCGTCCAACTATTTAAAAGATGTTACTTCCAACTTCATGAACAGTTAGGATAGTGCCTTGCGGACATAAACGAACATTAAGAACAACTCTGACTATCACTTTCTCTTCAAAGCTTCATCTTACATTGCTGTACTTTTACTTTGCATTTCTCACATTTGCTGCACACATTTTAGTTCACACACATACACAGGGGGGCACGGGAAAATTTACTCTAATCCGTGCTATTGCTTCTTCAATAGTTCTATGACAATGAGGCCCAGATGCTCTTCCCGTCTAGCTGAGAGGAAAGAAGCCCCGGAAACTTCTAACAAAATCACTCTTGAGGATATATCTTCTTCGTCTGATCCAGAATGGGACAGTGAGGGTCCAGACTACGGGGTTGGACATCGAGAAAGCAACGAGGCGTCTTCGGAGAACGAGGTTTCTCTGGGTTTTGAGGAGGAAGGAGGGATCAGTGACGATCGAGCCCCTGACGAATTTGAATCAGCCATTATATTGGAATCACCTCCAGATTCCGTAGAATCGACAATCGACAACGATCGACTTGTTCGAATTTGCTTAAAGTATGGAATAATGAAAAGGGACACCCTAGTGCCCTCACGCTCTGACCGTCCCCACAACCCTCCAGAAGGATATATGACGGTCACTCGATTGATGTGCATGGTCGGTGCCATTCCTCCATTCTCTCCATTCATTGTTGATTTTTTAAGACAAATGCGGATTGCCCCCATGCAATTGCACCCCAATTCATATGCCTATCTGCACACCTTGTACATAGCATATCGTGAAATCTTAGGCATAGAGCTCACATTCGATGACATTCACTTTTTCTATAATTTCAAGCATCGTACTCGAGAAACTCCATCCTTCTGCTACTTTGAATCAGTTCCAAAAAGGAAGATAATCTCTGCACCATTTAGCAGTAAAGCTGGAGATTCCAGACTAGAATGGTTCTATGTGAAGCAACAGCCTGGATGCGCCAGGAGATGGACAAAATCAAGTAAAGCGTTGATTTTCTAAATCCGGACTCTATACACTTGAATCATCACCCTGACCTGTTTTCCTTTTTGTTTGTAGTCGACAATCCCAAACAGATATCAGATCAGGTGTTCTTTGATCGGATGCACCGACTTCTTAATGGCGATCAAAAATTCTTGACTATCGATGAGGTCCTTAAAGATGAATACCTTCACTTTCATGGGCTGCTATCCGTTTTTCGTAGCATCGGTCATGGGACGGTACCTTACGCATACATTCCTCCAGTGGAGATAGTTCCAGAGACAGGAGAAGACTCGGGAATTCCTACAGTGCCTCTTCAAACTTCACCTTCTCCATCTTCCACACAAGATGATGAATTGGCTAATCTGGCCGAAAAGCATCGTGAAGGGTATATTGCCCCCGAGGAAACTACCTCTCTAGACAAGTCAAAATCCTCCCAAGAGTCGCCACTTCATGCTTCCGAAGGGGATGTTCCTAGCACTGATGAGCACATATTTCAGGGTTTGGGGGATCTCCCCTTACCTGAGACTATATATACTTCAGAGGATTTCAGGAAGGATCCTTTAGTCTTCACCTCTTCTGAAGAAACCACTCCCGCTAAGGCCAAAGAGCATGCCCGCACTAGTCTAGCTTCAGACTCGGGTTGGTTGGGGGGAAACACACCACTTAGGATACACTTTACACCACAGCATTAGCATTCATTGCACTTCTTTCTCCATGAATCCATTAATTCTAAACTTCGTTTATTTTATCGTGCAGGTACAATGTCTCGGTCCTACTACGATATAAGAAAACTCCGTCACAGCATGTCCAATCCTCCTCAGGATGTCGAATATGATCGCCGGGATGATCGTGGTAGGGAGGAGAGAAGACCTTATGATCCCTATCGTTCTCGACCCTCACGCTCCCGCTCACCTGTTCGATCGGAACAAGAGATATATAAGAGCTATCGAAGCCGCAGGGAGGAGGACATACCACCTTCTAAAGACTCCACTTCCTCCCATGAAAAGCGGAGTAGAGAGAGAACTCCTCCAAATGAAACCGGGTCTCGAAGTAAGCACAAGGTCCCTGCCACGAAACGACCTAGGACGGACAAAGAGACTACTGAATTCTCTTCTCATAGGGACACCGAATTATCAATTCCCGCTCCTCCCCCACTAGATGCGGGAACTGCAGTCAAGCTGGCATATTTAGAGGAGCAATTTCCCGAGCACTACTTCGAGACTTTGACCTTTCTACCTACCCTTGAACCTATTTCTTCTAATTGGGCAGATGAGGCCAAAGCAAAGATTGATTTGGTGGAAAAACAATATACCGAGATGTTCAAGTATTCACGCAATCTTTCTAGAATCATCCGCACTCTAATCACAAATACCAATTCAATGCAAAAGACCGCAGAGGAGGACGCTAAGGCCTTAAAAGCTCTAGGAAAAGATTTAGAAGACACTCAAGCTCAGCTAGCTGTCGCTCAAAGGGACGCTGCTAACTTCAAACAACAATTCGAGGACATGCAAAAGCGTTATCACGACTTGCTTAAGTCTCACACTCAGGAACGTTCTGAACTAAAAAAGCAAGCTGACGAGGCCAAGTCAGAAACTGCTAAGACACGCCATGCTTATGCTGATCTTGAACGGAAAAACGCCGAGTTAGCAACGAAGAATGCTGAACTAGAAAAGAAGAACGCTGACTTGGCTTTAAAGCTGTTGGAGGCAGAAAACAGAGCTGCCCTGGCCGAGGGCAATGTGGAGTGCGCTATCAAATCTGCGGAGGAAGCCCGCAAGCAATTATCTGAGGCGGAGGTTGAGATTCAAAGTTTCGGCGAACTAATGATTGAATTCTTCGCACACATTATTCGTCGTCGAAACATTTCTTGGATCGAGGACTATCCATCCACTCTAGTTCAAGTATGGAATCAAATCGTTGAGTGGGAAAAAGAGGAACTTAAGGTCGATTCCCTTGATGAAGATAAACTGATGGAAAAATATTTGAGAGATGATGAACCGGAGCGCCTAGCTGAAGGGCGCCGCCTCATTGCTGAGGCCATGGAAGAAGAGAGACGGAAGTCTAAACAAAAAACCATTCTCAAAGCTGGTTCCTCTTCTTCTGTCCCTGCAACCTCCGAAGTAGAAGGGTATGATCCTGAAAATCCGGGAATTCCTCGAACAACTTTGTTATCCCCTATTCCTGAACTAACCCCAGAGGTAGTGGTCACCCCCGCTGATAAGTCTTCGGAAGGTATCGCTATCTTTTCTCCTCAATTTGCCAAAGCTATTTCTACCTTTCGCCACGTGATTGAACAATCGATGAGAGACCCTTTGTTTTCGCCTGAGTTGATAACCGTTGCTTCTCATTCTGTAGGTGTTGAATCATCCGAAAAGACAGATGTAGATCAAGGAGCTGCCGCTGGGACAAAGCCCGCTGATAGGGCCAAAGAACGGGAAGACAAGGCTGCTTCTATAGACTTGGGAGAAGGAAGTGAGCCAACTAAGGTCACCACTCCCTATGATGAAGAAATGATAGCAGCTTTAAAGGACGACGGAGGAGACGGGGGGCATGAAGAGGAACCGGAAGTTGCAATTACCGGGGAGTCGAAAAGCGCTGATGACGTTACCTTGGCTGCCATGAAGGCTGATCAAGACAAGCGCTTGCAATTAAAGGCCGAAGAACTAGACCCTGAGGTCCTCAAGCCCCTCGCAGTTGTGGATGCGGGATCAAGGTTAGTTGTTAAGCTCTCAACTAGATCTATTACAGAAGAACTTGCTAAAAAATCTTCTCTTGATTCCAGTGCCCCGCCCTCTGGGAAGAAGTCTACTAGCTCCAGTACCGCATCTTCAGGGAAAAAGAAATCAAAACGAATCTTGACTGAAGCCGAGAAGGAAGCAAAGGATGCGGAGAAAGCCGCCAAGAAATCCAAGGCTCATTCCAAATCTAAATAGTGGATTGCCCTGTATCTTTTTAGCATCTTTGTGAACCAATAATTGCTGCTACAAAAGCAGCTCCTGCACTTTCTTTTTTAGCTATCTCCCTGTACAAATTCATTCATTTGTAAATAAAAATAATTCACTTTTTGCAATGTTTATTTGTTAGTAGTTCTGCACTTATGTAAAAATGCATGTCTATAGTTATGAAACGAAGTTGTGGAGGGGGGAAATATGTGTATGCATACGTGTCCCCGGTTAATTCCCACAAATTATTTAATGCTTAATCAAGCAATCTGAATGCTGCCAATTCTCTGACGGGATAGCACTTCCTGTGTCGTCAGTACCTGTCGTTTTTTTTGGCATTTCTTTTATACTCTCTCTTTCTCTTGAGAGTTAGAGTTCGAGCTTAGTCATCTATTCATTCCCCGGTCTTTCAACGGGGAAAGATTTCTTTTTCAGCGCTCAGTTGGAGACGCTTTTATACTCTCTCTCTCTCTGGAGAGTTAGAGTTACGAGAAGAATCTCTTTTTCAGCGCTCAGTCGGAGACTCTTTTATACTCTCTCTCTCTCTCTCTCTGGAGAGTTAGAGTTACGAGAAGAATCTCTTTTTCAGCGCTCAGTCGGAGACGCTTTTATACTCTCTCTCTTTGGAGAGTTAGAGTTACGAGAAGAATCTCTTTTTCAGCGCTCAGTCGGAGACGCTTTTATACTCTCTCTCTCTGGAGAGTTAGAGTTACGAATGTCGTTTTCTCATTCTTTTATGTCTTATCTGTCTTCAACCTTTTTAAGCTGTGAGTTATCCTGTATCTTATAATCACAACAGAATAACTGATAAATGTATATACGTAATGCATAAAAGTAAATTACACACAATATTTTTATAGTGGTTCAGCTAAGTCGTAGCCTACATCCACTTTATAGTCCTTTATTCATATCGTCAGATTTTCCCAAGGCAAGTCGTGCCTTATTACAGAGTTCACAGGAAAAATAACAAAAAGTACAGCATTTCTAATCCAAATATCGCATTAAGTGTTGGGCATTCCATGCTCGAGGGACTTCTTCGCCATCTACGGTCGTTAACTTGAAGGTTCCTTTTTCAAGTTTCCGTTGGATGACAAAGGGTCCTTCCCATTTTGGGCTGAGGTGAGGATGGGATGGAAAAACTCTCTTTAGCACCAAATCTCCTGGTTCAAAAGTTCTGAGGCGAACTTTTTTGTCATAATAGCGTGCCATCTGACGCCGATGTCTTGCTGCACGCAAATCTGCTTCGTCCCTTTTCTCTTCGACTTCATCAAGAGACTCAAGTAAGAGCGCCCGATTCGTCATCGGGTCATAATATGTCACCCTGTGGGAAGGAACTTCCAGTTCAACTGGAATTACTGCTTCTGAGCCAAAGGAGAGAGAGAAAGGGGTATGACCGGTGGCTGTCTTAAATGTTGTTCGATATGCCCACAAAGCTAGGGGCAATTCGTCAACCCATCTTGCCTTTGCACGCTCTAACCATTTCTTGAGGATGGATTTTATAACTTTGTTTATTGCCTCTACTTGTCCATTCGATTGCGGATAGGCAGCTGCAGTTTATCGCTTGTCTATCTTATACTTCTGACATAAATTTCTGAATTCAGTACTATCAAACTGGGTTCCGTTGTCAGTTATAATCGTCCTTGGAATCCCGAACCGGCATATAATATTTCTGACCACAAAACTTTTCACCTTTCTTGTTGTGATCTTGGTCAAGGGCTCAGCTTCCACCCACTTTGTAAAATAGTCCACGGCCACTATTGCATACTTAGCTCCTCCTTTAGCAATCGGTAAAACTCCAATGATATCAATTCCCCACGTGGCAAATGGCCAAGGACTCACCATTGATTTAAGTTGGGTCGACGGTGCCCTGGGGATTTTGGCGAATCTCTGGCACTTATCGCAGCGTTGTGAATAATCAGCTGCATCTTTATTGATCGTAGGCCAGAAGTATCCGTACCGCAATATTTTCTTTTCAAAAGTTTGACCTCCTGTATGATCTCCACACTCACCTTCATGTACTTCTCTTAGTACACGCTTGATGTCGTCGTGTGCGATACATCGTAACAGGGGCATAGAAAATCCTTGCCGATAGAGAGTATCATCTTGTATGACATATCTGGTAGCTTTGCGAACTATAGCTCTTTTCTCACTCTTCTTTGATGGGAGTGTCCCATTCTTGAGGAAATTCTTAATTGGAGTCATCCACGACTCCTTCTCTGGTTCTGCTTCAAAGGTGAATTCAATTTCCATTGACTCAAAGCTTGGCGACTCCAACGTTTCAATTGGAATTATTTCAGTCTCCTCTGGATTGTCGGAACTAGCCAGCTTTGCTAGTCTATCCGCTTTCTGGTTTTCAATTTTGGGAATATGTGTTATGCTGTACCGATCTAAGCTATTCAATAGCTCTTTCACTTTCTTGAGGTAGGCGATAAGTCGAGGTCCTCGAGCCACGAATTCCTCTCGCACTTGACAAACAACAATTTTAGAGTCACAAAATATGTCTATCATTTTTACTCCGAGGTCTTTAGCAAGCTTCAGCCCGGCGATCAGGGCTTCATATTCTGAGTCATTGTTAGTTGCCGAAAATTCTAATCGCAGGGCGTAATATAACGACCGTCCCTCTGGAGTGACTAAGACAATTCCAGCTCCGGACCTTCGGTCATTCTTGGCTCCATCTGTATATAGTTTCCACGGATTCATCTTTAGTTCATCCTCGGATTTAACCACTCTGTCATTGATTATTTCCTCCTCTGGAATGGTGAATTCCGCAATAAAGTCTGCTAGAGCTTGCTCCCTGATTGACTTTCGTGGTTGAAAATTCAAATCAAACTGACTTAGTTCTATGTTCCATTTGATCAACCTTCCCGAGGCTTCGGGCCTCTGTAACACCTGCCTTAAAGGCTGGTCGGTGTATATGGTTATTGGATGGGCTTGGAAATAGTGACGAAGTTTTCGGGATGCGATCAGGAGGCTGTAAGCAAGCTTCTCAATTTTTGGGTAGTTGCGCTCTGCTGCTGCTAATTTCTTACTTACATAATACACCGGCCTTTGTACTTTGTCTTCTTCTCGAACCAGGGCTGTGCTGACAGCGTGAGCCGAGACTGCCAAGTAAACAAATAATTCTTCGTGATCTACGGGCTTTGATAAAATCTGTGGTTTCTCTAGCAGTTCCAACAGATTTTGAAAGGCCTCAACACAATCCGGAGTCCACTGGAAGTTCTTCTTTCCCCTTTTTATCAAATCAAAAAACGGAACACATTTATCTATGGCTTTGGAGATGAATCTACTCAGCGCCGCTACTTTCCCTGCAAGACTTTGGACGTCTTTAATTCTCCTTGGTTCTTCGATGTTTCTAATCACTGCTATCTGGCTAGGGTTGATTTCAATTCCTCGGGAACTCACAATGAAGCCAAGGAACTTTCCCGATGCCACTCCAAATGAGCATTTCAGAGGATTCAATTTCATCCGGTACTTTCGCAGGATACCAAACATTTCCGCCAAGTCTTGCGTATGGCTGGAGGAATGCTTTGATTTGACAAGCATATCATCCACATAAACTTACATAGTTTTTCCTATTTGATTATAAAACATTCTGTTCACCAAGCGCTGATAAGTAGCTCCAGCGTTCTTCAATCCGAATGGCATTACAACATAAAAATATAATCCCAAGTTCGTAATGAAACTCGTATGTTCTTGGTCTGGTACGTGCATAGGAATTTGATTGTACCCAGAATATGCGTCCATGAAAGAGAGAAGTTCATGACCTGCTGTCGAGTCTACAAGCTGGTCAATCCTGGGAAGTGGGAAACTATCTTTTGGGCAAGCCTTGTTTAAATCTGAAAAGTCAATGCAAGTCCGCCACTTTCCGTTTGGCTTCTTTACTAAGACGGGATTCGATATCCAGTCGGGATATGTCGAATCTCGAATAAATCCATTCTGCTTCAACTTCTCTACTTCCTCTTTGAGAGCAGCCGACTTCTCTGGGCCCAGCATGCGTCTCTTTTGCTTCACAGGCGGATGCTTTGGATTTACATTCAATTTGTGACTTATAATGGATGGTGATATCCCACACATGTCAGCATGGGTCCAGGCGAACACGTCTAAGTTTGCCTTCAAGAAGTCCGTTAGTTCTTTAGCTCGACATGGATCCAATTGAGAACCAATCTTCAAAACTTTTGTCGGATCAGTTTTATCAATTGGAATTTCCACTGTCGCTTCGTTAGGAGTTGCATTCCTAGCCTCTGGTTCCTCGTCTTTTCTGGGATTCAGGTCTTCAGGCGTTCCTTTGGGCAACTCCCTCGGGGTCAATCTCTCTAATTGCTATGCTGAATCCCCCTTTGAGGGAGACGAGGCATCCTTACTCTCAACATTAAATCCTTTCATCAACATCTTTAATTCGGCCACGTAGCAGGCCCGTCCAGAAACTTGATCCCCTCTCATTACTCCAGTTCCGGCTTCGGTTGGGAACTTAAGTAACAAACACCAAGGGGCGATACAAACTCTGAATTCAGCAAGAGCAGGCCTCCCCAAAAATGCATTATAAGGTGAATCTACGTCCAGTACTACGAACTGGAGCATCCGCACTCTTCTACGTTCTCCTTGCCCCAGGGTCACGGGTAATTCTATATATCCCATGGGGGCTGTTGACGCCCCGTTGAAGCCTCTAATCCATCCTTCACACGGCTTCAAATCTTCAGACTCAAGCTTCATTTGATCGAATGACTTCTTGAGCAAAATATTAACGGAACTTCCTTTGTCTACTAATACCTTATGGACCAAGGCCGGCCCAATGGTGGTAGTAATAACCAACGGATCATTGGTGGGTGATTGTATCCCAGTATTGTCTCGTCTTCGAAATACCACGTCGTCAAACATGGTCTTCTGTTGTTTTATGGGGGTGACATCTTCCAAATCATCACCTTCATTCACGTCTAGATGCTTGGCAGCATTCACATATTGATCCATTGACCTAAAACTTCGGATTGCCAGGTGAGGTCCGCCTACTATGGAGTTGATGACAATTCCTTTACCTTTCTGCTGCGCTGTAGGCTTGGGAGCAGGTAGGATCTGTTTTGGAGCCTGCTCTCCTTGCCCCCTGTCCCTCGGGGCAACCTTGTACTCATCCAACTTTCCTTCACGCAGCAGCTTCTCAATCACATCCCTCAAATGTCGACATTCATTGGTCGAATGCCCATGAGTTCCGTGAAACAAGCAAAATTTCCCTGTCGCCATTTCTTTCTCGGTCGAATCACGAGGTGGCGGTCTTTTGTACTGTAACACATTGTACGTATCCAGGTAAATATTTTCCAGGGTGTCGTTCAATGGTGTATAATTCTCGTAGTTCTGGAACCGTGGTCTTTTGTTAGGATCACTTCCCCTATTTCTGTTTCTTCTGTTACCGTTTGGATTATGATTATTGTTGTTGTTACCCCCGCTTCCAGCATTGCTGTTTCCACCCTTGTTTCCTACATTTACTTCAACCTTGCCAGAACTTTCCCCAGACTGCTTCACGGCGATATTACTCTGCACATTCTCCTTTGAAGCCGTCTCAGACTTTCTCTTTCGGTTTGCCCTGGCCTCCTCTCGTCTTAGATAAATATCGGCTTTTTTGTAGAATATCTCCCTTGTGGAAGGTGTTTTCCCAGAAAGGTAATCTCCAAACTCAGATTCAGGATCAACTCCTTCCTTCAATGCCATCAGGATAGTGGGCTCATGCCGGTCACTGACCTCAGTCACAACTTGATTAAAACGGTCAAGATATGCCCTTAAAGATTCTCCTGGCGCCTATTTAATTCTCGATAATTCAATAACACATTTGGACTTCCGGGCATGGAGACGGAACTGGTTCATGAAACGCTCGCTTAGTTCCTTGTAATTTGAAATCGAACGAGGAGGAAGTTGGGTAAACCAGAACAGTGCCACATCTTCTAAGTAGATTGGGAATGCTTTGCACTTCACTTCATCAGGGGCAGCAGCAGCATTCATGAGCCACGAATACCTCATCAAATGCTGTCCCGGATCAGTCCTTCCGTTGTACTTGTCCATCTGTGGCAAGTTAAAGCGTCGGGGAAATTGGAAGTCGAGGATATCGTCGGTGAACGGAGTATGGCTTCGCTCAATGCCATAATCTTCATTTGTATAATTCCGGCTCTCGGACATGATTTGACGAACTATTGCCTGTACATCAGCATTAGTTAGGGGCCGCTCAGTTTCCCTGGCCCTAGTATCCGAATTCCTTCTGGGCTCTTGTTCAGGAGATGCCCTTCTTCTTCGAGCTGCCTCTGCTCGATTCCGTTCCCTGCGCTCCCGGTCGATCTCGGGGGGAGGGGACTGGAGTCTTTGCCCCCGAGTGGGGTCATTGTTTCCTAATGCTCGTGCAATATCCTCACGAGATCCCAAAGATCCAAATGTCAGCTGCTCCATGTTCTGAGGTCGTTCGAGTAGCCTTCGTTCACGGGGCCGCTCTTCCTCGGAAGATGAAGATTGATCCACTGGTGTGTGACGAACCGGTGATGGAGTTCTTTGTCGACGGAGTTCACTAATCTCCCGACTCATGAGCCTCATATTTTCCTGCATCATGAGATTAGTGCGCTCGTGAACTTTCATAGCTTCCCTTGTGCTCTCAAGCATGTCAAGCAAGCGCGAGAAATCTCCTTGAGTGATGGGCGCAGATGGATTGACCTGATCACCAACCCTGGTGGCTGGAATTGGAGCATTCGTAGGGACTCAAGTAGAGGTTCCAGCTTCACCAAGCATCGGGTCGGGTCGAAGGTAAGAGGTCGGATCGGATCGGAGCTGGGGAGCCTGGTCGGATCGGTACGTGGCGAGCAGCTCGGGTCGGTTCAGATTGGGGGAATGCACTGCTTCAGAATCTCCTACCCGGATCGGATCGGAGCTCTCCCCCTGCTGTCGGCTCGGATTTCCTGCATTGGTTCTTCCTGCTGTTGAACTCTGCCCCCGAGACCTTGTTACAACAGCATTTTGCTGATCTTCGCCAGCTCCATTTCCTCGAACAGACTGAACTTCCTGGCCTTTTCCTTTGGCCATGAGTCTTTGACAATCACTTCAACGAATGTAAAAAAGCGGAGAAACTTAAGGATTCACTTCTTTGAACTCAACGGTCCAAAAAGTAGAAAGAGAGCCCCGAAAATAAAGAATTTAGATGAGGATTCTCAGTGAAAGCACCAAAAGTCAATAGACTAGAACAGATAATGAAAGAAGATTTGGATTCTCCGGGAGTAATGGAGTTCGGGTTATGGAGGTAGTTGAATTCTCGAAGTGCCTAAAAAAGATCCCTGTCTTTGTCTCTAGACGGGGTATTTATAGGTGTGAATTTGCTCGAAACTTGATCCGGGTCGGGGCCACATGTCGTCTATCCCACTATCCTCGGGTTCGGATGAATTATTATGTTGACAACGCACCAAAGGAACGGACGTTATGGGTAGGAACTGGTCACAACCGGTTCGGATATCCAGGCGCTTTTGTAGGAGAATAATATGGAACATGGGCTCTGGTCGGAGACGCACAGATAAGGGGTTCAGATCGGGATATCCGATCCGACCCGGATTGGCTTTGATGCAACGCTCTCTTCTTCTCTAATCTACTCCGCTCCGATCCATTTTCGTGGCAAACAGGTGGCTTTCCGATCCAATTGAGATCATGTTGCCCTCCGATCCGATTAGATATACCTTACCAATTTCCTCAGCAGCAGTTCACCGATCCGAACAGAAAACTCTATCCGACCCGAACCGATATGTTGCTCTGACCCGACCCGAACCACTGCAGCTATCCAATCTAGATTGTAGTGCCTTCTCTAATCCGAACCGAAGTCTTCTAATTAAAAATGCGCTTCAATGTCTGGTTTCTTGACTTTGTGTTGCCTAGTTCACAAAGTAGGCTAACACTCACTAACTCTGAACAGTTTATAATTTCATGTTGTATTGTTAGAACTGTTAAAAAATGTTTGTTTGACTGTGTGTTGATTGTTTGATTGAATTGCTAGTCAGTTAGTTAAATTTCTATATTGATTCTGTTTAACAGAATATATCATATGGAACTGAAAGTGATGTTATCTATATTGTCTAACATCCGTGATGCAGAGAAACAGGTTGGAGGAATCCGACTGGATTCCTCAACAGTTATTTTATTGTTTTTCATATATTGTTATATGATGTGATATAAAATCTGTGGGCGATTATATGTGCTTGTACGATATTGAACATCGTGATTTGATATGATTGAATACCATAACATACCGAATGTTGATAAGGGGATTTTCAATGTTTATATTGGAAATGAATCTTATTTATAAAATCGATAGGATTTTATAAAATGAAAACATTTATTTAATTAGGTAATAAATAAATGAAAAAGGATACATTTTATTTATTTGAATAAATAGGATAATGGAGATATTTATTTGTTAAGTAAATAAAGTTAAACTAAGTGAAATGAGTTAAGTTAATCGAAGTAATTTAGTTAAGTTAAACTAAGTGAAATGGGTTAAGTTAATCGAAGTGTATTGGTTAAGTTAATCGAAGTAATTGGTTAAGTTAACCAAAGTAAAGTTAGTCGACTTAATCGGGGTAATTGGTTAGGTTAACCAAAGCGAGTTAGTCGAGTTAATCAAAGTGATTGGTTAAGTTAACCAAAGTGAATTAGTTGCGTCAAACTAAGTGACTTAGTTAAGTTAAACTAATTTGTAAATCAAAGTGAATTAGTTGCGTCAAACTAAGTGAATTAGTCAAGTTAAACTAATTGGTTAATTGAAGTGAATTAGTTGGGTTAATCAAAGTGAATTAGCTGAGTTAAACTAAGTAAATCGGTTAAAGTAAATCAAAGTGAATTAACTAAGTTAAACTAAGTGGATTAGTTCAGTTAATCGAGACAAGTAAATCAAGTTAGAGTTAAACCAGTTGAGTTAACCAGTGGAGTTGACCAGTTAGAGCCGACCAGTTAGAGTTGACCAGTTAGAGTTGACCAGTTAGAGTTGATCAATTAGAGTTATCCAAGTAGAGTTAATCGAGTAGAGTTGTCGAATATCACTTATCCGAAGTAGAGTTATAGAATATAGTTTATTCGAGTGGAGAAATCAAATGTTATTCATTTGAGAAGAGTTATCGAATATAGTTTATTCGAGTGGAGAAATCAAATGTTGTTCATTTGAGAAGAGTAATCGAATATAGTTTGTTCGAGTGGAGAAATCAAATGTTATTCATTTGAGAAGAGTTATCGAATATAGTTTATTCGAGTGGAGAAATCAAATGTTATTCATTTGAGAAGAGTTATCGAATATAGTTTATTCGAGTGGAGAAATCAAATTTTATTCATTTGAGAAGAGTAATCGAATATAGTTTGTTCGAGTGGAGAAATCAAATGTTATTCATTTGAGAAGAGTTATCGAATATAGTTTATTCGAGTGGAGAAATCAAATGTTATTCATTTGAGAAGAGTTATCGAGTATTATTTATACGTTGAGGAGTTATCGAATATTGGTTATTGGGAGTTAGTTAATCCGAAGGAGTTATTCGAAGTTAGTTAATCCAAAGGAGTTAGTCGAAGAGTTAATCCAAAGGAGTTATTCGGAGTTAGTTAATCCGAAGGAGCTAGTCGAAGGGTTAATTGAATATTAGTTATTCAATTTGAGTTAATCGAATTTAGTTATTCGAGAAGAGTTGAATCGAATTTAGTTATTCGGAAGGAGTTAATCAATTTGAATTAAGTTGAATCGAAATGGAGTAAATCGATTAGAATTAAGTTAATCGAGTTAGAGTAAATCGAATATTGGTTATTCGGAGGTAAGTTATTCGAATTAGTTATTCGAAGGAGTTAATCAAATGAGTTGATCCAAAGGAGTTAGTCGAATATTAGTTATTCGAATAGAGTTAAAGGAGTTATCGATTTTATTTTGATCGAAAGGAGTTATCGATTTGTAAATCGAAAGGAGATTTTCGAATATAGCATATTCGAAAGAAAGAGATCGAATATTGTTTATTCGAAAGAGAGAGATTTCGAATATGAGTTATTCGAAGAGAGATAATCGAATATAGGTTATTCGAAGAAGAGTTAATCAAATAGAGATTACTTGAAAGAGAGTTATACGTCGAATTCGATTATAGTGAATTCGGGAAAGTACTATTTACTTTCCAGGGTTTAAATCAAGATTTAGTTATTGATTTAGAAATTAGGTGTCTGTTAAATTATTCGAGTTAGGAGATAAAGTTATAATTTAGGTTAGATATTGCAGAAGTAGGAATTATAACGTTATAGTTATAATCAAACACTGTCATATAAGAAGTGGATTCGTAACCTGAATCCGAGAATTTGCGTAAACAGATGATTGGAAAAAGTGAGTGACGAGCTTCATCTATTTCACAGTAAAGGACGTTGTTAAATTAAGGTCTGAGAGGTAATTATACCCCAACTTGATTGACTTCAGAATTGACAAAGGAATAGTTGTGGTTCGATAGAAAAGGTTGATTTGAAATATAGTTAAGTAATAAGCGATAAATGGATTAAGCGAAACGATGTTTTATACAACGTTCATTGGAAATCCGTAAATGAGTTTTGGAAACGTTTTCCAAATATAGTCAGATATGTTTTCTAAACATAGAAAATGAAATGTTTTCATGATAAGAATTTAAGAAATAGAGTTAAGCAAATTCAGAAACTGACTGGAGAGGGTAAGTTGAACGGTTTTCTAAGTGACGATCTGATGTTGGTTTCGACCTTCCGTATTGATACTTAGAGAATTGTTCTCATACTAGTTACAGTTAGGGACTGATAGTTGCGAAATAATAGTGATGTGAAAATAAGCTATGGAAATGTTTTCCAATGATTAATAACATATATTTTCTAAATATATGAAATAAGGAAATATGAACATATGATGATTGATCGATCGAATTTCCATTTGGAAATAAGATCGTTGTTTGTACACCGACATGTTTTAATTTGATAGTTGAATCACAGACTATCAAAGTTTTTACCATTTTAACGTTGTTAATGTGGAGAGACCGGTTGGATTATTATCCAAAGAACCACTCTGTATTGGCATAAGCGTTGCGAGCAATATCTGCCAAAGATAAATTGAAGACGGAGTAAAGTGCAAGGGCTGTTGTATAAGTCTTAGATAACAGTGACTAAGATAGATATACTGAATAGTGCCTTCGGTTTGTCCAGTCCCAGGACAACGTATAGGGAAGAAGGTCTGACAGAGTATATCCAATGGATCGCGTAAGTTGATCTGTTCAAACGTATTCACGTTTGGTGGCGGAGGAATTCATTTCTCTTAGCTGTATACCCGTGTTATTTTTGAATAAGTCAATTTGTGATTTGGCGGGTATGACGATGTGGCATTCAAAGTGAATGGTGATCAGATGTTCTGAAGAAAGACGTAGCTTCTAGCCTCACACCAGGAAGTAACAAAAGTTGGGCTAGGCAGCATGGCTAGTTGGGTCATCCCTAAGCAGGGTGTATTGTCACCGATCTAGAGAATATTCATATTTATACTTCTTTTTGATTTTGTATCTTCGAATGACGGTTTGATGGCCTATAACCGTGGTGGCAATATATTCGCGACACTCAAGCTAAATGAGTGAGCGGTCATGTGTGGCCGGGTTGCAAGACGTTCTTGTTGAACCCTGAGTGTATCACCTCTAGAGTACACTATTCAGAAGGTGCTCCCATACCTTGTCTGTTGGAATCCATTCTCCGATAAGCGCCCTGCGGTTTATGATTTTATACTATGTATGTAGAACGTGAGATGCAAGCGTTTCTGCTAGATTGATACCTATTTGTACTTAGACATTATTATAATATCACAATGATATTGCTTGTCAAAGTTGTTCAGATACTCATAAGGTAAAAACCCGTTCCGTATTCACGGCGTGGTCTTATGAGATGTCCTATACCTGTTTTAAACTATTTCACTCACACCAGTCCCACGACTGACCCGGAGTTTATTTTGTTGTTTTCCCTAAACTCTTGGGTGCCTAAATTTGTACGAGCAGTCAAGTAGTTGGGATTTACAGATATACTTGGAGAGCTTGGAGCAGGAGGCTGCAAGATTCTATAGGTATAGTTATTTCCACTGTGTTGTAAGTGTTGTACTCTGATAAGTGCTATTGTATATATATAACTGTTACTTCAAAGCTATGTTATATATTATATGTTATTCGTTCCGCTGTGAGATTCGTGTTACTCTGATGATTCTGATGTTCTTCTTCTTCTTCTATTCTATTAGTTCTATCTTTTCTTTCTCACCTTCTAAATTCTTTCACTAACGTCTCGGAATTTCCGACTCTCGAGGAGTCGGAAATTTCCAGCCGTTACAGTTGGTATCAGAGCTTAAGTTAAGTGATTACCTTGGCTCTGTGGCATAACTCGATAGAGATGGGATTAGTAATATCCTAGATTGAGTTTGAGTGTATATATACGAGTGCGTATTTGTTATTCAATATAAAATGGTTTTATATTATGGAGACTTATTGGTTGAGTGGCTTATGAATTCTGGTCGATCAGTTGATCCACTGTATCGATAAGGGTTACTAAACACTCGAATACGATGAACCGTCATGGTATGTTTTGAAAGAGGGTAAATGAAATAATTTTTCCCAAAATATATTTGTTTATAGAAGGATATATATCTTGAAATTATTATAGTATATTGATTGTGTTGGTTGTTATTATAATCGAGTAAGATTTTAACATGTGAAATGGTTATAAATAACTAATCAGAATTCATATAAGTGAAGTATATGAAATTGAATTAAATAAGAATTTAAATCAGATTTGGAATTAAAATAAGGAAATTTTAAGTTCCTGGGAGATTTTGAAAATGTTTTTCAAATTGAAAATGATATAGTATTGAACTCACTTCAATAGCTGGAAAATAGATTTTGATGATGAATCTAGACATCATCAGTGTTCATTTTCGAGTTCTAAGTGACGGATTACTACCAAATGTTTTGTTTTTGAATTGTTTTGAGAAAACAAGTTGTTTAGAAATTTAAAGGTTTTGAATTAGCATTATGATTTCAAATTTATTTGAAAGAAACCCAGGAACTTAAGTTCTGGAATTAAAATTTAACTAATGAAGTTAAATAAAATGAGATGGTAAAAATAAATTGAAATTTAACTTGAACCGAGTGAAATAAAATTGAATTGGATTAGAGATAATCTAAAATGGAACCAAATTGATAAGTCAAGAATTTGGAATTGAGTTGATCAGTTAAGAGTTTGAAATTTGATATTGGAGTTTGAATGGAATTCGGTTTGGGTATAAGCGAATGATTTGGTTTGAGGATATAAACTGAGTGGAATGACCATGATATATGCAGAAGTGACAACAGATCAAAAGGATATAATGATACGACCGACAAAAAGGTTCAACTTTATATTATATATGAGTTTGGATTTTATGAGCCGAATGGGCAAGCCGCTTGGCTGTTTGATTTTCTTTAGGGTTGGAAAAGGCCTAGAGAGGCGAGAGGTGGTTTGTCATATTGACCGATACAAAGGAGGTTATGGCGAAATTTTTCGAAAATTCCAAGCGGTAGAACATTATCATGATTTATGGAAATTCAGTTAGCCAGAATGAATTAATAATTTAATTGAAAATTTAATGGTTCAGTTGAAACCTGGAGTTGAGAAGCCAAACTAAAAGATATTTGAATCTAGTTAGTAAAGTTGGTAGCATTTTCCTAGCTTAGCAATTTCGAGGACGAAATTATTTTAAGGGGGGAAGTCTGTAATGGCGCGTTTTGTTAGATGTCGAATAATTAATTTATTTAATTATTTATATATCGATTTGGCAATATCGATAACTTAAAGTAAAACGTTCGAACTTATAATTTATAATAATAATTATAATCGAGCCCGTAACGACGCGGCAGTTCGTTATTTGGCGAGTTGAACTTCAACTGAATGTACATGATTCATTTTAAGCCGGATTTCTGTGAAACAAGAAACGTGTGGAGCTGGTGGAGTTTATCTTTCTAGTGGAAGAGAAAAATCAGGATTTCGTCGTGTAGATTTTGAGATATGTCCAAATCAAATTTTAAAATAGTTGCTATGGAATCTTTTATCGACCATATCGCTTTATTCGATATAACTAGAGTTCGGGCTTGAATTTAGACAAGGTTCTTTTGGGAAATAGTGATAATTTAATTTTTAGAATTTTACTGTAATTTTTAATTAATTTAATAAGCAACTTTTTATTTGAAGTATTTCGCACCCTAAATCAACATTTTGAAGTTTCACAATATGAGTTGATCTACCGGTATTATTATATCTTTGGGGTCGTGGTACGTTGTTCATCACAACGGTATGTTCAACTCTGTCTATAGCAGTCCGTACAATCATATAAATTTCGTGTATCGGAGAACGTAAAACATTATCAGACTAAAATGTGTATGGTAACATCAAAGACCACGTTCTCTCCTCAACTCAAAACAAAGACCACATCCTCTCCTCAACTCAAAACAAAGACCACGTCCTGTCCTCAACTCAAAACAAAACGTGTATAAATATATACCATATGCGTTGTGCGGCCTATGAAGTGACAAATCATTGATATCCTGTACCTCCAACTTAACCTAACCCTTAAGTTCCATTCTTCTATAAATAACTAAGCTTCTTTCCCCTTTTTTTTCGTTTTCTTCAACAAATGAGAGAAAATATAAATACAATACATTCCTTCTAAACCTAATTGAGCGCCGCTACTCATAGAAAAATTCCAACAGTAAATCGTCTATTCTAAACTCTAAAACAAATCAAGGAAATTTCCTTGAATATAAATCTTTGATTCATTCTTATCTTTGTTTCAAGTGCTTCAATACGGTGTATGTTTTATTGAACTCGGCATCTTCAAATTTCGGTTGCTGGAAGTCTACAGCAAACTAGAGTTGGTCGATTGTGAAAATGGGTTGTTCGATACATGAAATAATTGTTAAGTCCGGGTTTGTGGCATCGATTAACAGCTCATGTTCGATTTTTAGGTAAATCCGCGATAGAAGATGTCGCACCCTGGAAGCTCTGTGCGTAACGAGGTATGTAGATCGACTTCTTCAACCGGCGCTCGAGTTAAATTAGGAGAGGCTAGGGGGTGCGGACTTTGATGAGGAGGAGTGTAACGGTTTTCAGTTTAACTTTTGAGGGTGAACAACGTCCTTAGAAGCTACGGTAGGGTTCACTGATGGCACTGTTCCTAGCTGTTGGTCACAATCAGTGAGGGTGTTCGGGATATATGAAAGTTTGTATGGTGTGATGGGAGAGAGAGAGTGCGTAAAACGTGAAAGGGATGGTTAGGAGTTGGTATGCATTTTTCTTTGGAAGGCTGGTCAGAGAATTTCTCTTCGCATCTTTACTTGAGGCGGAGCACAGTGCTACAGGTCGTGGTGTCAATTACCGTTGCGAGTTGGAGGTGGTTAGCATGGGTAGAAAGGGCTTGGTACTGTGTACAAGTAGTGCGAGTTCACCTCAGTGCATGGCGTGAACTGTGGAGATGAATATGAGTTTCTGAAGGGAGCATGTAGTTCGAACAGTGAGAGGTGATGTCGTGCTGGTTGAAATAAGGATGGAGAGGGAGATTTTTTGATGAGAAGTTGGTTGTCATTTTTCCTTTTGGTTTTCAAGGGGGAATCAATGGAGTTAAGGATTTGTGAAGGACCGCTAATGGTACAGGAGAACGACATTCTGTTGATAATTTCGGGGAAGAAAGACAATTGGGAGAGGGTTCTTTCCTTAGTGGGCTAGGCTGGAGTCAAAAAGGGGGTAAGGCCCATTTTATAAAAATAGTTCTAGTCTATTTTTAATTAAAAATAATGTATACAACTTGTTAATGAAATAACTCCTCCATACAGTGTCGGTTTTTTGAACTGTCAGTCACGTTGGGATCGTATGGACGGGAGCAACACAATGAGACTGGCCGGAAGTGAATCCGAGCCCGTTACAATTTATAGCAAAATAAACGGTCCGACTGAATCAAATAACGCAAACCGTTATTTAACGGCTAACGCGCAAATGTGAGTAAATCTCACTAACTCTGAACAGTTTATAATTTCATGTTGTATTGTTAGAACGGTTAAAAATTGTCTGTTTGACTGTGTGTTGATTGTTTGATTGAACTGCTAGTCAGTTAGTTAAATTTCTATATTGATTCTGTTTAACAGAATATATCATATGGAACTGAAAGTGATGTTATCTATATTGTCTAACATCTGTGATGTAGAGAAACAGGTTGGAGGAATCCGACTGGATTCCTCAACAGTTATTTTATTGTTTTTCATATATTGTTATATGATGTGATATAAAATCTGTGGGCGATTATACGTGCTTGGACGATATTGAACATCCTGATTTGATATGATTGAATACAATAACATACCGAATGTTGATAAGGGGATTTTCAATGTTTATATTGGAAATGAATCTTATTTATAAAATCGATAGGATTTTATAAAATGAAAACATTTATTTAATTAGGTAATAAATAAATGAAAAAGGATACATTTTATTTATTTGAATAAATAGGATAATGGAGATATTTATTTGTTAAGTAAATAAAGTTAAACTAAGTGAAATGAGTTAAGTTAATCAAAGTAATTTAGTTAAGTTAAACTAAGTGAAATGGGTTAAGTTAATCGAAGTGTATTGGTTAAGTTAATCGAAGTAATTGGTTAAGTTAACCAAAGTAAAGTTAGTCGACTTAATCGGGGTAATTGGTTAGGTTCACCAAAGCGAGTTAGTCGAGTTAATCAAAGTGATTGGTTAAGTTAACCAAAGTGAATTAGTTGCGTCAAACTAAGTGACTTAGTTAAGTTAAACTAATTTGTAAATCAAAGTGAATTAGTTGCGTCAAACTAAGTGAATTAGTCAAGTTAAACTAATTGGTTAATCGAAGTGAATTAGTTGGGTTAATCAAAGTGAATTAGCTGAGTTAAACTAAGTAAATCAGTTAAAGTAAATCAAAGTGAATTAACTAAGTTAAACTAAGTGGATTAGTTCAGTTAATCGAGACAAGTAAATCAAGTTAGAGTTAAACCAGTTGAGTTAACCAGTGGAGTTAACCAGTTAGAGTTGACCAGTTAGAGTTGACCAGTTAGAGTTGACCAGTTAGAGTTGATCAGTTAGAGTTATCCAAGTAGAGTTAATCGAGTAGAGTTGTCGAATATCACTTATCCGAAGTAGAGTTATCGAATATAGTTTATTCGAGTGGAGAAATCAAATGTTGTTCATTTGAGAAGAGTAATCGAATATAGTTTGTTCGAGTGGAGAAATCAAATGTTATTCATTTGAGAAGAGTTATCGAATATAGTTTATTCGAGTGGAGAAATCAAATGTTATTCATTTGAGAAGAGTTATCGAATATAGTTTGTTCGAGTGGAGAAATCAAATGTTATTCATTTGAGAAGAGTTATCGAATGTAGTTTATTCGAGTGGAGAAATCAAATGTTATTCATTTGAGAAGAGTTATCGAGTATTATTTATACGTTGAGGAGTTATCGAATATTGGTTATTGGGAGTTAGTTAATCCGAAGGAGTTATTCGAAGTTAGTTAATCCAAAGGAGTTAGTCGAAGAGTTAATCCAAAGGAGTTATTCGGAGTTAGTTAATCCGAAGGAGTTAGTCGAAGGGTTAATTGAATATTAGTTATTCAATTTGAGTTAATCGAATTTAGTTATTCGAGAAGAGTTGAATCGAATTTAGTTATTCGGAAGGAGTTAACCAATTTGAATTAAGTTGAATCGAAATGGAGTAAATCGATTAGAATTAAGTTAATCGAGTTAGAGTAAATCGAATATTGGTTATTCGGAGGTAAGTTATTCGAATTAGTTATTCGAAGGAGTTAATCAAATGAGTTGATCCAAAGGAGTTAGTCGAATATTAGTTATTCGAATAGAGTTAAAGGAGTTATCAATTTTATTTTGATCGAAAGGAGTTATCGATTAGTAAATCGAAAGGAGATTTTCGAATATAGCATATTCGAAAGAAAGAGATCGAATATTGTTTATTCGAAAGAGAGAGATTTCGAATATGAGTTATTCGAAGAGAGATAATCGAATATAGGTTATTCGAAGAAGAGTTAATCAAATAGAGATTACTTGAAAGAGAGTTATACGTCCAATTCGATTATAGCGAATTCGGGAAAGTACTATTTACTTTCCAGGGTTTAAATCAAGATTTAGTTATTGATTTAGAAATTAGGTGTCTGTTAAATTATTCGAGTTAGGAGATAAAGTTATAATTTAGGTTAGATATTGCAGAAGTAGGAATTATAACGTTATAGTTATAGTCAAACACTGTCCTATAAGAAGTGGATTCGTAACCTGAATCCGAGAATTTGTGTAAACAGATGATTGGAAAAAGTGAGTGACGAGCTTCATCTATTTCACAGTAAAGGACGTTGTTCAATTAAGGTCTGAGAGGTAATTATACCCCAACTTGATTGATTTCAGAATTGACAAAGGAATAGTTGTGGTTCGATAGAAAAGGTTGATTTGAAATATAGTTAAGTAATAAGCGATAAATGGATTAAGCGAAACGATGTTTTATAGAACGTTCATTGGAAATCCGTAAATGAGTTTTGGAAACGTTTTCCAAATATAGTCAGATATGTTTTCTAAACATAGAAAATGAAATGTTTTCATGATAAGAATTTAAGAAATAGAGTTAAGCAAATTCAGAAACTGACCGGAGAGGGTAACTTGAACGGTTTTCTAAGTGACGATCTGATGTTGGTTTCGACCTTCCGTATTGATACTTAGAGAATTGTTCTCATACTAGTTACAGTTAGGGACTGATAGTTGCGAAATAATAGTGATGTGAAAATAAGCTATGGAAATGTTTTCCAATGATTAATAACATATATTTTCTAAATATACGAAATAAGGAAATATGAACATATGATGATTGATCGATCGAATTTCCATTTGGAAATAAGATCGTTGTTTATACACCGACATGTTTTAATTTGATAGTTAAATCGCAGACTATCAAAGTTTTTACCATTTTAACGTTGTTAATGTGGAGAGACCGGTTGGATTATTATCCAAAGAACCACTCTGCATTGGCATAAGCGTTGCGAGCAATATCTGCCAAAGATAAATTGAAGACGGAGTAAAGTGCAAGGGCTGTTGTATAAGTCTTAGATAACAGTGACTAAGATATATATACTGAATAGTGCCTTCGGTTTGTCCAGTCCCAAGACAACTTATAGGGAAGAAGGTCTGACAGAGTATATCCAATGGATCGCGTAAGTTGATCTGTTCAAACGTATTCATGTTTGGTGGAGGAGGAATTCGTTTCTCTTAGCTGTATACCCGTGTTATTTTTGAATAAGTCAATTTGTGATTTGGCGGGTATGACGATGTGGCATTCAAAGTGAATGGTGATCAGATGTTCTGAAGATAGACGTAGCTTCTAGCCTCACACCAGGAAGTAACAAAAGTTGGGCTAGGCAGCATGGCTAGTTGGGTCATCCCCATGCAGGGTGTATTGTCACCGATCTAGAGAATATTCATATTTATACTTCTTTTTGATTCTGTATCTTCGAATGACGGTTTGATGGCCTATAACCGTGGTGGCAATATATTCGCGACACTCAAGCTAAATGAGTGAGCGGTCATGTGTGGCCGGGTTGCAATACGTTCTTGTTGAACCCTGAGTGTATCACCTCTAGAGTACACTATTCAGAAGGTGCTCCCATACCTTGTCTGTTGGAATCCATTCTCCGATAAGCGCCCTGCGGTTTATGATTTAATACTATGTATGTAGAACGTGAGATGCAAGCGTTTCTGCTAGATTGATACCTATTTGTACTTAGACATTATTATAATATCACAATGATATTGCTTGTCAAAGTTGTTCAGATACTCATAAGGGAAAAACCCGTTCCGTATTCACGGCGTGGTCTTATGAGATATCCTATACCTGTTTTAAACTATTTCACTCACACCAGTTCCATGACTGACCCGGAGTTTATTTTATTGTTTTCCCTCAACTATTGGGTGCCTAAATTTGTACGGGCAGTCAAGTAGTCGGGATTTACAGATATACTTGGAGAGCTTGGAGCAGGAGGCTGCAAGATTCTATAGCTATAGTTATTTCCGCTGTGTTGTAAGTGTTGTACTCTGATAAGTGCTATTGTATATATATAACTGTTACTTCAAAGCTATGTTATATATTATATGTTATTCGTTCCGCTGTGAGATTCGTGTTACTCTGATGATTCTGATGTTCTTCTTCTTCTTCTATTCTATTAGTTCTATCTTTTCTTTCTCACCTTCTAAATTCTTTCACTAACGTCTCGGAATTTCCGACTCTCGAGGAGTCGGAAATTTCCAGCCGTTACACACAGCGCATGGAGTAAAATATAATAATAATAACATACTTGACATAAAACAGGTGAGACAGTGCATAAGCTGATAACTAAAATCAACATCAACATCAGAGCAGCGGAAATCCAAATACAGCTTATTACAACTTTCCAAATTTACTGTCTCTAAACAAAAGAAAACTAAAGTAGAAGATGCACCAATAATGCCCAAGCAGTGATCTTCAACAACTCAGGGAGAATGCTAGGTATATATTACGTGGAAGCCTCCTGCTCGTCTCTGGATCATCTACCCGTGCATCACCAGCTAACGTGTCTCTAGTCTGCTCATGTGAGCACCCAGAGTAATAAGAGGAGACATAAAACTCTGGGTCAGACATAAAGCCTGGTATGAGCGATAAGCATCTAAACAGAATAATAACAGGTATACTAAACCATACCTGAACCTGGACCTGCAACCAAAGAGTCAGTACCACATACCGTACAATACTCTAAGGTGCCATAATAAAGAGTGTAAGAATACGGGGGTGGGGTGTGCATGTCATAATGATAGCAAACAAATCAACCATAGCAACCATCCTCACATCTCTCACTCAGTGCGTAAAGCATACGATATCTACCACTTTGGAACACTAGACAAATTGAAGTAACGACGAATCCCGACTTGTAGAAACCCTGCTGTATCCAAGCTAAACACATGGAGTCATGACCAAACATTTCAATGACCCACCACATTGGTTGTAACACCCCGAATTTTCTATTAACACTAAAGTTGAAAAAATATTAATAAGTGTGTAAGAGAGGGGATGTATCTAATATGAATATAAAAATATTAATAAGTGTGTAAGAGAGGGGATGTATCTAATATGAATATAAAAATATTAATAAGTGTGTGAGAGAGGGGATGTATCTAATATGTATATAAAAACAATAATAAGTAAAGGGGGATGTATCTAATATGTACATTGTAGAAAATATATATATATTTATGACATGAATAGAAGTTTATTAATATGCTGAGTGTTTGCTGAGTCACTTCTGACTCATTGCTGAGTCAACAAGATAAACCCCATCTTGTCTGAACGGCTGCGGTTATTTCTAGGTTAAATCTAATGGCCTAAATGAATTCTAAAATCTATAAATAAGTGGGTAGACCCTAGACCTAAATCACTTGTAAAATTAGAGAAGCTACCGTCATGCTGCTGCCATGGAGTTCAGCATAGCTGTCACAAACTAAGAAGAGGAAGCCTAATCATCTACAACTAAATCTACACAAATCAAATCAAAAGATCTCTCTTTCTCTAATTCTTTTCTTTTGTTGGTGAGTATGATGATTCTCACAAGACTATTACAAACTAATTTGACTCAGTTATGAATGGATCACAAGAAAGTGATGTGATTTGTAATTGTAAATTCTATATATTGTGGATCTCTTATTATGTTATTATGTTGTCGTATGATGTAAATTATATATGCTATGTCATGCTATGTTGTAAATTCTCTTATGCTATGTCGTGCTATGTTAAGAATCATGTCAAGCTATGTTATACTATCATACTATGCCATGTTATAAATCATGCTATATTATGTTGAAAAATCATGATGTTGTTGGATCATGCTTAAAGTTATGTTTTTTTCTTCTTAATTTAAATGGATCTTGTTTATGGGAATTTGCCTGTTAGGTTAGGTGTACCCATAAACTTGAAACTATAATTAAATAAAACTTGATTATGGGAATTTGCCTATTGAGTTAGGTGTACCCATATAAAACCATGTTGTAAAAAAATTAGATGATGTTGATTCACACATGTTCATATGTAAGTTTATGAAAATTGATTGAGATCATATTAGGTGAATTTTGAACAAGTTGACACCTTTAGATCCATGACATGTATAATCTATGCAACTTGGACATATGCAAGTTTCACCCCTTATTATGATTCATTTGGTCACATATACATGTTGTTATTATGATAATCTCTTTTATGCTATGAGTTAGGCTAATCGAGTCTAACATATATTTTACGAATAAACGTTCAAACGTGGGGTAGGGGTAATATTAGGAATTAATAAATTGGGTGCAATTTTGTAAGATGTTGCATACCATGAATGAATGTCCATAATTGAGTCAATTACGGACATTGTTAAAAATTGGAAGTAATTAATAATTCAAGTAGGGAATTATTAAAATTGGGGGAAAGTGGATTATTATTAATAATCAATGCTTAGGACACGAGGTTGGACCCGTTTGTGATGTAAACCTGCCCGGACCCGCCCGGCAAATCCAGTAGTCACAAATGTCGGCCCAATGTGAGAGGTCCTAGGCCCAAACTAAAGCATAACAGTTGTAAAGACACGAGGTTAGACTCTTTTATGGTGTAAGACTACCCGGACCCGCCCGGCAAATCCAGCTGCCATAAATGCCAGTCTAATGTTAGAGGTCTTTATGAGGTTATGGCCTTAATGAACTAAGAAATACTTAACCAGATAATCATGTAAGGTGGGACATGGGGGTTAAGTAGGTGCCTTGGGTGGCATGAGGAATCTGGTGGTTGCCTTTAGAGGCATTTGAAATACGATTAGACTTAACCAAACACACATGTAAATGAACATGACTAAGTGGGTTAAGTGGGATGGACTAATGGGGACAAGCTTAGGTGGAATGCTTGTGGTAAATAGTGGGGGCCCACTTCAACCAGTATCCCAAAACGTATCTTTGTGGGCTCAACCCAAGTCGAGGACGGGACACGCATACTGGGTTTGACTATAAGAGGCCAAAACAGGGAGCGGTGGCAACGCAAGTCCAACGGGTTTCATATGCGTGTGTGGACCCGGGCTGGTTGGTAAGACGTTGTTGCATCGTGTAGGTATAAGCCGTGCATGTCCGTTGTATCAGGTTGCCACTTTAGGGGAGTGATACACCCCACTGTGGGGCCAGCACGGGTATCTACGAGTTATGGAGCCGATCGAATAATGGGAAGTAGGGTACACCTAGTGGAGATAGGGGCAGGCGGCACCTATGTAGTCAGCTAGGGGTACGTAAAGCCATTGGGAAAGTTTCTAAGTGAAACTAAGTGGGATGAATCTTTAGGGTGACTGGTGTGGTGCAGTATAGTGTTTATCCTTTAGTATTTAGGAGCGCCTATAACGTTGCCTTTAGCGATTGTCTATGTCCTTAATCTGCTCTTCATAGACATTTTCTTGTTTTCCAGCTTATGCCTTAGTCCAGTTATTTTGGTAATAGTATTGTAGAATTATCATATTCACCAGACTTTATGTCTGACCACCTCTTTTCCATCCTTTTTCTCCCTTCAGGTCCGCAGGTTGGGCCAAGTTCTAGTGGAGTCTAGTTGGATCGCTTATCTTCTGGAAAGCTTGGACTGCTGAAGTAAAGTCCAGCTTGTTATCATTCTTTTAATGGCTATTCATGTAATGGGATTATGTACTTGTTTTATCAAGATAGATATTGTACTTGACATTGAATATGGTGTTATGATGTAATCAAACATGTTTTGACTTCTGCTACAATGAAATAAAGTTTTTGAATTTCCAAGTACTATTTTATATCTGTCTTGTTGTAATTTTACTGTTCTATATTCACTTAAAACCTCCATGGAAGTTAATGCATTCCCTTTGTGAGTGACATTAATGGACGTGGGGTGTTACACGTGGTATCAGAGCATAAGGTTACCAGAATAGATAAAAAAAATTTTTTAGAAAAATATCTTTTTTCTAAATTATTTTTGGAAGAAGTGCTTTCAAAAAAAAACATGTTATTTAAAGAGAGTTTTTATGAAAAACATAATCCCAAATAGCCACATCCTTATCTTTATCTTTCGAATTCTCCATTTTGAATCTTTCCTTTTTCGTTTCAGCATGGCTGAAGATCTTAATCTCCCAGAAGGTGTGACGATTCCAGGGTGGTTTAGGAGATACTTGGAGGCTAGGGCCACCACTGCAGGCCTAGCGGATACTCCTCCACCCCTAGTTGCACCCATTCCTCCTCCTCCTCCTCCTCCTCGTGTTGACACATTTGCAAAGACGTGCAAGGAATTCAAGGCTATGGGAGGAAAAACTTTTCAAGGGACTGAGACGTTTGTGGAGGCCAGAGATTGGCTTAAGGAGACCGAGGAATTGTTGGATATCTTTGAAGTGGAAGATGGGAGGAAAGTCCGTTTAGCTGCTTGGTTAATGAAGGGAGAGGCCTCGTTTTGGTGGGAGGTCACTAACGGGGAACGTCCAGTTGATTCATGGGCGGATTTCAGGCGAAGGTTTGAGGAAAAGTTTCTTTCAAGGGCAGAGGAGAACTTAAATATGGAAAAATTCCTGGCACTAAAGCAAGGGAGCTCATCAGTAAAGGAATATGTCAATAAATTTAATCAGTTAGCAAGGTTTGGCTTGGAGTTGGTGAACACGCCAGAGAAGAAAGCTTTGAGGTTCGTTAGAGGCTTGAATGAACCGCTGCAAGGGTTGGCTATGACCTACATCCCTATGGGAGCCACCTTTGAAAAGCTAGTAGAAATGGCACTTATGCATGAGGATAAGGCAGTTGAAAAGAAAGGGGATCAGAAGAAACCCCAACAGCAAAATAAGAAGGGTGGTAAAAACAATAATTGCAAAGGGAAGAAGAAATGCTTCAATTGTGGGACGCCTGGCCATCTCAGCAAAGATTGTAGAAAGAAAAAGAAGACTGGTTGTTTTCATTGTAGAGATGCGGGACATTTAGTGAAGGACTGTCCAAAGAAGGGGCAGAGGGCAGGGTCTACCTCGGGAGGACAGGTGCAGGCTCTTATGGCACCAGGGCAGGCAAGGGGGCAAGTTCAGGCTATTGCGGCCCCACCACTGCAAGAAAGAGGTAGAACAATTTCTGTTGAAAGCTTAGTTTTTCTGTTTGATCATCCTGTCCGTACCTTATTCGATTCTGGCGCATATCATTCGTTTATCTCTGCATCATTAGTTGAATCACTGCACTTGAACACCAGTTTAGTAGAGGATCCCTTGGTCGTTTCAAATCCAATTGGGGGTTCGGCTCATTTGACCATGATATGTTTGGATTTGAAAATCTCTATACTTAGCGTTGAATTTAGATGTGATGCTTATGTATTGGGCTTCACGGGCTATGGGCTAATTTTAGGAATGGATTGGTTGTCTAGAAATAGGGCCATTCTTGATTGTGAAAGGAGAGTAGTTAGGCTTGTGACTCGCCTTGGTAATGCTCTCGACATCTTTTGTAATCCCATAAATTCCGTTATGCTAAGTTATCTTGAATCGCTTGACGCATCTGTAGAGAACCTGCGATCGGTAGAAGTGGTCCGGGAATATCCGAATGTGTTTGAGGAGGTGAAGGGCTTACCTCCAAAGCGGGAGATAGACTTTCGAATTTATCTTGTGGATAATGCTAAACCCGTATCTTTGCCAGTGCGCCACATGGCTCCTCGTGAAAGGAGGGAACTCAATAAGCAAGTAAAGGAGTTGCTTGAGAAGGGTTTCATAAGACGTAGTATATCGGAGTGGGGTGCTCCAGTAGTTTTTGCCACAAAGGCGGATGGGTCTCTTAGACTTTGTATGGACTATAGAGAACTAAACAAGCTTACTAAAAAGAACCGACACCCACTGCCGAGGATTGACGATCTCTTTGATCAGTTAGTTGGCGCCTCAGTGTTTTCGCAGTTGGACTTAGCCACTGGCTTTCATCAACTGAGAGTGGATGAGGATAGTATAGATAAGACTGCTTTTAGGACTCCTGACGGATTCTATGAATGGCTAGTGATGCCCTTTGGTTTGACAAACGCCCCTGCATATTTTGTTGATTTGATGAGTAGGGTGTTTAGGGAATACCTTAACAAATTCGTGGTAGTCTTTGTGGATGACATCTTAGTCTTTTCTAAGAATAAAGAAGAGCACTCCCTACATCTTAGGGATGTGTTGGAAACCCTTCGAGCGCATAACCTTAAGGCAAAATTTTCTAAGTGTTACTTCTGGAGGGAGGAAGTACGGTTCTTAGGGCACGTGGTTTCCAAAGAAGGGATAGCAGTGGATCCCGCAAAGGTTGTGGCCATCCAAGATTGGAAGGTCCCTAAAAATGCAACCGAAGTAAGAAGTTTCTTGGGGTTGGCTGGCTATTATAGGAAGTTTATCAAAGACTTCGCAAAAATATCAGCTCCATTAACACGGTTAACGAAGAAGAACCTGGTTTTTACGTTGGACAAAGATGGCGATGATCCGTTCCAACGTTTAAAGAGAGCCTTAACTTCAGCCCCAGTCTTAGTGCTGCCAGACGGGAATAAACCGTTTACCATCTATACTGATGCTTGTGGGACGGGACTTGGCGCGGTCCTCATGCAAGAGGGAAGAGTAATAGCCTATGGTGGAAGGCAGTTGAGGGTTCATGAAAAGAATTACCCCACGCATGACTTAGAGCTAGCCGCAATTGTTTTCGCGCTTAAGTCTTGGCGTCACTATCTTCTTGGTGAGAAATTCGAACTGTTCACTGACCACAAATCATTAAAATACTTATTCTCTCAGAAGGATTTGAATTTAAGGCAGCAACGGTGGATGGAATTCTTAGCCTCCTACGATTTTGAAATAGCATATACCCCGGGCAAGGGTAACGTGGTGGCAGACGCCTTAAGTAGGAAAAGGTTGTCCTTGAGTCCGTTGTTTGTTGAACGACAAAGCTTAGAATTCATCTCTATGTTTGACTTTAGACCCTCCGTTGACTTAGTACCCGGTCTGTTAGCATCCTTGGAGGTTAGACCTACACTTCTAGGACGGGTTGGTGAGGCACAACGAGACGACCCACAGTTGGTTGAGATAGTAGAAAAGCTCAAAGGGGGGGAGTCGCCAAGCCATCTTCGTAGGTATACCCTAGACGATAAGGATTGGTTTCGAAGGGATAATAGACTTTGTGTACCACAAGACGAAGACTTAAGGAAGGCCATTCTTGATGATGCTCATCGCTCAAAAATGACCATTCATCCCGGCGGGGATAAGATGTACAAAGATATGAAGCGGGTTTTCTTTTGGGCCGGTATGAAAAAGGATGTGGCCGAGTACGTCGCTAGATGCTTGGTGTGCCAATGAGTTAAAGCTTAACAAAAGAAACCCGGTGGGTTGCTTCACCCATTAGAAGTTCCACTATGGAAATGGGAAAGCATCTCAATGGATTTTGTGGATGGATTACCAAGATCAAGGAAGGGTAACACGGGGATTTGGGTTGTAGTAGATAGACTTACTAAAAGCGCCCATTTTATTCCCGTGAAAAGTAAGAGGACTGCTCCGTGGTTGGCTTCTGTATACATTAAGGAGATAGTTCGTTTGCACGGTATTCCTTCTAGTATAGTAAGCGACCGTGACCCCATCTTTACTAGCGAATTTTGGAAGAGTTTACAAGAGGCGGTAGGGACTCAGCTATGTTTGAGCACCGCATATCATCCTCAGACAGACGGCCAGACCGAGAGGGTGAATCGCATTCTAGAGGATCTTTTAAGGCTTTGTATCCTAGACTTTGGGGGTACATGGGAAGAGCACCTTCCGTTAGTAGAATTCGCATATAAGAATAGCTTTCAGTCTAGTATTGGCATGGCACCTTTCGAAGTTCTTTATGGAAGGCCTTGCCGTTCGCCTACATGTTGGTGGGAATCTACCGATAAAATCCTACTTGGGCCCGATATGGTTAGGGAAACCTCGGAGAAGATTGAGTTGATTCGAAGGAGGATGAAAGCAGCACAAGATAGGCAAAAATCGTATGCTGATAAGAGGAGGACAGATCTTGAGTTTGACATTGGGGACATGGTTTTTATCAAAGTATCTCCGTTACAGAATGTTGTTCGCTTTGGGTCCGTGGGGAAATTAGCACCAAGGTTTGTAGGGTCGTTTCCTGTAAAAAAACAGTATTGGGAAGATGGCATATAGGGTGGAGTTGCCTGAGAAACTTAGTGGAGTACACGACGTATTCCATGTATCACATTTGAGGAAGTGTTTGCACAAGACCGCGGAGGTGGTAGAGCCGAGCTTGCTTAAAGAGGTGGAAATAGAGCGTGATGCAACAATTAGACGAGCTCCTACATGCATTCTTGGGTCGGAGATCAAAAAGTTGAGGAATCGAGAGGTCAGACTGGTTAAAGTGCAATGGGGAGATGATGAGAGCAACGCAACTTGGGAGACAGAAGAGAAGATGCGTTTGTTGTACCCTTTTCTTTTTGAGGGTATGTCTTTTAATTTCTCCTTTATCGCTTAGCTTATCTTATCTTTAGTATGTCCTCTCATTAGTATCTTTGACCTTAAGTTAGGATAATCCTATGGTTGAAACATGTGTTTGAGACATGTTATGTATGATGGATGCAAAATGGATGCAAGTGTTTGCTAGTGGTTGCTCGTGGATGCATATATACACACACTTTAGGCACTAGATCGGCTCAGTCACTTCATATTGCATATTGCATATATATGGATGTATTTAGTATAATGGATGTATAATGGTTGTACCATCATATGGATGTTGTATTTGGTTGAATGGGTGTGCACGCATATAGAAGTAGTATGTAAGCAATTAGGATCTTTTGCATACATAATGGATTCATGACACTTACATAATTTGCATTAAGGAGGTCAACTGAATCAGTAGACCGCCTGATTTCGCATTAGGTAAGGACATGTACACACACTTGCATATGATCATAAAGCATTAGAAGTCTTTTAAGGACAATGGATGCCTGTGTATGATGGATGAGTAGATGGACGTTTGGATGGTAGGATATACATTCTTCCAGACTTGAAGATTTCGGGGACGAAATCCTAAAAGGAGGGGAGAATGTAACACACCGAATTTTCTATTAACACTAAAGTTGAAAAAATATTAATAAGTGTGTAAGAGAGGGGATGTATCTAATATGAATATAAAAATATTAATAAGTGTGTAAGAGAGGGGATGTATCTAATATGAATATAAAAATATTAATAAGTGTGTAAGAGAGGGGATGTATCTAATATGAATATAAAAATATCAATAAGTGTGTGAGAGAGGGGATGTATCTAATATGTATATAAAAACAATAATAAGTAAAGGGGAATGTATCTAATATGTACATTGTAGAAAATATATATATATTTATGACATGAATAGAAGTTTATTAATATGCTGAGTGTTGCTGAGTCACTTCTGACTCATTGCTGAGTCAACAAGATAAACCCCATCTTGTCTGAACGGCTGCGGTTATTTCTAGGTTAAATCTAATGGCCTAAATGAATTCTAAAATCTATAAATAAGTGGGTAGACCCTATACCTAAATCACTTGTAAAATTAGAGAAGCTACCGTCATGTTGCTGCCATGGAGTTCAACATAGCCGTCACAAACTAAGAAGAGGAAGCCTAATCATCTACAACTAAATCTACACAAATCAAATCAAAAGATCTCTCTTTCTCTAATTCTTTTCTTTTGTTGGTGAGTATGATGATTCTCACAAGACTATTACAAACTAATTTGACTCAGTTATGAATGGATCACAAGAAAGTGATGTGATTTGTAATTGTAAATTCTATATATTGTGGATCTCTTATTATGTTATTATGTTGTCGTATGATGTAAATTATATATGCTATGTCATGCTATGTTGTAAATTCTCTTATGCTATGTCGTGCTATGTTGAGAATCATGTCAAGCTATGTTATACTATCATACTATGCCATGTTATAAATCATGCTATATTATGTTGAAAAATCATGATGTTGTTGGATCATGCTTAAAGTTATGTTTTTTTCTTCTTAATTTAAATGGATCTTGTTTATGGGAATTTGCCTATTAGGTTAGGTGTACCCATAAACTTGAAACTATAATTAAATAAAACTTGGTTATGGGAATTTGCCTATTGAGTTAGGTGTACCCATATAAAACCATGTTGTAAAAAAATTAGATGATGTTGATTCACACATGTTCATATGTAAGTTTATGAAAATTGATTGAGATCATATTAGGTGAATTTTGAACAAGTTGACACCTTTAGATCCATGACATGTATAATCTATGCAAGTTGGACATATGCAAGTTTCACCCTTATTATGATTCATTTGGTCACATATACATGTTGTTATTATGATAATCTCTGTTTTGCTATGAGTTAGGCTATTCGAGTCTAACATATATTTTTCGAATAAACGTTCAAACGTGGGGTAGGGGTAATATTAGGAATTAATAAATTGGGTGCAATTTTGTAAGATGTTGCATACCATGAATGAATATCCATAATTGAGTCAATTATGGACATTGTTAAAAATTGGAAGTAATTAATAATTCAAGTAGGGAATTATTAAAATTGTGGGAAAGTGGATTATTATTAATAATCAGTGCTTAGGACACGAGGTTGGACCCGTTTGTGATGTAAACCTGCCCGGACCCGCCCGACAAATCCAGTAGTCACAAATGTTGGCCCAATGTGAGAGGTCCTAGGCCCAAACTAAAGCATAACAGTTGTAAAGACACGAGGTTAGACTCTTTTATGGTGTAAGACTGCCCGGACCCGCCCGGCAAATCCAGCTGCCATAAATGCCAGTCTAATGTGAGAGGTCTTTATGAGGTTATGGCCTTAATGAACTAAGAAATACTTAACCAGATAATCTTGTAAGGTGGGACATGGGGGTTAAGTAGGTGCCTTGGGTGGCATGAGGAATCTGGTGGTTTCCTTTAGAGGCATTTGAAATACGATTAGACTTAACCAAACACACATGTAAATGAACATGACTAAGTGGGTTAAGTGGGATGGACTAATGGGGACAAGCTTAGGTGGAATGCTTGTGGTAAATAGTGGGGGCCCATTTCAACCAGTATCCCAAAACGTATCTTTGTGGGCTCGACCCAAGTCGAGGACGGGACACGCATACTGGGTTTGACTATAAGAGGCCAAAACAGGGAGCGGTGGCAACGCAAGTCCAACGGGTTTCATATGCGTGTGTGGACCCGGGCTGGTAGGTAAGACGTTGTTGCATCGTGTAGGTATAAGTCGTGCATGTCCGTTGTATCAGGTTGCCACTTTAGGGGAGTGATACACCCCACTGTGGGGCCAGCACGGGTATCTACGAGTTAGGGAGCCGATCGAATAATGGGAAGTAGGGTACACCTAGTGGAGATAGGGGCAGGCGGCACTTATGTAGTCAGCTAGGGGTACGTAAAGCCATTGGGAAAGTTTCTAAGTGAAGCTAAGTGGGATGAATCTTTAGGGTGACTGGTGTGGTGCAGTATAGTGTTTATCCTTTAGTATTTAGGAGCGCCTATAACGTTGCCTTTAGCGATTGTCTATGTCCTTAATCTGCTCTTCATAGACATTTTCTTGTTTTCCAGCTTATGCCTTAGTCCAGTTATTTTGTTAATAGTATTGTAGAATTATCATATTCACCAGACTTTATGTCTGACCCCCTCTTTTCCATCCTTTTTCTCCCTTCAGGTCCGCAGGTTGGGCCAAGTTCTAGTGGAGTCTAGTTGGATCGCTTATCTTTTGGAAAGCTTGGACTGCTGAAGTAAAGTCCAGCTTGTTATCTTTCTTTTAATGGCTATTCATGTAATGGGATTATGTACTTGTTTTATCAAGATAGATATTGTACTTGACATTGAATATGGTGTTATGATGTAATCAAACATGTTTTGACTTCTGCTACAATGAAATAAAGTTTTTGAATTTCCAAGTACTATTTTATATCTGTCTTGTTGTAATTTTACTGTTCTATATTCACTTAAAACCTCCATGGAAGTTAATGCATTCCCTTTGTGAGTGACATTAATGGACGTGGGGTGTTACATTGGTCGTAGCCCTTGGTCCTACCAATGCCATAATGGCCCTGAATCCGCCTTCGCACCTCCTACCATAGTGGTCCAAAGCTATAGACCTCGATAACCCCTTAACACGCGTCCCGCAGCAAAGCCCATTCATGAAGCGAACTCGTTGATTCCCATCTAGATCTTGAGCTCTATCTTCTCATTTGGACTTCCTTTGCATCTCGGGTTTGGTCGAATTGGAGTGGGTCTTCAGAAGAGTTGTCGTGCAGTAGCAGCCCTAGAATTCGGTTCGGTTCGGTAGTCATTACCCTCGTCGGTTCGGTTCGGTCCTCCTTCCTTGTCATCTTTCCATTCGGTTCGGGTCGGGTACTTCACTTCGGGTCGGGTCGGTGTCCTCCTCCGGGTCGGGTCGGGTTGCTGTCTTCCTTCCAGTTCATGTTCCTTCTCCGATCAGCTCCTTCGTTTTCCATCTACTCCGATCCGATCCCTTCGCCTTACTTCAGTCGTAGCCTTCAATTCTTGAGTCGATCCGATCTAGCCTCCATTATTCTTCCGATCCGATCCCCTTGTCCACTCCAACTCTAAGTAAACGGCCTTCCTTTTTGCCAAGTCTCTTATGTGCCAAACTCCAGTTCGGGTCGGGTTTTCTTGCCCAGTTCACATATCCGATCCTAGCCCTCATCCGATCCGATCCGAAGCCCTGCACAACTTTCTGCAACTTTTTCCAGCAACTTGTTTACGCCATTCGACGACATTTTCAACAAATCCAACACTTCTAATCAATCATAAAACATACCATAGAGTCATAGCAACACGTAATAGCAATCACAAACAGCAAACAACAATTCAAATGAATCAAAATGGATCAAAAGTGACTAAAACTTCATATTTTCCCATAATCCCTCTTAATCATGTTTAAGTGCATACTTAGTAAAACTTAATCAAATCGTCTAAATTTTCTAACAGAGGTATGAAATATTATTTAATAATTTCTAAACATTTTTCCAGAATTTATTAGTGTATAAATTCGCTAATCTTCACTAATTACCCTTAATTACCGTAATTAGTGCAAAAACTATGCAAATCACTCACCTTGGCCACAAAATAAAACACCAAATCTGAAATACTCTCTGTTTGGGTCGAATTCCTATGTATAGCAGCAGCTCCAACCTTGCTTTGTTGCTATTTGGCCTTGCTTTGATGTAGTTTAGGCTTAATCTTCACTAAAAATGTGTTTTGGAGTGGTTTTAGAGGATGGAAGCCATTACTAAGGTCTCAAGAAGGTTTGTGGCGGCTCAAAACTGAAATGAAAGTGATTTCCTAACCCTAATCAGTCCTCCTATACCTCTAAACCCGAAATTTCCCTCTGGGCCTAGCTGCTAATCACCCGGTTAAGCCCAATTAAGCTGTTTTTCACCATCTGAAACTTGTTTCAGCCATATCTGCCAAACGGTGAGTCCGTTTGGCTAATGTGACCACTCTACGGAAAGAGAAACCATCATCCGGAGCTAATGGAATTGGTTTCAGGTCAAAATTCCTTTCTAGACAAAAGTTATGGCCAAAACAGTGCCAACTAGGGGTAAAATGGTCATTTAAAAATCGGGAAAAATCATGAACATGGGAAATGACCCCAATAGTCGTCTCCCAAAGTTACATGACCATACAACTTCATATGTTAAAGAAATAAATATTCTACGATCCTATGATGCGTAGAATGCGGGTCGTTACAATCTCCCCCCTTAAGAAATTTCGTCCCCGAAATTCCTTAACCCAAAACATACAAAAGATCCCGCATGCCTAACAGCCATATACAACAATCAAACATGCAAAACAAGCAAACAAGCCTATCCTAGCATGCGGAAAACTAAATCGAAGTCAAAATCTTACCAGGCAAAGAGTTCTGGGTATGTCTTCCTAATGTTCTCTTCTGTCTCCCAAGTACAATCATTCTCGTCCTCGCTCCACTGAACCTTGACCAACTTCACCGCCTTCCTTCGAAGTTGCTTCATGTCGTGCTCGAAAATACGGGCCAGCTTGCGGTTCCCAACCGCCTCGGGTTCTACTTCGAAGTCCTCTAACTGATCAGGTGAAATAGTCATATCTGAGTCATGAACGAACTTCCTTAGTTGGGAAACATGAAATACGTCGTGAACTCCCGCCATCTTCTCCGGTAAGTCAATTCTGTATGCCAAATTCCCGACTAGTTCAAGAACAGGGAATGGGCCAACAAATCTTGGAGCCAACTTGCCTCTCCTGCCAAATCGTATTACGCTCTTCAACGGAGAGATCTTGACAAACACCAAGTCACCAACGGAGAATTGTAGGTCTCTTCTCCTCTTATCAGCATAACTCTTCTGCCTATCTTGGGCAGCCTTCATTCATTGTTGAATGATCTTGATCTTATCTGAAGTTTCCCTCACCACATCTGGTCCAAGCATAAACTTCTCGCCAGTCTCTATCCAACACGATGGTGAGTTGCACGGTCTTCCGTACAAAGCTTCAAACGGAGCCATACCGATACTGGATTGGTAGCTATTATTATATGCAAACTCTACTAGATGCAAATGGTCATCCCATGATCCACCAAAATCCAATATACACGCTCTCAAGAGATCTTCCAAAATACAATTCACCCTCTCCGTCTGACCGTCGGTCTGAGGATGATATGCGGTACTGGGATGTAACTCTGACCCTAGAGCCTCTTGTAAGCTCTTCCAAAACCCACTAGTGAACAACGGGTCCCGGTCACTCACAATGCTTTTAGGTACTCCATGAAATCTCACTACCCACTTTATATACAATTTTGCTAACTTAGCTGCCGTTCTGGTCGATTTGACTGGTATAAATCTTGCACCTTTAGTCAGTCGATCCACAACTACCCAAATGCTATCATGTCCCGATCTAGTCCTTGGTAAACCATCAATGAAATCAATCGAGACTTGCTCCCATTTCCATTCGGGAATTTCTAAGGGCTGTAACAACCCACTAGGCTTCTTTTGCTCGGCTTTAACTAGCTGGCAATTCATGCACTTGGATATAAACTTTCCAACGTCTCTTTTCATCCCTTCCCAGTAGTAAGTCTGCTTCATATCTCGATACATCTTGTTACCACCGGGGTGCATAGTCAGCTTTGAGTGATGACATTCTCTAAGCACCTCATCTCTCAATCCATTGACATTGGGTACAACAAGCTTTCCATTCTTTCTAAGCCATCCATCTCGATCAAGCCCATACTTGTTCATCTCCTCATCGATACCCATCTCTAACTTGGAGATGATTTCCAATAAGTTAGGATCGTCCCTCTGACTAGAGCCGATCCGCTCAATTAAAGTGGGTCTGATCATCAAACTTGCTAACATTTCTGGATCCAATTCGCACTTTGGTCTAAATCAAACCCCGCGATATATTCCAGTTGCTTCCATTCAAGGAACATAGCCCCTAAACTGGCATGTCTTCGACTCAACGCATCGGCCACCGCATTGCCCTTTCCCGGTGTATATGCGATGTCAAAATCATAGGAAGCCAAGAACTCTAACCATCTTTGTTGCTGGAGATTTAGATCCTTTTGGGAGAAGAGATACTTCAACGACTTATGATCTATAAACAGCTCAAATCTTTCTCCCAAGAGATAGTGTCTCCACATCTTGAATGCGAACACGATCGCTGCCAATTCTAAATCATGGGTAGGGTATCTTTTCTCGTGCGGTTTCAATTGCTGACTTGCATAAGCTACAACCCTACCGCCTTGCATCAATACAGCACCCAGTCCGGTACCACAGGCATCCGTGTATACCGTCATCTCTTTATCCCCCTTAGGAATGACTAACACTGGTGCGCTCGTCAACTTGTCCTTCAGACTCTTGAATGCATCCTCGCACCTTTCATCCCAGACAAAAGCTTGATTCTTCTTAGTCAACTGGGTCAATGGTGCTGCTATCTTGGAGAAACCTTGGATAAACTTACGATAATATCCAGCTAATCCCAAGAAACTTCTTACATCTTTTGCATTCTTGGGCGTAGGCCAATCTTGTACCGTAGCCACCTTCGCCGGGTCCAGGGCAATACCATTCTCTGATACAACATGGCCCAAGAACCTCACTTCCCTCTTCCAGAAGTGACACTTAGAAAACTTTGCTTTCAATTGGTGTTTTCTCAACACCTCCATCACTACTCTTAAATGTTCCTTGTGTTCCTCCTCTATCCTCGAATAGACCAAAATATCTTCAACGAACACAAGGACAAACTTATTCAACTTATCTCTGAATACCCTATTCAAAAGATCCACAAAATATGCTGGGGCATTGGTCAGCCCGAATGGCATGACCAACCATTCATAAAATCCATACGGCGTTCGAAATGCCGTTTTAGCTAAACTCTCAGCCTCCACTCTA
The DNA here is from genome assembly GCA_030737875.1 of Allium sativum. NCBI lineage: Eukaryota > Viridiplantae > Streptophyta > Magnoliopsida > Asparagales > Amaryllidaceae > Allium > Allium sativum. The sequence goes on along the minus strand of CM060913.1, from coordinate 334,692,021 downwards.
AGCTGATGAAAACCTTTCGCGAGATCCAACTGAGAAAATACTCTCGTGCCACTCAACTGATCGAACAAATCATCTATCCGCGGTAGAGGATACTTGTTCTTCCTCGTCACTTTATTCAACTCGCGGTAGTCTACACACAAACGAAGGGAACCATCCGCCTTGGTAGAAAACACAACTGGTGCTCCCCATTCAGAAACACTCCTTCTGATAAATCCCTTCTTCAAAAGAACGCTGACTTGCACCTCGAGCTCTCGCTGATCTCTTGGTGCCATACGACGAAGTGGCATCACTATAGGTCTGGCATCCTTTACCAAATCAATACGAAACTCAATCTCTCGGTGTGGTGGAAGCCCGGTCAGTTCTTCGAAAACATCCGGATACTGGCCAACCACGGGAAAAACTGACAACTCACTATGCGGAATGTCGAGGGAGTTTAGAAAACTAGCCAATACCCCCTTAATGGGTAGACCATCAAACACTATCCTCCGCCCATCATCCGCTCTAGCTGTCACTAAAAAGCCCTCACAGTCTACCACCACCCCGTATCTTTGGAGCCAATCTACTCCCAAAATAATGCCAAACCCAGTAAAGCCCAAAACAAAGCAATCACAAACAAACATGCATCCATGACTCGATAAGACCACATTACGACAAATCATGCTAAGGCTAGTCGAACCACCAATCGGGTTCGTCACTACTAAAGGTTTATCGACAATCTCGGGCTCCAATCCCAACCTATCTACCAGGTCACTAGATATGAAAGAACTGGAAGCTCCGGTATCAAATAAAACTCTAACAGGAACATCATAAACATAAAGCATACCTTGAATGACGACATTCTTTCCCTTCTCCGCCGCTGTTGGGGCATTCGACGAAGAAGGAATAGCATTAATGGCGTAGACTTTCACTATTTGCTTTTCTTTAGGGGGTTGCGGACACTTGTCCTTGTGATGTCCCATTTGGCCACAGTTGAAGCACTTCCTATCCGCTGGCTTGGCACGACAATTACTAGCATAATGGCCCTTCTTACCACAGCTGAAGCACTCAACATCTTGCTTATTCTTTTTCTTCTGGCCATCCTTAGTCTGACTCTACTTTCTCTTATTCTGGGAACCACCCTTGCCTCCACCACTTGCTTGTTGCTTTGGCTCATCTGCGGATGCAACCTCAGTCTTCGGCTTAGGGTAGAGACTTTCTGATCTTAATGCTTTCCCCACAATCGATTCAAACGTCTCATCGATGTGGTTAATAAGTATTTCCCCCAAGTATTGATCCAAAAAAGTTATGAATTTCTCATTCTTTTTTCTCGGCAGTATCAATAAGAGATAACCCATATTTTGACAGAGTGTCAAATTCAGCAATATACCCCGAGACAGCTCTGCCATTCTGCTTGAGCTCCAAGAATTTCTTAAACAGCACTGACTTCTGAGCAGCTGGAATGAACTTCTCGCTAAAGCGAGCCTTAAACTGCTCCCAAGTAATCTGATCTTCGGGAGTAACTGCCTTTATAGCATTCCACCAATTAATTGCCCGCCCTTGCAGCTGACGGGACGCTAGCTTTCTCTTCATCGCATCCTCGATACCCAAATCCTCGAAGATACGTTCGCAACTATCCAACCAATCCTGAACATCTGTGGCCGACTCCGTTCCGTGGAACGGCTTCCCACCAAGGCTAGTATAATCCTTATTCAGCTTGGCGAAGTCGACTCTTGGCGCCTGCACTATTGGACCACCACCATTTCCACCATTGGGAGCTGCCCTCTGTACATCTCTAAGCATCTCTCTCATGAGGTCAGTAAACATCGTCCTTATGTCAGCAGCATTCCTATTATTGGCTCCCCTACCAGCACCTCTAGTATATCGGCTCATCGTCAATCTGAAAAAGGAAACGATTAACGACTCCATGGTGGTGCTAGTGTAGTACGACTTAATCCTTATACTAGTAATAGTATATATATATATATATAGCTTTTAAAAACCAAAGTAATCACAAATACGCTCTCTCGTATACGTATATTATCTCTCCCTGATAACTCCCCTAGGTTAACTACGCAATCTAGAGCTCTGATACCAAGTGTGGCGGCCCGCACCGCACCAACCAACATTTACTCCAAAAGTGCGTTGTACACATGTCCAGTTAGCACGGAACGGGTCATGAGAAGAAAAGGGAAGAAGGAAATGAACATACAAAGAACCTGTAGAAAGTCTCACAGTGCATGGAGTAAAATATAATAATAATAACATACTTGACATAAAACAGGTGAGACAGTGCATAAGCTGATAACTAAAATCAACATCAACATCAGAGCAGCGGAAATCCAAATACAGCTTATTACAACTTTCCAAATTTACTGTCTCTAAACAAAAGAAAACTAAAGTAGAAGATGCACCACTAATGCCCAAGCAGTGATCTTCAACAACTCAGGGAGAATGCTAGGTATATATTACGTGGAAGCCTCCTGCTCGTCTCCGGACCATCTACCCATGCATCACCAGCTAACCTGTCTCTAGTCTGCTCGTGTGAGCACCCAGAGTAATAAGAGGAGACATAAAACTATGGGTTAGACATAAAGCCTGGTATGAGCGATAAGCATCTAAACAGAATAATAACAGGTATACTAAACCATACCTGAACCTGGACCTGCAAACAAAGAGTCAGTACCACATACCGTACAATAATCTAAGGTGCCATAATAAAGAGTGTAAGAATACGGTGGTGGGGTGTGCATGTCATAATGATAGCAAACAAATCAACCATAGCAACCATCCTCACATCTCTCACTCAGTGCGTAAAGCATACGATATCTACCACTTTGGAGCACTAGACAAATTGAAGTAACGACGAATCCCGACTTGTAGAAACCCTGCTGTGACCAAGCTAAACACATGGAGTCATGACCAAACATTTCAATGACCCACCACATTGGTCGTAGCCCTTGGTCCTACCAATGCCATAATGGCCATGAATCCGCCTTCGCACCTCCTACCGTAGTGGTCCAAAGCTATAGACCTCGATAACCCCTTAACACGCGTCCCGCAGCAAAGCCCAATCATGAAGCGAACTCGTTGATTCCCATCTGGATCTTGAGCTCTAGCTTCTCATTTGGACTTCCTTTGCATCTCAGGTTTGGTCGAATTGGAGTGGGTCTTCAGAAGAGTTGTCGTGCAGTAGCAGCCCTAGAATTCGGTTCGGTTCGGTAGTCATTACCCTCGTCGGTTCGGTTCGGTCCTCCTTCCTTGTCATCTTTCCATTCGGTTCGGGTCGGGTACTTCACTTCGGGTCGGGTCGGTGTCCTCCTCCGGGTCGGGTCGGGTTGCTGTCTTCCTTCCAATTCATGCTCCTTCTCCGATCAGCTCCTTCGTTTTCCATCTACTCCGATCTGATCCGATCCCTTCGCCTTACTCCAGTCGTAGCCTTCCATTCTTGAGTCGATCCGATCTGGCCTCCATTATTCTTCCGATCCGATCCCCTTGTCCACTCCAACTCCAAGTAAATGGCCTTCCTTTTTGCCAAGTCTCTTATGTGCCAAACTCCAGTTCGGGTTGGGTTTTCTTGCCCAGTTCACATATCCGATCCGAGCCCTCATCCGATCCGAGCCCTCATCCGATCCGATCCGAAGCCCTGCACAACTTTCTGCAACTTTTTCCAGCAACTTGTTTACGCCATTCGACGACGTTTTCGACAAATCCAACACTTCTAATCAATCATAAAACACACCATAGAGTCATAGCAACACGTAATAGCAACCACAAACAGCAAACAACAATTCAAATGAATCAAAATGGATCAAAAGTGACTAAAACTTCATATTTTCCCATAATCCCTCTTAATCAAGTTTAAGCGCATACTTAGTAAAACTTAATCAAATCGTCTAAATTTTCTAACAGAGGCATGAAATATTATTTAAGAATTTCTAAACATTTTTCCAGAATTTATTAGTGTATAAATTCGCTAATCTCCACTAATTACCCTTAATTACCCTAATTAGTGCAAAAACTATGCAAATCACTCACCTTGGCCACAAAATAAAACACCAAATCTGGAATACTCTGTTTGGGTCAAATTCCTATGTACAGCAGCAGCTCCAACCTTGCTTTGTTGCTATTTGGCCTTGCTTTGATGTAGTTTAGGCTTAATCTTCACTAAAAATGTGTTTTGGAGTGGTTTTAGAGGATGGAAGTCATTACTAAGGTCTCAAGAAGGTTTGTGGCAGCTCAAAACTGAAATGAAAGTGATTTCCTAACCCTAATCAGTCCTCCTATACCACTAAACCCGTAATTTCCCTCTGGGCCTAGCTGCTAATCACCCGATTAAGCCCAATTAAGCTGTTTTTCACCATCTGAAACTTGTTTCAGCCATATCTGCCAAACGGTGAGTCCGTTTGGCTAATGTGACCACCCTACGGAAAGAGAAACCATCATCCGGGGCTAATGGAAGTGGTTTCAGGTCAAAATTCCTTTCCAGTCAAAAGTTATGGCCAAAACAGTGCCAACTAGGGGTAAAATGGTCATTTAAAAATCGGGAAAAATCATGAACATGGGAAATGACCCCAATAGTCGTCTCCCAAAGTTATATGACCATACAACTTCATATGTGAAAGAAATAAATATTCTACGATCCTATGATGCGTAGAATGCGGGTCGTTACACAAGACTCCTATGAACACTCGATTCATCAAATCGATGAAGTAAGCTGGAGTGTTACACAAGCCGAACGGCATTACTAACCACTCATAGAATAAGTCTGGACCTCTGAATGTTGTCATAGGAACACACTCTTCGGCAATACGAAGCTGATGGAAGCCTGTAGCTAGGTCCGTCCTTGAAAATACTTGTGCTCCATTCAGACGATGCAATAAATCATCGATTCGCGGCAATGGATATTTATTCTTTATTGTCTGCTTATTCAAGTCATGATAATCCACACATAGTCGCAGAGTACCGTCAGACTTTGGGACAAACACCGCTTCTGCTCCCCAATCAGAGAAACTAGGCCTGATCAGACCCTTCCATACATGCTGTCGAGTTTTATTTCTAGTTCTTCTTTCTCCTTTAGAGTCATTCTCCGAATAGCGTGCACTACTGGCCTTGCGTTCGGAATTGAAGCGATTTAGAAATCTATTTCTCTCAGCGGAGGTAAGCTAACAACTTCTTCGAACACATCTGCATAATTCTTGACGATAGGAATATCTTTTATGAGGTCCTGTATATTCTCTATGACTATAGGGATATTTTCTATTTGAGCAGGAGAAACATCTAAAGCTGCCCAGAAGTCTTTTCTATCAGAATTCTGACCTTCACATGGAATGGTTATATAATCACCTGATTTAATCTTCGCCTTAACGACTTTGTCGGCGCATTTAACCTCAGCTTCATATTTGGTCAACCAGTCTAACCCCAAGATAAGATCAAATTCTGTAAAATTCATGACGACTGCGATGGTAGGGAACCGATAACGAGAAAAAGAAACAGGCAATCCACAAACCCAACTGAGATCGTGGGAACCCCCAACCGGGTTATGGACAGTCATTGGTTCTTTGAGCTTCTTCAAATTCAAATCCAGTTTCTTAACCGTATTCTTTGCATCAAAGCTTCGCAATGCTTCGGTGTCAAAAAGTACTTTAACTGGAATATCTTTTACAGTAAGCGTGCCTTCTAAAACATCTGGCCTTTCCTGAATAGCTGAGGGTGCTGAAGTTTCTGCCACTTCATTCACTTGTACCATTCCAGGCTTCTTTAAGAGCCAACAATACTTTGCAAGATGACCAGTCCGATGGCATTTACTGCAATCTCTATTCTCTTGAGAATTCTTCTTGGATTTAGATCCACTCTTTATTCGTTTCTTCGAGGATTTGCATATCCCCTGCAAATGCCCTTGCTTATTGCAGTTATTGCATATGGTAGTCGTTACTGGTTCTTTCTCACATCTGGCCCTTTTTCGATTGACTCTGGGCTTCATACTGACCTCAGGACTATCAGTCTCAGACTCCTCTTTGTTACTAGAACAGGCTTCTTCTTCGTAGCGCAACATACCTTTCTTGTCGAGATCCTCATACTGGTAAGCCATGTATACCATTTCAGAGAAAGGAAGCTTCACATGCCCCATTACTTTACTTTGGTACTTTCTTTGAAGCCCGTTAATAAATCTCAGATTCTTCCTCTTCGGATTTTGAATTAGATGAGGAGCAAAATGAGAAAGTTCGTTGAATTTCTTATGATATTCTGGGGTATTCATATCTCCTTGTATCAGATAAGAGAATTCATCACATAACTGCTCAGTTGCTTCAGGAGGAGTAAATCTTTCTAGGAAAATCACTTTAAATCTATCCCAGGTAATATTAACTTCTGGATTATCCTCAATAATCGAATCCCACCAGAAAAAAGCTTCGTCTTTGAGTGCCCAAGATGCCAGTAATCTTTTCTGGTCATCTCTCAGCTTTAAACCTTCAAATATTTTCTCAGCAAAACGAATCCATGCTTGTGTTTTCATAATAGATTCTTCGCCCAAGAATGGTATTCCACCCAGATTTCTATATTTCATAAAAATAGCTTCAATATTCGGGTCAGTATTACTTCTTCTGTTTCTGTCACTCATTTTCTAGTACTTCTGCAAATAGCAGATCAAGTGTCTGGTCAACCGAAAAGATATTTTAAAGCATAGAGACATATAGTTGAATGTAAATGTGTCAATCGGGCGTATTTCATTCTGCTATACTCAAAGTAGGTTATTACTGACCCTATCTGCAATGATTTACCCGTCCTAGAACACTACTGGTTCTATTTCTGATGAGTTCGTTAATATGTTATATTCCAGAATTAAGCTTAACAAAAGCTCTGATACCACATTGTGACGACCCCAAAACCTCGTACGACGGTGGCAAGGGTAATCTTTGGAATATAACACATAAACAGATAATAGCAGAACAGAATTAAATAAATACACCAGATAATGCACAATAGAATACACTGGATAGATAACAACATCAGAGCTACACAGAATACAGGATGATACGTAGTACAAATACAGTTCAGCTATACATAAATGTCTACAGTGGAAAACAAACATAATATGTACAATAGGAGCTGAACAACATAAAAAGAGATAAATGATAGAATCCATCTTCAGCTCCAGCTATCCAGGAAGAGCCTGCTAAAACTTGAACACAAGGTTGCCCGTGTAGAAACAGGGGGCACCCGAGTTTGCAAGTGAAACGAACTACGAGTCAGTCATGGGACTGGTATGACAAATCTACTTAACACATTTATAATATCGCTAATCACAGGACAACGCCACTTTCGCGGAACGGTTTTACTCCATTTGATTGCCAGTTCTTTAAAACAAGTCAATCTTTTAAACATCGCAATGCTTTTTATAAAAATGAAGCCATTATAAGACTCAGTTCCCATCACACAATGCAATGCAAACCGGAGGATAGAATTTTACCTTATAATGGCCAAAATATGCTTGATACGAATAAAAAAAAAAGAATTTGATATTATTACTAGTGTTTATAGGTTTCAAAAACAATTTCAAACATAACTATCAATCATAGACGACATGGGTACCATATATCATGTCGCCATATATATATACAATCAAAACTGCATGGTGTCGTATTTGGAAATTGGATTTCCGTCATGAACCAAGGCAAAAGATCGTCCTTACCGAATTCGAGACAATCTAGCCCATGTCCCAGGATCAGGACGCATCAACCCTTGAATCGTCAGGGTCGGTCCACCGATGTGGATTATTATGCCTGAACACTATGTTTCCCCGCGCTTTGGGGCGTAAATGAGCCAACGAATGGCTCCATCGGCTTCACATAGTCACCGATATATACGAGGCGCCTCGCAACAGCAACAACCACACAGGTGAAAATAATATATACGTCAGACAGTTTAAGCACTGACCACCTCTAGCTAGAAGGAAACGCATGCCCTCCTTGAGGTCCTCTCCCGTTTCTAGTCCATCCCGGGTGTGAGGCTCGCGAATCAACGTTATACACAAAGCTATGCCACACAGGCCGTGCTTTGATCATCAACTACAAAACTTTGCTTTTCAACAGAAGCCTTGATCATTTGCCACTTAGGCGTGCCACACAGGCAGCTCACTCCATGCGACTGATTTCTATCAATATATAACCTCTGAGCTCGTACGTCTCAGAGAAGGGCGTTAAGCAAGAGAATAAATTCTCCGTCGCCAAACAGATATATATTTAATAGAGATCAATCAGCATAGAACAAAATCTAATGTCAGACACATAGTCCATTTACAAGTTCGTTCTGGGTCTGAACGAAACCGGAGGCACTATATACCTCGCATATCCATCGATCTCCACGTACGTCTGGACGATCACCGCTCATTATCCATATTTCGGGATGCCTCCCAATCAGGACATCAGTTACCATCCAATAGAGGTAAAGATCTCCGGTCTTCAACCACCGTCTTCATCATCGATTTCTTATCGTCGATCCAGTTATTCAGAATGGGATAAACCCAGTCTTTCTGAGCAACTCGCGTATATAATAAACAAGTGCTTCACAAACACAACATACGCCTTATTCCAATTCATTAGTCACTAACAGTAAATTAGTAAGAGAACGATTTCCAAAATATTAACCACGAAGGCCGAAACGAACATCAGATCAAAACCCAGGAAACCATTCGACTTAGCTAACCTTCAGTTAGTTTCTAAATTTCACATTCCATATCGTTTATAATATTTTATAACGATATATCGCTATTTTTATTTATTTAAAAATAGCCAATTTATTCAAACGACGCTTCAGGCCATAACGCGGTTGTGGCGTTGTTTTTCTTTAGATTTGATTTACTCATATCTGAAAATCTAACCATTGGATCTTCACAAATTTTATATCATTAGAAAGATCTTTTCAAAACAAATCGAACGGTTTTAGTTTTGGGGAAATCCGACGGTCGGATCCCCCGGTACACTCGTTTGAAGTTTCGATTTCAAAATACAAACTACAACGTCGTTTTTTGTTTTAATTTAATTATATATATATATATATATAATAAATATAATCGATTCTAGCACTGTTTTTCTTTAGATTTGAATTAAACATCCCAGAAAATCCAACCGTTGGATCTTTACAAAGTTGGTGTCGTTGGAAAGATATTTCCAAAGCGAACCCAACGGTTTCGGTTTCGGGAAAATCCGATGTTCGCATCTCTCGCACTAATCGTTTGAAATCACGGTTTCAAAATATGAACTGTAGCTTCGTTATTCGATTTATTTTAATTATATTTATATGTATATTTGTATATAATATATTCTTCGATTTCAAAACCATATTCTTTTCATACCTTTGATAAAAATGATATTCTTTTCCAACTGACATTTATTTCTACACTTCACTATTTTTAACAATTCATGTATATAATAAAAATGTGATTTTTATTCTAAAGCCATTGATTTCAAAACTCGACTATTTTATATAGTTCATATAGATGATAAAAATATGATTTTTATTATAAAACAATTTATTTCAAAACACGACTATTTTATATAGTATATATAGATGATAAAAAATTGATTTTTATTATAAACCAATTTATTTCAAAACATGAATGTCGTTCAACACGTGATATTCTATTCAACACATGAATTTCTATTCGACACATGAATTTCTATTCAACACATGAATATAGTTTCAACGCATGAAAATAATTCTAACACATGAATATTATTGAAAATTTCAGTAGCATAACGGCAGGGTTGTTAAAACCGGGACCCTCCCTAGTACGGCTCCTCGCTCTACCTTAAAGCCTCGCAGCTTTTGACAATGGGGATTTCATGCATCTAGTTCACACGCAGGCGACATGTTTATTTATTTTCTTTTCCACAAACTAATCCTATGTGGTTTCAACCAAATAATTTTCAACCGCAAATGGGTATTTTTCAACCACAATTAATCAATTTCAACCACAAACATTTCAAATCCACCATTCGCTTTCAACCAATTTTCACACCGATCACAACCAATAAATATCGTCCATGGTTTGTGGACGAGGGGCATATATATATATTTATATAAGTATATTTCACTTCTATTTCAACTCATATATAATTTTTACAATGCATATATAACTTATACATCGAATGTACAACTTATACAACGCTTATACATGAGGTGTACAATGCTTATATAACTCATACATCGACTATATAATTTATACATCGTTGTTTACCATATCGTTTATAATTCAGAAATATCACATTGGGTTCCACTCCACCAAAAATAGCAGAAGGCTCAGAAAAATATGCGGCATGTTCTAGATGTAGATGACGTCCTAACGGTCCCGGTGTCTCTTGTTTCACTGAATTTCGATCACAAATGAAAAAGATACGATTTTTAGAAGTTTGCAATGTTTTAAGTGTTAAAATCAGTTTGAAATTAACAAAGCCGTACCTCAGCTAAAAGGTTCGAAACTAGTTTTCGATTTTACTCGAAATCCGTGAATCTTAAAGAGGATCGGGCTATGCAGTGTCGAAGGGGGAGGAGTGGCGCTCCGGCACCTGGGGGAGTTGGTCAGTTCGACGGCTTCAGGCGGGCTCGACGGCGATCCAAAGAGCGGATGTTCCCGGGGGTGATTCGAACGAAATACCTCACGAAAAAGGGAGTGCTTGGTATGGATTTGAATCGCGTCTCGAGCTCTTCAAAAACCTCAACTGGGTCGAGGTCTGAATTGAAGTGGTTTGGCCAGAAAATGGACGGGAAGGATGGAAGGGGTTTCCGTCGTTCGCGATGAGAGGAGAGAGAGAAAGCGGGGAGAGAGAAAATGTTACTGGCCAATGATAATTTTTTTATATTAATATATTTTAAAAATTCGAAAATACCCCTTATCTTATACGAACCCCAATCCAAACCCAACGTCTGTCGTCCCTAGCTAAGTACCCCCATTTCGAACACAATGGGATATGTTTCGTAGGCCCATTCGACTATTTGAGTCAGTTTCTCTTCAAATTAAAATATAAAACATTCAATATTTAATTTGAACGTACATTTCAATTTGCCTGGGCCACATACTGATTCTAAAAATTCCCGAAAAATAAATCTAGCTATGTTTTGACAATACGGTCCCAAAAAAACTAGTTTCGTCGAATTCTGAGACCGTTTGAAAAATGGCCCTTTTCTGGTTGATCCAATTTAATAGAAATCAGCCAAACGCATTTTCCTTTTCCACGCTCACATACTAGCTTCAAAAATTATGAAATTTGAAACCTACAATAATTTGACATCCCGAATCCAACAAAAGTGGTTTCGTCGAATTCTGAGGTCGTTTGCAAAATGGCCATTTCCACTGGCTATATAAACTCTATAGCGAACTTTCTGAAAATTCATTTAGCAATAACTTTTGCTTCCCGCTATGAAACTTTGATTTTTCAGATTCGTTAGAAAGATATTCACTAACAGATTTAAATATTTTTGGTTTCACAAAAATCAGTTTGTTTTGCACCCGATACAGTCAGTCAAAGTTTGAATTCAATTTTTGAAACTACTGCGCCATTTCAGGCCTTGTTTATAATTCAAAGTAATTATATTTATTTTCAAGCGTCGATTCAAACACCATTTTCGTCGTTATTATTTAAAATATTTATTTTAAATATTTAAAATCCACTAAAATAGCCAATTTTAAATTTTAAATTGGTTCAGATTTTACAGGTTGTTACATAGAATCTAATTGAAAATATCTTTCCAACGAATCCGAAAAATCAAAATTTCATAGCGGGAATCCTGGCCCTTAAAAATGGAACTTTTGCAAACGACCTTCGTTTTCGACGAAACCTCTTTTGTTGGATCCGGGATGTCAAATTATTGCTAGAATCTAAAATTCGTAATTTTCTGAGTCAATATGTGAGCGTGGCAAAAGAAAACGTGTTTTGTCAATTTCAGTTGAATTGGATCGACCAGAAATGGACCATTTTTCAAACAGTCTCTGAATTAGAGGAAATTAGTTTTGTTAGGACCGTATCGTCAATACGAAGCTAGAAATAATTTTTTTGTAATTTTTAGAGTTAGTGTGTGGCCCCGGTAAATTAAAATGTACGTTTAAATTAAATATATATTGATTTATGTTTTAATTCAAAGAAAACTGATCATAACAGCCGAACTGCTTACGATACATATCCCATTGTATTTAGAATGGGGGTAATTAGCTGGGAGCGACAGGCATTAGGTCTTATTTGGGTTTCGAGTTAAAAAGTTGCTTTTGGAGAAAAATAAAATATTAAATTAATTTAATTATATACCTATCCCCCCCTCAACTATCTCAGGGACCAAAAGGGAAAAAAAGAAGAAAAATCCCGACGTCCAGATCTCGCGCCCTCACCCCGTCTTCCATCTCGTCGCGCCTATGCGCGCCACCATGGGGGTCCCACCCCCGTGCCCCCTCTCCTCCGCAGCCTCCTTCCTACCCTCTCCTCCTCCTTCTTCTGGAAACCGAACCCCAATCGCCAATAACCCCCAAACCCTAAACCGTTCACTGCGAGCAGCCCCAACAGTCGGCGTCGACCGTCCCATACCCCCTCCTCCTCCGACATTAAGATTAGCTGTAAGTTTTTTTATTTGTTTACTTCTTTTATTTATTTAAATGAAATCAATTTTTTTCTTTTATATTATAGCAAAATAAAAAGCTATGGTTTTTGAAAATAAAAAGCTATGATTTTTGAAGATAAAAAGCTTAGATTTTTTATGATAAAAAGCTTAGATTTTTTTATGATAAAAAGGTTAGGTTTTGATTGATAAAAAGGTCTGATTTTTACTATAGAAAAGATATGATTTATGATTTAGCAAAGATTCGATTTTTAATCGTAGAAAGATTCGATTTTTACATTAGCAAAGTGTTGATATTTTTATATAGAAAGAAGCGGTGTTATAAAAATATCATTTCTATTATGAAGTTAGAAAAATAGAAATTCGATTTTTATATGCGAAGTAGCTATGAAAAGATTATATTTTTATCTTAGGAAAGACGATATTTTTATATATATAAAGATAATAATTTTATATATAGAAAGACGATATTTTTATATATAGAAAAGTGTGATTTTTATATAAAAGACGAGATTTTTATATATGGAAAGACGAGATTTTTATATATGAAGAGAAATAAAAATTCGATCTTTATCTAAGAAGTAGAAATATAAAAAAATAATTTTTATATAGAAAGAAGCGTCATATAAAAATGTGATTATTATACGAACAATATAAAAATAAAAATGTGATTTTTATTTATAAAGATCATTGTTTAAAAACCTAATTTTTAACATACACCGCGTGAAACAGATCGATGGAAGAACAACGAAGATTTTCTACATGAAAAGAGTCGCGGCGTTTGGTTTAGCTTATCGGTGAGAACTCCTCACTTTTATTTTAATTTCTAGTTGAAATATATACTAGGATGTAGTAGCACCCGACACCCGTTGTCCACAGACTATGGATGACTTGTTTGTTTGATTGATGTGTTGTGAAATTTTATTGTGTGACGTGGAATGAATAAATATTTTATAGTTAAAAATATGATTTTTTAAAGTGTAAATAAAATAAATATTTAAAAACAAATCGGACGGTTTGTTTTTATACACACATTTGACTGATATTGATTGGGACGATAAATTTTACACATCGCCCAACTGCACAAATAAAATCTGTGTTTGATTGTTAGAAACCCCACACAGGTATTGGGTTGATAATGGACATACACTAATCCCAATAATTAGTTGTATGTCGATCGATTGATTAACAGACTATGTAAGCGTTAATTATTTATATTTAATGCTTATGCAGTTGTGTGGTGCACTCTAGATGATGGTTGATATTTATCGTTTCTATTATATAAATGTGTTGTGTGGAATCCATATAATTAACATTATATGGTAACTGATTGAGCCTCATTCTAATTTGGAAAATAAAGAATATAATGAAAATTCATGTGTTAAATAATATAAATTCATGTGTTGAATAGAATGAAAATTCATGAGTTGAATAATATAAATTCATGTGTTGAATAAAATAAATATTCATGTGTTGAATAGAAGAAAACATTCATGTGTTGAATAAAAGCTGTGTTGATTAGATTGACGCCATTTTGACATGAACGATATTTTATATCGATTTTATTTGTTTTTATAATGAATATAGAAAAGGAAGTGATTTCAAAACATTTTGAAAATATTATCATTTATAGATTAGTGTTGTGGAATAGTCAATTTCGATTAAAAATTGAATATGAAGTTGAAATCGTTTTTGAAAACGAATTTAAAACGATTTATAAAATACGTTTTAAAAGGAAATCGACGTAATATATATAATATATATATTATATATATAATGGCCTGAATAGAACGGGCTGCGCTGCGGTAGTTCGCGAATTTCGACCATTGACTTTTAACTGATATTACGGGAGATCCGACCATCGGATTCTCCTAAATCCGGAACCGTTAGGTTTGTATCGAAAAGAGCTTTCTAATGAATATTAGAGATTTGAAATCTAACAGCTGGATTAGGAACTATGTCCAAATCAAATTTGGAAAAGGTTGCTGTAAGTGCAGGTCGATGGCCGTTGATGGAAATCGACCGTATGGGCCTTGATAAAATTATTAAAAATAGTAATAATTTGTGTAAAATCATAAGAAATGATTTGTGAAGAACTGGGACGAAAAACTCCATATTTGAAAAGATAAAAATAGATTTTTATAGAAATGAACTAGTTTTGAACTAGAATTATAATCCCATTTATTTTTAAAATAAATAAAGTGGATTTGAAATGGTTTTGAAAATAACTAGAATTTCCAATATATAAAGTGGAAATGGATTTGAATCAAAATTGTCTTTGGAATATTTCGATGTTGGATTTCGTGATTATACAGATATTGTTATGGAAATTTGGAAGATATATTTATATCATTATTTCCAATACGATATTTGTTGGTCGTGGAATTTGATATTGAATATAAGCCGATATATTTTCTATTCATAGCCTTGTATTTAATATCAAATGGGATTTGGGTTTTTCGTGAATGATGTCTTCATTAACACAGTTCTTAAACCTAGTTAAGAAAATGATTAAATCTTTTTATTTAGATTTAATGAAGTATACCAATTAAATGATATTTAATTGGAATTGAATTGGAATGTTATTTTGCGTTAATCGTGAACCGTGTTTTAAATGACATTGGTTCTTTAACCCAGTTAAAGACGGGATATGGTTTCCTAAGTTAAACAATCATTAATATGATTTTTGGGAAGATTAAAACCAAGTGGAGTTTTAATGAATCTTTAATTAGATTGAGATGATCGAGAATGGAGTATCACCAGATTTGCTCCAGGCGATAGTTAAATCTTTAATTAGATTTGAACGTGAAATGGTAATTGAATTTACCGATAACTCCGTGGTGTTAGATATGAAGTATGACCAGTTTTACTTCATGGGATGAATAGGTTGGGATTGGGAAATTTAAAATAAGTGATTACTTCGGTAAGGTTTGTTAATCCCGACTACTTTGGATAAACCATAATTTGGTTTTGAATTGATAAATAAAGGAAGATTAAAGAATAAATTTAAAGAATTTATCTTTCATAAAATTAACGGGAACCTTTCCCAAAGCATAAGAATATTTGAATAAAAGAATATTCTGAATTGGAATGAGGCGTATGTTGTGTTTGTGTAACACTTGTTTATTATATACGCGAGTTATTCAGAAAGACCGAGTTTATCCCATTCTGAATGTCTGATTCGACGATGTATCGAGGATGAAGACGGGGTCGAAGACCGGAGGTCTTCACATCGTTTGGATAATTACTGATGATCTTGATTGGGTTATACACCCAAGAGGAGAGAATCAGTTGGTGATCGTCCAGACGTACTTGGAGATTGATGGATATGCGAGGTACAAGGTGCCACTTGTTTCGTTTAGACCTGGAACGAACTTGTAAATGGACTGTGTGTCTGTCATTGGATTTTATTCTGTGTGACTGATTTCTATTAAATGTATATCTGTTTGGCGGTGGAGAATTTATTCTCTTGCATAACGCCCTTCTCTGAGACGTACGAGCTCAGGGGTAATATACTGATGGATATCAATTGCATGGAGTGAATTGCCTGTGTGGCATGCCTAAGTGGCAAATGATCAAGGCTTTTTTTGAAAAGCAGAGTCTTGTGGTTGATTATCAAAGCACCGCCTGTGTAGCACAACTTTGTGTAGCATTAATTCGCGAGCCTCACACCCCGGTTGTGAACCAAAAATGGGAGAGGACATCATGGAGGGCATGCGTTTCTTTCTAGCTAGGGTGGCATCAATGACCTACCAGCCCTGACATTTATATTATTTTCACCTGTGTGGTTGTTGGATTGCGAGGCGCCTCGGATATATCGGTGACTATGTGGAGCCGATGGAGCCGATGGAGCCATTGGGCTCATTTATGCCCCAAAGGGCGGGGAAACGCAGTGTTCAGGCATTTTAATCTACATCGATGGACTGACCCTGATTATCCAAGGGCCCATCTGAGTCTGGGTCCTGAGACATGGTATGCTAGATTGTCTCGAATCGGTAGAGGACAATCCCTGGCGTCGGTTCACATATGGAAATCTAATTTCCAAATACATGACTTTTCAGTTTTGATTGTAGAGCCTAGTATGGCGACATGATATATGGTATCGATGCCGTCTATGATTGATATTTATGATTGAAATTGTTTTGACACTATACACTTATAATAGTATCAAATGATTTGTTTTTAACGTACCAAGCTTGTTTGGCTATTATAAGGGTAAACCCTATCCTCTAGCTTGTGTTTCATTGTCTGATGGGACCCGGGTCTTATAATAGCTTCATTTTTCCAAAAAGCATTGCGCTATTTTGTTATATGCACCGGTATTCTTGGGAGGAAACCCGTTCCGTGTTATACGGCGTGGTCCCTTGATATATCTGATTTAAAGTAAAGTTTTAAATAACTGTTTTAGTTCTCACACCAGTCATATGACTGACCTGGAGTTTATTGTTTTAACCTAAACCCTAGGTGCCCTTATTTTGACACGGGCAGCTAGTAGTTTTGGTTCTGCAGATTTATATTCACATGATCCTGATATACAGCTGGAATTATACTCGGAAAGCTCTATATCTGCGTATTCCTTTCAGTTGTGTTTTTGTATTAGTTTTCCATTGCAGTAATGTATTTAAATCTCTGATAATTTTTTATGTGTAATATTTATTCATACTCTGTATGTTCTTGTATTCTGATGGAATTGTTGTAATATACAATGAAATTTTCTTCTGTTTGTGTTCCGATGTGGCTTGTCCTCAAAGCAATCCATTCTTCCCTTACCAAGGAAGGTACGGGTTCTTATATTTGGTATCAGAGCTCTGGTTTACAGAGCTTGAGAACAAGACACATTAGAACCATACGAAAGAATTCGTCATAGATTGGATTAGTAATATCCAACGGGAATGACTCGTTATAGATGGGATCAGTTGTATCCTAGAATGAGTGTGAAGAGTTTATTTTTAAAATGAAAACGAAGTTTGTTTTGAAAATTTAAATTAATTATACATATTAGCATATTTAGTTGTATTGATTTGGACAATCAAGTATGTAAAGTTTTTGTATATACGTCTGATCCACGTGTATTCGATGTTTTTAATATACTGGGTAGATATAGAATAACACTCTAGTCGCCTGGAGATGATTTTGATGATGGAGCTTCATCATCAGGATTTATGTTTGTGTTTCGAAAGTGAGATATCTATATATTTCCATTAGACTGGTGTGAGAAACAAAACTAGATAGGGTCTACTGTTGTGATTTGGCACTAAAAATGTGATTTTTGACTATATATCAAAATTATGAATTTGAAATGATAGTCAACTAATTGATTGCTGATTGTGATGTTTGATCATTGGTTGATTAATTAAAATTTGAACCATATAGGCCAAATTGAATCAAATATTGAACTGTATTGAAAATTGTTTGAAAATGCATGCATGTACATATATAGGTGTGAACAGGTCATAGCAAGGAGGCTAGAGTAGAAGAATAAAATTGTTTGACCGACAAATAGGTACATGTTTATTGTATTTCTTGGGTTTTTGATGATTTTATGAGCCGATTGGCTAGCCGCTTGGCTGTTTCTTTTTCTTTTTGGATTGGTGAGGGCCATGGGAGGCTATTTGAAATATCCCGAAGCTCCCGGTGCAGGGGAGGTTATGGCGAAAATTTTCGGAAATTTAGGGTGTTAGCCAAATTTTGAAAAATTTGAAAAGCTCTTAGAAACTGAAAAATTGAAGAACTTAAGCCATAATGAAAATAATGAATGGTGAGTTGATTAGGAAATCAACTTTCGGCTTCGTTCCTTTTCGGGGACGAAAAGTTTTAAGTGGGGGAGATTGTAATAACCCAGAAATCTGAGCCAATTTAAAATTTTTATTTTGGCGATTTTAATGAATTTTGAGTATTTAAAATGAATTATTTTAAATAATAACGACGAGAAATTTATTTTGAATAGAATTCGAATGTATATACTTATTTGAATCGTCGTTAGAATATAAATATTTTATTTTAATTATAAAAGGAATTGAAAATGGGCGGTAGTTCAAAAATTCAATTTCAAAGTTCAAATGAATGTACCGGATTCAAAATAAACCGGATTTTAGCGAAACCAAAAATATTAGAATCTAATTGAAAATATCTTTCCAATGAATCCAAAAAATCAAAATTTCATAGCGGGATTCAGAATAGTTGCTATGGAATTCTGGCCCTTAAAAATGGAACTTTTGCAAAGGACCTTCGTTTTCGATGAAACCACTTTTGTTGGATCCGGGATGTCAAATTATTGCTAGATTCCAAAATTCGTAATTTTCTGAGTCAACATGTGAGCATGGCAAAAGAAAACGTGTTTTGTCAATTTTATTTGAATTGGATCGACCAGAAGTTGACCATTTTTCAAATGGTCTCAGAATTTGACGAAATTAGTTTTATTAGGAACGTATCGTCAGTACAAAGCTAGAAATAATTTTTCTGTTATTTTTAGAGTCAGTATGTGGCCCCGGTAAATTAAAATGTACGTTTAAATTAAATATATTTTGATTTATGTTTTAATTCAAAGAAATACTAATCGTAACAGCCGAACTGGCTTACGATACATATCCCATTGTGTTCGGAATGGTGGTAATTAGCTAGGAGCGACAGTCATTGGGTCTGATTTGGGTTTAGAGTTAAAAAGTTGCTTTTGGAGAAAAATAAAATAATAAATTAATTTAATTATATACCTATCGCCCCTCAACTATCTCAGGGACCAAAAAGAAAAAAAAGAAGAAAAAACCCGATGTCCAGATCTCATGCCCCCACCCCCTCTTCCATCTCATCGCGCCTCTACGCGCCACCACGGGCTGTGGGGTCCCACCGCCGTGCCACCTCCCCTTCGCAGTCTCCACCCTCCCCTCTCCTACTCCTTTCTTCTGGAAACCGAACCCCATTCGCCAATAACCCCCAAACCCTAAACTGTTCACCGCGAGCAGCACCAACAGCTGGCGCAGGCCATCCCACACACCCTCCTCCTCCGATAATATGATTAGCTGTAAGTTTTTTTTATTTTATTTGTTTACTTCTTTTAGTTATTTAAATGAAATCAGTTTTTTTCTTTTATATTATAGCAAAATAAAAAGCAATGATTTTTGAAGAGAAAAAGCTATGGTTTTTTATGATAAAAAGCTTAGATTTTTTTATGATAAAAAGGTTTGATATTTAATGATAAAAAAGTCTAATTTTTACTCTAGAAAAGATATGATTTATGGTTTGGCAAAGATTCGATTTTTAATCGTAGAAAGATTCGATTTTTACATTAGCAAAGAGTTGAGATTTTTATATCGAAAGAAGCAGTGTTATAAAAAATATGATTTTTATTATGAAGTTAGAAAAATAGAAATTCGATTTTTATATATGAAGTAGCGATGAAAAGATTATATTTTTATCATAGGAAAGACGATATTTTTATATATAGAAAGACGATATTTTTATATATAGAAAGGCGAGATTTTTATATATGGAAAGACGAGATTTTTTATATATGAAGCGAAATAAAAATTCGATCTTTATCTAAGAAGTAGAAATATAAAAATATAATTTTTATATAGAAAGAAGCGACATATAAAAATGTGATTATTATACGAACAGTATAAAAATAAAAATGTGATTTTTATTTATAAAGATCATTGTTTAAAAACCTGATTTTAAACATACACCGCGTGAAACAGATCGATGGAAGCACAGTGAAGATTTTCTACATAAAATGAGTCGCGACATTTGGTTTAGCTTATTGGTGAGAACTGCTCACTTTTATTTTAATTTCTAGTTGAAATATGTACTAGGATGCGGACGGTTCTTAGTAGCACCCGACACCCGTTGTCCACAGACCATGGATGCCTTGTTTGTTTGATTGATGTGTTGTGAAATTTTATTGTGTGACGTGGAATGAATAAATATTTTATAGTTAAAAATATGATTTTTTAACGTGTAAATAAAATAAATATTTATAAAAAAATCGGACGGTTTGTTTATATACACACATTTGACTGATATTGATTGGGACGATAAATTTTACCCATCGCCCAACTGCACAAATAAAACCCGTGTTTGATTGTTTGAAACCCCACACGGGTATTGGGATGATAATGGACATACACTAATCCCAATAATTAGTTGTATGTCGATCGGTTGATTGACAGACTGTGTAAGCGTTAATTATTTATATTTAATGCTTATGCAGTTGTGTGGTGCACTTTGGATGATGGTTGATTATTTATCGTTGCTATTATATACATGTGTTGTATGAATCCATATAATTAACATTATATGGTAGATTGGGCCTCATTCTAATTGGAAAATAAAGAATAGAATGAAAATTCATGTGTTAAATAATATAAATTCATGTGTTGAATAGAATGAAATTCATGTGTTGAATAATATAAATTCATATGTTGAATAGAATAAATATTCATTTGTTGAATTAAATAAATATTCATGTGTTGAATAGAAGAAAACATTCATGTGTTGAATAAAAGTCGTGTTGATTAGATTGACGCCATTTTGACGTGAACGATATTTATTTCGATTTTATTCATTTTTATAATAAATATAGAAAAGGAAGTTATTTCAAAATATAACGTTTTGAAAATATTATCATTTATAGATTAGTGTTGTGGAATAGTCAATTTCGATTAGAAATTGTATATAAAGTTGAAATCGTTTTTGAAAACGAATTTAAAACGATTTATAAATTTTTTTTTAAAAAGAAATCGACGAAATATATAATATATATATATATATTAAATATATATATATATATATATATATATATATATAGTGGCCTGAATAGAATGCGTCGCGATGCGGCAGTTCGCGAATTTCGACCATTGACTTTGAACGGATATTACGGTAGATCCGACCATCGATTCTCCTAAAACCAGAACCGTTGGGTTCGTATAGAAAAGAGCTTTCTAACGAATATTAGAGATTTGAAATCTAATGGCTGGATTTGGAATTATGCCCAAATCAAATTTGGAAAAGGTCGTTGTATGTGCAGTTCGATGGCCACTGATGGAAATCGACTGTACGGGCCTTGATAAAATTATTAAAAATAGTAATAATTTGTGTAAAATCATAAGAAATGATTTGTGAAGAATTGGGATGAAAAACTCCATATATGAAGAGATAAAATCAGATTTTTTATCGAAATGAACTAGTTTTGAACTAGAATTATAATCCCATTTATTTTTAAAATAAATAAAGTAGATTTGAAATGGTTTTGAAAATAACCAGAATTTCCAATATATAAATTGGAAATGGATTTTAATCGAAATTGTCTTTGGAATATTTCGATGTTGGATTTCGTGATTATACATATATTGTTATGGAAATTTGGAAGATATATTTATATCGTTATTTCCAATACAATATTTGTTGGTCGTGGAATTTGATATTGAATATAAGCCGATATATTTTCTATTCAGAGCCTTGTATTTAATATCAAATGGGATTTGGGTTTGTCGTGAATGATGTCTTCATTAACACTGTTCTTAAACCCAGTTAAGAAAAAGATTGAATCTTTTTATTTAGATTTAATTAAGTATACCAATTAAATGATATTTAATTGGAATTGAGTTGGAATGTGATTTTGGGTTTATCGTGAACCGTGTTTTAAATGACATTGGTTCTTTAACCCGTTTAAAGATAGGATATGGTTTCCCAAGTTAAACAATCATTAATATGATTTTTGGGAAGATTAAAACCAAGTGGAGTTTTAATGAAAATTTAATTAGATTGAGATGATCGAGAATGGAGTATCACCAGTTTTGCTCCAGGCGATAGTTAAATCTTTAATTAGATTTGAATGTGAAATGGTAATTGAATTTACCGATAACACCTTGGTGTTAGATATGAAGTATGACCAGTTTTGTAACACTCCATGTCCATTAATGTCACTCACAAAGGGAATGCATCAATGTCCATGAAGCGTTATTGTTGTATAGAACATATAAATTACAAGAATAAATAAATAAAACAACACAGCGGAAGATAAAACTTATTTCATAGCATCATAACTCAAAACAAGCTTACTTAAGTAGTTTCCAAAACCATTACAACATGATCAATAGTCTTTTCCAAAAACTTCAAAGTACATAAAGAAGCAAATACTTAAATAACATATATGCATAAATCCCCACTTAGCATAAGCAAACCCATAAAGATGAGAGTCCAAAGCAATACATCTACTCTTTTCAAGAAACTAAAAGAAATCGGCACTAAGCTGTAGTACTCCCTTCTTGGAAACCGAATGGGGGGGAAGGAAGAAAAGAGGTGGAAATAAGGGAGTCAGACATAAATTCTGGCGAGTGCAATAACTTTAATAATATGATCATTAAGTAACTAGGATAAGGCATAAGCTGGAAAATAAGGAAATGACTGTGAACAATTAGGTATGACAAAGCAAACAAGGAAATGGGACGAACAAAGATAACGTTAAAGGCGCCCCTAATCACTGTATGATAATTACTATACTGCACCACTACTAGTCATCCTAAAGGATGATCCCGCCTACAGAACTTAATACCGCTAATGGTAGTTTCGTGTACCCCTAGCTACCTCCATAGGTGTCGTCTTCCCCTATCTCCACTAGGTGTACCCACTACCCCCAATAGATCGGCTTCCTTACTCGTAGATACCCGTGCTGGCCCCATAGTGGGATGTATCACTCCCCAAAGTGGCAACTCGATATTACCAAAAATGCACGACTTATATCTACATGATGCAACAACGTCTTACCTACCAGCCCGGGCCTACACACGCATATTAACCCGTTGGACTTGCGTTCCCACCGCTGACCCATTTTGTCCTCTTACAATCAAATCCAGTACGCGTGTCCCGTCCTCGACTTGGGTCGAGCCCACAAAGATACTTAATGGGTTACTGGTTTGAAAAGGACCCCCATGCATGACACAAGCTTTCCACCTACGCTTGGTCCCCTCAATGTTTTTTCTCCACTTAACCCCATTCTTATTCATTTCTTCTTACATGTTTCAATCTTGGTTAAGTGCATCTAATCGTATTTCAAATGCCACCCAAGGCACCCATTAAATTCCACATGCCACCCAAGGCACCCACTTTACCCCCTCATGTCCCACTACATGTTTATCTGGTTAAGTGTTTCTTAATTCATTAAGACCGTAACCTTGTAAAGACCTCCCACATTAGACTGGCATTTGTGGCAGCTGGATTTGTCAAGTGGGTCTGGGAAGTCTTACACCACAAATGAGCCTAACCACGTGTCTTTACAACTGTTACGCATTTAATTTGTGCCTTTGACCTCTCACATTAGACTGGCATTTGTGGCAACTGGATTTGTCGGGCGGGTCCGGGTAGTCTTACACCACAAAAGAGACTAACCTCATGTCTTAGGCAGTTTATTATTACATATTTCATTTAACCCCAAATTGGATTAATGTCCCTAACTTGAATTTTCAATCAATTCCAAATTTAACTATGTCCATAATTGACACCTTATTTATGTCCATCTATTTATGGTATATAAAATTATACCAATTAACATCACAAACTAATTATATGCCATTTTAAGGAACTTAAGCCAATTCTCCATATTAAATATTTTGATCTTATCCCATTGCCCCACATTGTACGTTCGTTCGTTTAACATGAAATATGTGTTAGACTCGAATAGTCTAACTTATGGAATAAAGAGAAAGCATCACAACATGCATAGAATATAAATTAGATTTAACTTACGAATGAAAGTCATAACATGAATTGGCATATAGATCTAAACATAAGGGGTGAACTTGCATGTGTGAATAAGGTGTTTCATCTAAACTTGCATAGACAATGGGTGTGTAACACATGTACTTTCATAACTTATGTAGTTTTAACATAAAGGTATGAACTTGCATAGGAATCTTAAACTTTCATTGCGTGATTCATGACCCAAACATATATATGCTTACGTATGTGATTTATGCAACATAAACTATGATGTAAACTTGCATCTAAACATGTAAATTAAGATCTACATATAAACTATCATATTTAATTTTGTATAATCCGCATGCATACTTGCATATAACTCACACATGTCTTAACCTAAACTTCAGATCCAAACTTACACATAAAATAGATGTCATGAAACATGTAAGGATTGTATATGACTATCATCAACTTGCATATGATTTCTATATAAGTTAACATCCAAACTGGCATATAGAACTATGAATCAAGTTGAGCATAGGTGATTGAGCATATGATAAGGATCCACAACACAAATAAACTAAAACTATCATTATGAACAACTAGCATATACTCACCCAATATTACATTTTTCCAATGCTTCACAAACATAGCCTTATAATCCAACTTATATCTCAACTGAATTAACGTAATAATTATCTTATTAAAGAAACTGAACTACAAGATCTTGAGTTCTGAAATCTGAGTTCTGAAATTGATTTAGCTCTCCTTTGAAGAAGACAAATTCGCTATTGTTTAGATTTGAGTTGAATAGAATTGAGTTGATTAGCTTTTCTTCCTCCTAAATGGTGGCGGCTACTCTAGGTTACAAGGTGACAACATGGCAGCCATGGTTCTAAATTTTTATTTGATTTTAGGGTTTGAGTCTACATGTGTTTTTATAGAGTTTAGAATTAATTTAGGCCATCCGATTAACCTAGAATAAACCACAGCCATTCAGTCAAGATAGGGTGACAAGTCAGCCCAAATGACTTAGCCAAGAGTCAGAAAATCGTCATCACTCAAATCCGCCCTGGGGGGGAGGGAAGGGGAAGGTTGACCCCCTGATAGACCTGTATGGGTAGGTCGACCCCCTGGTCGACCTGGCCCTTGGCAGGAATTTTGCCGCCTAGCCCAATCTGAGTCTGAATTTGAACTTTTGAAACCTATTTAAATTTTTCTGAAACTTCCGATCGCCATAACTTCTTCATATGAAGTCCAATTCACGCAAACTCGGACTCTATCTCGACCAGAATTCCGAGACGAACACAATGACATAACCCGTTTCCCTTAATTCTCACATTTAAAATTAAATCTTCTTTAATTCATTACTTTGGTGTTAACAGAAATACGGGGTGTTACATTCTCCCCTACTTAAAGTATTTCGTCCTAGAAATCTCTAAGTCAATAAGAACGTACCCTTCCATCCAATCATCCATCTATTCAACCATCAACCACAAGCAATCATTGTCCTTGAAAAAAATTCTAATGCTTTTCATGTATATATGCACAGTGTGTGTACATGTTCATATACTAATGCAAAATCAGGCGGTCCACTGTCAGTCGACCTCCTTAATGCAAATAATGATAGTGCCATGTATCCATCATGTATGCAAAGAACCCTATACATATCATTAATACATGTTTGCACAACCATTAATTTAAATTCAACTTCCATATGATACACACATTCAATGTACATTCATTTTACTAAATACATCCATTTATATGCAATATGCAATATGAAAGTGACTGAGCCGATCTAGTGCCTAAAGTGTGTGTAAATGCGTCCATGAGCAACCACTAGCAAACACTTGCATCCACATGCATCCACCATACATAACATGTCTCAAACACATGTTTCAACCATAGGACTACCTTATCTAAAGGTCAAAGATACTAGCAAGAGGACATACTAAACAAGTACCAGCTAAGCGATAAAGGAGAAATTAAAAGACATACCCTCGAAAAGAAAAGGGTATAATTAACGCATCTTCTCTTCCGTCTCCAAAGTAGCGTTGCTCTCATCATCTCCCCATTGCACTTTGACTAGTTTGACCTCTCGATTCCTCAACTTCTTAGTCTCCCACTCAAGAATGCATGTAGGAGCTCGTCGAATTGTCGCATCACGCTCTATGTCCACCTCTCTAAGCAAGCTCGGCTCTACCACTTCCGCGCTCTCATGCAACCACTTCCTCAAGTGTGATACATGGAATATGTCGGGTACACCACTAAGTCTCTCGGTCAACTCTACTTTATACGCCATCTGTCCAGTCCTCTCCTTAATAGGAAATGACCCTACGAACCTTGGTACTAAATTCCCAACGGACCCAAAGCGAACAACATTCCGTAATGTAGACACCTTGATAAAGAACATGTCCCCAATATCAAATTCAAGATCTATCCTCCTGTAACACCCCGTAATTCAGTTAATATTAATATTCACAAATTAAAGAATAACTAATCTCAGACGTGAGAATTGTGGGAAACGGGTTGTGCCATTTTGTTCATCTTGGAATTCTGGTGGAAATAAAGTCCGAGTTTGCGTGAATTTGACTTCGTATGAAGAAGTTATGGCCATCGGAAGTTTCAGAAAATCCAAAACAGATTTCAGAAAATTTAAAATTCAAACTGGAAGTGCAGAAGCGGGCTGGGTGGTAAAATTCCCGCCCAGGCAGGTCGACTGGGGAGTCGACACTAGTGTCGACCTCCCCCTCCCCCCCCCAGGTCGACTATAGTGTCGACCTGGTCAGTCGGCTAGGGTTTTGACTGAGCCCAATCTTGAGCTGCTGATGTGTCTTTAGGGCTGAGTTGGCAAATTGAACGGTTCAATTTAGTTCTGAGTTGATCTGACGTTCTAAATGAATTCTAAACTCTATAAATACCTAGGTAGTCACTCACTCTAATTCACATGAAAAATAGAATAGCTACCATCATACCGCCGCCATGGAAGTCAGTCTAGCCGCTGTCAACTAAGAAGGAAGAAGCTAATCAAACCCTAATTCTACTCAACTCTAAAGCAAATCAAGACTCTCTTTTCTTCTCTAAATTGTGAGTATGATAATCTTAACAAGATTATTGTTAAACTAATTAGATTAAGTCATGAATGGATTATAAGTGAATGATGTGGATTGTCATATATGTTGTTGTAAACCTTATGCTATCATGTATGTTATAAATCCTATGCTATGTGATGATGATATCCTATATGTTGTAAATCATGCTATGATGATATTGTATAGGTTGTAGTTTTCTATGCTAAATTGAGATGAATCATACATGTTATAAAGTCATGATGTTATTGTCTATGCTAGTTAGTTCATGTTAATCAAATCATCATGTTTGGGTTATGTTGATCTATATGACAAACCATGTATGCAAGTTTAGGTTGATTAGTAAAAATTATGAACATATGCCATGACATCTATTATGACATCTAGAATTATGCTATAACATATGTGAAATTCTATGCTAGTTCACACCATTATTATGTTGCCTAAAACCCCATATGCAAGTTTATACATAAATTTGGGTTATGATCATATCATGTAAATTGTGACATTTAACAAGTTGACACATTTAGATCCTTAACATGTGTAGTTTATGCAAGTTTCACCCCTATATGATTAGATTTATTTTATTTGCCTATATGTTGTGATAATTTATCTTTGTGCTATGAGTTAGACTATTCGAGTCTAACGTATATTCTGCATTGAATAAACGAACGTATAAACGTGGGGTAGGGGTAATATTAAGGATTAAACATTAAGAAGTTGGGGGGCAATTGATATGATTTTGCATGCCATGAGTGGATGACCATAATTGAGTCAATTATGGACATCAATAAAAGTGGACTTAATTAATAATTTGGATAGGGAATTATTAAAACTGGGGTAAAAGATTATAAGTGTTAATCAATGCTTAGGACACGAGGTTGGACTCGTTTGTGACGCAAACCTGCCCGGACCCGCCCGACAAATCCAGTGGTCACAAATGTCAGCCCAATGTGAGAGGTCCTAGGCCTAAACTAAATCATAACAGTGGTAAAGACACGAGGTTAGACTCTTTTATGGTGTAAGACTGCCCGGACCTGCCCGGCAAATCTAACTGCCATAAATGCCAGTCTAATGTGAGAGGTCTTTATGAGGTTATGGCCTGGATGAATTAAGAAATACTTGACCAGATAAACATGTAAGGTGGGACATGGGGGTTAAGTAGGTGCCTTGGGTGGCATGAGGAATCTAGTGGGTGCCCTTAGTGGCATGTAAAATACGATTAGCAAGACTTAACCAAACACACATGTAAATGAACATGACTAAGAGGGTTAAGTGGGATATACTAGTGGTGACAAGCTTAGGTGGGTAGCTTGTGGGGGCCCATTTCAACCAGTATCCCAAACGTATCTTTGTGGGCTCGACCCAAGTCGAGGACGGGACACGCATACTGGGATTGAATATAAGAGGCCAAAACGGGGAGCGGTGGCAATGCAAGTCCAACGGGTTTCGTATGCGTGTGTGGACCCGGGCTGGTAGGTAAGACGTTGTTGCATCGTGTAGGTATAAGCCGTGCATTCTCAAGTTGTATCGGGTTGCCACTTTATGGGAGTGATACACCCCACTGTGGGGCTAGCACGCGTATCTACGAGTAGGGAGCCGATCGAAAGTGGGAAGTGGGGTACACCTAGTGGAGATAGGGGCAGACGGCACCTATGTAGTCAGCTAGGGGTACGCAAGGCTATTTATATAGTTTCTGTTTGAAGAAAGTGGGATCAACCTCTAGGGTGACTGGTGCGGTGCAGTGTAGTAATGTGCGGTGCAGTGTAGTAATTATTCTTTAGTAATTAGGTGTGCCTTTAACGTTATCTTTATCTACTCATTCCCTACCTAATAGTTCATAGACATTTACTTGTCTTCTAGCTTATGCCTTGGTCTAGTTACTTTGATAATAGTATTGTTAGAATTATCATACTCGCCAGACTTTATGTCTGACCCCCTCCATTTCTATCCTTTTTCCCCCTCCAGGTCCTCAGGTTGGGCCCAGCTCTAGTGGTGTTTGATTGGATCTCTTCATCTCTCTTTGGAAAGCTTGGACCGTTGAAGTAAAGTCCAGCTTGTTATCTTCTTTAATGGCTATTTGTGTAATGGGGTTATGTATTTTGTTTTATGAAGATGGATATTGTACTTGACTCTGATTTATGGTTTTATGATGTTACAAACATGTTTAATTTCCGCTGCAATAAAATGAAGTTTTAGATTTCCAAGTACTACTTATTATCTATCTTGTTGTAAATTTTTTGTTCTATATTCACTTAAAATCTCCATGGAAGTTAATGCATTCCCTTTGTGAGTGACATTAATGGAATTGGGGTGTTACACGTGGTATTAGAGCTTAAGGTTACCAGAACAGATAAAATTTTTAGAAAAACTATTTTTCTAAAGTATGTTTGGAAGAAGTGTTTTCAAAAACATGTCTTAAATGAGTTATTTTAAAGAGGAAAGTTTTTAAGAAAAACATAATCCCCAATAGCCATATCTTTATCTTTCGAATTCTCCATTTTGAATCATTCCTTTTTCGTTTCAGCATGGCTGAAGATCTTAACCTACCTGACAGTGTAACGATACCAGGATGGTATAGGAGGTTATTAGAGGCTAGGGTCGCTGCAGGTCCAGCCAATGTTCGTCCACCACCAGTTGCACCCGTTCCTTCTCCTCCTCGCGTAGATACTTTTGCAAAGACGTGCAAGGAATTTAAGGCTATGGGTGGAAAACCCTTTCAAGTGTCAGAAACGTTTGTGGAAGCTAGAGATTGGCTTAAGGAGGTGGAAGAATTGCTAGAAATCTTTGAAGTAGAAGAAGGGAGGAAAGTCAAATTAGCAGCTTGGTTAATGAAGGGAGAGGCCTCGTTTTGGTGGGAGGTCACTAATGGGGAGCGTCCTGTTGATTCTTGGGCGGATTTTAGGCGTAGGTTTGTGGCAAAATTTCTATCAAGGGCAAAAGAGAATCTGTATTTGGAAAGGTTCTTGACATTGAAGCAAGGAAGCTCATCAGTGAAAGAATATGTCAATAAATTTAATCAATTAGCAAGTTTGGCTTGGACTTAGTGAACACGCCGGAGAAGAAGGCGCTAATGTTCGCTAATGGATTGAATGAACCGTTCCAAGGGTTGGCTATGACCCACATCCCTATGGGGGCCACCTTTGAGAAGCTAGTAGACATGGCACTCATGCATGAGGAGAAAGGCGCTAAAGCTGATAAGGCACCCGAGAAGAAAGGGGATCTGAAGAAACCACAACAGCAAAACAAGAAGGGTGGTAGAGACAATAATGGAAAGGGAAAGAAGAAATGCTTTAACTGTGGGACACCAGGCCATCTCAGCAAGGATTGCCGAAAGAAAAAGAAGACTGGCTGTTTTCACTGTGGCGATGCGGGACATCTAGTGAAGGACTGCCCAAAGAAGGGGCAGAGGGCAGGGACTACCTCGGGAGTACAGGTGCAGGCTCTTATGGCACCAGGGAAGGCAAGGGGACAAGTTCAGGCTCTCGCGGTCCCACCGCTGCAAGAACGAGGTAGGACCATTTCTGTTGAAAGCTTAGTTTTTCTGTTTGATCATCATGTCCGTACCTTATTTGACTCGGGCGCATCGCATTCGTTTATCTCTACGTCATTAGTTGAATCACTGCACTTAAACACCAGTTTAGTAGAGGATCCCTTAGTTGTTTCGAATCCAATTGGGGGCTCAGCTTATTTGTCCATGATGTGTTTGGATTTGAAAATTTCTATACTTAGCGTTGAGTTTAGATGTGATGCTTATGTTTTGGGCTTCACGGGCAATGGGCTAATTTTAGGAATGGATTGGTTATCCAGAAATGGGGTCGTACTTGATTGTGAAAGGAGAGTAGTTAGGCTTATGATTCGCCTTGGCAACACTCTCGAAATCTTATGTAATCCCATATATTATGTTATGCTAAGTTATTTAGAATCGTTTGACGCGTCTGAGGAAAATCTACAATCTGTTAAAGTGGTCCGAGAATATTCGGATGTGTTTGAGGAGGTGAAGGGCTTGCCTCCGAAGCGGGAGATAAATTTTCGAATATATCTTGTTGATAATGCGAAACCAGTATCTTTGCTGGTACGCCACATGGCTCCACGTGAAAGGAGGGAACTCGATAAGCAAGTGAAGGAGTTGCTTGAGAAGGGGTTCATAAGACGTTGTATATTGGAGTGGGGTGCTCCAGTAGTATTTTCCATGAAGGCAGATGGGTCCCTTAGACTTTGTGTGGACTATAGAGAACTTAATAAGCTTACTAAGAAAAACAGACACTCACTGCCGAGAATTGACGATCTCTTCGATCAGTTAGTTGGCGCTTCAGTGTTTTCGCAGTTGGACTTAGCCACTGGATTCCATCAGTTGAGAGTGGCTGAGGATAGCATTGGCAAGATTGCCTTTAGGACTCCGGATGGTTTCTATGAACGGCTAGTGATGCCCTTCGGTTTGACAAACGTCCCCGCATACTTTGTTGATTTGATGAGTAGGGTGTTTAGGGAGTACCTTAACAAATTCGTGGTAGTCTTAGTAGACGACAACTTGGTCTTTTCTAAGGATGAAGAAGAGCATGCCCTACATCTTAGGGAAGTGTTGGAGACCCTACGAGTGCACAGCCTTAAAGCTAAATTTTCCAAGTGTCACTTCTGGAGGAAGGAAGTACGATTCTTAGGGCACGTGGTTTCCAAAGAAGGGATAGCTGTAGATCCCGCGAAGGTGGTGGCCATCCAAGATTGGAAGGTTGCTAAAAATGCTACCGAAGTGAGAAGTTTCTTGGGGTTGGCCGGCTACTATAGGAAGTTTATCAAAGACTTCGCAAAGATATAAGCTCCATTAACACGCTTGACGAAGAAGAACCTAGTTTTCACATGGGACGTAGATTGTGATGATGCGTTCCAACGTTTAAAGAGAGCTTTGACCACAGCCCCAGTCTTAGTGCTGCCAGACGGGAGTAAGCCATTTACTGTTTATACCGACGCTTGTGGGACAGGACTAGGCGCAGTCCTAATGCAAAAGGGCAGGGTAATAGCCTATGGTGGAAGGCATTTGAGAGCCCATGAGAAAAATTACCCTACACATGACCTAGAGTTGGCCGCTATTGTTTTCGCGCTTAAGTCTTGGCGTCATTATCTTCTTGGCGAGAAATTCAAATTATTCACTGACACAAATCGCTAAAATACTTATTCTCTCAGAAGACTTGAATTTAAGGCAACAAAGGTGGATGGAGTTCTTAGCGTCCTACGACTTCGAAATAGCATATACCCCTGGCAAGGGTAACGTCGTGGCAGATGCCTTAAGTAGAAAAAGGTTGTCCTTAAGTTCTTTGTTTGTTGAGCGGCGAAGTTTGGAGTTTATCTCTATGTTCGACTTTAGACCTTCCGTTGACTTTGTACCCGGTTCGCTAGCATCCTTGGAGGTCAGACCTACGCTTTTGGGATGGATTGGCGAGGCACAGCGAGACGACCCGCAGTTGGTTGAGTTAGTAGAAAAGCTCAAAGGAGAGGAGTCATCAAGCCATCTCCGTAGGTATACCCTAGATGATAAGGGTTGGTTACGTAGGGACGGTAGACTTTGTGTACCAAAAGACGATGACCTAAGAAAGACCATTCTTGATGATGCACATTGTTCGAAGATGACCATTCATCCCAGCGGGGAAAAGATGTAGATGGACATGAGACGAGTTTACTTTTGGGCCGGTATGAAGAAAGATGTGGCCGAGTATGTCGCTAGATGCTTGGTGTGCCAAAAAGTAAAAGCGAAGCAAAAGAAACCCGGTGGGTTGCTTCACCCATTGGAGGATCCACAATGGAAACGGGAAAGTGTCTCGATGGACTTTGTGGATGGATTACCGCGATCAAGGAAGGGTAATACGAGGATTTGGGTTATAGTAGATAGACTTACTAAGAGCGCACATTTCATTCCCGTGAAGAGCAAGAGAACTGCTCCATGGTTAGCTTCTGTATACGTCCGAGAAATAGTTCGTTTGCACGGTGTTCCTTCTAGCATAGTGAGCGACCGCGATCCTATTTTCACTAGCGAATTTTGGAGAAGCTTGCAAGAGGAGGTAGGGACTCAGTTATGTTTGAGCACCGCATATCATCCTCAGATGGACGGCCAAACCGAGAGGGTAAATCATATTCTAGAGGATCTTTTGAGGCTATGTATCTTAGACTTTGGGGGTACATGGGAAGAGCATCTTCCGTTGGTGGAGTTCGCATATAATAACAGCTTTCAGTCCAGCATTGGCGTGGCACCTTTCGAAGCTCTTTATGGATGACCTTGTCGTTCAGCTACATGTTGTTGGGAATATACGGATAAGATCTTGCTTAGGCCCGATATGATTAGGGAGACTTCGGAGAAGATCGACTTAATTCGAAGGGGGTTGAAAGCAGCGCAAGATAGGTAGAAATCTTATGCGGACAAGAGGAGAACAGATCTTGACTTTGAAGTTGGGGACATGGTCTTTATCAAAGTGTCTCCATTACGGAACGTTGTTCGTTTTGGGTCCTTTGGGAAGTTAGCACCAAGGTTTGTAGGGCCATTTCCTTTTAAGGAGAATATTGGACAGATGGCATATAGAGTGGAGTTTCCTGAGAGACTTAGTGGTGTACACGACGTATTCCATGTGTCACATTTGAGGAAGTGCTTGCACGAGACCGCGGAGGTGGTAGAGCCGAACTTTCTTAGAGAGATGGAGGCAGAGCGTGATGCGACGATTCGACGAGCTCCTATGCGCATTCTTGGGTCAGAGATTAAGAAACTGAGAAATCGAGAGGTCAGACTAGTCAAAGTGCAATGGGGAGATGATGAGAGCAACGCTACTTGGGATACGGAAGAGAAGATGCGTTCGTTGTACCCTTTTCTTTTCGAGGGTATGTCCTTTGATTTCTCCTTTATCGCTTATCTTGTACTTATCCTACCTTTAGAGTATCCTCTCGCTAGTATCCTTGACCTTTAGTTAGGATAATCCTATGGTTGAAACATGTGTTTGAGACATGTTATGTATGATGGATGCAAAGTGGATGCAAGTGTTTTCTAGTGGTTGCTCGTGGACGCATATACACACACTATTAGGCACTAGATCGGCTCAGTCACTTCATACTGCATATTGCATATAAATGGCTGTATATAGTAAAATGGATGTATAATGGTTGTGCTATCATGTGGATGCTGCATTCAGATGATGATTGTGCACGTATATAGAGATAATATGTAGCATTAAGGAACTTTTGCATACATAATGGACGCATGGCACTATCATGATTTGCATTAAGGAGGTCAACCAAATCAGTGGACCGCCTGATTTTGCATTAGATATGGACATATACACACATTGTGCATTTAAACATGAAAGCAATAGAAGTCTATAAGGACAAAGGATGCCTGTGTTTGATGGTTGAGTAGATGGTTGTTTGGATGTTAGGATATACACTCTTCTTAACTTGATGATTTTGGGGACGAAATCCTTTAAGTAGGGGAGAATGTAACACCCCGTAATTCAGTTAATATTAATATTCACAAATTAAAGAATAACTAATCACAGATGTGAGAATTGTGGGAAACGGGTTGCGCCATTGTGTTCGTCTCGGAATTCCGGTCGAAATAGAGTCCGAGTTTGCGTGAATTGGACTTCGTATGAAGAAGTTATGGCCATCGGAAGTTTCAGAAAATTCAAAACAGATTTCAGAAAATTTAAAATTCAAACTGGAAGTGCAGAAGTGAGCTGGGCGGGAAAATTCCCTCCAAGGCAGGTCGACTGGGGAGTTGACACTAGTGTCTACCTCCCCCCCCCCCCCTCAGGTCGACTATAGTGTCGACCTGGGTGTCGACCTGGTCAGTCGGCTAGGGTTTTGACTGAGCCCAATCTTGAGCTGATGATGTGTCTTTAGGGCTGAGTTGGCAAATTAAATGGTTCAGTTTAGTTCTGAGTTGATCTGACGGTCTAAATAAATCCTAAACTCTATAAATACCTAGGTAGTCTCTCACTCTAATTCACATGAAAAATAGAATAGCTACCGTCATACTGCCGCCATGGAAGTCAGTCTAGCCGCCGCCAACTAAGAAGGAAGAAGCTAATCAAACCCTAATTCTACTCAACTCTAAAGCAAATCAAGACTCTCTTTTCTTCTCTAAATTGTGAGTATGATAATCTTAACAAGATTATTGTTAAACTAATTAGATTAAGTCATGAATGGATTATAAGTGAATGATGTGGATTGTCATATATGTTGCTGTAAACCTTATGCTATCATGTATGTTATAAATCCTATGCTATGTGATGATGATATCCTATATGTTGTAAATCATGTTATGATGATATTGTATAGGTTGTAGTTTTCTATGCTAAATTGAGATGAATCATACATGTTATAAAGTCATGATGTTATTGTGTATGCTAGTTAGTTCATGTTAATCAAATCATCATGTTTGGGTTATGTTGATCTATATGACAAACCATGTATGCAAGTTTAGGTTGATTAGTAAAAATTATGAACATATGCCATGACATCTATTATGACATCTAGAATTATGCTATGACATATGTGAAATTCTATGCTAGTTCACACCATCATTATGTTGCCTAAAACGCCATATGCAAGTTTATACATAAATTTGGGTTATGATCATATCATGTAAATTGTGACATTTAACAAGTTGACACCTTTAGATCCTTAACATGTGTAGTTTATGCAAGTTTCACCCCTATATGATTAGATTTATTTTATTTGCCTATATGTTGTGATAATTTATCTTTGTGCTATGAGTTAGACTATTCGAGTCTAACGTACATTCTGCGTTGAATAAGCGAATGTATAAACATGGGGTAGGGGTAATATTAAGGATTTAACATTAAGAAGTTGGGGTGCAATTGATATGATTTTGCATGCCATGAGTGGACGACCATAATTGAGTCAATTATGGACATCAATAAAATTGGACTTAATTAATAATTTGGATAGGGAATCATTAAAACTGGGGTAAAAGATTATAAGTGTTAATCAATGCTTGGGACACGAGGTTGGACTCGTTTGTGACGTAAACCTGCCCGGACCCGCCAGGAAAATCCAGTGGTCACAAATGTCAGCCCAATGTGAGAAGTCCTAGGCCTAAACTAAAGCATAACAGTTGTAAAGACACGAGGTTAGACTCTTTTATGGTGTAAGACTGCCCGGACCAGCCCGGCAAATCCAGCTGCCATAAATGCCAGTCTAATGTGAGAGGTCTTTATGAGGTTATGGCCTGAATGAATTAAGAAATACTTAACCAGATAAACATGTAAGGTGGGACATGGGGGTTAAGTCGGTGCCTTGGGTGGCATGAGGAATCTAGTGGGTTCCCTTAGTGGCATGTGAAATACAATTATCAAGACTTAACCAAACACACATGAAAATGAACATGACTAAGAGGGTTAAGTGGGATATACTAGTGGTGACAAGCTTAGGTGGGTAGCTTGTGGGGGCCCATTTCAACCAGTATCCCAAACGTATCTTTGTGTGCTCGACCGAAGTCGAGGATGGGACACACTTACTGGGATTGACTATAAGAGGCCAAAACGTGGAGCGGTGGCAATGCAAGTCCAACGGGTTTCATATGCGTGTGTGGACCCGGGCTGGTAGGTAAGACGTTGTTGCATCGTGTAGGTATAAGCCATGCATTCTCAAGTTGTATCGGGTTGCCACTTTAGGGGAGTGATACACCCCACTGTGGGGCTAGAACGGGTATCTACGAGTAGGGAGCCAATCGAAAGTGGGAAGTGGGGTGCACCTAGTGGACATAGGGGCAGACGACACATATGTAGTCAGCTAGGGGTACGCAAGGCTATTTATATAGTTTCTGTGTGAAGCAAGTGGGATCAACCTCTAGGGTGACTGGTGCGGTGCAGTGTAGTAATGTGTTGTGCAGTGTAGTAATTATTCGTTAGTAATTAGGTGTTCCTTTAACGTTATCATTGTCTGCTCATTCCATACCTAATAGTTCATAGACATTTACTTGTCTTCCAGCTTATGCCTTGGTCTAGTTACTTTGATAATAGTATTGTTATAATTATCATACTCACCAGACTTTATGTCTGACCCCCTCCATTTCTATCGTTTTCCCCCTCCAGGTCCTCAGGTTGGGCCCAGCTCTAGTGGAGTTTGATTGGATCGCTTCATCTCTCTTTGGAAAGCTTGGACCGTTGAAGTAAAGTCCAGCTTGTTATCTTCTTTAATGGCTATTTGTGTAATGGGGTTATGTATTTTGTTTTATGAAGATGGATATTGTACTTGACTCTGATTTATTGTTTTATGATGTAACAAAAATGTTTAATTTCCGCTGCAATAAAATAAAGTTTTAGATTTCCAAGTACTACTTATTATCTGTCTTGTTGTAATTTTTATGTTCTATATTCACTTAAAATCTCCATGGAAGTTAATGCATTCCCTTTGTGAGTGACATTAATGGACTTGGGATGTTACACCTCCTCTTGTCCGCATACGATTTCTGCCTATTTTGCGCCGTCTTCATCCTCCTTTGAATCAAATCGATCATTTACGAAGTCTCTCTAATCATATCGGGCCCAAGTAAGATCTTATCCGTAGATTCGCACCAACATGTAGGTGAACGACAAGGCCTTCCATAAAGAGCCTCGAAAGGTGCCATGCCAATGCTAGACTGAAAACTATTATTATATGCGAACTCCACCAAAGGAAGATGCTCCTCCCATGTACCACCGAAGTCTAAAACACGTAGCCTCAAAACGTCCTCTAGAATATGATTCACCCTCTCGATCTGGCCATCCGTCTGAGGATGATATTCGGTCCTCAAACATAACTGAGTCCCTACCGCCTCTTGCAAGCTCTTCCAAAACACACTAGTAAAGAAAGGATCGCGATCGCTCACTATGCTAGAAGGAACTCCGTGCAAATGAACTATCTCTTGAATGTATACGGAGGCTAACCATGGAGCAGTCCTCTTACTCTTCACGGGAATGAAATGGGCGCTCTTAGTAAGTCTGTATACCATGACCCAAATACCCGTATTACCCTTCCTCGATCTCCGTAACCCATCAACAAAGTCCATCGAGACACTCTCCCACTTCCATTATGGGACCTCCAATGGGTGAAGCAACCCACCGGGCTTCCTTTGCTCTTCTTTTAATTGTTGGCACACCAAGAATCTAGCAACAAACTCGGCCACATCCTTCTTCATACCGGCCCAACAGTAAACTCGTCTCATGTCCATGTACATCTTGTCCCCACCGGGATGAATGGTCATCTTCGAACGATGTGCATCATCAAGAATGGTCTTCCTCAAGTTCTCGTCTCTTGGTACACAAAGTCTACAGTCCCTACATAACCAACCCTTCTAGGGTATACCTACTGAGATGGCTCGATGACTCCCCCCTTATGTGCTTCTCTATTAACTCAACCAA
The DNA here is from genome assembly GCA_030737875.1 of Allium sativum. Lineage (NCBI taxonomy): Eukaryota > Viridiplantae > Streptophyta > Magnoliopsida > Asparagales > Amaryllidaceae > Allium > Allium sativum. Next base: position 334,653,254 of record CM060913.1, on the reverse strand, counting down.
TTGTGGGTCATCTCGCTATGCCTCGACAATCTGTCCCAAAAGCGTAGGTCTGACCTCTAAGGATGCTAGCAAACCGGGTACATAGTCAATGGAAGGTCTAAAGTAAAACTTAAAGATGAACTCTAAGCTTCGCCGCTCAACAAACAATGGACTCAAGGACAACCTTTTTCTACTTAAGGCGTCTGTCACCACGTTACCCTTTCCAGGGGTATATGCTATTTCAAAATCGTAGGACACTAAGGATTCCATCCACCTTTGCTGCCTTAAGTTCAAATCCTTCTGAGAGAACAAGTATTTTAGCGATTTGTAGTATGTGAACAATTCGAATTTCTCGCCAAGAAGATAATGGCGCCAAGAATTAAGCGTGAAAATAATAGCGGCCAACTCTAGGTCATGTGTAGGGTAATTTCTCTCATGCACTCTCAATTGCCTTCCTCCATAGGCTATTACCCTCCACTCTTTCATTAAGACCGCGCCTAGTCCTCCCCCACAAGCATCGGTATAAACAGTAAATGGCTTACTCCTATCTGGCAACACTAAGACTAGGGTTGTGGTCAAAGCTCTCTTTTAACATTGGAATGCATCATCACAATCTATGTCCCATGTGAAAACTAGGTTCTACTTTGTCAAGCATGTCAATGGGGATGATATCTTTGCGAAGTCCTTGATAAACTTCCTATAGTAGCCGGCCAACTCCAAGAAACTCCTCACCTCGGTAGCATTTTTAGGGACCTTCCAATTTTATATAGCCACAATCTTCGTGGGATCCACAGCTATCCCTTCTTTGGAAACTACGTGCCCTAAGAATAGCACTTCCTTCCTCCAAAAGTGACATTTCGAAAATTTAGCTTTAAGGTTATGCACTCGAAGGGTCTCCAACACTTCCTTAAGATGTAGGGCACGCTCTTCCTAGCTTTTAGAAAAGATCAAGATGTCATCCACAAAGACCACCACGAATTTATTAAGGTACTCCCTAAACACCTTACTCATCAAGTCAACAAAGTATGCGAGGGCGTTTGTCAAACCGAAGGGCATTACAAGCCACTCATAGAAACCGTCCGGAGTCCTAAAGGCAGTCTTGTCTATACTATCCTCGGCTACTCTCAACTGATGGAAACCAGTGGCTAAGTTCAACTGCGAAAACACTAAGGCGCCAACTAACTAACCAAAGAGATCGTCAATCCTCGGCAGTGGGTGCCTATTCTTCTTAGTAAGCTTATTAAGTTCTCTATAGTCCACACAAAGTCTAAGGGTTCCATCCGACTTCGTGGCAAATACTACTGGAGCACCCCACTCTGATATACTACGTCTTATGAATCCCTTCTCAAGCAACTCCCCTACTTGCTTATTGAGCTCCCTCCTCTCATGAGAAGCCATGTGGCGTACTGGCAGAGATTCTGGTTTTGCATTGTCTATAAGATAAATACAAAAGTCTATCTCATGTTTTGGGGGTAGACCCCTAACCTCATCGAAGACATCAACATATTCACAGACTATACGAACAGAATGTAAATCATCATTGGATGCGTCAAGTGACTCAAGATAACTAAGCATAACCGATCCTTTAGTGTCATAAGAAATATCAAGGGTCTTCCCACAACGAGTCAACAATTTAACTACCCTTCTTTCACAATCTAGGATGGCACCATATCTAGTTAGCTAGTCCATACCTAGAATCAAGCCGTAGCCCATGAAGCCAAGAACAAAGGCGTTGCATTAAAACCCAATGCCCAAGATTGACACTCTCAAGTCCCGACAAATCATAGAAAGATGAGCCAAACCACCAATAGGATTTGAGACTACTATGGGATCCGAAATTAGACTAGTATTTAGGTGCAGTGTTTCAAATAACGAAGCAGACACAAACGAGTGTGAAGCGCCAGAGTCAAACAAAGTACGAACAGGATGATCAAACAGAAAAACTAAACTTTCAACTGAAATGTTTCTACCTCGTTCTTGCAGCGGTGGGACCGCGAGAGCCTGGACCTGCTCCCCTGCCTGCCACAGTGCCATGAGAGCCTGAAGCTGCCCTCCATAAGTTCTTTGCCCTTGTCCATGTTTCCTTGGGCAGTCCTTAACTAGATGACATGCCTCTCCACAGTGAAAACAGCCAGTCTTCTTCTTTTTCTTACGGTCTTTACTCAGATGGCCTGGTGTCCCACAATTAAAGCACTTCCTCTTTCCTTTGCCATTATTGTTCTTCCCGCCTTTCTTGTTTTGTTGTTGTGGTTTCTTTTGATCTCCTTTCTTCTCAGGTGCCTTATTATCATTGGCGCCTTTCTCCTCTTCATGCATAAGCACCATGTCAACTAGTCTCACAAAGGTGGCCCCCATAGGGATGTGGGTCATAGCTAACCTATGTAGCGTTTCGTTCAAACCCTTAACAAATCTTAAGGTCTTCTTTTCGGGTGTATTCACCAAGTCCAAGCCAAATCTCGCCAACTGATTGAACTTTTTGACATATTCTTTCACTGATAGACTACCTTGCTTCAACGCCAAAAATCTTTCCGTATATAAATTCTCTTCAGCCCGTGAGAGAAACTTTACCTCAAACCTACGCATAAAATTCGGCCATGTATCAACTGGATGCTCTCCATTAGTGACCTCCCACCAAAATGAAGCTTCGCCCTTCATCAACTAAGCAGCCAATTGGACCTTCTTACAATCGTGCAAATCAAAAATGCCAAACAGATCCTCAACTTCTTTTAACCAATTTCTAGCTTCAATGAACGTTTCAGACCCACTAAAATATTTTCCACCCATTGAAAGAAAGTCTTTACATATCTTGGAGAAAGTATCTCCACATGGAGGAATGACTGGAGCTGGGGGAGGAGGAGGAGGAATGTTGGCCGGACCCACGGAAGCGGCCTTAGCCTTGAGATATTGACGAAACTAACCAGGTACATGAACAACCTCTGTTATCTCTGATGCTCCGGACATGCTGAAAAGAAAAATAAAGAGTTTCAAAACAAGGGAAGCGAAAGAGAGATGTATGGCTTGCGGGGATTATGCTCTTTAAAGTAAACTTTCCTTGAAAATAGCTTCTTAGAAACAAGTTTTTGAAAATACTTTCTAGGGAATAATACTTTTGAAAACACTTTTCAAAACTTTTTATCTGTTCTTGTAACCTGGCTCTGATACCACGTGTAACACCCCATGTCCATTAATGTCACTCACAAAGGAATGCATCAATGTCCATGAAGCTTTATTGTTGTATAGAACAGATAAATTACAAGAATAAATAAATAAAACAACACAGCGGAAGATAAAACTTATTTCATAGCATAATAACTCAAAACAAGCTTACATAAGTAGTTTCCAAAACCATTACAACATGATCAATAGCCTTCTCCAAAAACTTCAAAGTACATAAAGAAGCAAATACGTAAATAACATAAATGCATAAATCCCCACTGAGCATTATCAAAGCCATAAAGATGAGAGAGTCCAAAGCGATACATCTACTCTTTTCAAGAAACTGAAAGAAATCGGCACTAGGCTATAGTATTCCCTTCTTGCAAACTTGAGGGAGGGAAGGGAAGAAAAGATGTGGAAACAAGGGGGTCAGACATAAAGTCTGGCGAGTGCAATAACTTTAACAATATAATCATAAGTACCTAGAATAAGGCATAAGCTGGAAAATAAGGAAATGATTGTGAACAATTGGGTATGACAAAGCAAACAAGGAAATAAGACGAACAAAGATAACGGTAAAGGCGCCCCTAATCACTATAGGATAATTACTATATTGCACCACCACTAGTCATCCTAAAGGTTGATCCCGCCTACAGATCTTAATACTCCTAATGGTAGTTTCGTGTACCCCTAGCTACCTCCATAGGTGCCGTCTGCCCCTATCTTCACTAGATGTACCCACTTCCCCCACTCGATCGGCTCCCTAACTCGTAGATACATGTGCTGGCCCCACAGTGTGGTGTATCACTCCCCAAAGTGGCAACCCGATACTACCAAAAATGCCCTGCTTATATCTACACGATGCAACAACGTCTTACCTACCAGCCCGGGCCCACACACGCATATGAACCCGTTGGACTTGCGTTTCCACCGTTGACCCGTTTTGTCCTCTTACAATCAAATCCAGTACCCGTGTCCCGTCCTCTACTTGGGTCGAGCCCACAAAGATAATTAATGGGTTACCGGTTTGAAAAGGGCCCCCATGCATGACACAAGCTTTCCACATAAGCTTGGTCCCTTCTAAGGTTTTTCCCCACTTAACCCCATTCTTATTAATGTCTTCTTACATGTTTCAATCTTGGTTAAGTGCATCTAATCGTATTTCAAATGCCACCCAAGGTACCCACTAAATTCCACATGCCACCCAAGGCACCCACTTAATCCCCTCATGTCCCACTACATGTTTATCTGTTTAAGTGTTTCTTAATTCATTAAGACCATAACCTTGTAAAGACCTCCCACATTAGACTGGCATTTATGGAAGCTGGATTTGCCGGGCGGGTCCGGGCTGTCTTACACCACAAACGAGCCTAACCTCATGTCTTTACAACTGTTACCCATTTAATTCATGCCATTGACCTCTCACATTATACTGGCATTTGTGGCAGCTGGATTTGTCGGGCGGGTCCGGGCAGTCTCACACCACAAAAGAGTCTAACCTCGTGTCTTAGGCGGTTTATTATTACATATTTCATTTAACCCCAACTTTGATTAATATCCCTAATTTGAGTTGTCAATCAATTCCTAATATAACTATGTCCATAATTGACACCTTATTTATGTCCATCTATTTATGGTATATAAAATTATACCAATTAACATCACAAATTAATTATATGCCATTTTAAGGCACTTAAGCTAATTCTCCATATTAAATATTTTGATCTTATCCATTGCCCCCACGTTGTAGGTTCGTTCGTTTAACGTGAAATATGTGTTAGACTCGAATAGTCTAACTTATGGAATAAAGAGAAAATGTCACAACATGGATAGAATATAAATTAGATCTAACTTACGAATGAAAGTCATAACATGAATTGGCATATAGATCTAAACATAAGGGGTGAACTTGTATGTGTCAATAAGGTGTTTCATCTAAACTTGCGTAGACAATGGGTGTATAACACATGTACTTTCATAACTTATGTAGTTTTAACATAAAGGTATGAACTTGCATAGGAATCTTAAACTTTCATTACATGATTCATGCCCCAAACATATATATACTTACATATGTGATTTATGCAACATAAACTATGATGTAAACTTGCAACTAAACATGTAAATTAAGATCAACATGTAAACTATCATATTTAATTTTGTATTATCCGCATACATACTTGCATATAACTCACACATGTCTTAACCTAAACTTCAGATCCAAACATACACATAAAATAAATGTGATGAAATATGTAAGGATTGTATATGATTCTCATCAACTTGCATATGATTTCTGTGTAAGTTAACATCCAAACATGCATATAGAACTATGAATCAAGTTGAGCATAGGTGATTGAGCATATGATAAGGATCCACAACACAAATAAACTAAAACTGTCATTATGAACAACTAGCATATATTCACCCAATATTACATTTTTCCAATGCTTCACAAACATAGCCTTATAATCCAATTTATGTCTCAACCAAATTAACAGAATAATTATCTTATTAAAGAAATTGAACTCACTACTCAAAGAAGATCTTGAGTTCTGAAATATGAGTTCCGAAATTGATTTAGCTCTCCTTTGAAGATGACAAATTCTTTGTTGTTTAGATTTGAGTTGAATAGAATTGAGTTGAGTAGCTTTTCTTATTCCTAAATAGTGACGACTACTCTGGGTTGCAAGGTGACATCATGGCGGCCATGGTTCTAAATTTTTATTTGATTTTAGGTTTTTAGTCTACATGTGTTTATAATTTATATAGAGTTTAGAATTAATTTAGGCCATCCGATCAACCTAGAATAAACCGTAGCTATTCAGTCAAGATAGGGTGACAAGTCAGCCCTAATGACTCAGCCAAGAGTCAGAAAATCATCATCGCTCAAATCTGCCTGGGGTGGGGGTAGGTCAACCTATATGGGTAGGTCGACCCCTAGGTCGACCCCCTGGTCGACCTGGCCCTTGGCGGGAATTTTCCCGCCTAGCCCAATCTGAGCCAGAATTTGAACTTTTGAAATCTGTTTGAATTTTTCTGAAACTTCCGATTGCCATAACTTCTTCATACGAAGTCCAATTCATCCAAACTCGGACTCTATCTCAACCAGAATTCTGAGACAAACACAATGGCGTAACCCGTTTCCCTTAATTCTCACATTTAAAATTAAGTATTCTTTAATTCGTTACTTTGGTGTTAACAGAAATACGGGGTGTTACAAGTTTTACTTCATGGGATGAATAGGTTGGGATTGGGAAATTTAAATCAAATGATTACTTCGGTATGGTTCGTTAATCCTGACTAGTTTGGATAAACCATAATTTGGTTTTGAATTTATATATAAAGGAAGATTAAAAAATTAATTTAAAGAATTTATCTTTGATAAAATTAATGGGAACCTTACCCAAAGTATAAGAATATTTGAATAAAAGAATATTCTGAATTGGAATGAGGCGTATGTTGTATTTGTGTTACATTTGTTTATTATATACGCGATATATTCAGAAAAACCGGGTTTATCCCATTCAGAATAACTGATTCGACGATGTATCGAGGATGAAGACGGTGGTCCAAGACCGGAGGTCTTCACATAGTTTGGATGATTACTGATTATCTTGATTGGGCTGTACACCCAAGAGGAGGGAATCAGTTGGTGATCGTCCAGATGTAACTGGAGATCGATGGATGTGCGAGGTACAAGGTGCCAATGGTTTCGTTCAGACCCAGAACGAACTTGTAAATGGACTGTGTGTCTGACAATGGATTTTATTCTGTGTGATTGATTTCTATTAAATATATATCTGTTTGGCGGCTGTAACACCCCGAAAATTCTATAATTGTGAAATTCATGAATTAAAGTATAATCAAATTCAAATCAAAGAACTAAGGGAAACGGGATACGCCATTGCGTTCGTCTCGGAAAAATACGCGAAATAGAGTCCGAGTTTTCGAAAAACGGAGTCCGTATGAAGAAGATATGGCCTTCGGAAGTTTTGAATTAAATTTAAAATTCAAACAGAATAAAATAATTAAAAATCGGGCCCAATGGGCCAGGGCGGATAAACACCCGCCAAGGCCACCCAGGTCGACTGGGCTGTCGACCTGGGCTACCCATGTCGACAGGGCTGTCGACAGCCCTGTCGACAGGGGTGTCGACCTGGTCGAGCCCAGTCAACCTGGCTGGCCAGGTCTGCGTTTGGCCGATTCTCTGTGGTCTGCTTTGTCATTAGGGCTAGGTGGCGGGTTCTAATTGGTCTCTCTATCTAATGAATGGCTATGATCAATCCAAGCAACATCAAGGGTCCTAATCAGTTCCTAACCTCTATATAAACAACCCTAGACTAAACCCTAATCTATTCATTCAAAATTAAGAACATAGCCGCCATGTTGCTGAGGAACGACTAAGAATAGCCGCCAACTAGAGAGGGAATTAGGAAGAAAGTTCTAAAGCCTAAAGCAATTCAAGCAACCTAAAGCCAATCAATTCAACAAAGGAATCATATCTCTTAATTAGAGAATTCGCCGCAACCATTGTAAGTAGAGTATTACTTTGGTATGAATAAACAACTGTATTGATTTGTATGCTTGAATTGGGATAATAAAGTAGTTCATATTTGTGCAAAATTATGTTATTCATTACAAAGAACTACATGCGGTAGTTCTATGCAAATATACGTTTGGAATATTGCGCAAATTATGTAATCTATGTTGAAGCTACATGTATGTAGTTGAGTGAAATTCATGCAAGTTTGGGGCTTTGTTATTATGTCGTCAAGATGTATATTTTGTGCATAAATCATTTTGCAAGTAATTGAAACAAGTTTGGTTGTTATAGTTCATATGAAACTATGTTGGAATTTTGACACCATAATCCATGTATTAAGTCATGCTTTTGCAAACTTATGAATATGGCTAGGCTATGAATGATATTTGGCATAATTGAAATCCATGATTAAGTCTATCTTGTTTACAAGAATTATATGATGACATATGTGAGACATGGCTAGGTTAGACTCAAAAATCCTTTTTTTGCAAGTTTAAAACAAACACCATGATTAGGAATTTTTATGCATAAGTATGTTTATACCATCGTTATGTGATTAGACTTAAACCATGATTAAGTTGAACTATGCTTTTGTGTTAGTAACAAAGTATCCCCTTTGTAAACATGTAGGAACCTTATGAACATGACTTGTTTATGTTTATGCCATGAACAAATTTAACTTTACTTATGCCATGCTTATGTTTGACATTATGCTATGCCTATGCTAGGAATATTTATGACATGCTTATGTTTGACATTATGCCTAAATAAGAATATAGGTTCATGTTGTAGTTAAATCTATGCAAGTTCACATGCTTTGATTCATGTCACCTATGTACCCACTATGCAAGTACACCAGTTTCTATTATGTATTCCCAACGCCTTATGCAAGTTCATGCGCTCACCTTCCCCTCTTTGTGTATACGCCATAAGCCTCCCCTTTCGCATGGCTAAATTGGGCTTTAAAAGGCTAAGCCCAATATATATTAACGGACGTGTTAAACGGGGGAAAATAACGTTGGGTTAAAAAAATTAATTAATGAATGAAAATATAAAATAGAAGGGCCCAAATTCAAGTATGGGTTGGGCCCGTGATTGGTGTAACCTTTACACCATTAACTTAATAATGGGCCGCAAATATTTACATATAAGAAATAAAGAAGAATGACAAGATATGTAAATGTAGAACATACGATGTGTTTAACCCGAGGTTGGATTGAGTTGTGATGTAAACCTGCCCGGAACCGCCCGGCTGTCCAGTAGTCACAACAATACCTATCCAATGTGGGAGGTTAAACATGGAGCCCAGCAAGGACCCGAGGTTAGACTGAGTTATGGCGTAAGACTGCCCGGAACCAACCGGCAATAGGCAGCCACAACAATACCTGTCTAATGTGAGAGGTCAGGGCCTTAATAAGACAATTAAGGCTGAGTCAGGATTGTTAGGATTAAGTGAACTAAAGACTTAATCAAAATGGAACATGCTAAACTAAACAGACTGGTGGGGTTAGGTTCGAAAACACTTAACCAACTTAGCATGTTGGCTAGAGATAGAAAACCTAGTAACGGGGGACCCTTTTCTGCAGTAACCCTAAAAGGTGTATCAGGATACCCTGAAACTAGGCAGGGTGGGGCACGATTACTGGGCTGATTGTAAGAGGTCAAAGCGACGGCGGTGGTGTAGCAGTGTAGGTTCTAACGGAGTGCGGGCGTGCACACACTCCGGCGCACAAAAATAAGGCACTGGACACCAGTAGCATACCTGTGCACTCTAAGGTTGTGTCGGGTTGCCACTATGGGACTTGATACACCCCATGGTGGGACCAGCATAGGTAACTACAGAAATCGGGGGCCGTAAGACACATGTAACTATGCGAGTAGGAGCAGATCATCATAGAATGGATCACATCACCCCGATTATGGGGTGCAAATTGGAAACTAGTTTATATGGGTTCAGAGATTAACATGGGGTACGATAGTATATTCGACCCTAGACAACTTAACCAAGTTTATTGTGGTTGCCCACTTCTTGTTTATACTTATCATACCCAGTTCTTTATTCATAGACAAAATAGTACTAGACTTACTCAGGCTTTACGTCTGACTCTATTTTTCTTTCGTCTTCTTTCTTCCGTTTCCCCCCCCCCCCCCCAGGTCCTCAGGGAGGGAACACAGCAGCTTGATCTACCTCAACATCCAGCTTGAAGAAGAGAAATGTATAGCTTGGACTTTCCTGTTTTGAACTATGGCTTTGGACAATCCACTATGGGGCTTTTGCAGTTCATCTATGTTTTATTTATGCTTCTTTAAAAATAATGTACTCAAGACAGATTATGAAAGTGTTATGTTATGTTTTTGGAAAGGATGTTGTTGTAACACGTATTTGACTTTATGAAATAAAATTTGTTGTTCTTCCGCTGTTTACAAATATGTGTTCTTATATCTATCTTGTATATCTGTGACTTGTACTTATAAACCTCAACCAAAATTAGGGCATTCCCTTTGAGAGTGACCCTAACAGAGGTGGGGTGTTTCACTTGGTATCAGAGCATAGGTTTACCAGATAAGATAAAAAGTTTTGAAAAATTATTTTCAAAAAGGAAATTTAAAGAAGCATTTTTAAAAGAAAAATATTATTTTATTTTAAAAAGGCAAAGTCCCCTCCCCAAAGCCATAGGAACTCTCTTATCCTTCGTTTTGAATCTATCCTTTTTGTTTCAGCATGTCCCAAGATCTTAACTTGCCAGAAGGGGTGCCAATACCTGGTTGGTTTAGACGGTTCTTAGAAGCAAGGGCCACTCAGCCAGGTCCTACCATTCCTCCTCCCCCAGCAGAAGGAAATCATCCAGCCGCAGCGGCACCTTTTCCTCCACCTCCTCCTCGGGGAAACAATTTTGCTAAGATATGTAAAGATTTTAAAGCTATGGGAGGAAGGGATTTCCATGGAACTAAGTCCTTCGTAGCAGCTAGAAATTGGCTGAAAGAAACGGAGGACCTATTCATCATCTTTGAGGTAGAAGATAGGCAAAAAGTACAGTTGGCAGTGTGGCTATTGAAGGGCGAGGCTTCCTACTGGTGGGAAGTCACTAATGCTGAAAGACCAGTGGAGACATGGGAGGACTTTAGGGCAAGGTTTGAGACTAAATTTCTCTCAGATGCGGAAAGAAGTTTGCAGTTGGAAAAATTCTTATTTCTTAAGCAAGGGGACAAGACAGTCAGAGAATATGTGAATCAGTTTGATGAGCTGGCTAGGTTTGGGCTTGACCTAGTCAACACCCCGCACAAGAAGGCTCTCCGTTTCGTCAAAGGGTTAAATGAGCCATTACACAGTTTGGCCATGACCCATATACCCATGGGGGCCACGTATGAAAGATTGGTGCAAATGGCATTGCTGAATGAGGAGGATAAGGGCAAGAAGGAGACAAAGGCAGAAAGCTCTCAAGGGAAGAAAGAGGGTTTGCAGCCTAAGAAGGCGGACTTTAAGAAAGGCGGAAAAGGCAACAAAGAGAAGAGGAAGTGTAATTTCTGTGGCAAAGTGGGGCACTTAGTAAAGGACTGCCGGAAAAAGAAGGCCAAGGAGAATGGTGGTTGCTTTTCTTGCGGTGAGACGGGCCATAGGGCTAAGGACTGCCCAAAGAAACGAGGACAGGGGCAGAGGACTGGATCCACCCCAGGGGCACAGGTCCATGTGCTAGAAGCGCCACCTCTGCAACAGCGAGGTATAAATACTTCTGTAGAAAGTGTAGTTTATCTTTATGATCACCCCGTTCGCACTTTATTTGATTCTGGCGCATCACACTCCTTTATCTCGTCTGCTTTAGTAGAATCTCTGCACCTAAAAACTAGTATGGTAGAGGACCCCTTAATTGTTTCAAACCCAATTGGGGGCCCAGCTCATTTGTCTATGATCTGTTTGGATTTGAAAATTTCTATTCTAAGTGTTGAATTTCAATGTAGTGCCTTTGTTTTGGGCTTTTCGGGGTATGGTTTGATTTTGGGTATGGATTTGCTATCCTGTAATGGGGCCATCCTTGATTGTGAGAAAAAGGTTGTTAGGCTCCTAACCCAGCTCGGTAATACTTTGGAAATTTCTTGTAATCCCTCATATGCGGTTATGCTTAGTTATCTTGAATCGCTAGATGCCTCTGTTGAAAATTTGCAATCAGTTAGAGTGGTCCGGGAATATCCGGATGTCTTTGAAGAGGTGAAGGGCTTGCCTCCGAAGCGGGAAATAGACTTCCGCATATATCTTGTAGATAATGCAAAGCCCGTTGCGTTGCCCGTTAGACATATGGCTCCACGAGAAAGGAAAGAGCTCAGTAAACAGATTAAAGAGCTTCTAGAAAAGGGGTTCATTAGGAGGAGCATTTCAGAATGGGGCGCTCCAGTGGTGTTCGCTACAAAGGCGGATGGTTCACTCCGTCTATGTGTTGACTATAGGGAGCTCAACAAGTTAACGAAAAAGAATAGGCACCCTCTCCCTAGAATTGATGATTTATTTGACCAGCTTGTAGGAGCGTCTGTTTTCTCCCAACTCGATTTAGCAACCGGTTTTCATCAGCTAAGGGTGGCTGAAGATAGCATCGATAAAACGACGTTCAGAACCCCAGACGGCTTCTTTGAATGGCTTGTCATGCCTTTCGGCTTGACAAATGCACCTGCTTACTTCGTGGACCTGATGAGTAGGGTATTTAGAGATTTCCTCAACAAATTCGTAGTGGTCTTCGTAGATGATATCCTTATCTTCTCAAAGAGTGAAGAGGAACATGCTCAGCACTTAAGGGCAATCATGGAAACTTTGCGAGTCCATCAACTAAAAGCCAAATTCTCCAAATGCCACTTTTGGAGAGAAGAGGTGAGGTTTCTTGGGCACATAGTATCCAAACAAGGGTTAGCGGTGGACCCTGCTAAGGTAGTGGCGGTACAGGATTGGAAGACACCAAGGAATGCGACTGAGGTCCGAAGCTTTCTAGGACTAGCAGGTTTCTATCGAAAAATTATAAGGGATTTTGCGAAAATCTCAGCTCCGCTCACGAAATTGACTAAGAAGAATCTAGTGTTCAATTGGGATTTGGATTGCGAATTTGCTTTCCAACGACTAAAAAGGGCTCTCACAACAACCCCAGTTTTGACGCTGCCAGATGGGAGCAAGATGTTCACTGTTTATACGGATGCATGTGGGACAGGGCTAGGCGCCGTCTTAATGCAAGAAGGAAGGGTAGTAGCTTATGGCGGGAGGCAGTTGAAGGTGCACGAAAAGAACTACCCAACCCACGATCTTGAGTTAGCCGCCATCGTCTTTGCACTCAAGTCTTGGCGACACTATCTCCTAGGTGAGAAGTTCGAACTTTACACTGACCATAAATCGTTGAAATATCTTTTCTCGCAGAAAGATCTTAACTTGAGGCAACAAAGATGGATGGAGTTTCTTGCCTCGTACGATTTCGAAATCTCCTACACTCCGGGCAAAGGCAACGTAGTGGCAGACGCGTTGAGCCGAAAGAAATTGACCCTAAGCCCGTTGTTTGTTGAAAGACAAAGCCTAGAGTTTATAGCCAGCTTCGACTTTAGGCCCTCCTCCGATTTCGTACCGGGCTTGCTAGCATCACTCGAAGTGCGCCCAACTTTAGTAGATTCAGTAGGGGCAGCACAACGCGAAGACCCTCAACTTGTGGAAATAATTGATAGGCTAATTAGGGGTGAGACTTCAAGTCACCTCAACAGACACTCCATCGACGATAGGGGTTTGCTAAGGCGAGACGGAAGACTATGCGTCCCACAGACAAAAGATTTAGTAAGGAAGGTTCTCGAGGTAGCGCATCATTCCAAGATGACGATACACCCAGGCGGAGATAAAATGTACAAAGACATAAAAAGGACTTTCTTCTGGAACGGCATGAAAAAGGACGTGGCAGAGTTCGTTTCTAAGTGTATGGTGTGCCAACAGGTTAAGGCGGAACAGAAAAAGCCTGGCGGACTGCTACATCCTCTGGAGGTCCCGCAGTGGAAGTGGGATAGCATCTCAATGGACTTCATCGATGGGCTGCCTAGGTCTAGGAGAGGCAACACTAGCATTTGGGTAATAGTGGATAGGCTTACTAAAAGCGCCCACTTTTTACCTGTCAAAAGTAGAAGAACTGCCTCATCCCTAGCATCACTTTACCTTAAGGAAATCATTCGACTCCATGGAATACCATCTAGCATTGTTAGTGACCGAGACCCCATCTTCACCAGCGAGTTTTGGCGGAGTCTGCAAGAGGCAGTAGGAACGCAGTTATGCTTGAGCACAGCCTATCATCCCCAAACCGACGGCCAAACAGAGAGAGTGAATAGAGTTTTGGAAGACCTCTTAAGACTGTGCGTCCTTGACTTCGGAGGGACATGGGAAGATCACCTTCCTTTGGTGGAATTTGCCTACAACAACAGCTATCAAGCAACCATCGGAATGGCGCCCTTCGAAGCTTTATATGGAAGACCGTGCCGATCGCCCACTTGTTGGTGGGAGTCCACGGATAAGCTCATACTTGGACCAGACATGATCCGAGAGACTTCAGAGAAAGTGGACTTAATACGAAGAAGGATGAAGACGGCCCAAGACAGACAAAAGTCCTATGCCGACAAGAGAAGGACCGACCTTGAATTTGAAGTTGGAGACAGAGTTTTTCTCAAGGTATCACCGCTAAGAAACGTTGTTCTTTTTGGAACCATAGGAAAACTGGCACCAAGATTCGTAGGGCCATTCCCTATTATCGAGAAGATTGGGAAAATGGCCTATAGATTAGAGCTACCCGAGAAGTTGGCTGGAGTCCACAACGTTTTTCACGTTTCACATCTCCTAAAATGTCTGCACGAGTCTGCTGAAGTAGTAGAGCCAAACATCCTCGAAGAGGCCGAAGTGGAACGCGAAGCAACCATAAGAAGAGTTCCAACCCGCATATTAGGAACGGAAGTGAAGAAGCTACGCAACCGTGAAGTCAAGCTCGTCAAAGTTCAGTGGAGCGACGCCGAGGGAGACGCGACTTGGGAAACTGAAGCTAGAATCCGTACAGCCTACCCTTTTCTGTTCGAGGGTACATCCTTGATCTTTCTCTTTCCTTAAGTTGCGCTTTTATCTATCTTTTTAGGTAGAAACCCTTTGGATGGAAACATGTAATTGAAACATGTTATGGATGATGGTTGCAAGTGGTTGCAAGTGATTGCTAGTGGTTGCTCGTGGTTGCATATACACACACAATCTAGGTATTAAATCGACGCAGTCACTTCATATTGCATATGCATATATGTTTGTATTCGTATATGGTTGAACTTTAATGTGTTGTCATGTGGATGTTGCATTTGTATTGAATGATTGTGCACTCATGTAGAATCATGAATAGGAAAATTTGCATACATAATGGATTCATGGCACTTACATAATCCGCATTAAGGAGGTCAACTGAATCAGTAGACCGCCTGATTTTGCATTAGATAAGTACATGTACACACACACTTCGCATATGATCATGAAGCATTAGAAATCTTTTAAGGACAATGAATGCTAGTGTTTGATGGATGAGTAGATGGATGATTGGATGGTAGGATATACATTCCTCCTAACTTGAAGATTTCGGGGACGAAATCCTTTTAAGTGGGGGAGAATGTAACACCCCGAAAATTCTATAATTGTGAAATTCATGAATTAAAGTATAATCAAATTCAAATCAAAGAACTAAGGGAAACGGGATACGCCATTGCGTTCGTCTCGGAAAAATACGCGAAATAGAGTCCGAGTTTTCGAAAAACGGAGTCCGTATGAAGAAGATATGGCCTTCGGAAGTTTTGAATTAAATTTAAAATTCAAACAGAATAAAATAATTAAAAATTGGGCCCAATGGGCCAGGGCGGATAAACACCCGCCAAGGCCACCCAGGTCGACTGGGCTGTCGACCTGGGCTACCCATGTCGACAGGGCTGTCGACAGCCCTGTCGACAGGGGTGTCGACCTGGTCGAGCCCAGTCAACCTGGCTGGCCAGGTCTGTGTTTGGCCGATTCTCTGTGGTCTGCTTTGTCATTAGGGCTAGGTGGCGGGTTCTAATTGGTCTCTCTATCTAATGAATGGCTATGATCAATCCAAGCAACATCAAGGGTCCTAATCAGTTCCTAACCTCTATATAAACAACCCTAGACTAAACCCTAATCTATTCATTCAAAATTAAGAACATAGCCGCCATGTTGCTGAGGAACGACTAAGAATAGCCGCCAACTAGAGAGGGAATTAGGAAGAAAGTTCTAAAGCCTAAATTAATTCAAGCAACCTAAAGCCAATCAATTCAACAAAGGAATCATATCTCTTAATTAGAGAATTCGCCGCAACCATTGTAAGTAGAGTATTACTTTGGTATGAATAAACAACTGTATTGATTTGTATGCTTGAATTGGGATAATAAAGTAGTTCATATTTGTGCAAAATTATGTTATTCATTACAAAGAACTACATGCGGTAGTTCTATGCAAATATACGTTTGGAATATTGCGCAAATTATGTAATCTATGTTGAAGCTACATGTATGTAGTTGAGTGAAATTCATGCAAGTTTGGGGCTTTGTTATTATGTCGTCAAGATGTATATTTTGTGCATAAATCATTTTGCAAGTAATTGAAACAAGTTTGGTTGTTATAGTTCATATGAAACTATGTTGGAATTTTGACACCATAATCCATGTATTAAGTCATGCTTTTGCAAACTTATGAATATGGCTAGGCTATGAATGATATTTGGCATAATTGAAATCCATGATTAAGTCTATCTTGTTTACAAGAATTATATGATGACATATGTGAGACATGGCTAGGTTAGACTCAAAAATCCTTTTTTTGCAAGTTTAAAACAAACACCATGATTAGGAATTTTTATGCATAAGTATGTTTATACCATCGTTATGTGATTAGACTTAAACCATGATTAAGTTGATCTATGCTTTTGTGTTAGTAACAAAGTATCCCCTTTGTAAACATGTATGAACCTTATGAACAT
This sequence comes from Allium sativum, assembly GCA_030737875.1. Lineage (NCBI taxonomy): Eukaryota > Viridiplantae > Streptophyta > Magnoliopsida > Asparagales > Amaryllidaceae > Allium > Allium sativum. Next base: position 334,636,559 of record CM060913.1, on the reverse strand, counting down.
GACTTGTTTATGTTTATGCCATGAACAAATTTAACTTTACTTATGCCATGCTTATGTTTGACATTATGCTATGCCTATGCTAGGAATATTTATGACATGCTTATGTTTGACATTATGCCTAAATAAGAATATAGGTTCATGTTGTAGTTAAACCTATGCAAGTTCACACGCTTTGATTCATGTCACCTATGTACCCACTATGCAAGTACACCAGTTTCTATTATGTATTCCCAACGCCTTATGCAAGTTCATGCGCTCACCTTCCCCTCTTTGTGTATACGCCATAAGCCACCCCTTTCGCATGGCTAAATTGGGCTTTAAAAGGCTAAGCCCAATATATATTAACGGACGTGTTAAACGGGGGAAAATAACGTTGGGTTAAAAAATTAATTAATGAATGAAAATATAAAATAGAAGGGCCCAAATTCAAGTATGGGTTGGGCCCGTGATTGGTGTAACCTTTACACCATTAACTTAATAATGGGCCGCAAATATTTACATATAAGAAATAAAGAAGAATGACAAGATATGTAAATGTAGAACATACGATGTGTTTAACCCGAGGTTGGATTGAGTTGTGATGTAAACCTGCCCGGAACCGCCCGGCTGTCCAGTAGTCACAACAATACCTATCCAATGTGGGAGGTTAAACATGGAGCCCAGCAAGGACCCGAGGTTAGACTGAGTTGTGGCGTAAGACTGCCCGAAACCAACCGGCAACAGGCAGCCACAACAATACCTGTCTAATGTGAGAGGTCAGGGCCTTAATAAGACAATTAAGGCTGAGTCAGGATTGTTAGGATTAAGTGAACTAAAGACTTAATCAAAATGGAACATGCTAAACTAAACGGACTGGTGGGGGTTAGGTTCGAAAACACTTAACCAACTTAGCATGTTGGCTAGAGATAGAAAACCTAGTAACGGGGGACCCTTTTCAGCAGTAACCCTAAAAGGTGTATCAGGATACCCTGAAACTAGGCAGGGTGGGGCACGATTACTGGGCTGATTGTAAGAGGTCAAAGCGACGGCGGTGGTGTAGCAGTGTAGGTTCTAACGGAGTGCGGGCGTGCACACACTCCGGCGCAGAAAAATAAGGCACTGGACTCCAGTAGCATACCTGTGCACTCTAAGGTTGTGTCGGGTTGCCACTATGGGACTTGATACACCCCATGGTGGGACCAGCATAGGTAACTACAGACATCGGGGGCCGTAAGACACATGTAACTATGCGAGTAGGAGCCGATCATCATAGAATGGATCACATCACCCCGATTATGGGGTGCAAATTGGAAACTAGTTTATATGGGTTCAGAGATTAACATGGGGTACGATAGTATATTCGACCCTAGACAACTTAACCAAGTTTATTGTGGTTGCCCACTTCTTGTTTATACTTATCATACCCAGTTCTTTATTCATAGACAAAATAGTACTAGACTTACTCAGGCTTTACGTCTGACTCTATTTTTCTTTCGTCTTCTTTCTTCCGTTCCCCCCCCCCCCCAGTTCCTCAGGGAGGGAACACAGCAGCTTGATCTACCTCAACATCCAGCTTGAAGAAGAGAAATGTATTGCTTGGACTTTCCTGTTTTGAACTATGGCTTTGGACAATCCACTATGGGGCTTTTGCAGTTCATCTATGTTTTATTTATGCTTCTTTAAAAATAATGTACTCAAGACAGATTATGAAAGTGTTATGTTATGTTTTTGGAAAGGATGTTGTTGTAACACGTATTTGACTTTATGAAATAAAATTTGTTGTTCTTCCGCTGTTTACAAATATGTGTTCTTATATCTGTCTTGTATATCTGTGACTTGTACTTATAAACCTCCACCAAAATTAGGGCATTCCCTTTGAGAGTGACCCTAACGGAGGTGGGGTGTTTCAGCGGCGGAGAATTTATTCTCTTGCTTAACGCCCTTCTCTGAGACGTACGAGCTCAGGGATTATATATAGATGGATATCAATCGCATGGAGTGAATTGCCTGTGTGGCATGCCTAAGTGGCAAATGATCCAGGCTTTTGTTGAAAAGCAGAGTCTTGTGGTTAATGATCAAAGCACCGCCTATGTGGCACAGCTTTTGTGTAGAGTTAATTCGCGAGCCTCACACCCCAGTTGTGAACCAGAAACGGGAGAGGACATCAGGGAGGGCATGTGTTTCTTTCTAGCTAGGGTGGTGTCAGTGACCTACCATCCCTGACTTTTATATTATTTTCACCTATGTGATTGTTGGATTGCGAGGCGCCTCAGATATATCGGGGACAATGTGGAGCCGATGGAGCCGTTGGGCTCATTTACGCCCCAAAGGGCAGGGAAACGCAGTGTTCAGGCATTTTAATCCACATCGGTGGACCGCCCCGATGATCCAAGGGCCCACCTAAGAATGGGTCCTGAGACATTGTAGGATAGATTGTCTTGAATCGGTAGAGGACGGTCCCTGGCCTCGGTTCACAGATGTAAATCCAATTTCCAAATACGTGACTTTGCGGTTTTGATTGTAGAGCCTAGTATGGCGACATGATATATGGTACCCATGCCGTCTATGATTGATATTTATGATTGACATTGTTTTGACACAATACACTTATAATAGTATCAAATGATTTGTTTTTAACATACCAAGCATGTTTGGCTATTATAAGGGAAAACCTTATCCTCTGGCTTGTGTTGCATTGTGTGATGGGACCTGGGTCTTATAATAGCTTCATTTTTCCAAAAAGCATTGCACTGTTTTGTTATATGCACCAGTATTCTTGGGAGGAAACCCATTCCGTGTTATACGGCGTGGTCCTTGATATATCTGTTTTGAAGTAAAGTTTTAAATAACTGTTTTCGTTCTCACACCAGTCACATGACTGACTTGGAGTTTATTGTTTTAACCTATACTCTAGGTGCCCTTATTTTGACACGGGCAGCTAGTAGTTTTGGATTTGCAGATTTATATTCACAGGATCCTGATATACAGCTGGAATTATACTTGGAAAGCTCTGTATCCACGTATTCCTTTCAGTCGTGTTTTTGTATTATTTTTCCGCTGCAGTTATGTATTTAAATCTCTGATAATTTATGATGTGTAATATTTATTCATACTCTGTATATTCTTTTATTCTGATGGAATTGTTGTAATATACAACGAAATGTTCTTCTATTTGTGTTCCGATGTGGCTTGTCCTCAAAGCAATCCATTCTTTCCTTACCGGGGAAGTTACTGGTTCTTATACAGTCAGTTCCATTGTGTAGCTACCGTCCATACATTCCCAACGGATCTGACTGTTTGCAAAACTGGTAACGTATGACAAAGATATAATTTAATAAATTATTCACATCATAATGTAATATTATAAAAAATTATATAATAGTTTATTAATATAATTTTCTATTTACGTTAATTAACTTGAATTAGACACTAAATAATCTTGCTTCTGTATACACTCACCTGCTTTTCTAATCGTTACTCGTGCACTTTACTTGTTATGCTCACGTTAAAACATTAGTTTGAAATAGGAATATTTAGACTAGTCTAGGCACATATGGTTCAAATAAATTGTCCACGTTATATCCCCACCTGCTCCTAACGTTGATTAGTAACATAAGGCCATGTTATATCATATTAACTATATTATATAAATTACCATATATCTCTCTCCTCTATTTGATCATTTCGAGACACTGTTCCTTCATTAGTCTACCCTTATTCTCGAACCCACAACCCGTTCTCAGAACACGCAAACTCCAGCAGTACCGCCTTCGCCGAACACCAGGCTACCATCACTCGCAGCAGCAAAATCTCCTCCCAGTCAAACCATCGAGCACCATGACAACAGCGATAAGAATCCCCATCGAAGTCCACTAAAACCTCATAACAAATACTACTCTTCACCATGATGTCAACTCCAGCCTTTCAATAACCAGCGATGTTTCTACATGCATCCCCCCGAGTGTGCGCCGCCCCACCACCTGGAATCCAACGACAAACTGCATCCAACCAGTACATCGATTACACACCCCAACGGCTTCTTGCGAATCTCTTTGTCAACCTGCTGACGTCATCCTTAGGAGTCCCTCACACCTTCATCATTCTGTACTGCTCATCTGCGTGTGAATCCAGTGTGCCACATCATGACCCCCCCTGTCACCACGTTACAATGTCTTCATGGTGACTTTCAAATCTCCATGCTCCATTCTTCACTTCATATACAACGTTGAAACCACCGTCAGGAACTCCTTTATTCCTCCTAATTTCACCGTACTTCACCATCTTCACCTCATAAAACATTCCGCCCCAGTCCCTTCATGCACCCAACGATGTCCTCCCTTATTCCGTTCCATGTTTTAACTCATAAATCTTCTAGAACTTTGGCCCCTATTAAATTTGAAACTCCGGAAAATTGTGTCGAGCTTTTCAAAAGTGGCACCATCTTGACGCGCATGGTTTCAGGATCTCATACATATATATTTTGCATTTATCAAAGGAGTATGATGTTTGGCATTTTGATTTCTGAGGAAAAGAGAACAAACGAAGAAGTAGGCTGCCTATTATACATATAAAGGGGGAAGACTTTATTACTAAGGATTGTCTGTCTATACAAAGTTTTTTCCTATGTTGATTTGAATATACAATGCTGGGGCCACGCTTCAAGTACATACTAGGGATATAGCGTGTACATGGAACTAAGATATCTTACATGCTAAGATAATGAAAATACAGAAATAATTTAATATATGTTTACTTCAAAGCTAAGGCAATTAAAACTTTTGCGTAGAGGTATATTTAAACAAATTCACATTCTTCGTTCACATTTAGATTGCTATCAACAGAAATAAAAGTGTCATTTTGTTGAGTAGCGCATCAGGATCCCAAAAATATAAAAAATTAGACAAGTTGGCTCACTCTGTGAAATTCCAAAATGCTGATATAGGGTGTAAAACACTCCAAATAAAAAGTAGTTTATTTTTCAAAATAAAAATTACAGTAAAATTCTAAAAATTAAATTATATGCCCGTCCCAAATATCCTGTCCAAATTTGAAACCTATATTTAATTAAAATTAAATAACCGTTATGGCTTATAAACGATTCCATAGCAAATATTTGAAATTTTGATTTGGACACATCCCACAATCTATACGACGAAATCTCGATTTTTCTCTTCCACTAGAAGTATATACTTCACCAGCTCCGAACGTTTTTTATTTTACATAAATCCGATTTAAAACAGATTCTGTATGTTCGTTAAAGTTTGAATCGCCAAATTACGAACTGTTTCACCATTTAGAGCTCGATTATAATTATAATATAGTTTATACGCTCTAACGTCATTTATCAAATATATATTTATTATTATAATTCAATTCTAAACTGAATTAAATCCTATAAATAATCTGATTTACAAAATATTGTGAATTCTACTGATTCAAACTATTTTAGAATTAAATATATGTGAAAATTAGGCTCACATCTTTAAAACCAAACTTAATTAACGTCACGTCCTCACCAAAGTTTATATACATTTTGGGTCCCTATTTTTTGGTGCAGCCATTTTTTTTGGCACTTCCGCTTCCTACTGTCATGCCCCCTTCACCTTTTCCCCTTTTATAACAAAAAAAATGCGCCAAACACTAAAAAAATTCAAAAAAGTGGAAATATTCCCAGAAACATTAGCCAAAAAAAAATTCATACTTCTGTGCAGCAATGTCTAAAAAGTACCATACATAAATGCATATATTCATATAGTGTATTTCTGTTGAAAATCTGGACTAATATATGCATACATGTATGCAACTATTAGCAAATAACTACATACATGTATGCTTACAAAGTTGAACTGAGATTCGTGTGTTATGAAAAGTTGCATACATGAATGCAACTATTTTGTATATATGCATGCATGTGTGCAACAGATTTAAAAGGGACGACGGCTTTTGAATATGTGCATGGATGCATGCATGTATTCTGTACAAGAGCATAAATGTGTGTAACAATGTCTGAAAACAGCGAATGCTTGAAAAAACAGGCCAAAATTTGAATATATGCATAAAAGGATGCGTACAATGATGTTTAGATGCTTATATGTATGCATTTGTACTGCAGTTGGACGCAAAACTGAAATATAAGTATGAATGTATGCAACTATTTATGAATAGGTGCATCTTTTGACGTAAAATCCTGTTGTTTCATTGATTTTGTGTTATTTTGGGTTTTGTTTGTTTTAGCACCTGGTTTTTTATGGCATGTATATTTTTTATTTAATAATGAATTTTCGTGATTTTTTATATTTTTGTTTACCTATTTTCGAAAAATAGGGACCTAATTTACATGAAAAGTCGGACCAGATGTGAGCCTAATTTTGATACTTAATGGACCAGTGCCAAACGGACCCATATATATTTAATTAAAATTAAATAACGGTTATGGCTTATAAACGATTCCATAGTAACTATTTGAAAATTAGATTTGGATATATCCCGCTATCTACACGACGAAATCTTCATTTTTCTCTTCCACTAGGAAATGTACTTTACCAGCTCTGAACGTTTCTTGTATTACAGAAGTCCAATTTAAAACAGATTCTGTATATTCGTTAAAGTTTGAATTGCCAAATTATGAATTATTGCACCATTTCGAGCTCGATTATAATTATAATATAATTTAAACACTCTAACGTCATTTATTAAATATATTCGTTATTATAATTCTGTAATGACCCGGATATTTCGTCGGTTAAATTTGAATATTTAATACGGTTTTGAATATTAATTTGATAAATTAAATGAATATTTATATTAAGTTATCAGTTTAATAATCAATTTCGATTTAATATCGAATATATTAAATCATCGTAATGCGAAAATAAAATTCAGTTCGAGATATAAAACTGAATTAAATACAGTTCAGACTTCTCTTTGAATTCGAATAATAATATTTTATTTATTATCGCAGAATTTATTGTTTTAAATTTAATTTATATCAATTTAAAATAATATCTTCACCATATGATCGAATTGGACTTCGTGACTTATCCCAATGGGTTCAGAATAGTGGTTTTACCCTAGAATTGAAAGTTGTTAGGTTCAGAAAGGAGTTAGGGATCAAGGGTTATTTAAATTAAAGGTCACCGGATCAACAAAATAAAAATAAAATAAAAACTAGTGGACAGAAAACAGAAGTGTGCCTTATTCTAGGCCATGAGAAGAAGCAAACGTGGCTACTGCCTTATTCAATCAAATGGAAACCGGGTGGCCTTTATTTTTGTCCATCCATTCAGCTATAAAAATCAAAGCCTCAGAAAAGAAAAGAAAAAATAGTCGGCCTCCTTCACAAATGGAAATCGAAAGCTTCAATTCATTCAAAACCAAAGGACCGACACCCATTCACTTTTGCAAATCGAAATCATGCCATTTTGTCCCTTCCTCTGAAATCGATTTTCGAATTAGAAAAGGAGAGAAAGTAAATCGTGAATCACGATTTAAGGTTCACGAGTGAGCTGGAGTCGTCACAACGTTGATCGAGGTCGCGACTGAGGGGGTGCGAGGTTTAGTGTGCGATCGATTAGCAGGTGGGCTTGGTGAAATATGAGGCGATGATGGATTCAAAAGAGATCGTTGTGGGTTTGTTCGAAGGCTGCTAGGGGGATTTCGACCTGTGTGAAGTATGCGATTTAAGTGGAGTTCAGATCTTTGTCTGATGTCGATCTGGGATAACCTGGTTACGGCAGCAAGAAGCTACGTCTACAGAGCAGCTTATAGGGTTTAAAGACGGAAGTCATGGTCTATTTCCTAGTGGTTTGTAGCCTATCGAGTTCGAATGGAAATGCAAAAGAGGATTTCTTTTTCTTGGGCTCCATAAGATCGAACTGGGTTAGTTTAGTGGAGTTGGGCATTTCGCGAGTTAGGAAGGAAGGCAGTGATTTATTCTCACTAATTAAGTGTGTATATGATTTTGACGAGGTCCAAAAATCACGATAAAAGACTGTCGTATGGATTCGTAGCCGTGGGATGCTCAAAATTTGAGTTGGTTGGAATTTATCTAAGAGTTGGCTGGATTCTAAATCTAAAACCAACACGAGGTGAAAATAAATACGGTGAGTAAACATCACTCACCTATTATTTAGAATTATTTTATTCAGTAAAAATAATTGTTGTTGCTTGTTTTGAATGCTGCTTGATTTATATATATTAGTTATTTAGGATATATATATATATATATTGGGTTGATGATTGGTTGGATTCCCACAGCCTCATTAGCGGATGCCCGCAGTTTCATAGCGGATGATTACCCTATACGCCCCACGCTATGATTAGTGGATGACCTTCATACCGCGATATCCTGCCTCGAAGCAGGATGGGTATTACTATGTTGACTAACATCTGTGGATGCAGGAAAACATGTTGGAGGAATCCAACTGGATTCCTCAAAAATATATTATCTGTTTGTTGTTTGTTTGATTTCATATATATTCATATATGATGTGTAGAAAATCAAATGATTGAAGATTGGTTGATTTAATTGTTTAAAATATCAATGGGGCTTGAATGTTGATTCATAAAAATATCGGAAAGGGTATTTGATATTTAAAAAGGGAATTCTATTTTTATAAACAGAATTTGAATTTTTAATAAATTTATAGAAAATATTAACTTGTTTTGAAGGTATATAAAACAAGTGATCGAATTTATAAACGTTGTTTATAAATGAAAAGGATGGAATTTGAATCGAATTTATTAAGTTGTTTATAAATGAAACTATGGGATTTGAATCGAATTTATAAAGTTGGTTATAAATGGAAAGGTGGGATTTGAATTGAAGTTATAAACGTTGTTTATAAATAATGCAGAGAATTCAAATATTGAATTTGAATATAGAAATTCAAATGGACTTTAAACTATAGAATTTGAATATAGAAATTCAAATAGACTTTAAAAATAGAATTTGAATATAGAAATTCAAATGGACTTTAAACTATAGATTTGAATATAGAAATTCAAATGGACTTTAAACTATAGATTTGAATATAGAAATTCAAATGGACTTTAAACTATAGATTTGAATATAGAAATTCAAATGGACTTTAAACTATAGATTTGAATATAGAAATTCAAATGGACTTTAAACTATAGATTTGAATATAGAAATTCAAATGGACTTTAGAACTATAGAATTTGAATAGAGAATTCAAATGGACTTTAAACTATAGAATTTGAATATAGAATTCAAATGGACTTTAGAACTATAGAATTTGAATATAGAATTCAAATGGACTTTAGAACTATAGAATTTGAATAGAGAATTCGAATGGACTTTAAACTATAGAATTTGAAAATAGAATTCGAACGAAGTTTAAATAAAGAGGATTCAAATAGAATTGAATTGGAATTTGAATAAGAAGTCGATAAGGAAACGAGAGTATGAGTATAATTAGAATTTGTTAATATGCAGTTAGAATATATTTGAACATGTCATGTTCAAATATGAAGGTGAAATAGACTGAAAAGTTAAGTAACAGATTTAATTAACAAATTGAGTTAAAACGATTGGTATAGTTAAAATAGATTGGACAAGCATAAATATACAGGAGACAGGTATGGAATAAAGTATAGAAGTGAAATAAATAGAATGCCCGACAAAAATGTACGTATTTAATTTCCATATGAGATTTTATGCGCCGTATCGGCAAGCCGCTTGGCTTTTTCTTTTTCTTGTTGAGATGAGAAGGACCGGGAAAGCTATTTGAAATTTCCCGATGCTCCCAGTACAAAGGAGGTTATGGCGAATTTTTCCGGGAATTTAGGGAGATAGAATACTTTTAAGATAATTTGATAGTTAGAAATCAACGTATCAATATATATAGAAGTCGATAAGGAAACGAACTTAGAAATAGAATAGTATAATTGAAAAGGGAAGTATAAGAATAAAATCTCGTAGGAATAGAAAGAGAAAATGTATATGTGTTTAAAGGTGAATAATCAGTTGTATGGTATTGATTATTCGAGTAAGTTGTCTTGTCTGTTTTGACGTTAAATGTTATTCAGTCAAGGTCTGAGAGGTAATTATACCCCAACTTGGTTGATTTCATGATATACCGATAAGTAGCAAGATTCAGGCTCGAAGATCAATGTGGAATAAGAATTAGTTAAATACTGTATTTGGGTTGTCGTAACGATGTTTTACACAACATCTGCTTTAACACAAATATGTGCAAAGCTTGGAAATAGAATAATGAACGTTTCCTAAGTATAGGAATAAATGAGATTGGAAAAGAGATAAGTGATAGAAATATTTTCCAATTATAAATAACATATATTTTCTAAAGTTTAGAAAATAAAAGAAGGCGATATATGGAAATGTTTTCCAAATAACGTATAAAGGCCAATATGGTTATCGAAAATATTTGGTTAACAAATTTGATAAGAAATAGAAAAGAGATTTAATTAATGGAATATTAAATAAAGGTTCCGTGATTGTTGGATGTTTGGATGAACACTTGTTTTATTCAATAGTTAAATCATCGACTATCGAAACACTTGTTTTTATTCGATAGTTAAATCACAGACTATCGAAGTTTTGACCATCGTTGTCAATATGGAGAGACCGGTTGGATTATTATCCGAAGAACCACTCCGTATTGGCAGTAGCGTGCAAATCAGATTATATAAAGATAATCGAAGACGGAGTAGAGTGCAAGGACTTTTTCTATTAATAGAAATAGTGCCTTCAGTTCATCCTGTTCCTGGGTGACGTGTATGGATTAATGTCTGACAGAGTATTTCCAGAATGGTCACGTACATTGATTTCTTCAACCGTACCAAGAGTGGAAGCGGAGAAGGAAACTTCTTTTAGCTAACACGTAATGTACTGTTGAGGTCGTCAATCGGTGATTTGATGGATTTGACGATGTGATATTCGAAGTGAATCTGGTGTGATGATAAAGCGTAGCTTCTAGCCTCATCAACCGGTAAATGACAGAAATCGGGCAAGCAGCATGGCTATGTAGGTCGCACCTATTAGGGTGTATAATCACATGATCTAGAGTTTCATTTACTTCTAAAAATCTATTGTCGATGCTGACCCATTCGGGAAACGGTTGCTGATCCCAATCGTTGGTGATATACATTCGATACACTCAAGCGAAATGAGGGTCGGTCATGTGTGGCTGAGTTGCAAGATGTTCTTGTTGAACTCCAGTGTATCGTTCCTAGAGTACACTGATCGGAAGGTGATTCCATACCTTGTCATAGTTGGAAATCCATTACCCATATGTTCTTGCGGTTTTGATTGTATACTATATATGTAGAATGTGAGATGCAAGCGTTCTACTAGATTGATATCTATTTGTATTTAGACATTATTATAATATCAGAATGATATTGCTTTTCAAAGATGTTTGGATACTCATAAGGAAAAACCCGTTCCGTTTTCACGGCGTGGTCTTATGAGATATCGTTTATTGTCACAAGCTGTTTATAACTGTTTACTCTTACCAGTCCCATGATTGACCCGGAGTTTACTTTGTTGTTTCCCTAAACTCTTGGGTGCCTAAATTTGTATGGGCAGTCAAGTAGTCAGGATTTTACAGATATACTGGAAGAGCTTGGAGCAGGAGGCTTCAGGATCATATAGCTATAGTTATTTCTGCTGTGTTGTAAGTGATGTACTTTGATATTGATGTATTTTCGAGTACAGATGTATATTTCAAGTTATGTTATATATATTTTATGTTATTCGTTCCGCTGTGAGATTCGTGTTACTCTGATGTTGTGTTCTTCTTCTTCTTCTATTCTAAGTTTCTATCTTATCTATCCTCACCTTCTAACTTCTTTCTATTAATGGTTTGAATTTCCGTGATATTTGGGGTTGGACTTGTGTTTTTGGTCAGCTCAAATTCTACCGGATTTTTGGGTCATTACAGTTGGTATCGGAGCTTAGGTTTAGCGAATACCTAGGCTTGTTGGAATGTGCTCAATAGAGATAGGATCAGCAGTATCCTAGAATGAGTTGAGTGTATATATATATACGAGAGAGCGTATTTGTTATTTTATATAAAAACTGGTTTATATTGTGTTGACTAGTCTGTTGAGTGGATTATAAATTTTGGTCGAATTGTGGGACGCCACGATATCGATAGAAGTTTATAAACGCTTGAACAGAAGATTGGACACGATATTGTTTTAAATAGTTAAGTTGATTGTTAGGATTATAATCGAATTAGATTTTAAAACAGAAATAGATATATAATCAATGGAATAAGTATATGAAATCAAATATACAAATGGGATGAATTAAAATTGAATTCAACATGAATTCAGAATTTAAAATCCTGGGAGTTTGGAAAATGTTTTTCTAAATGGAGTTTGAAAGAAATATAGCACTGAACTCATTCAGTAGCTGGGAAATAATTCTGATGATGGTCGCAACATCATCAGTGTTCATTTTCGAGTCTCTAAGTGATGAATTGCTGCCTTAGAAAAGTTTTGATGGAATTTGTTTGAAAAAAAACAAGTTGTTTGAAAATTCAGATGTTTTGAATTTGAGATAGATATAAATATATGTATATATTTATATGACTTCAACGGAATTTTGAAATGGGAATTGAAATATAGATTTCAAATAGAAGTAAATAAAGGAATTTGAATATATATATATAATTCAAATAGAAGTGAAATAGAATTTGAATTCAAAAGAATTCAAATGAGTTTGAATAAAGGAATTCGAATGGAATTTGAATATTGCAAATATAAGGGAATTCAAATATAGAATTTGAACATAGAAATTTAAATAGGATTTGAATAAAGAAATTTCTAATAAAAATTGTATAAGAAAAATTGAAATGGAATTTGAATTCAAAGGAATTCAAATGGATTTGAATAAAGAAAAGTCAAATAGAGATTTGAATATTAGAATTCAAAAGGAATTTGGTCAAATAGAATTTCAAAGAGAATATAAAGTGGAGGTTGAATATTAGAATTCAAAGAAAATATAAAGTTTGAAATAGAATTTTAAATAAAAGGAATTTAAATAGAATTTGAATAGAAGAAAATTCAAATAGAAATTGAATAGAAGGAAATTCAAATATAGAGTTTGAATAAAGAAATTTAAATGGAATTTGAATATTGTAAATATATAGGATTTGAATATTAGAAGTGAAATAGATCGGAAATATTATGTTGAAATGGAAAAATGGATTTGATATATATTGAAAATATATCAGAATGGAGTTGAATTTATTTTAAACAAAGGTAAAACGTTTATATTTATAAATATAATTAAAACGAGCTCGCCATAGCACGGCAGTTCGTAAATTGGCGATTCGAACTTCAATTTAGTATACAGAACTCGATTGAAGTCGGAATTCTTTGAAACAAGAATCGTCGGGACCGGTTGAATAATAGTTTTCTAATGAAAGAGAAAAATCTGGATTTCGTCGTATAGATTTTGAGTTATGTCAAAATCAAATTTCGAAAAGTGCAGCGCCAGAAACCATTTAAAACCACAATGGTTTATATATATATAAGTAAAAGGATTTTTAAAGTAAATGAAATCCGAATGGCCATGAGAAAAATATAGACTTGAGTTATAAAATGAATGTTAACTCAAGTGAAGTAGATAAAATGATTTGGGAAACAATGATCATATTTCTGATTATTGAATAGAATTAACTAAGTAAAAGAGAAATTAGTTAATCAAAGTTGAATCGAAATTGGGTTTTTGGATAAGTGAAAGAGATTGAGAATTTATATTCGAAATCGAATATATAACTCTAGTTGAAATTATAATTAGATTAGTTTATAATTAAGTTGACATATATTTGAACAAGTGATATTCGAATAAAAATGGTGAAATCGGCAAAACGGTTAATTAGCAACTAGTTAATGAGAACTTGAATGGTTGAAATTAAATTTAACTTAAGAAAGTTAAATGGATCGAAATGGATAAACTGAGTAAAATCAATGTGAATGAAATATGAATTTGGTGTGAATAAAGGAAAAACCAAAAGAGTTAGAAGGAAATATATTTGTAACACAAATACAAAGGAAGTTATATGCAAACAAATAGAAGGAAAAATATTTGTAAAAAAAAAACATTTACAAATAGATTAAATGGAAATATTTATTTATAAAAAAATAATAAGAATGTTATAGATGAGATATTTATTTGTTAAATAAATATATTTAATCAAAGGAATATTTAGAAGATGAATAGAAAATGGAAATATGTTTTTAACAGATAAATAGAAAAGATTAATTTATAAATAACAGTTTATAAATTAAATTAAATATTTATCATTCGATAAATGGAATATATAAGTCTGAACTTATATAGAGAAGAGATATTGGTTTTTAACACCAATAGTTTTAAATAGAAGGGGGTACACCACACTTGGGTAAGTGAAGTAACGTTATTAAAGAGAACATTTATAAAGTGAAGAACCGTTACTAAAAGTAAATCTTTATAAATAAATAAACGTTATCCAAGAGGAGTTATTCGAATAGGAGAAGTCGATTAGAGTTCGAATAAATCGATTAGAGTAAGAATTAACCAGATATAGTTAATTGAACATAGTTAATCGAATTAGGATTTAATTGAATGTTAGTTATTCAATTAAAGTTGATCGAATATAGTTATTGAGATAGAATTAGTCAAACATAGTTACTCAGGATAAATTGCCATTTCGTACGACTGCTAGCGTAATTCGCAGGGCTGCAGATAGCCTAGGGCGGTCGGATGTTTCCTGGGGAAATCAGGCGTAACCATTGTGATCGCTGCGATATAGAGTCAAGCGAATGGAGTTAAATCAAATGTTAGTTTATTCAAATAGAACTAAAGGAGTTATCGGATATAGTTTATTCGAAAGTAATTATCGAATTTGGTTATTCGAAAGGAGCTATCGATTATTAGTAAATCGAAGGAGTTATTGATTATTAGTAAATCGAAGGAGTTATCGATTATTAGTAAATCGAAGGAGTTATCGATTATTTGTTAATCGAAATGAGTTATAGATTATTTGTTAATCGAAATGAGCTATCAATTATAGTTTAATCGAAAAGAGTTTTCGATTAGTTAAATCAAAGTGAGTTATAGAATATTGGTTATTCGATGGAGTTAATTGATAAGAGTTAAATCCAATGGAGTTAATCGATAAGAGTTAAATCCGATGGAGTTAATCGATAAGAGTTAAATCCAATAGAGTTAATTGATAAGAGTAAATCGAATATAATTTATTCAAAGAAAGGTTTTCGAATCTAGTTATTCGAAAGAGAGAATATCGAATATAGTTATTCGAAGGGAGGAGTTATCGAATAAGGATTTATTCGAAAGAGAGGTACGTAAGGAAGTTTGAAATGTTGAATATCAACATAAATAAGTTCTGAAAAGTTAATGGGTTTGTAGCACTTTTCCTACCTTAGCAATTTCGAGGGCGAAATTATTTTAAGTGGGAAAGAATGTAATGACCCGGATATTTCGTCGGTTAAATTTGAATATTTAATACGGTTTTGAATATTAATTTGATAAATTAAATGAATATTTATATTAAGTTATCAGTTTAATAATCAATTTCGATTTAATATCGAATATATTAAATCATCGTAATGCGAAAATATAATTCAGTTCGAGATATAAAACTGAATTAAATATAGTTCAGACTTCTCTTTGAATTCGAATAATAATATTTTATTTATTATCGCAGAATTTATTGTTTTAAATTTAATTTATATCAATTTAAAATAATATCTTCACCATATGATCGAATTGGACTTCGTGACTTATCCCAGTGGGTTCAGAATAGTGGTTTTACTCTAAAATTGAAAGTGGTTAGGTTCAGAAAGGAGTTAGGGATCAAGGGTTATTTAAATTAAAGGTCACCGGATCAACAAAATAAAAATAAAATAAAAACTAGTGGACAGAAAACAGAAGTGTGCCTTATTCTAGGCCATAAGAAGAAGCAAACTTGGCTACTGCCTTATTCAATCAAATGGAAACCGGGTGGCCTTTATTTTTGTCCATCCATTCAGCTATAAAAATCAAAGCCTCATAAAAGAAAAGAAAAAATAGTCGGCCTCCTTCACAAATGGAAATCGAAAGCTTCAATTCATTCAAAACCAAAGGACCGACACCCATTCACTTTTGCAAATCGAAATCGTGCCATTTTGTCCCTTCCTCTAAAATCGATTTTCGAATTAGAAAAGGAGATAAAGTAAATCGTGAATCACGATTTAAGGTTCACGAGTGAGTTGGAGTCGTCACAACGTTGATCGAGGTCGCGACTGAGGGGGTGCGAGGTTTAGTGTGCGATCGATTAGCAGGTGGGCTTGGTGAAATATGAGGCGATGATGGATTCAAAAGAGATCGTCGTGGGTTTGTTCGAAGGCTACTAGGGGGATTTCGACCTGTGTGAAGTATGCGATTTAAGTGGAGTTCAGATCTTTGTCTGATGTCGATCTGGGATAACCTGGTTACGGCAGCAAGAAGCTACGTCTACAGAGCAACTTATAGGGTTTAAAGACGGAAGTCATGGTCTATTTCCTAGTGGTTTGTAGCCTATCGAGTTCGAAAGGAAATGCAAAAGAGGATTTCTTTTTCTTAGGCTCCATGAGATCGAACTGGGTTAGTTTAGTGGAGTTGGGCATTTCGCGAGTTAGGAAGGAAGGCAGTGATTTATTCTCACTAATTAAGTGTGTATATGATTTTGACGAGGTCCAAAAATCACGATAAAAGACTGTCGTATAGATTCGTAGCCGTGGGATGCTCAAAATTTGAGTTGGTTGGAATTTATCTAAGAGTTGGCTGGATTCTAAATCTAAAACCAAAATGAGGTGAAAATAATACGGTGAGTAAACTTCACTCACCTATTATTTAGAATTTGAATATAGAAATTCAAATGGACTTTAAACTATAGATTTGAATATAGAAATTCAAATGGACTTTAAACTATAGATTTGAATATAGAAATTCAAATGGACTTTAAACTATAGATTTGAATATAGAAATTCAAATGGACTTTAAACTATAGATTTGAATATAGAAATTCAAATGGACTTTAAACTATAGATTTGAATATAGAAATTCAAATGGACTTTAAACTATAGATTTAAATATAGAAATTCAAATGGACTTTAGAACTATAGAATTTGAATAGAGAATTCAAATGGACTTTAAACTATAGAATTTGAATATAGAATTCAAATGGACTTTAGAACTATAGAATTTGAATATAGAATTCAAATGGACTTTAGAACTATAGAATTTGAATAGAGAATTCGAATGGACTTTAAACTATAGAATTTGAAAATAGAATTCGAACGAAGTTTAAATAAAGAGGATTCAAATAGAATTGAATTGGAATTTGAATAAGAAGTCGATAAGGAAACGAGAGTATGAGTATAATTAGAATTTGTTAATATGCAGTTAAAATATATTTGAACATGTCATGTTCAAATATGAAGGTGAAATAGACTGAAAAGTTAAGTAACAGATTTAATTAACAAATTGAGTTAAAACGATTGGTATAGTTAAAATAGAATGGACAGACATAAATATACAGGAGACAGGTATGGAATAAAGTATAGAAGTGAAATAAATAGAGTGCCCGACAAAAAGGTACGTATTTAATTTCCATATGAGATTTTATGCACCGTATCGGCAAGCCGCTTGGCTTTTTCTTTTTCTTGTTGAGATGAGAAGGACCGGGAAAGCTATTTGAAATTTCGCGATGCTCCCGGTACAAAGGAGGTTATGGCGAATTTTTCCGGGAGTTTAGGTAGATAGAATGTTTTTAAGATAATTTGATAGTTAGAAATCAACGTATCAATATATATAGAAGTCAATAAGGAAACGAACTTAGAAATAGAATAGTATAATTGAAAAGGGAAGTATAAGAATAAAATCTCGTAGGAATAGAAAGAGAAAATGTATATGTGTTTAAAGTTGAATAATCAGTTGTATGGTATTGATTATTCGAGTAAGTAGTCTTGTCTGTTTTGACGTTAAATGTTATTCAGTCAAGGTCTGAGAGGTAATTATACCCCAACTTGGTTGATTTCATGATATACCGATAAGTAGCAAGATTCGGGCTCGAAGATCAATGTGGAATAAGAATTAGTTAAATATTGTATTTGGGTTGTCGTAACGATGTTTTACACAACATCTGTTTTAACCCAAATATGTGCAAAGCTTGGAAATAGAATAATGAACGTTTCCTAAGTATAGGAATAAACGAGATTGGAAAAGAGATAAGTAATTGGAATATTGTCCAATTATAAATAACATATATTTTCTAAAGTTTAGAAAATAAAAGAAGGCGATATATGGAAATGTTTTCCAAATAACGTATAAAGGCCAATATGGTTATCGAAAATATTTGGTTAACAAATTTGATAAGAAATAGAAAAGAGATTTAATTAATGGAATATTAAATAAAGGTTCCGTGATTGTTGGATGTTTGGATGAACACTTGTTTTATTCGATAGTTAAATCATCGACTATCGAAACACTTGTTTTTATTCGATAGTTAAATCACAGACTATCGAAGTTTTGACCATCGTTGTCAATATGGAGAGACCGGTTGGATTATTATCCGAAGAACCACTCCGTATTGGCAGTAGCGTGCAAATCAGATTATATAAAGATAATCGAAGACAGAGTAGAGTGCAAGGACTTTTTCTATTAATAGAAATAGTGCCTTCAGTTCATCATGTTCCTGGGTGACGTGTATGGATGAATGTCTGACAGAGTATTTCCAGAATGGTCACGTACATTGATTTCTTCAACCGTACCAAGAGTGGAAGCGGAGAAGGAAACTTCTTTTAGCTAACACGTAATGTACTGTTGAGGGCGTCAATCGGTGATTTGATGGATTTGACGATGTGACATTCGAAGTGAATCTGATGTGATGATAAAGCGTAGCTTCTAGCCTCATCAACCGGTAAATGACAGAAATCGGGCAAGCAGCATGGCTATGTAGGTCGCACCTATTAGGGTGTATAATCACATGATCTAGAGTTTCATTTACTTCTAAAAATCTATTGTCGATGCTGACCCATTCGGGAAACGGTTGCTGATCCCAATCGTTGGTGATATACATTCGATACACTCAAGCGAAATGAGGGTCGGTCATGTGTGGCTGAGTTGCAAGATGTTCTTGTTGAACTTCAGTGTATCGTTCCTAGAGTACACTGATCGGAAGGTGATTCCATACCTTGTCATAGTTAGAAATCCATTACCCATACGTGCTTGCGGTTTTGATTGTATACTATATATGTAGAACGTGAGATGCAAGCGTTCTACTAGATTGATATCTATTTGTATATAGACATTATTATAATATCAGAATGATATTCCTTTTCAAAGATGTTTGGATACTCATAAGGAAAAACCCGTTCCGTTTTCACGGCGTGGTCTTATGAGATATCGTTTATTGTCACAAGCTGTTTATAACTGTTTACTCATACCAGTCCCATGATGTAACACCCCGAATTTTCTATTAACACTAAAGTTGCTAAAATATTAATAAGTGTGTAAGAGAGGAGATGTATCTAATATGAATATAAAAATATCAATAAGTGTGTAAGAGAGGGGATGTATCTAATATGAATATAAAAATATTAATAAGTGTGTAAGAGAGGGGATGTATCTAATATGAATATAAAAATATTAGTAAGTGTGTGAGAGAGGGGATGTATCTAATATGTATATAAAAACAATAATAAGTAAAGGGGGATGTATCTAATATGTACATTGTAGAAAATATATATATATTTATGACATGAATAGAAGTTTATTAATATGCTGAGTGTTTGCTGAGTCACTTCTGACTCATTGCTGAGTCAACAAGATAAACCCCATCTTGTCTGAACGGCTGCGGTTATTTCTAGGTTAAATCTAATGGCCTGAATGAATTCTAAAATCTATAAATAAGTGGGTAGACCCTAGACCTAAATCACTTGTAAAATTAGAGAAGCTACCGTCATGCTACTGCCATGGAGTTCAGCATAGCCGTCACAAACTAAGAAGAGGAAGCCTAATCATCTACAACTAAATCTACACAAATCAAATCAAAAGATCTCTCTTTCTCTAATTCTTTTCTTTTGTTGGTGAGTATGATGATTCTCACAAGACTATTACAAACTAATTTGACTCAGTTATGAATGGATCACAAGAAAGTTGATGTGATTTGTAATTGTAAATTCTATATATTGTGGATTCTCTTATTATGTTATTATGTTGTCGTATGATGTAAATTATATATGCTATGTCATGCTATGTTGTAAATTCTCTTATGCTATGTCGTGCTATGTTGAGAATCATGTCAAGCTATGTTATACTATCATACTATGCCATGTTATAAATCATGCTATATTATGTTGAAAAATCATGATGTTGTTGGATCATGCTTAAAGTTATGTTTTTTTTTCTTAATTTAAATGGATCTTGTTTATGTGAATTTGCCTATTAGGTTAGGTGTACCCATAAACTTGAAACTATAATTAAATAAAACTTGATTATGGGAATTTGCCTATTGAGTTAGGTGTACCCATATAAAACCATGTTGTTAAAAAATTAGATGATGTTGATTCACACATGTTCATATGTAAGTTTATGAAAATTGATTGAGATCATATTAGGTGAATTTTGAACAAGTTGACATCTTTAGATCCATGACATTTATAATCTATGCAAGTTGGACATATGCAAGTTTCACCCCTTATTATGATTCATTTGGTCACATATACATGTTGTTATTATGATAATCTCTTTTACGCTATGAGTTAGGCTATTCGAGTCTAACATATATTTTGCGAATAAACGTTCAAACGTGGGGTAGGGGTAATATTAGGAATTAATAAATTGGGTGCAATTTTGTAAGATTTTGCATACCATGAATGGATGTCCATAATTGAGTCAATTATGGACATTGTTAAAAATTGGAAGTAATTAATAATTCAAGTAGGGAATTATTAAAATTGGGGGAAAGTGGATTATTATTAATAATCAATGCTTAGGACACGAGGTTGGACCCGTTTGTGATGTAAACCTGCCCGGACCCGCCCAGCAAATCCAGTAGTCACAAATGTCGGCCCAATGTGAGAGGTCCTAG
The DNA here is from genome assembly GCA_030737875.1 of Allium sativum. Lineage (NCBI taxonomy): Eukaryota > Viridiplantae > Streptophyta > Magnoliopsida > Asparagales > Amaryllidaceae > Allium > Allium sativum. The sequence continues at coordinate 334,615,470 of CM060913.1, read as the reverse complement.
GCCCAAACTAAAGCATAACAATTGTAAAGACACGAGGTTAGACTATTTTATGGTGTAAGACTGCCCGGACCCGCCCGGCAAATCCAGCTGCCATAAATGCCAGTCTAATGTGAGAGGTCTTTATGAGGTTATGGCCTTAATGAACTAAGAAATAATTAACCAGATAATCATGTAAGGTGGGACATGGGGGTTAATTAGGTGCCTTGGGTGGCATGAGGAATCTGGTGGTTGCCTTTAGAGGCATTTGAAATACGATTAGACTTAACCAAACACACATGTAAATGAACATGACTAAGTGGGTTAAGTGGGATGGACTAATGGGGACAAGCTTAGGTGGAATGCTTGTGGTAAATAGTGGGGGCCCATTTCAACCAGTATCCCAAAACGTATATTTGTGGGCTCGACCCAAGTCGAGGACGGGACACGCATACTGGGTTTGACTATAAGAGGCCAAAACAGGGAGCGGTGGCAACGCAAGTCCAACGGGTTTCCTATGCGTGTGTGGACCCGGGCTGGTAGGTAAGACGTTGTTGCATCGTGTAGGTATAAGCCGTGCATGTCCGTTGTATCAGGTTGCCACTTTAGGGGAGTGATACACCCCACCGCGGGGCCAGCACGGGTATCTACGAGTTAGGGAGCCGATCGAATAATGGGAAGTAGGGTACACCTAGTGGAGATAGGGGCAGGCGGCACCTATGTAGTCAGCTAGGGGTACGTAAAGCCATTGGGAAAGTTTCTAAGTGAAGCTAAGTGGGATGAATCTTTAGGGTGACTGGTGTGGTGCAGTATAGTGTTTATCCTTTAGTATTTAGGAGCGCCTATAACGTTGCCTTTAGCGATTGTCTATGTCCTTAATCTGCTCTTCATAGACATTTTCTTGTTTTCCAGCTTATGCCTTAGTCCAGTTATTTTGGTAATAGTATTGTAGAATTATCATATTCACCAGACTTTATGTCTGACCCCCTCTTTTCCATCCTTTTTCTCCCTTCAGGTCCGCAGGTTGGGCCAAGTTCTAGTGGAGTCTAGTTGGATCGCTTATCTTCTGGAAAGCTTGGACTGCTGAAGTAAAGTCCAGCTTGTTATCTTTCTTTTAATGGTTATTCATGTAATGGGATTATGTACTTGTTTTATCAAGATAGATATTGTACTTGACATTGAATATGGTGTTATGATGCAATCAAACATGTTTTGACTTCTGCTACAATGAAATAAAGTTTTTGAATTTCCAAGTACTATTTTATATCTGTCTTGTTGTAATTTTACTGTTCTATATTCACTTAAAACCTCCATGGAAGTTAATGCATTCCCTTTGTGAGTGACATTAATGGACGTGGGGTGTTACACGTGGTATCAGAGCATAAGGTTACCAGAACAGATAAAAAAAAAAATTTTTAGAAAAATATTTTTTTTCTCTTAAGTATTTTTGGAAGACGTGCTTTCAAAAAAAATAAAAAACATGTTATTTAAAGAGAGTTTTTATGAAAAACATAATCCCAAATAGCCACATCCTTATCTTTATCTTTCGAATTCTCCATTTTGAATCTTTCCTTTTTCGTTTCAGCATGGCTGAAGATCTTAATCTCCCAGAAGGTGTGACGATTCCAGGGTGGTTTAGGAGATACTTGGAGGCTAGGGCCACCACTGCAGGCCCAGCGGATACTCCTCCACCCCTAGTTGCACCCATTCCTCCTCCTCCTCCTCCTCCTCCTCGTGTTGACACTTTTGCAAAGACGTGCAAGGAATTCAAGGCTATGGGAGGAAAAACTTTTCAAGGGACTGAGACGTTTGTGGAGGCCAGAGATTGGCTTAAGGAGACTGAGGAATTGTTGGATATCTTTGAAGTGGAAGATGGGAGGAAAGTCCGTTTAGCTGCTTGGTTAATGAAGGGAGAGGCCTCGTTTTGGTGGGAGGTCACTAACGGGGAACGTCCAGTTGATTCATGGGCGGATTTCAGACGAAGGTTTGAGGCAAAGTTTCTTTCAAGGGCAGAGGAGAACTTAAATATGGAAAAATTCCTGGCACTAAAGCAAGGGAGCTCATCAGTAAAGGAATATGTCAATAAATTTAATCAGTTAGCAAGGTTTGGCTTGGAGTTGGTGAACACGCCAGAGAAGAAAGCTTTGAGGATCGTTAGAGGCTTGAATGAACCGTTGCAAGGGTTGGCTATGACCCACATCCCTATGGGAGCCACCTTTGAAAAGCTAGTAGAAATGGCACTTATGCATGAGGATAAGGCAGTTGAAAAGAAAGGGGATCAGAAGAAACCCCAACAGCAAAATAAGAAGGGTGGTAAAAACAATAATGGCAAAGGGAAGAAGAAATGCTTCAATTGTGGGACGCCTGGCCATCTTAGCAAAGATTGTAGAAAGAAAAAGAAGACCGGTTGTTTTCATTGTGGAGATGCGGGACATTTAGTGAAGGACTGTCCAAAGAAGGGGCAGAGGGCAGGGTCTACCTCGGGAGGACAGGTGCAGGCTCTTATGGCACCAGGGCAGGCAAGGGGGCAAGTTCAGGCTATTGCGGCCCCACCGCTGCAAGAAAGAGGTAGAACAATTTCTGTTGAAAGCTTAGTTTTTCTGTTTGATCATCCCGTCCGTACCTTATTCGATTCTGGCGCATCTCATTCGTTTATCTCTGCATCATTAGTTGAATCACTGCACTTGAACACCAGTTTAGTAGAGGATCCCTTGGTCGTTTCAAATCCAATTGGGGGTTCGGCTCATTTGACCATGATATGTTTGGATTTGAAAATCTCTATACTTAGCGTTGAATTGAGATGTGATGCTTATGTATTGGGCTTCACGGGCTATGGGCTAATTTTAGGAATGGATTGGTTGTCTAGAAATAGGGCCATTCTTGATTGTGAAAGGAGAGTAGTAAGGCTTGTGACTCGCCTTGGTAATGCTCTCGACATCTTTTGTAATCCCATAAATTCCGTTATGCTAAGTTATCTTGAATCGCTTGACGCGTCTGTAGAGAACCTGCGATCGGTAGAAGTGGTCCGGGAATATCCGGATGTGTTTGAGGAGGTGAAGGGCTTACCTCCAAAGCGGGAGATAAACTTTCGAATTTATCTTGTGGATAATGCTAAACCCGTATCTTTGCCAGTGCGCCACATGGCTCCTCGTGAAAGGAGGGAACTCAATAAGCAAGTAAAGGAGTTGCTTGAGAAGGGGTTCATAAGACGTAGTATATCGGAGTGGGGTGCTCCAGTAGTTTTTGCCACAAAGGCGGATGGGTCTCTTAGACTTTGTATGGACTATAGAGAACTAAACAAGCTTACTAAAAAGAACCGACACCCACTGCCGAGGATTGGCGATCTCTTTGATCAGTTAGTTGGCGCCTCAGTGTTTTCGCAGTTGGACTTAGCCACTGGCTTTCATCAACTGAGAGTGGCTGAGGATAGTATAGATAAGACTGCTTTTAGGACTCCTGACGGATTCTATGAATGGCTAGTGATGCCCTTTGGTTTGACAAACGCCCCTGCATATTTTGTTGATTTGATGAGTAGGGTGTTTAGGGAATACCTTAACAAATTCGTGGTAGTCTTTGTGGATGATATCTTAGTCTTTTCTAAGAATAAAGAAGAGCACTCCCTACATCTTAGGGAAGTGTTGGAAACCCTTCGAGCGCATAACCTTAAGGCAAAATTTTCTAAGTGTCACTTCTGGAGGGAGGAAGTACGGTTCTTAGGGCACGTGGTTTCCAAAGAAGGGATAGCAGTGGATCCCGCAAAGGTTGTGGCCATCCAAGATTGGAAGGTCCCTAAAAATGCAACCGAAGTAAGAAGTTTCTTGGGGTTGGCTGGCTATTATAGGAAGTTTATCAAAGACTTCGCAAAAATATCAGCTCCATTAACACGGTTAAAGAAGAAGAACCTGGTTTTTACGTGGGACAAAGATTGCGATGATGCGTTCCAACGTTTAAAGAGAGCCTTAACTTCAGCCCCAGTCTTAGTGCTGCCAGACGGGAATAAACCGTTTACCATCTATACTGATGCTTGTGGGACGGGACTTGGCGCGGTCCTCATGCAAGAGGGAAGAGTAATAGCCTATGGTGGAAGGCAGTTGAGGGTTCATGAAAAGAATTACCCCACGCATGACTTAGAGCTAGCCGCAATTGTTTTCGCGCTTAAGTCTTGGCGTCACTATCTTCTTGGTGAGAAATTCGAACTGTTCACTGACCACAAATCATTAGAATACTTATTCTCTCAGAAGGATTTGAATTTAAGGCAGCAACGGTGGATGGAATTCTTAGCCTCCTACGATTTTGAAATAGCATATACCCCGGGCAAGGGTAACGTGGTGGCAGACGCCTTAAGTAGGAAAAGGTTGTCCTTGAGTCCATTGTTTGTTGAACGAAAAAGCTTAGAATTCATCTCTATGTTTGACTTTAGACCCTCCGTTGACTTAGTACCCGGTCTGTTAGCGTCCTTGGAGGTTAGACCTACACTTCTAGGACGGGTTGGTGAGGCACAGCGAGACGACCCACAGTTGGTTGAGATAGTAGAAAAGCTCAAAGGGGGGGAGTCGTCAAGACATCTTCGTAGGTATACCCTAGGCGATAAGGGTTGGTTACGAAGGGATAATAGGCTTTGTGTACCATAAGAAGAAGACTTAAGGAAGGCCATTCTTGATGATGCTCATCGCTCAAAAATGACCATTCATCCCGGCGGGGATAAGATGTACAAAGATATGAAGCGGGTTTTCTTTTGGGCCGGTATGAAAAACGATGTGGCCGAGTACGTCGCTAGATGCTTGGTGTGCCAACGAGTTAAAGCAGAACAAAAGAAACCCGGTGGGTTGCTTCACCCATTAGAAGTTCCACTATGGAAATGGGAAAGCATCTCAATGGATTTTGTGGATGGATTACCAAGATCAAGGAAGGGTAAAACGGGGATTTGGGTTATAGTAGATAGACTTACTAAAAGCGCCCATTTTATTCCCGTGAAAAGTAAGAGGACTGCTCCGTGGTTGGCTTCTGCATACATTAAGGAGATAGTTCGTTTGCACGGTATTCCTTCTAGTATAGTAAGCGACCGTGACCCCATCTTTACTAGCGAATTTTGGAAGAGTTTACAAGAGGTGGTAGGGACTCAGCTATGTTTGAGCACCGCATATCATCCTCAGACAGACGGCCACACCGAGAGGGTGAATCGCATTCTAGAGGATCTTTTAAGGCTTTGTATCCGAGACTTTGGAGGTACATTGGGAAGAGCACCTTCCGTTAGTAGAATCCACATATAATAATAGCTTTCAGTCTAGTATTGGCATGGCACCTTTCGAAGCTCTTTATGGAAGGCCTTGCCGTTCGCCTACATGTTGGTGGGAATCTACCGATAAAATCCTACTTGGGCCCGATATGGTTAGGGAAACCTCGGAGAAGATTGAGTTGATTCGAAGGAGGATGAAAGCAGCACAAGATAGGCAGAAATCGTATGCTGATAAGAGGAGGACAGATCTTGAGTTTGACATTGGGGACATGGTTTTTATCAAAGTATCTCTGTTACAGAATGTTGTTCGCTTTGGGTCCATGGGGAAATTAGCACCAAGGTTTGTAGGGTCGTTTCCTGTAAAAGACAGGATTGGGAAGATGGCATATAGGGTGGAGTTGCCTGAGAAACTTAGTGGAGTACACGACGTATTCCATGTATCACATTTGAGGAAGTGTTTGCACAAGACCGCGGAGGTGGTAGAGCCGAGCTTGCTTAAAGAGGTGGAAATAGAGCGTGATGCAACAATTAGACGAGCTCCTACATGCATTCTTGGGTCGGAGGTCAAAAAGTTGAGGAATCGAGAGGTCAGACTGGTTAAAGTGCAATGGGGAGATGATGAGAGCAACGCAACTTGGGAGACAGAAGAGAAGATGCGTTCGTTGTACCCTTTTCTTTTTGAGGGTATGTCTTTTAATTTCTCCTTTATCGCTTAGCTTATCTTATCTTATCTTTAGTATGTCCTCTCATTAGTATCTTTGACCTTTAGTTAGGATAATCCTATGGTTGAAATTTGTGTTTGAGACATGTTATGTATGATGGATGCAAAATGGATGCAAGTGTTTGCTAGTGGTTGCTCGTGGATGCATATATACACACACTTTAGGCACTAGATCGGCTCAGTCACTTCATATTGCATATTGCATATATATGGATGTATTTAGTATAATGGATGTATAATGGTTGTACCATCATATGGATGCTGCATTCGGTTGAATGGGTGTGCACGCATATAGAAGTAGTATGTAAGCAATTAGGATCTTTTGCATACATAATGGATTCATGACACTTACATAATTTGCATTAAGGAGGTCAACTGAATCAGTAGACCGCCTGATTTCGCATTAGGTAAGGACATGTACACACACTTTGCATATGATCATAAAGCATTAGAAGTCTTTTAAGGACAATGGATGCCTGTGTATGATGAATGAGTAGATGGATGTTTGGATGGTAGGATATACATTCTTCCAGACTTGAAGATTTCGGGGACGAAATCCTAAAAGGAGGGGAGAATGTAACACCCCGAATTTTCTATTAACACTAAAGTTGCTAAAATATTAATAAGTGTGTAAGAGAGGGGATGTATCTAATATGAATATAAAAATATTAATAAGTGTGTAAGAGAGGGGATGTATCTAATATGAATATAAAAATATTAATAAGTGTGTAAGAGAGGGGATGTATCTAATATGAATATAAAAATATTAATAAGTGTGTAAGAGAGGGGATGTATCTAATATGAATATAAAAATATTAATAAGTGTGCGAGAGAGGGGATGTATCTAATATGTATATAAAAACAATAATAAGTAAAGGGGGATGTATCTAATATGTACATTGTAGAAAATATATATATTTATGACATGAATAGAAGTTTATTAATATGCTGAGTGTTTGCTGAGTCACTTCTGACTCATTGCTGAGTCAACAAGATAAACCCCATCTTGTCTGAACGGCTGCGGTTATTTCTAGGTTAAATCTAATGGCCTAAATGAATTCTAAAATCTATAAATAAGTGGGTAGACCCTAGACCTAAATCACTTGTAAAATTAGAGAAGCTACCGTCATGCTACTGCCATAGAGTTCAGCATAGCCGTCACAAACTAAGAAGAGGAAGCCTAATCATCTTCAACTAAATCTACACAAATCAAATCAAAAGATCTCTCTTTCTCTAATTCTTTTCTTTTGTTGGTGAGTATGATGATTCTCACAAGACTATTACAAACTAATTTGACTCAGTTATGAATGGATCACAAGAAAGTGATGTGATTTGTAATTGTAAATTCTATATATTGTGGATTCTCTTATTATGTTATTATGTTGTCGTATGATGTAAATTATATATGCTATGTCATGCTATGTTGTAAATTCTCTTATGCTATGTCGTGCTATGTTGAGAATCATGTCAAGCTATGTTATACTATCATACTATGCCATGTTATAAATCATGCTATATTATGTTGAAAAATCATGATGTTGTTGGATCATGCTTAAAGTTATGTTTTTTTTTCTTAATTTAAATGGATCTTGTTTATGGGAATTTGCCTATTAGGTTAGGTGTACCCATAAACTTGAAACTATAATTAAATAAAACTTGATTATGGGAATTTGCCTATTGAGTTAGGTGTACCCATATAAAACCATGTTGTTAAAAAATTAGATGATGTTGATTCACACATGTTCATATGTAAGTTTATGAAAATTGATTGAGATCATATTAGGTGAATTTTGAACAAGTTGACACCTTTAGATCCATGACATGTATAATCTATGCAAGTTGGACATATGCAAGTTTCACCCCTTATTATGATTCATTTGGTCACATATACATGTTGTTATTATGATAATCTCTTTTATGCTATGAGTTAGGCTATTCGAGTCTAACATATATTTTGCGAATAAACGTTCAAACGTGGGGTAGGGGTAATATTAGGAATTAATAAATTGGGTGCAATTTTGTAAGATTTTTCATACCATGAATGGATGTCCATAATTGAGTCAATTATGGACATTGTTAAAAATTGGAAGTAATTAATAATTCAAGTAGGGAATTATTAAAATTGGGGGAAAGTGGATTATTATTAATAATCAATGCTTAGGACACGAGGTTGGACCCGTTTGTGATGTAAACCTGCCCGGACCCGCCCGGCAAATCCAGTAGTCACAAATGTCGGCCCAATGTGAGAGGTCCTAGGCCCAAACTAAAGCATAACAGTTGTAAAGACACGAGGTTAGACTCTTTTATGGTGTAAGACTGCCCGGACCCGCCAGGCAAATCCAGCTGCCATAAATGCCAGTCTAATGTGAGAGGTCTTTATGAGGTTATGGCCTTAATGAACTAAGAAATACTTAACCAGATAATCATGTAAGGTGGGACATGGGGGTTAAGTAGGTGCCTTGGGTGGCATGAGGAATCTGGTGGTTGCCTTTAGCGGCATTTGAAATACGATTAGACTTAACCAAACACACATGTAAATGAACATGACTAAGTGGGTTAAGTGGGACGGACTAATGGGGACAAGCTTAGGTGGAATGCTTGTGGTAAATAGTGGGGGCCCATTTCAACCAGTATCCCAAAACGTATCTTTGTGGGCTCGACCCAAGTGGAGGATGGGACACGCATATTGGGTTTGACTATAAGAGGCCAAAACAGGGAGCGGTGGCAACGCAAGTCCAACGGGTTTCATATGCGTGTGTGGACCCGGGCTGGTAGGTAAGACGTTGTTGCATCGTGTAGGTATAAGCCGTGCATGTCCGTTGTATCAGGTTGCCACTTTAGGGGAGTGATACACCCCACTGTGGGGCCAGCACAGGTATCTACGAGTTAGGGAGCCGATCGAATAATGGGAAGTAGGGTACACCTAGTGGAGATAGGGGCAGGCGGCACCTATGTAGTCAGCTAGGGGTACGTAAAGCCATTGGGAAAGTTTCTAAGTGAAGCTAAGTGGGATG